>CM071584.1:9003346-9136038 GCA_036426205.1 Ascaphus truei
TCCCACCGCTCTCCCCCAAGGCACTTAAATTAAGTGCCAGGAGGGGGGACCACGTGAGGCCTCTTCAGCTTCTCTTACCTGTTCTCGGCGACGCGTCGCCATGGTAACCGGTGTCAAATGACGCCCGGGGTCACGTGACGTCGCGTTGCCATAGTAACGTGACGTCACATGACCCCATGACGTCATTTGCCGCCGAGCCGAGGAGAAGAGGGGGCGCGCGGCAGGAGGAGCACCCAGTGACTTGTATAGATTACCCTGTGACTTGTATACCTGCCAAAACATTTCTCATACAACAGGTGGAGAGTACCTACTGTATACCACACCTAAGATTCCTGGGCAGGCTAGAGTTCAGACAATAGGTCTGTACTACCAGAGAGCACAGCACATATCCAAGAGCTTAGAACTGTAACACTACATCCATTTTTATGATCCACAAAGACCATTAAAACCGGGTATCCGTTTCCTCTCCCCCACAGTGCCCGCCTCAGCTTACATTGTCTTTCAATAATAAAAACAGGATTTCAGAGACGTGACAGCCTTTTTTTCCCCCTCCCGCTCTCTGCTGATCTTGATTAAATGCTCTGTTTTGCTTGCAAGTGACTTTGATGCACCCGGAATCAATAATTCCCTCCGGGAAGAACGTGGTGGATAAATTCCAATATTGCGGGCTGAGCTCGCTATAAGCTGATTAGCTCTCTTTAATTAGATTAAGAAAAGAAAGAAGAAGGAAAAAAAAAGTACTTGCTATGACAAGCAAATCCTTCTTATTGACTGACAACGGCAGTAATACATTCAACCCTTTACCTGCCAGATTGGGCAGAGATAAAGATCAAAAGGAAACAATAATTAAGATGCAATTTAGGCGTTGACCTTCGCAGCTACAGGTGAGACTCAATGCCAGTTGCATGTGCCTTTGAGCAAGTGACTTTATCACACACTGGCTCAGGTGCACAAATGTGATTGTAAGCTCTGCAGGGTAGCTTTTCATTTGTGCCTATGTGGTTCTACTGGATACAGGGCCACATACCAAAACCGGTTACGTATGTCCCCTCATCCCATCTACTAAAGAGAGATACAATGTGTTGCGGGCCTTTCGGTCAGCAAAGGGGTTAACGAGAAAGTACATACTCCGTCCCATTTATCCAACAGCCCGTGTCCCCGCGTCTTACCCATCCAGCGGTACCTCTAAATAAAGTTTTTTGCATACTCCTCAACTTGCCTTCAGCCAAGAACAAGAAGTCGTCTGATGTTATCACAGTGGCAATGTCTTCAACGTGTTATTGTTTTCTAATGTTGCAAGGGTTTAAGGATCGAATGCTGTTTAACAGAATGAGCGTGACAGCCGGGCATAAGACTTAATTAAATACAAGGTACAATATTTTCTCTGGATGCGTCAGCGAGCCAATGTTTGCCATTACAGGCTGTTAGCGGGACGCATGACCACTAATATTTAATTTGCTATATTACGTTTACTTTGTAACTGATTTCCCATAGAAGTGCGGTCCCACGTAGGACCAGAATGAACTATTGGATTGTCATGTTTATTAGATCAAATGTAGGTCACTATCAATTTTTATTCATATATATATATATATATTTTTTTTTTTTAATTTTTTAATTTTAACATTTCGCTGGGTTTTACTTTTTACAACTTTATCTTTTTGTCGATGAAACTGTTCATCAGTCTTTAAACGCAGCTCATTGTTGCGTTTGTTTTTGCCATTGCCTGTATAGTAATAAGCGTCTTGTAAGGATTCATTTCATGGACCCCAATTAGGAAAAGCATCTTCGGGATGCAAAAAAAAAATAAAATGGTTCTTTCAGAAGGTGCAATCCCATACAGTCTGCAGGTTACATTTCTTAGGGGCCTCTGATGGGGAAGTGTTTGTCAGTCACATGTGGCTATTTCCCCGTATCCCACCGTGTCCTTGTCAGAGACCCAATAAAGATAAGGAGAGATGGGGAGATGGGGATTCTGGCTGTACAAGCAGTCGCTGATCACACTGTGACGTCACACAGTGACACCAAGGGCCCTTTATACATTAGGCCGACTAGGCACAGTGCCTGGGCCTACAACCTTTTAGGGCCTACGAACCTTTTAGGGCCTACAAACCTTTTAGGGCCTACGAACCTTTTAGGGCCTACGAACCTTTTAGGGCCTACGAACCTTTTAGGGCCTACAATATTTCACTTCAAAAAAACCTAAACAATCACAAAATAAGAGAAAACAGCACATTTTCATTTAAAATGCCTTAGAAGTATCGATACCTTTAAATATCGAAACAAAAAAGTATCAATGCCAAATATCGCTAGTATCGAAAGAAACAAGCAAAAGATGAAATTAGCATAAAAATGAGTAAACATATCGGACACAGGCCTCTAGAAATAAACGTGCCTAGGGCCTACGAAGGTCTTAAAATGGCCCTGGTGACATCACACAAAAGGGAGCAGCCAGAAGAAATCAAACCCCTCCCAAATCTCACGTTAACAAATTCATTAAAATACTTGTAGGTGTCAGATTTCTGTAAAAAAAATATATATATATCAATTACCCAAATGAGACCCCTAAACATGTGTAGCCGAATCCCCCTACCCTGCCTCCGGTGCGGGGTAGCTGTCAAGTAGTTGGCCGGAGCTCTGCGCGATCGGTAGTGTGGGGGCGGCCATTTTGGTAATCGCGCATGCGCAGTGCGGCGAGGTGAACGTGTGTATAGGGTGGCGGCCATCATAGGATGGCTCAGCAGATGCAGCAGCGGGACTACAAGTCCCAGAATACTCATGTGGGAGGGAAATACCACATGGGACTGTCCCAGTAAATGGGACTCTGGCAGAGGAGGAACAGGATATCCTCTGCGGGCGGGGAGCCCGCGAAGTCAGTCTAGCAGGAGCGGCAGAGAAGACGGATGCATCCAGGGTGCCAGTAGCCCCGGGACTAGGCCAGAACTCTGCCCTGAGACACCTGAAGAGCAGTATTGTCGGGAAGGCCCCAGATAGGGACTCTTCCCCTTATTAGTATTGTTGCGCCAGTGGCAGACGGCCACGCGGCGACCTGCGGCCTGGGAGCAGGCAACAGAACCCTGAGCCATTCAGGTGAGGCACTTCAGCTGGAGCTCACCCCACGAGGTGGATCAGGACCCTTAGGAGAGAGGGGATTTGTGTTGGGGGCCATGCTACTGTACTTGGGACATGCTCCAACTCATCGCGACAAGCAGCACCTGGGTACTGGAGTACCCAGGCAGGTATCCAACATGCACCTACATCCACAGGGGTTAGCGCTAAGTCACACAAGTGAAATGTCATCCTAGCCCAGGGAACCAAGTTTAGCTATCCAATCTAATAAAGAAACAGCCACTATGTATGTATGTATGCATTATGTATGTATGTATGTATGGTCTAGGATGTTTCGACGTGGCCATCTTGCCATCACCAATCAGCCGCAGGGTACAGCTAGCCACCGGCTGTTCCACCACAAAGGTAAGTTCCTAACCTTAACCCCTGGCCCCTAATCAGACCCCGCACCCTAAAAACCCTTAACCCATTACCCCAAAACCCCTAATTGGACCCATTACCTTAACTCACCCTAAAACCCCTAAAGTTAACCCGAAATACTAACACTAATCCCTCTAACCATTTACTTCCCTTAGTGGTGAAATGGCCAGTGGCGAGCTGTCCCCTGCGACTGAGCTAAATGCATACAGTTGATCGGCTGCGCCGAAACATCCCCTGTTTGTATGTATGTATATATGTATGTATATGCACACACACACAAATATTTTCACTGCATCAAAGTGGTGGGAAAGTGGCAACGGGTATTCAAGATGATGTATAGTGGCACTGATGCTGTAGGTTCAACCATACTCTGAAAGCTTGAACAATATAGTGGGAAGGGTGTTTGCCAACATGCAAATGAGGTCAACGTGGCAAAAAAGACCTCAACTCCCAAATATGGAGGTCAACTCCCAAATATGGAGGCTCGCACAAATAAAAGCATTTTGTTCGTCACAGAACGGTATCATATATTTGTTTATTTATATATATATATATATATACACACACACATACATTGGCGAGAAAACGGTTTTGAACCCCAATGATAATTACAGAAGCTTCCTAGTTTTTCCATAATAACCTTCTTGAATCAAAACCAGTCTTTTCTTAAATATCCAATAGGATTTATATTAATCAATTCCATGTCTTTTGAAACAAAACGATGCATGAATTAGACAAACACTGATTAATTCAGAGTCTGTGTATGTGTAAAAGTAAGTGAAACCCTGGTTTTATCAGCTAAATTAAAGGGGAGAAATAGAATTCGGTGTTTAAATAATTAGGTAAATCTTCAGGTGTGAGTTTGCGAGGCTCCACCCTATATAAAGATCAGAAACGTTGTGAGTTTGGTCTTCCCCATACAGGTGTGTGGAAACACATCATGCCATGATCAAAAGAAATCTCTCAGTACCTCAGAAAAGCAGTTATTGATGCTCATCAGTCTATAAAGGCTTACAAAACAATTTCTAAGGATTTGGGGCTCTGCCAATCCACTATCAGACAGATAATCTACAAATGGAGAAAGTTCAAAACCACATTCACTGTATCCAGCAGCAGTCGTCCTACCAAAACCTCTCCAAGAACAAACCAGCAAATCCTCCAGGAAGTCACAAAGAACCCCAGAGTAACATCCAAGGATCTGCAGGCCACTCTCGCCTTGGCTAATGTGAGTGTTCATGACTTAACTATCAGAAAAAGACTGAACAAGAATGGTATTCATGGAACAATAGCCAGGATGAAACCACTGCTCTCTAAAAAGAACATTGCTGCCCGTCTAAAGTTCGCCAAAGAGCCCATAGGTGATCCACAAGACTTCTGGAACAATGTTCTCTGAACAGACGAGTCAAAGGTAGAACTTTTTGGCCTCAATGAGAAACGTTATGTTTGTCGAAAACCAAACACTGTGTTCGACCAGAAGAACCTCATCCCAACCGTCAAGCATTGTAGTGGGAGTGTGATGGTTTGGGGCTGCTTTGCTGCCTCATGACATGGACGGCTTGCCATCATTGACACCATAATGAATTCTGCATTGTATCAAAAGATTCTAGAGGAGAATGTCAGCCATCCGTCCGTGAGCTGAAGCTGAACCAAAAGTGGGTCATGCAGCAAGACAATGATCCTAAACATACAAGCAGATCTACAAAAGAATGGCTGCAGAGGAAGAAATTCCACATTTAGAATGGCCGAGCCAAAATCCGGACCGAAACCCCATCGAAATGTTGTGGCAGGACCTGAAGCGAGCTGTGCATGCAAGAAAGCTCTCAAATGTCACTGAGTTGAAGCAGTTCTGTAAGGAGGAATGGGCCAAAATTCCTCAAAACCAATGTGAGAGAATGACCAACAGTTACAAGAATCACTTAGTTGAAGTTATTGCTGCTCAAGGGGGTGCCACCAGGTACTGAATCTAAAGGTTCACATACTTTTTCACACATTGATATTGAATGTTGAATCATTTGTGGATAAATACATTTAGAAAACGTATCATGTTTTTGTGTCACTTGTTTGATCAGGTTTATCTATTACCCCTGAAGAAGTGTCCAGTCGACACGAAACGCGTTGAGCGGTGAGGTCATAGCAGCGACGGGAGACACGTGACGACGGAATCCGGAAGCTGTTAGCGGAGCAACTCCATGAGGACGCCAACTAACCAAGCTAAGACTGGTAGCTATTTTTTCATCTTGGCTGCTGGACTTTACTTGCTTTAAAATCATTCCTAGGCATTGTTAGTGGTGGGTTTTTATACCGTATCTGGAGTAGGGGCTCTGACCTGTAGATCTATTATGATCTCGTTCTTTTATGTGGAAGTTATATATGTTTTTATGGTTTAATATATATTTATATTATTTTGTGATTAAATTAAATCTTTGTATTTTCTTTTTTGCGCCCCTTTTTTTGTTTGTATATTATATATTAGCAGGACTTTTAAGATCTAACAACAAGCTGTGTGGGAGGAACATACAGTAGATACATTTGACAAACAAAACATTTAAAAAGCTTCTTGGAAAAAGCCCTTCAAGAGCAGAACAGCTAACAAGATCCTAACACTGCTGACATCTGTCAACAATGCACTGAATAAACCTGCTACACAATGCATCTAGTTACAAATACAGACTTGTCTGAATGTATAACTGTTACAAGAGAACATCATTATGTAGCCTCAGGCATGCTGCTTAAACTCATTGCTGCTTAATAAAAGGTTAATAAATGTGTCACCGTCCTGTCATTGTCTTGATAGCGTTGTGCCCTATTCTCCTTGTCAATGTGACTCTGCTCTTTTTTCTCTGTCCCTTATTTCTATTATTATCATCATCTTTTTTTGTAAAGCGTCAACATATTCCGAAGCGCAGTACAATGGGGGCACAGAGATTTGATAAACAGTTACATCCAAATAAGACCATGAACATATTATTTTAATAAGCTGGTGCATAAACAGTTCATTTTAGTTGCAAGTTGTCTTAGAAATACAAGGAATTATTTTTATAGCAGGTCAGGCCATTGACCCTGCCTCTTTTTCTGTGTTGGTCTAGGAGTGAGGTTATCTAAAGTCAACACCTAGTTTCAAAAGTGGGGGATTTAAATATGGCGTCACGACAGTAGACAATAAGCAATAACCCTTTTAGTACAACTTCAAAGGAATGCCTCTGGTGTTCTGGACATGTCAGAGGGTTCGGCCCGGAATACAGTAGACGGGATTGTATACATTTACTAAATATGAAATATTGTGGGTCTGACAATGATTCTCAAGAACAATGAATATACCTGTGTGACATTTTGGGATCAGACTAATGAAATTATACTTAAAAATTCATGAAATGAGGGTGCGTAGGACAAATATCCGTTTGTCTAACCAAACTTTGCATTAAACACATCAGGTTTCATAGCCACGTGTGTATTTTAATTATACGGACGCAACAGTGAAGATGGCGTTCTTCCAAGTTATTATAGAAATAAAGATATGGGTCTTTGCTGCATTCAGGCACCTTTTGATTCATAAAGGTGTCATTACAGATTGAGGATCTTCCCAGATGATGGGCTGATGCTGTGTTTCAATGAAAGGAAAGTTAGGGAACAAACCTTGCTTTTTGGGAATATGATATTAGAATTCAACAGAGGGGTTTCTGATGTCACCAATACACGTGAATTCTCATGTTCCAATCTCCATGAGCTCTTGGAAGCGAGCAGATATTGTTATGTGGTAACGTATAGGAATCTCGCTTTGTAGAGCGTAATTACATTTTTCGGACACACGTTGCTACAGTAGATTTTTGTGTGTATTTTTCTTGCAAACAGGGACCAAAGATGGCAAGTAGATCTTGATATCTCTTTGGTAGTGGCAGCTATTTTAAGATATATATTGTGATGGATTGATGGGGGATAATACCCATTTGAGGGACCCTGCGGTAGTGAAAAATGAGTCAGGTAGCTAGCTGTGTGTATTAACCCTTGTCACATATACAAGTCACGTGCTCATAGGTGTACACGTTCGTGACAAACATACACAAACAGGTAATGATGGCCATGCTCGTGTGAGATTGCAGTCCCTGCAAGCGATATTCCTTGTGACAGTGCATATTATTGTCTCCTCTGTTTTTTGTCACCAGGATTGTCACTTTTCTGCATTGATCCTTTGCCTCTATCCTTCTGTCTCTGTCCCTTCTGCTTCTCCTCCCTGTGATTATCCTTTTTCTCTGCCCCTGATTCCTCCACTCATGTGACGGTCTCTATCCAGACATGTGATGTGTCCCCGATTTTCTGTGAGTCTGAACCTGAACCATCAGGGTCTCACAGACACATTCTCACCTTCCCAATAAAGTACAGGGTCCTCGCTATCCGACGGTCCATTATCCGTGGAACGGATAATCCGATGCCAGATAAAGCGTTCCGCTGAACGCATTGTCCGACATCGTAACGGATTATCCACCGCTCGCCGCCGCGGATTAACATTGGATCCGCAATCCGACGCGGTTTGCGGCACGGATTCCGACAGAAAACCGAGAACCGCCTGTACAACGTTTTGCTCCAAACATCCCCAAATATCATGTCTCTGGATGTGGATGCCTCTCTCCTTTCTCTGTTCACTATGACTGTCCCTGTCCCAGTCACTTTTGCTTGCTGCTGCTGCTGCATGTGGGAGTGAAAATGACCTGAGCAAGTAGGCCTGCCGGAAGCTTTCCTGTGGGCAGGCCTTAGAGCTCCCCTTTCCATATTATTAAAGCAGCCCCCCCCTCTTTTGTAGCTGAATGGGAAGCAGGGGGTCCCCAGAACTGAAGCGCTTTTATTTCAGCTCACAAGACCCCCTGGTTCCTGAGATACTTTAGCACCCACCAACACTTATATGGTGCAAACACCTTTAATAGTACAAACAGAAAAATTACAATAATAGAAAACGCACTCAAATGCAGTGCTTTGAATAAAAGCACAAAAGTTAGCGTCTCACTAGGTGGGTAAAGATGGACCCTCTCATGTGCTATCCTTTCTCCCTGCGTGTCACAGTGGATGCTGTACCGAGCTGTCGTAATCACCGTCACTTCCGGGTTGAGGGAGCAGGCCCGCCTGGTTCTGGCACTTTCTGGAGAGTAAACACACAATCCCACCAAGCTCTAATCCCAGCACCCTTCTCCTCATATCATATATATATTTGTGTCAAAAGGAGGAGTGCTACTGGGCGTGACCAAATGTATACAACAAAAGACAGAAATACCCAATACTGCATCCAATATAACAAAAAATACATAGTTAAATACTTCAATGTTAGTATTGCCATGAGTAAGGGTCATTTAGTTAAACCCTTTGGCCAAAGCGTTATAAGCCTGCAGCCACCTCAAGGCATGACCTGTATGCAGGTCCCACCACGACCTGTGAGTATTCTTATTTACCTCTGCAGTGGAGGGAGAAATGTCTCAATAGACCTCTCCTGCACAGGCACATGAAAAAAACGGCTACTTAAAAAGAGAGTTGGTGTGAGCTGAAACCCACTGCAGAGGTAAATGAGAATGTTCACAGGTAGTGGTAGGACCTGCATACTGGTCATGCTGTGAAGTGGCTGCAGGCTTATAAGGCTTTGGCCAAAGGGTTTAACTAAATGACCTTTACTCATGAGAATACTAACATTTAAGTACAGTATTTAGCTATGTATTTTTTGGATGTAGCATTGGGTATTTGTGTCTTTTGTTGTATACTTTCTGGAGGATCACAGACAGTGAGGTGAGCTACAGTCTCACGCTCCCCCTCTAAGTCAGCCCATTAAATAAACCCCATACACACACTCAACTCCCCCCTCCCAGGTTCCTCAATGAAGCCAGAAAGCACTTGTCTATCTGTGAGCATCTGAGTTCTACCAGCCAATCTGTGAACAGCTGAGTTCTATCAGACAGCGCTAGTCTACCTGTGAGCAGCTGAGTTTTCCAGACAGCACTAGTCTACCTATGAGCAGCTCAATTCTACCAGACAGCACTAGTCTACCTATGAGCAGCTAAGTTCTACCAGACGGTACTTGTCAATCTCCCACTACTGGAGAGATCAGTGCACATTGTGCAGTCAGAATGTGCCCTATCCACCTCTGATGGGTGTGGTTTTTGGGTTAACACCATGGGCCAGATGACTGTGTCGCCTTGCAATGTATTGTAAGCCTCTCTGGCAGTGGAGGGGTTAGGAAATCCAAGCTTTCCAGTGCTCAACCTGCAAGATCAGAAAAGTATCATTATATACAGTATTCTTCTAACACAGCGCTGACATTATACGCAGTGCTGTACATAGAATTTACAGGCACAAAGAGTCCTTGTCCCGAAGATTATAGTTTAATTCTAAGGCTTTGGATATAATGGGCGTGCGACAGCGTGCATGGCGTCACGCGCGCGCCATTCGGCAGAGCGATCTGTGGCCTGTGATGGGACGGGGAGCCGTGGCGGAGGCTTGTGCTTGACGTCACGTGATCAATTCGCCCTCAATACAAAACAGGAGAGATCTGGCGCAATAGGTTCACTCTCATTGGCTGAACCGCTCACGTGACCCTAAGGGCTATTTCTCAACTGCAAAACCAGGACAAAAATGCAGCACCCGATTTATCCAAGGAATTGCATTCCCACTGAAACCAATGACATTTGCTATGTTGGTTTGCACAGATCGCCCCCCAGTGTTGCTGGTATAGTAAATGACCCCCTGGTGTCCGAGGCACAGTGACATATAAAATGACTTGGTCACTGGAACGGGAACCAGAATCAACACTTAAAGGCAGTAAGAGAACACTGCCATATTGAAAGGGTAATTATAACAAAGTACATTGTCATTGATATTAACTTACTGTAGTGAGTATTGATATTTATATTGATGAAGGTATTACTAGTGATTATTGATCTCTCTGCCCCCCAGAGCCCGATTGCCTTCCTGCCTATCGGGATTGTTTCCCGGCTGCTGTACAATTGACACTGGATAAAACTCTGTGACTTTGAAGGTGGAATAATTTCTCCTTTGATTTTTGCATTTGTGTTACACTGACACTGCGCCTTTGCTAATCACAAATGGCATACAGTAGGTATTACCAAGAGGCAGGTCTTTTCTTTGCCGTATAAGGAAGCGTGCATTGGACAAGCTACATACCTCATTGGGTATGAATAATAAAATAACATATTGCTCAGGGAGAATTTCAAAGTTCCACCTTTTTATGCACATAATTTTACCTCTCTCTTATTTGCACATCAAATAGAGGCTCATGGGACATCATTAATTCTGCGTTTGGAATTCTGGATATTCTCACCAGCTCACACTGCACAGAACATACAGTACCGAAAGTGAAATTACAACTGGTTTCCATTAACACACAGTTAATAGGGTTACTGATTCCTGCCTCTTATGGGATAAGAGCGTGTTTTATTCACTGAATATTTGTAAATTAAAAGGATCTCACTTTTCTGACATAAAAGAATCCACAGAACTAGCTGTAGATAGATTTTGGGGGTTCAAAATTCAGCTTCACTGAAATTCCCATTTAAGAGTTAATTTGGCATGTTCTTGGAAAATGCTGGTTTCACACAGTGCAAAAGAAATACACGTTTCTTGGTACAAGTGGTAGTATACCGGAGTGAGATAAGTCCGGTACATGGACAGCAGATAAACGACCTGCAATAATGAATATATACTTTGTGCTTTGTTGTAGCAGCTGTATCTTCATAGTAACAAGCTATGAAAAGGTGAAAATGAAAAAGGTTAATTTGTAGTTAGGAAAATGCTATATCACGCCTTGCTTGAGGAACAATAAACCTCAGAGCAGGAGAGAAACATCTAGAAAAAAGACTGCTCTCCATCTATAACCTGTAACAACATCTTGCCTGTAACTAACTGAAGCTGGGAAGGAGGTTCCTTTCAATGCATCTGATCTCAGACGCGCTATTAGAGAGGGTTGGGGTTCCTTTCAATGCATCTGATCTCAGACGCGCTATTAGAGAGGGTTGGGGTTCCTTACAATGTATCTGACCTCGGACACTATTAGAGAGGGTTGGGATTGCACAGAATTTCCCAATATAATTATAGGGTTCCTTAACCAAAAAAAGGTTAAAAAAAACACTGGTTTACAGAATAAGGGTCTGCGTTTCAGTGTTGTATCCCAATTGTTAGAAGTATCTCTGCTGCTAGATAATTTACTTACGTTGTATCTTCCTAACATTTGGGGATAATTACAAGTGATGTGAAATGGCTTTAATGTCTATGGTGCCTGGAACTTCCTGTGCCCTACATGACACCACCAAATGTTTATCCTAGCAGCTCCTGCCCACCTTTTTCTAAACATCCATACCTCCATTATGCTTAAAAAAAAAATTCAAAAAATTCAACAGGACAATAAGCAATGTTAAAGAAATGGAAAAAATATAGTACTTACTTATTTTCTTTTTTTGGGGCGTCGCCTGTCTTTTAATGGGGTGACAAATTCAGTTTAACTATGGCAATTCTTTGAGCCCGTCAGAACTTTCTTATCTGAGACCTGAGGTTAGGAAGAAAGGATCAATAAGCAGCAAAGGACATTCTGATGCCACAAATTTGCTATTCGGCAAAATGGTCCATCTGGGCTCATCTGCTGCCTGTGAGATGTACATGAGATGATTGGATTTTACGTTCAGTGGTCAGAAAGCAGTATAAGTGGGTGTCATTATTAATCGTTAAGATAATATAAATTAGGTGACAGGTACAGAAAAAAAAGGGGCCATTAACACACAAGTTTGATGAAAAAAAACTAAATGAGTGCTGATTTAATTGCACTTAACTTGTACTGATGCACAATAGTTAATCGTAGCTCCTGGCGGGGTGGCAAGATATTATCAGGGGCTAATTCCATAACAAGACCAGCACGCATGTCATTATCTGCACGTACCAATTAGCAGACATTAACAGTTGCTAATTTGTGGGGATCTTGATAAATGGTTCCCACAGTCTGGTAACCGCCACTGACAACATGAAAGATGGATTCTCTCTGCAACGAGCAGAAGGGATTACTGAGGATGAAAATTCTGTAAGCAAGGGCAATTATAGCAATAAGTATCCATGAAGTAAACAGCAAGCAGATCGCCCAAGCCGAGCCTAGAAACTAATGAAAAGATTTGAAATCCAAACATGCTGTAAATCAGAAACCAAATAATATCATTCATTACAGGCAGAGCCATGGCGGCTGCAGAGGTGCAGGAAATGGATGTGCGGAGATAATTGGGAAGGGGCATGTTTGGACAGAACACCGCCATGTTTGGACGCAACACCGCCATGTTTGGACACAACGCCGCCATGGTTGGACAGAACACCGCCATGTTTGGACACAACACCACCATGTTTGGACAGAACACCGCCATGTTTGGACGCAACGCCATGTTTGGACACAACGCCGCCATGTTTGGACAGAACACCGCCAAAAACAACACGGAGAATGAGTCACCAAGAGGAGATTACGATTCTGCTAGTGGGAGTCGCTACTTTGGATTTATTGTTTCCACAGAACCTCATATTCCCTTTGCAAGGTTTTGTGATGGTGCAAATCTGAGTTTTACAGTGGGGGGGGGGGGGGGGGGGGGAGGGGCAAGTGTCTGAGGACAACTACTGCCTGAGAGGCCTGCAACATATTTTAGATAACTGACCCTCTTGCTCCCAGACATATTATAGAGCAAAGGAGTTTGGAACATTAAAATGGTCGAGAAGACCTTACATACATAATGCTGTTCTTCAGTTTATTTCAACTGTAATGTATGTTGATGGGCAGAAAGCCAAGAATGCAGCTACAATGTTGGGGGTCCCACTCACAGATTGGCTTTAGAGGCTGCCCTTCATTTATCTGTACACAAATTTGACTGGACTCAGACATTATTTACCAATGTAGTTTTCTGCCATAAGACACCTTCCCGTGTTAGAAGACCTCTTACAGCCTACTCAAGTCAATGGGCTTGCAGGTGTCTTCCAGCACCGGAAGGTGTCTTAAGCGACCCCAAGATCCTGAATTAGGAATATGCCAGTGGTAAGGACCAAAAAATAACCAGAACCAGTTCAGGGAGGTTTGTGCATTTCATGTTTCACTGCTGGATTTTAAGAGGGTTGTGCAGTTTTAGGGCAGCAGGCGGGTCTAAGACGGCGATACTGACTTTTAAGAGGGTGATCTCACTGAGGTCAATAGGGCAAATCATTTGTGTAAGATTGTGATTTTCTTTATCTATGGAGATATAATGAGTGCAAGAGGGTGATTCTGAAGTTGAAAAAGGGTGACCTCATTAAGGTCTATAGGGGCAAATGATGTTTGTATGATATCTTATAGATATTATATATCTATAGGGGGCATTATGTGTGGAAGGTGACCCAGACTTAATAGGATGAGCTTTATGATGTCTTTAGGGACAACTGATATGTGGTTTGGTGATCCTAAAGAAATCTATTGGGACAAGTAATGTGTGTAAGAAGGTCGGTTTGACTTCTTATAGTGTAATCCCATTGAAGTCTGTGTGGACAAAGGATGTGAAATAGAAATTGGAAAATTAATGTGGACGGATAGGTATTTAAATAACTATAACTCTACAAACATTTTACCCTGATAGAAACCATCTGTTAAAATCCTTTCTGAAAAGGCGGAAATCTGACATATACTTTAATCCCGCACTGAACCCTTCTTATCCTCGTGGAGTTCTGTTCTGATCCATTATCTCTCGTATAATTGCGATTTGAGTATTTATGCAAATGCTATAAATTTGCTATAAAGGGAGGAAATGTGTGGCGAGGAATCATAAAAAAAAAATACCTTTAAAACCAGCAATATTTCCACATTTTCCACTGACACTTACAAATGTTAATGATATGCAAACGTTTGCTAAGGTAGCTAGGGGCTAGTTTTGTGTTTTTCCACCTTCTTGGGCCAGTCTCGGCAAAATGACTGAGGCGTGAAAATACTCCAGTGCCATGAAATGTGGCTATAAATCTCCCTGCTATTTAAGACAGCCGAGTTCTTAGAGTAATGAGGATTTCATAAATTAATGTGACACTGGTAATAAACGCCTTGAATGTCTAAGCAGCTCATTAGCATTGACACATCAAGGGCACCCTACTTCTGATGAGTTAAAGGTGCACTCCATTTAGCACCATCACTCCCATTTGTTACAGTTGTTGCATAGTTTAAGATATGTTAAATGGACATACAATACATACATCTTTTACTAGGGGCTGGTTAAGGGGTCGAACGTAACTGAAGTAAAGTAACAAGTGAGGGAGAAGGAGTAGGTAGAACTTTTTATTGCATCAACATGTAGTTGATAACTTACAGTACAAGCTTTAAAAACAACACCGGGTTCTTCATCAGTGGGGACAGAAGTACAGACATAATAGGTCTAAACCGGATTGGGCTATACCCCGGTGTCGTCCCACAAAAAGAGGCATAAAGAGCCATCGAATTTGTTAAGCTCGAACAAATACAGAATTTGTACATAAACAACTTTGACGTGTGAAAATACATACTGTACATCTGCAGCGGAGAAGCGCTTATGAAATACTTTAATTGGAAACACAATTAATAGCAAATCTAATTTCTTGACGTCTGAGGGTTACTTACTCATATCTGGTCAATGATCCAAGGAAATAAATAGAGCCCACTGTACAGAACGTTTGAGTTAATTCTCCTTTAGTGAACTTCATAACATTTTGAAGATGTTGAGATTTATGCTTGATATAACTGTACTGAACAACTGCATACTAATTATACAACAGTATTCAATCAGCTGCGTGATGAATTGATGTATATTTATGTCCATGCGTTTTCCAGACATGATTCAGATCGGTGTTGTGTCCTCATGTTTTTATTTGTGGTTTATATATATTTTTTTTTATGTAGAGTGATATGGAGGAGTGGTGATGCCAAATGATATTTTTTTCCATCAATAAATTAATTTTGGATTAAATATTTTTGCTGTATTTCATTTACCAGGGGAGATTTTGAATGTCGGTATATTTTGTTTAGTTTTTTTCTTTAGCTAATATTTGGAAAATTCTTAAAAACAAACATCGTAAAAATGTCTTGGAAAAAAAATACATTCATATTGTGACCAAAATGTATTAAAAATAAATAAATAAAATCAAGAATTTCAACAGGAAAAAAAGGATGGAAATGGAAACAAGAGAAAAAAAACACAATTCTGACCACTAAAAAAGGAACAAAGACATAAAAAAGCAAGAAACATAATGAGCCAAGGAAAATGGAAGCAAGATATATATATATATCTACAACTCAAATGGTATAAATTCAACTCAAATGTGGCATAAAATATTTGGTTTTTGGTAGCATGTGTATGCTTCATTTAGACAAACTGGAAGTCATCAAATAGGAGTTGAATCATTTTGATATGCACTAAATAATAAAAAATGCCCGTCAGAAATTGTAAACACTATATTAATGACAACTGTAACACTGAGAAACGTCAACTCTCATGGAACTGATTCCAGCTTGGTGGTTTACAAGACTTACCTCGGAATTCAGGAGGCAATGGAAGAGAAAGATGAAAAACCCCTGGGGCAACAAGAAGAGAAAAATGCATTGTTGGCAGCTGTCGCTAGGCCTACTTACAAAGAACAGATAAGGTAGCACTAACAATAGTATGAAGTCACACCAATTGGTCAATAAGATCCTTAAATATTCACAGATAATTGCGTGATGGGCGGCTGCCAAATTATACAACACTGACCACCTGAGTCAGGTATAGACAATATGGAATGAAGATAATGTTCAGTTTGTTTAAACATCAAATGCATGTTTTTTTTCTTTTATTACATGCATTTGACATTTAATCAAACTGAACATCGTTGGAAACAACAAGGACGTTTGCCTTTCTTCACATCACCGAACGGTTGTATATTTACTTTTTCTTGATTTATATTGGAGTTTTCTTTATTGAGATCACCATACAAGGCGCCAAATTTATCTTCATTCCATAGGGCCACTTTCGGGTACCTGAGACAATAGTTGGAAACTGCAGACCCCAGTTTTATGCTGTCGTAGGTGAATGATAATCCAAAACGACTAAGTGATATCTTGATTTTTATGCATCATGTGAACGTGACTCAAAGCGATAAGGCACTGCAGGAGTAGATAAAACAAGTCATGCAATGCGATAACGACACTTTAAAATCAAAGGTTACCTTAAACTGGAGGCTCTGTAGATTGTTACAAACTATTTGAATAAAGCCTGTGGACATCCAGCTGCAGCCAATTCCACATTTCAGAGCTGGCTGTATTACACGCTTTATAGTCAACGTGTAGAGCCCGTATTTCTTGTGTATGTGACTGCATCCTCCTCTGCCATGATACAGGGGGGCTCAACTCCGGTCCTGAAGGCCCCACCAACTGGCCAGGTTTTCAGGATATCCCAGCTTTAGCACAGGTGGCCCAATCAGAGACTGAGTTAAAGACTGAGCCTCTGATTGAGGCGCCTTTGCTGAAGCAGGGAATGATTGAGTCACCTGTGCTGAATGAAGCAGGGACTGGTTGAGCCACATGTGCTGAATCTGAAATATCCCGAAAACCTGACCTGTTGAGGGAGGACAGGAGTTGCGCACCCCTGATCCGAAGTGATCAACAGAGCCATTTTCAGGTGACATTCGGCACTAACTTCAATGGGAAATTTGGGCAGAAAAAAGCCCAATCAGCCGCTTCGGATCATATAGATTTACGCCCCTAGTAAATCTTGGCTTGTGTCCTTTTATTAAACTTCACCACTCATCTGCCCTCCCGGCCTCTTTCAAAAGTTATCAAAGACAAATAACTTCTAGATCAGGTATTACGGACATGGTATAACAGTCTCAAGGGAGCAGAGTTTCTAAAAAAAGAGTACTACATTTATTATAAATGGATTATTGCTACTTTGTGAAAATAGGTACAGTATCTTCTACCTTAGTCAATAAGTCCACAGCTCGGTGTCTTTTTCCAGTATTTATTCAGAGACACAGATAGACTTATAAGATGCTGTTATACTAGTCATGTTGGTGTTTGTTCAACTTCTTTCTAGTTCTAAATCCTGTACCCACAGGATAAAACATACACACCTTCCTGTAACCAATGAATAGTAAGAAAACATATTTTCATCTTTAACTGTTATCTCTAGTCTTTCGACATTCATGGCAGAACAATGTCTCCCTATAGTTTATCTTCAGACATCCTTGTGAGATGTCTACTCATATCATCAATCGCTACTCTAACAAACGCCCTAATAATAATGAGAAGAAAACCCCTTGTTTTTAGCCTTTCCATAATCCTGTGTTTGTAGATACCAGAGGGCCCCACTGTACCTCATTCCTGTCTATAGATAAGTTGTGCCTCATTATTTCTTCTCCTTAAATTCTATGGCCTCTTGTATTAATGGCCTTTCTACTTCTAGATAACCAGAAAACTGCCTCTTCTCTGCTAATTCTGTGTTAACTATTTGGGTACTAGCATCTAGCTTATTCAGTCAGTGCATATATAGACAATATGGCGTCTCTGTGGTTCAACCTGAAATCCTCCTATCCACTTTGTAGCTAGACAGTAGCGGTCAGTGGATGCATATTCAGATGGCTAACTACTGATTGGGTAGTCATTTTTGATGATGGTTTATATACAGATTAACCTAAATACTGGAGGATGCACTGTAAAAAACATGCCTGCCAATGGTTCTATCTTTGAAGGCTTCACTCACTTGCAACGAGTTGAATATGGCGAACATGTACTGAAAGACTATTGCTTGGTCATTAACAGCAAGAACGCCGAAGATCCAGGAGCTTCCAAGGATGGGCAAGAGCACAGCGACTGCTTTTGCTGTCAACCTGGAAGGCAAAAGGGAAGAACTTAAAGTTTAAAATAATTGGGCAGCGAGAGATATTCCAATCTTTCTACATCTTTCCAATCATTCTTGTCCATGAACACTTACTCATTTTTATGTTTACCTTTTCATTTTGTTTTCCTGGGACACTTGTGGACACGGGTCATGAAACCCCAAGGTACAAAGGCATGGGCTGAGGATCACTTAGTTAATGCTTTGCATAGCGCAGTGCAACAACCTCAAGATTACGCCACAAATCAAACATGCAGACGTCATCTACGTGGCTGCATCGAAAGGACATCAGTGGGAAATGCAACAGTAAACCATCTCGAGACATTACAATGAAGGTGACAGTTGCAGCAAATCAAGAGTGTTGTGCAGTTTAAAACATGCCACTGGCTGTGTCTCCCTCAATGACTGTGTTCATTCACTACTGACATTTATGGCTCGAAGACACAGTAGGGTTGGAATCAACAGTACATCACCTCAGAGGCCGCTTTGAAAGGACTAACCTGGTTTTGAAATGAGTTGTTTGAGCACAGCATAGAGGTATTATTTTAAACTCATATTTCAGGTGCAAATGTGTACATTGCTGTATCTCTATAATAATAACATACTACCTCCGTATAATGATGCAACATATTCCACTCTCTTTAATAACCCTTTATCTTACGGAAACCCTAAAGTAAAATGTACGTGTACAGGAATTACATGGAAAGAGCCCAGATAAACACAAGGGCTTCACAAAATGACAATAGAAAAGAAATGAACTGCAACCACTAAAGTTAACCTTTTTAATTGATCCTGATAAGCCTTTAATTCCATTTTTTAATAGGAATAAAAATGATCTGGTGTGAGCACAAGTTTCCTGCACAAAGGAATACCTTTTGTTAAGTTACTAGCCTATGGTTTGAGACTCAACACAAGCTCTGTGTAACCTTTTAACACGCGACTACCTTCTTGTCCTTTAGGTGCTAAAAGTTCAATTGTAAGCTCTTCGGACCATTGTGAATTATACTTTTGTACTATGCCCAGAGCCGCTTGGATTAGCAGAGATGTAAAAAAAAAAAAAGAACATTGCTGGCCCCTTCAGCTGGATATATATTTCTGCCAGACAGAGGTAGCATATTTGCACAAGAGAAAAACGGCCTGAGCTATTTATTAAGACATTCCGTTTCTTCCTACATCAGCTTCCATTATTCACTTTACAATCAAGGCAAAGGGAAATAAAACAAGAAAAGAAACATCACAGCATTACTGGCGCTCCTAAAGGGGAAAGTTTATAATGCTATAAAGAATGCAACCAACTAAGTCAATAAGTCCAGTTATTTCTGTTTTCCAATTTCTGCCTCTCTCCAGACTATCTGTCAGTCTTATAAAGCTGAAACAGATTGATTGCGCTAACACAAATTAGGCTGGACTGCCATTACTCCCCCAAAGCACATTGTATTGCTTTTCAAAAATGGTTCCATAAGTCAAATGTGAGATTCTGTGATGATCTGGGTAGCTAATATACTCATGGAATCTGACCTCAACAAGTAAGGCTTTTCAAAAAGCTTTCCCATTCCCTGTATTAGTTCATTGTTTGCAACTCTTAGTAGCTGAACATTTCTTCTTTATATCGGAAAACTGGTCACATACACTTTTCCCTGTCAAACCATCAAAATACAATTTAGAAGAAGGTACCCACAGCTCACACATAGTAAACCTGTATAAGGCCCGTTGGGACTGTCATAGAGTATCTGGGACTGTCATAGAGTATCAATGACTACACTCCTACCGTCCTCAATGTATTACAATTTAGAAAGCCCCCATTCATACATTAACATAGTGTATGTAATGCTGGTGCCTTTGGCAGTAAAACGATTACTAAAAACACGATGTAGAAATGTAGTAGCCCAGATGTACACCCTGGTGTCCGAAAAACACTACGCTTGATGGAGCTGCAAACGCATAACTAAATGATTACAACCCAATTGAATACCTTCCCAAAGCTATCACAGTTGGGTTTTTTTTCCTCAGGACCAATAATGTCACTTGAAACTTGGTATATACTCTGAGATTACACTTTTGTCCTGAAGCCAGACATAATGACTCTTCTTTCTTCTGTGTTCTGACTTGTCTCATTCTTGGCTCCATCGCTATTAATGGACAGATAGAAAGATGGCTCAGTCGGCCTCTGCCAGAACACAACTACAGTAAGTCTGACTTGCCATATCTTTCCAAATGTCATTGTGTTACTGCACAGAGTCTATAAATCTTGGCGTGCTCACAATGCTGCATCACTGTCCTCCTCCGCACACTGCAACCGCTGTATAATTATTATTTGGGATTTTTAGTGACATTTCATGAGCAGGGGCTAAAATCCAACACTGCTCAAAATTGTTGTCATGCCCTGCATACTAATACCGAGTAACCTTATGCACACGCTTTGCCCTAAGGGACTTATTCTATATCCACCAAAGATGGCCCAATTGGCCAATTCAGCCACTATCGCATTTGTCTTAAGTGAAAATAGAAGTTATGGTACTCAAAACACAGAGAATTTTACCATGGCTGCCATGTTGATTTTTTTAAGTTGGCTGCCAAACTCTTCCCCTTCCACATGCAGCCCAATGTAGGAAACAACTCAAATCAATGTCATTGTCTTTCTTAAAAATATATATAATAAACGTCTGATTGCCTGCATTACCCAGCGTCATCCTATCAGGATCGAGAAAGCTGCCCAGCCCCCTGGTAACAGACCTGCTCTCTCCTAGCTCGGGGAAATCCTGCACCCCCCCCCTCCTCCCCCCCAGCCGGTCAGGTCACTATGTCCAGAGAGATAATACCAGACACATACATGTCCAAAGAGGTAATACAGATATACACATACATCTCCGGTATTAACTCTAATTTTTAACTGGACAGGCTGTACAAATACAGGACAGTCCGGTACAACACTGGACAACCTAGATGTACCGTTGCCTTTAATTCTTTTTGCAATAAATCACCTATATGCAAACTCTGGAATGTTCATTTTCATGTGGGAAGCAGAAAAAGTAATCACTGGTGCCCTGAGAAATATGGAGTGTCAGTGCTAAAAGTTTATTGCTCTGCAGCCTATTCAATCCAGTGAAGTCATGTGTGCGGTGAGAAAGTTAAATTGAAGTCTTCAAAGTAGTTGACAGCAGCACATATTTGCCCAGGAGGTAGTATTGATGAGCATCGGCACACGCTGTGCTAATCAACAACTCCAGTGTTACCTGCAGCTGAGAAGTAATTTGGAATAGCAGGAGCTGCATGAGGGAGAAGAGATGTGCTGTGCCTGTGCTGTTTTTCCAGACTCGTGCTCCTTTCTTGGTGACCTCCAACTCAGTGTTTTTTCAACCAAGGTTCCTAGGAACCCTTGGGTTCCCCGGGCATCTCTAAAGGGTTCCCTGCAAATTTCTGGTCATTTGAAAATTGTATCAAATACAGAAGTGTTCACAATGTATCTAATCTCAGACGCGCTATTAGAGAGGGGTAAAGAGTTTCTTTACAATGTATGTGGTCTCAAACACGCCATTAGAGAGGGTTGGGGTTCCTTACAATGCATTTGATTTCAGACGCGCTATTAGAGAGGGTTGGGGTTCCTTACAATGCATCTAATCTCAGAGATTCTATTAGAGATGGTTGGGGGTTCCTCAGAATTTCACTTGGGGTTCCTTAACCACAAAATGTTGGAAACCACGGGTCTAACTAGTCTAGTGAGATGTATCCTGTTCTTGATTTAACCGTATTAACCCAATGATTGCCAGCCTATGCTTCCATACCAGAGACTCCCACTGAGGCAGAACATGTTACATGGGTTAATGAATTCAACTTTTATTGTAATTTCAGTTTAACCTTAACCTTTAACAGACCTGAGAAAGGGGCATCCTGCCCCAAAATGTTGCCCCACATTTACTTCATCACATCTGCTCCATTTTTTTGCCATTAGTCAGTTTATTGTCACTTCCTTACACCCCTTTTTCCCCTTGTTTTTCCCTTCCCTGCCTCACCTCCCTCCCATTGCGCCATTGCTTGGCACGTGTTTGTACACATAGATTTCCCTTAGGAGAGTTGTAGCATGCTCAGGATTGTATACTCTATACTTTGTATTTCTATCTCAATACAATTTATATGTTTTGGTATATTCCAGTGTTTTCTCGTTTTATTCACATTGAGTGCTGGGAACATCACCTTTGTTGCTCTATGGTTTTGGGATGGCTAAGGGTCCCTCCTGTCGTTCCTGTGCACTAGACACTATATACTTTAAACTTTGCTTTGGGAGTGCTGTCTGTAACACCAAACTTTTTTTTATGGAATATCCTTGGTGTAGACTCCCTATCTCCTTGCGGGGTCTAACTTTGCATCTCTTCCCCACTCTCTCTCTCGAATTTGTAAAAGTCCCCATCAGCAATCGCAACAGTCTTATTTTTTAACAAAACAAAAAACACCAAGAAAAGGTTTCAATTGCTTCATACAAATCAGCTCCCTTCTGCAATTCTGAAACCTTATAAACCCAAATATTACACTACTTTCTAACAAAATGCAGCCATTTTAGCAGCTTCCACTTCTTGCTAAATACATTCATGTTAAAACATCTTATGTAATACCAGATGGTTTAAATGCCCATAATAATGTAAAAAAGGATAAATATGTATTCTTCTGTTACTTAAATAATGCACCCCCCCCCTTCGACCAGCATAAGGGAGTGATAGACTGCAACGTAAAGCAAAGGCACAGGAAATTATCTAAAATGGCAATATTATGCATAGATTAGAAGCATTAGGGAGAAAGAAACAGTGTTTTTCTAGGCATAATATAACCATTGAGAATGATTCCCTGTACAATTGCCTTGTTTAGTATTTTATGTAATAATGAGAGTAGAGCTGGGCATATTTTTGTGTTGGATCTGGATCCGCAACGGATCTGCCAGTTGCTTTGATCCGTGGATTTCAGCTGATCAATCCCAAAAAGGGGCGATTCGGGTTCTTCTTTTATTATTATTATTACCAATATACTCCGTGGATTCCGCAACCCGTGGGCAGATTTGCAGAATCCAATCTGGATTCAGGCAATCCATCTACAATTACATCCGTTTGCGGATTTTCGGATTTTACGCCGCGAAACGGATTATGCGTTGAAAAACGCGAGGAAATCCGGGAAACAGATTTGGAAAGCGGATTTGCCCGCCCCTACTGCACATGAGAGCGAGTGTTAGCACAGAGCGTTTAAGAAATGCTGTAGTTATTAAAATATTGGTCACATCCCAATATTTTTATCTGCATATTTGCAATTAGAAAATATTCAAGAGAGGTGAAAATAAAAAAGAAAGTTGTGAGAAAATAGCATACTGTGTGTATTGACGGTATTATTTCCATGGTAACGGCAGCAGAGCGTGTAAAAGTATCAAGGTCAGGAATATAATGGAAACAATAGGTACTGTAAATAACTCACTTCACATGTTATGAGTTATCTGTGAATTATTGCAGTCCAAGAAATTAAGCGCCGTTCCTGGAGAGTGGGCTTGGAACTGTACGCAGACCACATTCTAGAGAACAATTTAACTAAGCATGAAAAGATATAATGCAGAATATGAGTTTTATCACACTGGGACAATCCGAGACGATGCAAACACAAGCGCATTCCTATGGCCGATTAGCTTGCTGATAACATGCGGACAAACTAATGTTACAGTATATCACTATTATACTAACATTAGTATAATATTTATATAACTGCATACTAGTCATAGAAGGCCATATAGCGTTGATCCACTGCTGGATGAAGGCCTCCCCAATGATTTTCCAGGATGCTGCGGTTGCAAACCTCTCATTTCCAGGGCCGGTGCAAGCATTAGGCGACCTAGGCAGTCGCTTAGGGTGGCACTTTGTGGGGAGCAGGGGAGGCAGCGCACGGGAAGCAGAGGGCACTTACATGTGTCGGCTGCCACCTCCACGTCCTTTGGAATCCCATCATCAAATGACGCCATGGACAAACAGCGTCACCATGATAATGCGACGTCATGATGCCACGTTGCCATGGCAACGAGACGCCGTGTGACGTCAAGTTGGGGCGTCCGCTGCGTCAGTTGACGCTGGGATTCCAATGGAGATGAAGGGGGCGGCCGACACATGTAAGTGCTTTCCCATTAGGTCCGATAGGCCGGAAAGTGCGGCAAATGCATATGGGGCGGAAATGTTTGCCGCCCCAAAAATGTTGCCGCCCTAGACCCGCGCCTAACGGGAAATCCGCCACTGCTCGCGCTCCACACTGCAGCAGGACAAAATTAAATTACCCATTTATAAATCTCAGTTGGTTTCCTAGAATTCCCAAGCAGCACCGCGTACTTTCAGCTAGTTAGCAATTATTCGTAGTGTAATATTATTTACACTTACCAATATTAGTTATACGTGTAAAAAACAAAAAACACATATTTCTGTTACTTAACCCCGTGCGTCACTGGTTTCTCTGGCAGCGAAAGTGTTAAGCGCAGTTAACGCGCGTTTCCCACATTGCACCTGTACAGCCGTGCATGTTTGAGGAATATCAGGCCAGCGCCATCACTCATCCGATGATTCACAAGTTTAACAGTAACTATTGATTTCACTCACTCTTATCCCATTATCCCCAGAGTTATCTGTGATCTCATTACACTCAATGGAGAGACTAATTCAGTTGGAGCAGAAGTGATTCATTTAGGGATTAATGCAAACACAAGAGTTAAAGCAGCAGTTCTAGCAAAGAAAAACACAAAATGACCCTCACACAACAGTGGAGTCTGAAGAACCATCAGAGCGGTTCTTTGCACAGGGGTTTCAGCTGCCTTAAGAATTTAAATTATTTATATTTGCACCTGTGCACATTTTTATTTCATTTCTTAATATTGACACATTTTTTATGTGGTTAAGCACTAAGATTCTTGTAAGTTGTTCACATGTTAATTATTTAGATACTGATTATCAGTTATTATCACTGTTTCACTATTACGTTTAGGTGCGCCTTTTTTTACATTCTTTCGTAGCCTCACACAACTGTAAGGCTAAGGCCCCGCTCCCAGAGTCAGCGCGCCCGCCCTGCATACAGGCGGGGCGCTGACATACACAGACCGCGATATGCGGTCTGTAGGGAGCGGGAGCCGGAGCGGGAGGTGGGCGGGAGTGGGAGGCTTGAGTGGGAGGGGGGCGTGGCTTGAGCGGAGGGACCCGCTACTCTCCCCCCCCTCCACGGCTCGGGCTGCTCATTGAAGGTAAGTAAAGCAACACACACACACATACACACAGACAGGCACAGGCACATACACACAGACAGGCACACACACACACGCAGGCACTCATATACACACACACACACACACAGACAGAGGCAGGCACTCACGCACTCAGGCACACACATACACACACACAGGCACTCACGCATTCAGACACACACACAGACAGGCACTCAGACACACACACAGACAGGCACTCACGCTGCTTTCACTCCACACTTTTCCCCACTCCCCGAAGCCTCTCCTCCTCCAGAAGCCTCCCCTCCCCATTGGCTTACAGCCACACCACGTGACGCGTCAACGCTAGGGATCACCATTCTCTTGTATCCCATAGCGGCTGACGCGCCACAGCGTGTAGTAAACTGTGCAGCTAGGGGGACCGGGACCGGCTCGGGAGGATTCCCCTGCTGGTGGGGAACTCGCGTGTGGCCGCCCGCGCCACCGGGCGCACCGGGTCCCAGGCCTAAGGCCAGGTCCCCGCTGGCTACAGCAGTGCCCGCTGTGGCGGACGGTGCAGGGACAAGAGCCGCCCCACAATGGGGCCGGGCCCGCTGCGAGGGGGGGCTGCCGCGCTGCGCCGACAGAGTCTCCTGATCTCAAGAGAATTCACAGCAGGAGTCGCGACAGAGCACTAGGCCACGCCCCCCCGGTGGTTCAGCCAATGAGGGCGAACCTGCCGGGTGATGTCACGGCCGCACCCCCCCCCTGTCTTTCCCCCTGCAGCTCTCTGCAGACCAGGGAATTCGGCTGCACGCCCCGCCAGCCTTGCAGGCGCACGTGGAGCGGGGCCACAACCTAAGGCTACGGGCCCAGTGTCTGCGCTACACGCGCGCCTGCGAGGCTGGCGGTGCGTGCAGCCGAGTCCCCCGATCTGCAGTGAGCTGCAGAGGGAAAGACAGGGGGGGGGGGGGGACGGGGGGGGGGACCGTGATGTCCCCGGGCGGGTCGCCCCTCTTTGCTGGACCCACCGGGGGGCGTGGCCTAGTGCTCCGTCACGACTCCTGCTCCCAATTCTCGAGAGCAGGAGAAACTGTCGGCGCAGCGCAGAGGCCATCCCTCGCAGCGGGCCCGGGCCCCATTGTGGGGCGGTTCTTGTCCCTGCAGCGTCCGCCACAGCGGGTGCTGCAGTAGCCAGCGGGGACCTGGCCTAACTCCTGGATGAATTTTGCCACCAAAAATAGGCTAATTAGAGGATGTATAAAAACATTCTGTCATAATGACATCACTACCGTGAAAAAAGATAGGTATACAAGATATAACCACAATATAAACATAATCTCAGAGTACAGTTAGAATCCCTAAATATAATTTAAAGTGAATGGTAAAAATGTATGTAACGAATTAAAACAAGAAATCCGGCGAACTAATATAGCTGGTCAAACTTATATTCTAAAACATCATACAATGAGAGCATCAACTTATACTTTATTCATATACACATCAACAGTACTGTAGGTACTGTGGAGAACTACCTAAAATAGTTTTGATGTGTATATGAATAATTGTGTATGATCTGATCTATTAAAAGGTATCTCCAGGTCCAATGTGGCTGTTAGCACTGTGTATAGTACTGTACATACAGGCATACCCCGCTTTAAGTACACTCACTTTAAGTACACATAGAGGCGTAGGTGCCTGACATACACCGAGGGAAACCCGGGCGAAGCGATCTGCGGTTCGTGGATTAAAGGGAAAGCTGGAGCCGGAGCGGGAGGTGGCGGGAGGGGAGGCTTGAGTGGGAGGGGGGCGGGGCTTGAGCAGGGGAGGGACTGGGAGCACAGGCGCGCTAACTCTAGGCGCACCACAAACCCTCCAACGGCTCGTGGCTGCTAGCATTTAAGGTAAGGAAAGCAAACACACCGAAGGGCACAATACCCACAGACAGATCAACCGCAGCATACACACAGTCAGTTGCTACCAGCACCCACGCATGCAACACAATCATTACCACACACACGAGGGAAGCACGACATACAGAGGCATGGCCAGCAATCACGCAGCCATCGCGGTCACCACACACATACCCCACACCACATGCACGTCAGGCGGCAAATTCAGACACAACACCAGACAGCACTCATGACCACACACCCAGACAGGCACTCAACGCATGTCATTTCACTCCACACTTTCCCCACTCACTCGTCAATCTCTCCTCCTCGCAGAAGACCTCTGCCCATCCCCATTGGGCTTACCGCCACAAAGGGGGGGGGGAGGGGGACAAAAGCGTGACCGTCCACGCCCACAGGATCACCATTCTCTTGTATCCCCATAGCGCTGACGCGCCACAGCGTGTAGTAAACTGTGCAGACTAGGGGGACCGGACCGTCTCGGGAGATCCCCTGCTGGTTGGGAACTCGCGTTTGCCCGAAAGCACCGCAAGGAGGGGAGGACGCCCGCGGAAAGGTGAACAAACAAACCAGGTCGCACCGGGTCCCAGTCCTAAGGCCAGGTCCCGACTGGCTACAGCAGGGAATGCCGAAGGCAGCGTGTTGGAGCGGGGTCAACGGGTGCAGTGGGTGGGGACAAGGAGCCGCGCCCGGCGCAAGTAAGTAGTGCCGTTGAGGCCCCGCTGCGAGTGTGGGTGCAAGTGCCGGGGAAGAGAGCATACAATGCGCCGAACAGAGATGCTCCTGATCAGGATACAAAGATAAACTTCATCACAAGCAGAGATGTCAAGCGAAACGAGTGGCAAAACTAAGAAGGGCCACTTCCCCGGCGGGGGAAGCCAGGCAAAGGGTTCCGGAGCACAATTAATAGGGCGCAGCCTGGCCGTGGTGAAATGTCACGGGGGGGAAAAAACACAGGGGGGGCCGAAAAGGGGACGGCAACCACCCCCCTGCTTTCCACCCTGGCCAGCTCATCTTCAGACCAGGTACTTCGGTAACTAGCAACGCCCCGCCAAGCCTTGCATGGCGCACGGGGAGCGGGGCCACAACCTAAGCTAAAACTGGCCTCAGTTTCTGCG
The DNA here is from genome assembly GCA_036426205.1 of Ascaphus truei. Lineage (NCBI taxonomy): Eukaryota > Metazoa > Chordata > Amphibia > Anura > Ascaphidae > Ascaphus > Ascaphus truei. The sequence goes on from CM071584.1 coordinate 9,031,935, forward strand.
CTACAATACAACAATAGAGAGGACGAGACAGCACGTAGGCGTCAGTCACTAAAATGACGGCAGAGGCTTCGTGAGTGCATATTCCGGGCCGGAGTTCGCAGGGCCCCGTAATCATGCAGTGCATGCTGCAGAGGGAAAATACAGGAAGAGTGGGTGGGAGGTGGACGGGGTGCGGAACACGTTGATGTCACCTGGCGTCAGGGGTTCGCCCTCATTGGCTGAACCACCGGAGGGGAAACGGTTGAGGGCCTAGAAATGCGTGCCGTGTCACGGACTCACTGCTCCATTTCGGCAATATGATGCAAAGAGGGAGAGAACACTATTACGCAGAAAGCAGTGGGTCGGCCACAGACCGTCAATGCCTACGAAAGCGGAGCGTGGACACACGGTCCCACTAGGTATCGATGGGGACCGGTTACTTGTCAGCCGTGGGGGCAAGCAAGGTACCGCCCGACAGCGGGGGAGAGTTGCATGCAGTAGTCCTAGCTGTGTGGACGCTGTCCGCTAGAGCATTCAGGTGATCGGGTGGGGATAATAAGAGGGTGTACTGATGTACCTGTGGGTGAATGGAGGAACAATGGCTCTGATTAACTTAGGCACGGTTTGTTTTTATTGTTTCCGTCCGGTATAATGATAAAGCATAACCAGTGCTGCGTGTGTTTTATTTTTTAAACTGTAGGTTATGGTATTTTTTTTAAAGAAAATGTTGAGTCCCACACCAAAAAAAGGGGGGTGGGACTGGGTCCAGGTGGGTTGCAGATCCCGGACAAAATAGCCCAAATTATGGGGTGGGAGCAGGGAAACAGGGTAACTGACAGGACAACGCACTGACTTCCACTGCAGCATAGACGGCTCACAGTAGGAATGAGACACGCCAAAGAGAAGGCAGGCGGGCATAAACCTGGAGTGTGGACCCTTCCGATAACCTAACAACATATAGACATTCCATACAGTATATACAACCTTATTTCCTCCCACACACACAGGCATACAGTGTATATATTTGCATCTCAGGGGTGTGTGTGTGTGTGTTTGTGTGTGTGTGTGTGTGTGTGTGTGTGTGTGTGTGTGTGGGTGTGTGTGTGTGTGTGTGTGTGTGTGTGTGTGTGTGTGTGTGTGTGTGTGTGTGTGTGTGTGTGTGTGTGTGTGTGTGTGTTTTCTTAAAAGTTTCTTCTGGGGTCACCCAGTTTATGTTTCTATTAATTAACCCTGGGATCTGTGGCTGTGTAAATGTGTATACATTTTTGGAAAATCTACACTTTTTTTTTTTTACCTTTTATATATGTGATTTTACATCTTTTGGCACCTATATTGCCTACCGAGCTCTTCAGTGGCCTGGAGAATGGGGAGCAATGGTTGTTGGTTACAGCAGTGCTTTTCAGCAGCTTTGATTATTCTGGTAAAAGTAGGGTGAGTCGAAGGTGGGGGAAACCCATTGACATATTGACATATGTAAACAGAAACAGGTATAACCACGTATAAACAGTTGAACAATGTTTTTTTGTTTGTTTTATAAAAGCTATTGCTTTTCAAGTCAGTTCATGGGAGGAGTCCATTTATTCAGCAACAAGCCATGGTGGTCACATCAGCAAAGGTTGGGTTACCAACATCTGATGGGTATCCTGCAGGGCCGACGCAATGACGTTTGGGGCTTTGGAACTGATAAGCCATTTCCCTCCATTTGTGAGGGTGCGCGGTATGTCTGTCAGCGTGTCTCCTCCCTGAGGCTCGGCGCCACTCCGGTGTCCAGGGTCTGCTTCGGTTTTGGGGTCTGTAGGCTTTGTGGTAGGGCAATCCCCAGGTTCTCAAGGAAGGGATTTGTCTTTTTGACCGACTCAAGAATGAAGGTGCATCCCTCATGGCTCTCTAGGTTCTTACATGGAAATCCCCATTGATACCGGACCTCCTACTCCCTTAGAATCTCAGTCACCGGCATCCAGGGCGTCAAGGGGCTTAACCTGGAAAACCTTGGAGGTTCATATTCTCTTAGGCTTCCCTTGTTTTTAAGAAGTGTAGTCTGAGAACCACATCCCGGGCCTCATCACTTGTTGGTGGTTTGGCACGGAGGGCTCTTTGGCACCGGGCCACGAGGAGTAATTCTTGGGGGAGATCCAGGAGAAGAGTGCGTCCAGGTCCACGATGGTCTCTGCTATCTTCCTGATTTGGAGGTTGTTTCTCCTCCTTGTCTGGTTGTCAGTCTCTTCTTGCCTTGAAGTCATTTTGGCATTTTGGGCCTGGAGGGCCTGTACCTTCACGTCTGTTGACTGCAGGGCCACAGCCATAACATCCGTCTCCTCCTCCTGTCTGACCCCAGTGAGAGCCGTTTATATCTCCGCCTGGAACATGCTTTCTATATTATTGAATAGATCCTCGATATCCTTCTTGGTCGAGTAGTGCGAGCCCTCTTCCTGCACCGACTCGGTGTCTGAAAGGCCGTGCATTAGGTAGCCACCATCTTGGGAAGCAGACGAAAACTCCTTTCTCAAAGATTCGTTGAACCCCTCATTGGGGGTATTTGAGGGCCTTCGGGACGCATTCCCCAGGTCTGGATCATGATTTTTTGGATCGATCACACGATCCTAGATGGGTATATTAGCAACGCCCCGCCCGCCTAGGTCCTGAGCCCTTCTCTCAAACGTCCATTCCATTTGATGCCATGCATGCAGTGGAGCACGTAATTCATTGGGCTTTATGACAGCTAGTAGCAGCGGTCTTAGTTTATTTCAGCTATAATTAGCACTCGACATACGGGATAATGCTCATTTATTCCCAATCACGTTGTTCACTCGAGATAACAACATGTCAGTCAATGCTTTCTACAGCATGTTTGTAATACAACGGAGGAGTTACGCGTTAAAATCTACCAGCGTACTCGCTGCTGCAAACGTGACACTAAAACATAGAAACTGGGTCAGATAATAACTACTTGGCCCAGTCCAGCCTCCTCTTTTCCACCTGCTTTGAAGCCTCTGAATCACATTTAATGCCTGGCTTTTTATTTTTGGGGGTGTACAAACGTATGCCAGTGTTACCTGTTTCTTCCTATTTATACATGTAGTAAATGACTAGTAAGTATTCACAAAGAAATCTGCGTTGGGTGTTTACTTGTGTTCTGTGATACAATTCCGTTCGTTGATTTGTAACTTCCCGTTCTATGCATGTTGCTGGCTCCTCTGGCAGCAAAGAGGTTAACCCTATTGATACCCGTTATACACATATATAATCCCCTTTTTTATTGACTTGCAACTGATGTTGGTGATAGTTTTTTGTCAGGAGCAGCAGAGGATTATGCTCCTTATCTTATGAATCCTGATGTGGCTAACCGGGCCGTTTTCAGCTGAAAATCTCCATTGCAGTCAATGGGGCGTTTCGGCTATATACCGCCAGAATGACCACTTCGGACTCTATGAAATGACTCCCAATAACATCTGAATCTGTGTGTGGAGGGTTCTCGGCAGTACAAAGGGATGGTCATCTTTTTTGATACCTCTTGGTTCAGGTAAAATTTTGGGGGCGGGAGGATTGCATTTACTTTTTCTCTTTGTGTCCATCAGTGTATGTACCCAATATGTACTAAGTATCTGAGTCAGTCTGCTCAGTGTCCATCAGTGTATGTACAGTACGTACTAAGTATCCAAGACATGCCGATCAGTATAAGTGTATGTATTTATGAATGCATGAAATGATGAGTATGTATTCACGGGTGAATGAATGTCTGAGCCCGTATATGCCTGTTTATGCACGATAACAATGTTGCACTTTAATGCATAGCCCCCCCAAGTGTGAATACAGGCCTGGGGAGTTCTACAGGGACGTGCAGACCAAAGGGAAGGCTACAGAAAGTTATATATAATTTCCTCTACTGCTTGGCATGTGCTGCCTAATCTCTCAGGACTGAAGGGGGTTAACGGGATTCATCTCTCCTGTCGCCTTTCTGAGATCTGAAAGAATTTATAATCCCCCAAAATCCGTCCTCACGCCACACGGTCCCTGCAAGATAACGTAGAAAATAACTAAAGACTGCAACGTTAGGGTTTGTTTTCTGCCATCTTGCATGGAGATAATATTGTAATGTGAATACTTAGCATACATTACAGCTGATCAGCACAGCGTGAGGGAGAGTGGTATTGTAAGCAATCTGACCCGGACATTTTCCAGCTCCTTACCTCCTAGTTAGGGGAGTTATTCTTAGCAACTTGGAAAAGTCCTGTTAATATAAAGCTCATTAGCTGCTCTTGTATTTATGTATTGGCAGCTAATGGGAGCATATTAGCATATCCGCCGAAGACCTAGCCGACAATGTTGATGCTTTTCCCATGTTTAATGGTTGCGATATTTTAGAGTGTAGAAATGTCAAACTACACATGGAATACAGCAGTTACATTTATGTTCAGAAAACCTGACACAAATTGTATTAATGTGCTGTTATTTCCGGGTGCTTCTGCACTGCTGGGGCAGACAAGACATTGGCTCCTTGTTTGTTTGATAAATGGAACGAGGAGTTGTACACAAAGCAGATTAGAAGCCCCAAGTTAAAGGAGAAGAAATGCACAAGAAACTTTCTAATGATTTTGTAATTGCTTCTTTCATAGCTGGCTGCGATATCATCTCGGTTTCATTGCCTTCTAAAGCCGACGTTGTATATAAATTATACAAAACATTTTTTTTTTCCAAACTCACTGGGCCATCTCTGAGAAGACAGTGACAAAGTATTTAATAAGTGTTGGCAGTTCATTGCACGGCCCTAATGAGATGTGCGCTCAAAGTCGTCAGGTTGGACGGCTCTTCTAATAAAGTTCAGACTTAACCCTGGTTTCTAAACTATGAAAGCTGCCGTTCCACTTAGCAGCAGCAGCAGCAGCATCAACATGTAACTCCAAGCTCCGCCACTTTCTGTTCCAAAGCTGATGCAGCTCAACCCCGCGATCCGTTACAACGCGAATCCGCTTATAACGCGATGCAAGCGCGGCTCCCAATTTTCATACAGGCATACCCCGCATTAACGTACGCAATGGGACCGGAGCATGTATGTAAAGCGAAAATGTACTTAAAGTGAAGCACTACCTTTTTCCCACTTATCGATGTATGTACTGTACTGCAATCGTCCTATACGTGCATAACTGATGTAAATAACGCATTTGTAACAGGCTCTATAGTCTCCCTGCTTGCGCACAGCTTCGGTACAGGTAGGGAGCCGGTATTGCTGTTCAGGACGTGATGACAGGCGCATGTGTGAGCTGCCGTTTGCCTATTGGGCGATATGTACTTACTCGCGAGTGTACTTAAAGTGAGTGTACTTAAAGCGGGGTATGCCTGTATATATGAATACTTTACAACACGATTATTGGTGTCTTAAATACTTTATTGTACAATGCATACAATTGTACATTATTTCTAACGTGATCCGCTTATAACGCGATGTGATTCTTTGGACCCCAAGCACAGCGTTATAAGGGGGTTGATCTGTATTAAGGGGTTCATTCTATACAGACTGAAGAGGAAGGTTTGGGATGAAAATCCCCATTGGCTACAATATACAAAAAAGACTAAGGATATCTGCAACAATCTATATAGGGGAAAAAAAATACTGTTCCCAAGCGGTCACAACAAGTACTAACAGCGCCCGATGTTGCTTAACTTCGGTGATCAGACGAGATCCGGTGTGTTCAGTATGATGTGGCTCTCGTACCGCGACATCATCACCCGCAATCCAACGCCATCCTCCTTGAAGACCAGCATCAGGTTAAAAAAAATCTTCTTTCTTTTATCTTCTATCACCGTCTTCTATCTTCATCTGTAATTATTTTCTACTTTTCTTTAATGTTCTTTTTTCATCTGTCAATCCAAAGTGCCCCATGTTAAATCCCTTACGGATGTTGTCTCAACTTCTTGAAGTAAAATGAGACGGAACAGGCCTTATATAGGGCCTATGACGTCACAATTTAGGGTCAGATGTTACAGCTCCAATCCGATTGGACGCTGTATCATGTGCCCCCGCCTTTTTCTTTTTTTTTAATGATGTCATCTCCAAGGGAGGTACGTCACATCCTTAAAACCACATGGCTATATCACATGGTATTACAGCCAATGTAATTGAAGACAATCCCATTGGTTGCTGTACCATGTGATAGCTTACGTTAGTTCAAATGGATGTGAAATCATCCCTTAATGGATTGGGTAAAGCTTTAAATTAATTATTTGTCTTGTTGGCCAATGGTTTTATTTATTTGATTGGTTGGATGGGTGTTTATTTAGTTGTATTCTTATGTTTTGGAATAACATAATTGTAATTCTTTTGCTGTTTTAGTGATAGATCAATGTAATTGATGTGTAGTTGAGGCCTTTTAGTTCTTTTATTGTTGGGGTGTTTAGGTGCTTGTGTATTTCTTTGATTATTGTGTATTTTTGGCCTTAATTATTTTTATTAGGTTGACCATTGAGTGATATAGTGGCTTATCATGCCCATATTATATGAAATGATATACCACTGTGCCAATCAATGGGTACAGGGTGGGTATCATAGTCCCAGGGTTGGTGGTTAGGCCTTCCGGTTGGGTAGTGGGTGAGGGTGGATTAACCCCTTAATTACTATAGAAGTTATTAACCGCTAAGGTGATTAATGGGTTAGGGGCCATTAAATTGTATTTTGTTTTGTATTCTTGCTGGCATCGGACTACATGGACCTGCAGTATGCCGACGAGGATGCCCTTCATGATGGCAGGGGTAAGTTGAACGTTTTATTTACTTTATTAATGCTGGCTGGCTAATGTTTGATTTTATAATGGGCAAATGCACTATTATCCATATCTGGATATTAGTAATTTTTCCCATTACTGTACTGCATGTGTTTTTGGGTTTAATCATGGCCGTAGAAGACATGGTGGGGACCCCGCCTCGTACCGACCTATATCATTTTTAAACCAAGATTTCAAATATAATAGATTTTTAATCGGTCCCCAATGAGTAAAAAATCACTTTAAGATTGTTTAAATCCTTCCAAGGAAGCCAATTACATGACTCTATTTTGCTGTCTGTACAGGAATGACCTTTAAATACATCTTATGGCATTTACAGTTATTTTTAAAAATGTATTATTGCTCTGAATTCAGATTGATTTCAGCATTAATGTTTAAAAAAATCACAGAATGTGAACAGTAAAAAGCAATGTTGATCCTTCTACTGAAAAAGGTGCCAGCAACACATCTCAACTCATGAAAAGTGTTTCTGACAATAAAGGAGTGAATATATATATATATATATATATATATATATATATATATATATAATACAATACCAACAATAGGTAATAAGGCAACAGCACTCAGCAATTTAAAAATAAAGAAATATATTGTAAAACAGATATACTTGCACAAGATAATTAATCTGCATCGTCACAGCATCACACGCGGAACAAGAGACGGTCCTGTCGGCGAACATTTCCCTGACTCTGGCCATAAGATGAACGAATTGAAGGTGGCCGTACTCAAAGGTAATCTTAGAACACCGAAAGAGAGACGGTTGCATGAATACAAATGTATGCAACTGTTTGGGACCAGGGTTGCGGTGCCCTGTATCTATAATATACACTTTTGGAATACAAATATCTGTGTGCTGTCTCCTTATTACTGGACCTACATTTGGTAAATATTTCTATCTTATGCATATGGGACAAGCATCAGGATTACGTGGAGTATATGGAAGTGCCAACAGTTATTTTTTTGACTATATATTTATAGTTCCATATACTCCACGTAATCCTGATGCTTGTCCCATATGCATAAGATAGAAATATTTACCAAATGTAGGTCCAGTAATAAGGAGACAGCACACAGATATTTGTATTCCAAAAGTGTATATTATAGATACAGGGCACCGCAACCCTGGTCCCAAACAGTTGCATACATTTGTATTCATGCAACCGTCTCTCTTTCGGTGTTCTAAGATTACCTTTGAGTATGGCCACCTTCAATTCGTTCATCTTATGGCCAGAGTCAGGGAAATGTGCGCCGACAGGACCGTCTCTTGTTCCGCGTGTGATGCCGGTTAATTCTCTTGTGCAAGTACTGTATATCTGTTTTACAATATATTTCTTTATTTTGAATTGCTGAGTGCTGTTGCCTTATTACCTATTGTTGGTATTGTATTCTGTATATATGCAAGTTTTATTCCTGCAATATGTATATGTATGTATGTATATAAATATATATATATATATATATATATATATATATATATATGACCATGCAGCAAGCTTAAGCCTATAGGGAACCATGTTAAAAATGGTTTTTGAAGCAAAAAGTGGCAATGCGTGCTCATTTGCATGTCATTTCCCAGAATCCCTTGCTGCAGTGGAAGTGCTGGGTGATAATGGTGAAGGGCGGGGTTGCAGACCTGCCTTAGACATGCAGATGAGCATACAGTTATATTTGCATATTTGCATATATATATATACATATATATATATACATATATATATATACACATATATATATATATATATACACATATACATATTGCAGGAATAAAACTTACATTCTAATTCTTGTCATTCCTAGCTCCAGCCCCATGTAATATTCACCTCTCTTTTGACCCCAGTGCTCCATTAGCCAAGAGCGTTGGCACGTTCCCACGCCAAGGATAGAAAACAAGAGGTTATTCTCTGGACCTTTAATGTCATGGAACGGTGATCATGTCCCCAGCTGTTTCCATAGCAAATGGTTTTGATAAATAAAAGATGTTTCATCAGCAAGTTTGAAGCCTCTGGGGACAGACCTGAAGTGAGAGAACTTGTTGAGAAGAAAAGAAGCTAGTTAAAAAAAAAAAAAAAATGTATAACTCTTGACAAGAAGTCACAGAGCATAGAGGACGATGACAGAAAGAACATTGTAACGAGGACAATGATACGTTTCTGGAGGAGGAGAATCCTTCCAGCATGTTAAGCGTCTGAGTCTTTCAGTGAGTGTCACGTATTGGATGAGAGTCTGGTACATTTTTTATATCAGTGGTCAAACAGATTTCAAAAGTGTCACTCTGCCGGAATCTGTACTTTTCCATTTTAAAATGTCATGCGTTTAGTCCATAATAACCCCATGAATCTGTCGTAATTGGTGCCCCACCCATAGGACAACTTGCGGCTCCTGGAAGATACCTTACACCTGCCCTTCTTGGAAGAGGGGTTTGGGGGGAGGAGAGAGGGTCATATAAATATTTATAGTTTACACTCATGTAAATGTATTTTTTTACCCATATGCTACATTGTGACTTTGTCTTGGTTGGATATTTTTTACATGGTAAATGTTAGTAAATTGCTAGAGTTCTGGACTCTGAGTCTCCTATTGTAGGTCAAGCCGGCCATTTTTTTCCGACCCAGACTTGAAAGCATAAATAAAAGCGCTGTATGAATTCAAGAAACCATCTGCCACGCTTGTGCGAGCCCACAGACAAGAGCTGACCCCGGCACTGAGGTGGGAAGGACAGTGCCACACACCCACAGTAGCGGGGGCGAGCCCAGTAGGTGGTTTGTAGCGTTGCTGGGTCTGGGTATGAAGAAAAAGGGTTAATCCAATACTCGCCGGGTTCCAAGGGTAGGAGAGGTACACGTAGTCGTTATCCGTAAGCCAGGGGTCAAGAGCCAGAGAGAATCCAAATGCAAAGCCAGGTCGGTACACGAGAGGTTAATCCATAAGCCAGGGGTCAAGAGCCAGAGAGAATCCAAATGCAAAGCCAGGTCGGTACACGAGAGGTTAATCCATAAGCCAGGGGTCAAAAGCCAGAGAGAATCCAAATGCAAAACCAGGTCGGTACACGAGAGGTAACTGGAGAAATCAAAGCAAGACTGAGCTGGACAAGCCAGGCACACACAAGGCTACACAAAGTTTATGTTCAGCGAGGTATGCCTGGAAGAGGCAGTCCTATATAGGAGACAGGAACCAGTAGGGGAGGGAGCGGAGGCGGGGCCTCCGCTGATGCCAAGGATAGGCTGCAGGAGACAAGGGCTCATTGCAAAACTTGACACGTAGCTGGGGCTCCTTGCGCGCCGTCATGCGCGTGCACCGCGCACAGCGGAGGTGCGGCGCGTCCCGAGGGGGCGGAGCTATGCTCAGTGACCGTGCATAGAAGGAGCGGGTGCGCGCGCGCTCCGTAACAGGAACGGTGATGCGCACATCAGCGGGGGGCGAATCTTCGGCAGCTGCGCTGCAGTACTATAGGTAAGCGAGGAGAGAACCCGCCGCAAGGGGCGCGCTCCCCGATTCCTCACACCACCCACACTTTAACATTACAATCATACTTATGTCGCCCTCTTTCCCCCACCCTCTGGGAGATGGTGTTGCTACTGGTGTATTCTGTGGTTGGTGGGCATACCTGAGTGGTAAACAGGCGGCAAGAGATCTCCGCGATGTTGTGGGGAGGGCATCAGGACAGGCTCACCAGTCCAAGAGGATCCTGAGGCTTTCAGGATGAACCTCATGGACACTTCTTCTTGTGGTCAAGTCAACCATAACTCCAGATAGGGTGTAACTGGGTTTATTGGTACATGCATGATGATATAACAGGTCACAGTCCCTGATGCAGCACCCAGACATTAGGTCTTGACTATCCCTCTCTTGGTATATACCTTACCCCCTAATTGGGCAAGGCCTCAGCCTGTTCCCTCTGGGGAGAGGCTATCTTCTATGTCTGCGCACACTGAAGTCTATCCCAAAACAACTACTCCCACAAACCCTGCCCTACACTATAGAGGAGAACCCCCTCCTTCCCTGGGGAGTGACTAGTAAGCCAGTCTACACACTGTCATAGACCCCCCTTACCATAGCACGCTAACCTTGAACTTTACTGAACATCACACTGAACAATAGAACATACCCACCATAGTCTACTGCTATCACTGCCCACTTACTAAAGGGGACTTACAGTGTTATAAGGGCAGGAAATCAGTAGTAAAGGAATGGAAGCAGGCACACGGTCTTTCTAAAGGTGCAGTTTATTGTGCCACCAAAGGTCCAACGTTTCGGCAAATAGATTGCCTTTATCAATGACCCTCTCCTTGATAAAGGCAATCTATTTGCCGAAACGTTGGACCTTTGGTGGCACAATAAACTGCACCTTTAGAAAGACCGTGTGCCTGCTTCCATTCCTTTGCTTAAGTACCTCTGGGATGTCTGGACCTCCCTGGATACAGCGCACCGGCAGATAAGTACCCCCCTCCAGCACCTACCAGCGGTGTGCATGTGCTTCTACATATGACAGGAAATCAGTAGTCCCAGGGGACTGGGCTACACTTATAAAAGTGAAATGTATTCTTCTATTTCTTAGTTATGCAGGTTATTTGTAATAATAATGGATGGTCAGCACACGATCATGCAAAATCAAGCACGGGTAAAGTCTTTTCTGCAGGCACTTGTGCAGGGAGTGGGAGTTAGCGGCATTACTGCGTCAAAAAGAGACACAGGGAATCCTTCTATGTAGTCTAAACTGTTTTGGGCTGAAAATCTCCATTGAATGAATTGGGGATTTTCAGTCGAAAATGTCCAGAACAGCCACTTAATAATATATTGAGTAAGGCCCACCGTTCTGGCCGGTAGGAACAGCCCCTTTGTTGTTGCCCATGTAACAAGTAGAAAGAACAGAGATGGGATTAAAAAAAATGAGCAAAGACACGTAAACCTTAAATCCTTATGCTCTTCTCTCAGTGTTTTGCTTTCTTAAATACTTGTCTCGGATTGAATTCCCCTTGACGCCCACTGCAAACCTTAATCTGAACGTACACCTCTCGGTATCTCAGGAGCATGCTCTCCACCAGTGATGAGAGGTCAATATTTATAGTGTTTAATACCTATCACAAACTGCCACAAAGCCATGTGTGTATAACTTTAAAATCAATGCGTGTATTACCTCCATAACTACACTAATGCCTGTTCGATCCGCGGAGAGCCTTAAAAGGTTTAGAATGAGGAAAAAAATGACCTATATAAAACGCAGAATAAAATGTACATTATGCTCGCTTGCAAATGCACAATCCGCTACTGTACGTACAGTAGCACAGAGACACTCGTTTGGATGTACTGAGCTTGTAGCCAATCACACCCCGCACTCTCTCTTTAAGTGTTCCCAAGGCTAAGTAGATAAGCCACCTTTCTAGAACAGAAATATTACAAGCTGGACCGCTCTCTCTCGAGGCGTGTAGCACATATTTAGATGATTGTTTTGAGTCTTGCCTCATACCATTAGGCTTTAAGCTTTGGGGGTATTGTCATGTTTAATCCCCATAGCCCTCTATTGTATACCGTATGTCATGATTCATCGCAGGAATTTCATATTGTCTGTATCATACAGAAAATGCAGCGTCCTGGGCAGATGGTACTATACATAAAAAATAATAATCGCATTTCTGTCTTTCTTTTTAGATTATGTTTCACATGCTGCAGTCACACAAAGAAGCAGGAAGGGGGGATTTCAGATTTAACCCAGCAGTTAAAGCCAGGCTTGATGATGTACCTACCCCTCCTTAATTCAAAATCATATCATTGTGTTTGGGGTTATTGCTCTGTCACCATCTTACCGTGTCCACTCAACATTGTCTGCCCTTCATCAAGCAACCAAATACGTGTGTGTGCGTGAGAGACATTTCCTGACAAAGCGGACGTGAGAATTTGTGCTGCGCTGATAAATACTGTATCACCTGCTCTTCTCCTCTCCTGATAAATACTGTATCACCCGCTCCTCTCCTGATAAATACTGTATCACCCCGCTCCTCTCCTGATAAATACTGTATCACCCGCTCCTCTCCTGATAAATACTGTATCACCCGCTCCTCTCCTGATAAATACTGTATCACCCCGCTCCTCTCCTGTGCTAATCACTAGTTCCCAGGATAAGGAGAGGAGTGGGACAGAACTCACCAGCGTGCCGGGGGAGCAGGGAGAAGCTCATACCCATGACTGCAATGCCCCTTCTGTTTGTGCACTATATATATATATGTATGTCTGTGTATATATATATATATATATATATATATATATATATATATATACACACATACGTGGGTACCCTTGAGGTATATCATGTTGCCCACCAGTCATAACTTTCTCTGTATGAATTTGAAGCACTTACTTAAAGGCGTTGGCATCTCTGTGAACCTTGCAGTTGTCTGCGCTTATTCGGGAGATAATTCTGGTTACTGCAATAAGGATACCAATATTGACCTAGTTACACAAATAAAGAGACAGAGGTTAAGTGCCTCGTTAAGCCATCAAGAACATTTTTATACTGGACAGACACTGGCACTAAATACACATGGTATAATATACACTTTCTTCTTCTCTTTAATAACATGTATCTTATATAGCTCTGAATATATAACGCTGCACCTAGAATTTTTCTAAGCACACTCCATGCCCATTAGAACTTGCAATCTGATTTTTGGGTAAGTGCGGCAAAGGGGGGACAATGTGATTTTCCCACGGTCACAAGCAATAATTTTTTTGCAAATCTGCTTATCCCACTTCAAAGGCCAGAATTTTATCACTAGGCTACCTTTTCTAATAAATCCTAAAGTGTACAATGTAACTTTACAGATGTACAGTATCAAGACTTGCTGTTCTCGGGGCCGCAATGGCGTGTGGCCGCTGGACCGCACTGCAGCCATGCGCTGACCTCACTGTGATCACGGCCCCCAAAAATACCAAGCGGCCCAGGAGAATTAACTCTGCGGGGGTCCCTACTATTGAATGGGCCCTTTATTGGATTTATCTGCTAGTGCCCCTGTGGATGAGGAGGGCGGCTTTCATCCCGGCAGGGGTAAGTACTATTTTTTATTTATTTAGGGTGTTCATTGATTGCCAATGTGGCAATCTAGGCCCCCGTCGAGGGCTTAGGTAGCCACAGTGACAATGAATGGGTTAAAAGGTGAGTGTTTGATTATTTTCTTATTTTATTGTAATGTCAATTTTGTTACATTTTTTTTTAATGCTTTTCAATGGCTAATAGGATTATTGCCCATTACTGTATGTGGAGGGGAGCGTACTTGTTGGGGGTAGAGTGGGGGTCGGTAATGGGAGTAGTTGCCCTGGGGTGGGTGGTTAGACCTCCCGGGGGTGGGGGTGCCTGGAGGGGTCAACCACTTCACTACCTTAACATTTAGCCAACAAAGGGGCGCAAGTCATTTATTTTAATACTTTGGTGACAATCAATGGGGTTATTGTTTAAAAAAAATAAATCAGTGTATGCTTAATGTGGTGCTATTTTTTATTTAAACATGTTTTTAGTTTTTGGTTAATTCCCCAAATCACTATTAGCCACATTTGGCTAACAGGGATATTGGTCATTATTTTAGAAGGGGAAAGGGGTTAGGTTGGTTGGGTGGGTTAGGGTGGATGAATGGGGTACTCGCCCTGGGGAGGGTGGTTAGGCCCCCAGGAGGGTGGTGGGAGGGGATAACTTCTTCATTAACTTAGCGGTTAGCCACTAAGGTAATGAAGGGGGGTAAGTAATATTTTACTGTTGATGACTGAATGGGTCTCTACGTCACAATAGGGAATACTATAGGACCATATTTGGCCTCTCACGGCTTTTGATGCCGCAGATGGACCGCAGATTTCAGCATGTTGGTCTGCGGCACCGAAAACATTGAGTCGTACATGTGCACAATATGTATGGGGTGCGCATGTAACATTTTGGCCACTAATGATGGTCAAAATGTGTTTTGTGGACATGCCTAAAAGGATCCCTCAGCAAGACATCTGCCTCTATCAACATGGCTGCCGAGGCAGGAAGTCAACCTCATTCTGGATCTATTGCCTGCACCTGCCTGCTCCCTTTATAAGGCTTCATTCCCCTCTCTTCCTTGCCTGTGCCAGGTTCTGTTTACCTTTTACTCCTGCTGGAAGCCGTGTCCTGCCAGCCTTGTTCCTTGCCTGTTGCCGAACTACCAAGCCTTGAAGATTCTGCCTTCTCCAGCCCTGACCTCAGAACTGTGACCCCTATTACTTTGCCTTCTCCAGCCCTGACCTCAGAACAGTGACCACGATTATCCAGCCTTCTCCTGCCTGGACCTTGGACCCAGACCTCACTATTCTACTCTTCAGGATTCAGATCCCAGGTACGGTTGGGTCTCTAATCTCCACCTCTGCCTAGCGGGTCTGTCTCCCCGACAGCACCCAGCGATGTACACGACGGTAACAATGGCATTGAAACCGGTTTCATCGCCGAAAGGGTTAATTGGTTGGGTTCATACTTAGGATAGCTTTATAATTTAGCATGGTAATTTGCATGTGGAAACCCTGATTTTCAAATGGCTCTTTAACAAAAGCATTTGCCTCGTTGTACTCTGCGTTGTGAACACCTTCATTGTTTCCGAGTACAGGATTTCAATAACTTGTTAAAACCAGCGGCTCAAAGATGAAGAGTGAACTGAAAAGAAACCATTAGCGGAACGCCAAGAGATCTGCTGCTTTTTTGTTATTTAGTGTCACTTTCAGCCTAGATAACCTTGAAAGGGAACTTCATCAGAGCCTCAGATATCTTCAAAACATCTCCATTCTGGGAGATACAAAGCTAGTCACTCTCTTCCCCGACTGCCTTTGAGTCGGAGGTGAACAAAAGAAACATTTGTGTCGTCAAGGAATGCTGTCAAAAATAAAAAATAAACAACTTTGCTAAATCCCTGACTCTTCACAGAAATAAAGCTGCTGAAGCCAGAAGCGGAAAGATTACAAGATATATTGTATGGGTCACATTAAAGATGCAGGCCTCTGTGGTGCGTTATCGCTTCTCCGTCATAAACAACCACAATGCGTTGGAAGGTTACAGGTAAAAAAAGGAAAGGAGAACCGTTTAAGGTAAAAAATGCCAGCTGTTGTAACAGGTCGAAGGAGAAGCTTAGTGGTAAGAACGCTGTTGTTGATGCAGCTGAACCTGGCTTAGATCCCTCTGTCAGCTGTGCTGGTGACCTTGAGCCGCATATCTACTAAGCCAGGGGTACGCAACGTGGGGGGGACGCTAGATTTTCTGGGCGGCTGTTACAGAGGCCCCGCGCTTCCCTGAAGGCAATTTAAAATAAATGCCTGGGATCGCGTGAGGCCTCTGTACTTTCTTAACTTACCTTGGTTCCGAAGACGCATCTCCATGGCAACTGGCGTCAAATGACGCAGCGGGCAACGTGACGTCACACGACCCCGCGACGTCATTTGACGCCGGAGCCGTGCAGGGGGCGCGAGCCGGAGGGGAGAGGAGAAAGGGTGGCGCATGGCGGTAAGTTTGCGCACGCCTGTACTAACCAGTGCTAAGCCAGAACGCACCTTATGTTCACCTGAGAATTTACATGCACTGATACAAGGGGGGTGCTGTAAGTTGCTCCATAATGTGGGGTACAGACACTCACTTGCTTCAAGATGCGCAGGCTTAAGTTGAATGCAACGCGATCTAGTTTCTTTCATATGGTATGATGCAAATTTCTTAGGAGCAGAGGTTAATGCCATGTTAAAGCCCCTGCTGCCAGATAGGGGTTTATTGACCCAAATGGGAGCTACACATGGAAATGTTGATACATCTCACTATAAAAGTCCTTCCCTAAGCACCTCTCAGTGGATCACGATGAGTGCTAACTTGATTCGCTGATACAATTTGCTTTGATGTAATGATCCAGCTGCACGTAACCCAGATTGTATAGTGAATAAAAGAGGGGCGAAAATGCCTAACCTTCCAAAGTGTAACAACTGCCATACCTCAAGAACAACCCAGTGAGGTCCAAAAAACTTGTACACGGTTAACTTTTGTTGGTCCATTACTACCTATTCTTTCCTTCTTCTGCATTAACAAGGGACCAATATGGCTAAAATCCTTTTTTTATTTTGTCTTCCAAAGTGTAACAAAGATCAAACCCGTATATGTATGCACAAGAGACTCCGACAGTATAATACTGTAAATAGCTGGATCAGAAACACAAATGGATTCATATCAAACAATTAATGAATACTTCACGAACTGGAAAACACCAAACAAAACGTCCCCCCTGCTAACGAATAGCAAATGAACTTCAATTTGTTGGAGGACATTACCCCAAATAAAACACCGCTGCTGTGCCCAACTCACGGTGTCACCTGTCTCGTAAGTGAGAAAACGCGCTGATTCCTTGGGCCATGAAAGTGATTTAGCAACAATTGTGTGTAATGTAATGTGCAGGCAGAATTAAACTGCGGTAATGCATTCGTGTATCAGTAACTGAATCTCTACACTCGTCTACAAAGATTAAGTACATGCTCAGAGTGTAATGCAGCACGGGAAGCGAAATGGATGGAATAACTACTCTCAGAAAAAAACATATGTTGGAGAAAACAAAGTCGGTGGGGAAAAAAACTCTGGAATAACTATGGGGCACCAGTATTGCTGGTTTTATTAACCCCTTCTCTGCTGCAAGGCCCCTTCCAGCAGCAAAGCCTCTAATGCATCATATAACAGGGGTTCCCAACGCCAGTCCTCAAGAAATCCCAACAGGTCAGGTCAATCAAAATGACTGAGCCACTGATTGAGCCACCTGTGCTGAAGCAGGGATATCCTGAAAACCTGAGCTGTTGGGGGGTTCTTGAGGACAGGATTTCAGAACTCCTGCTATAGCGGAAGCCAGTCTGTAAGCAAAGTGATGTACAATATACGACGTCCAGTTCTACAGTATGTATTACAATCATTGTTACTCTATGAAGCTATTAGTTACCGCGATGCTCAACTCAACAGGATGATACTGGCACCGAGATCCCACCCCGAAGAGCTTACTATCTAACGCCGCTTTCTGGAACTGAAGTGACTTGCCCAAAGTCAATCATAAAGGGTACTAGGTCTCCCACATTACGGATTAGTCCACTAAGCCATTCCTTGTGGTGTGTCTTGCTCCGTGCAGCGGACCGTGCATTGCGTGTGCCACCGGCAGCGAAAGTGTTAAGAAACGCAAGATACAAATGCTTCTCTTCCTGTGAATTCAGTAGCAGAATTTCTTTGGGACACAGATCCCACAAATACAGCAAACTGGGGTTCTTCCCTACAAGCCCAAGGCAAGATTAAAGGTGCTGCCCAGCACAGTAGCCCATGGAGTACTTGCTGCGTGTCAGTGCAGTAGTCAGCTCGTCCTGCCACGCCTCGGCCTCTCTGCCCCCGGTACCCCGTTCGTGGCTATAAGCAGTGTTCGACAAATCACCCAAAAATCTACTCGCCCAACCAAAAAATCTACTCGCCACCTAGTACCAAACGTGTGCTGCTTAGGCCAATAGGAGCTCGCCACGATGTTAAATCCACTCGCCCGGGGCGAGCAAATGTATAGGTTTGTCGAACACTGGCTATAAGTCTTTGGAAGCTTTCATCACATATTTACCAGATAAGTTCATTCTGTGCTGCTGCCATTTGTGTGCCTTGTACATAGCTTTAATTGCATTCACTAACCGGATATGATATAATAAAATCGGACGTTCTTCTGCACAACCTCTGAGTCCTATTTTATTTCTTTTGTGCCCTATATTACAGGGGTGTGCGCAAACTGGGGGGTGCGGCGCTTGAGGCCCTGCGCTCTTTCCCAGAATGATTACATTAAATGCCGGGGGAGCGCGTAAGGCCTCTGTACGCTCATTACCGTGTCTCCGGCAGCTTCTGGCGATGCGTTGCCATGGCAATGCAGCATCAAATGACGTCACATGCTGCCGGGACATCAGAAAACGTCATAGAAAATGTAAAGGGGGGTGGGATAGCAGACAGAGGGGCGCAGACAAAAATGTTTGCGCACCCCCGCTATAGAATTTTGTTCCTTTTTATATAGTGCCTTTCTCATTTTACATTGCTCATTTTGTAAATGTAGAGATTCTCTCCGACTGTGGCTATTCCAAAACACTGTTCACTAGATAGCACTGTTGTTCACTGTGTAAACCAGTGTTCATTAGAGAAGGTTGGGGTTCCTAAAATGTATCTGATCTCAGACACGCTATTAGAGAGGGTTGGGGTTCCTTGCAATGCAACTGATCTCAGGCGCTCTATTAGAGAGGGTTGGGGTTCCTGACAATGCATCTGATCTCAGGTGCTCTATTAGAGAGGGTTGGGGTTCCACAAAATTTCACAATATAATTATAGGTTTCCTTAACCAAAAAAAGGTTGAACACCACTGGTATAGATCATTGATCCTTCGCATAGGGGTTTATTAACCCGGATAGACTGACCGACAATTAGTCTATGATTTATTACATTTATCAGTTCAAGTGATAATATTCTCATGTTGTACCCGGTGTCCTTGAAAAATTGTTCTTTTTTTTTTTTTATCCTTGCTTGGGATCTAATACACAAAAATGATGAATTTTAAATGATGTTCTTATTATTCTAATCTTTAAGTGTCGGGACTCCATCCTTTTTAAACGTCACCATCTGGAAATCGTGCAAATCACATGGCCAGAGTATGTTATACTTTATAACACCGAAGCACGGGAAGGACACGTGCATCATTCTTCGCTCATAATACTCCCCTAGTGCGGAGCTGGGCAAGACAGCATTAATTGAGTATCAATACGTTGCCATGGTTTATCACAATTCCGCTTCGTTGCAGGCCATTCTGATGGGTGTTGCCATGGTGACGGATGCGCAGCGATTTTCATTTAGTTAAACAGTATATCAAGCTTCATGAAATGGGAATAAAATAATAGGGTCCGTGATCTTTATGGGAGAAGGGCGAACGGCTGGGAGGATTGTGGAGCTTCAGGAAAGCAGGTTCTGATCTCCTGACACATACCTATTAAACTGTTGGATACTGATCCGTGTGTGACACTTTGTATGTGTATGGTATTTGTAATATACAACTCTCTCCCTAATGTTACTGCATAATATGATGGGGCCCTTTGAGAATAGTAGTAATAAGATCATTAGAATTCCGCTTCTTAAATTGTGCTTGGGAAGTTGGGGAGCCATTTTCATTCCGCTAGTAGGCTAAGCCCAGGAAAGGATCCAGATTGACTAACACCTTCCTTCTATTTAATACTGGTGGGAAGCAATGTAGAGTGGTTAAAGGTCCTCTAACTTGCATTGCAGTGAAAGTCACTTTAACTCCCTGTGCCTCAGGCACCAAAACCATAGAGTGTAAGCTCCTCTGGGCAGGTACTGTGCCTGTAACATTCCTATGTGCTGCGTACCGCGCGCTTTACTGTAATTGTGACGCACTTTGTATCCCACTGGGAGAAATGCGCTATATGAAATAAAGTTGTTATTATTATTATTATTATTATTAACAATAACAGTTATTAGTGAAAATGAGGTGCAAAAGAGGCATTCCTCCAGCTCATTTCCACTAAACGCCATTTACGGTGGAACGTAACATTAAATTAGTTAGGTCATACCTAAATTTGGTGTTACATCCAGACTGTGAAGGAAGGATCTGACAGGGTCTGAATGGGTATACCGCCACAGTTAGGAATACTTTAACCAACATCGCGTTATTTCCTTCGCCATTCCACCTTTTATTGCAGGGTCTGGTTGGGGGTGACACAGACTTCACATCACGTTACCGAAGGGTAACGCAATGTTGCACTATAATAATGTGACGTTAAGACTATGCTGATGAGATAAACAACGGCGGTTGATTTTGGCATATAATTCGCTTTGTGGAAATGCGGTAACCTTGGGGGAAATAACGCCTGTTGCGTTTATAGGTTAGGGATATAGCAGGCGTGCGCGACGGGGCGTGTGGCGTTGCGGGCGCCTACCCCAGAGGCAATCCGTGGCCTTGGGATGGGGAGAGGGGGGAGACACGATGGGGAGGTGTGTCGGAGGCATGCCCGTTACGTCACATGAACTGTTCGCCCTCATTGGCCAAACCGCTCACGTGACCAGGCAGTCGCGCGACCAAATCACATCTTTTTTTGTCGGCTGAAACCGCGCGTGCGGTCGCGCGCTCGCGCGCTCTATGGCCTGCCTCATAGACGTGTGGCTTTTTCTTGGTGTCGCGCGGAGAATGGACGCGGACTTAGGTAACATGACGGAACTTGGAGGATCTGGCTCGAGGCGCCTTCCACCATTCTCTCACGCCCCTGATTCAGAGTATTTGTGATACTGTAACTCTGCTCCGAGTTGCTTTATTCCTCTCAGCCAGTGAGATAAATCCCAAGTCTGTACTATACCTTACCACAATAACGAACAGTGCTGGTGCCACGAAGGCCCAGATCGCCCCCTTCTCCAGGGAAAGCCAACAGCTGCAAGACACAGGAAGAGTACAACGTCAGTGTGTTGTCAGCACTAAAGCAGCACGCCATATTAATACCCACTGCATATATTAATGCCACTGTGTATCCCTATACACTTATATGATTAACTTTGAAGAAATAGAACTTAAACCTTTTGCTGCTAGAGAGCAATTTGTTGTTTTACAGTCGGGGAAGTTAAGAAGACCGCTTTCTGCTCCAAAGTTCCTGAGGGTAAATATACACTTCCAATAGAGGCATACCCCGGTTTAAGGACACTCACTTTAAGTACACTCGCGAGTAAGGACATATCGCCCAATAGGCAAACGGCAGCTCGCGCATGCGCCTGTCAGCACGTCCTGAACAGCAATACCGGCTCCCTACCTGTACCGAAGCTGTGCGCAAGCGGGGAGACTATAGAGCCTGTTACAAATGCGTTATTTACATCAGTTATGCACGTATAGGACAATTGCAGTACAGTATATGCATCGACAAGTGGGAAAAGTTAGTGCTTCACTTTAAGTACATTTTCGCTTTACATACATGCTCTGGACCCATTGCGTGCGTTAATGCGGGGTATGCCTGTATATAAAGGGAGAGGGGGAGACAAGGCCAGGGATTCCTAACAGGACGTGGAACAGCGCGGTGCTCAGAGGTAAGAGCGCGGGCCTCAGGCAACGTCTCTGGCAATAAGAGGACGGTTTCGGAAATCGTTTCCTTCCAGCGCGAGCTGCTCGGGGCTTCCGTTATCACTGGCACCAGCGGGGCAAACATCTTACATGCAGAGGGAAAACCATTAAGCACAGCTGAATAATATACACCGCAAATGTCAGTATAGTGCAGGGGTGAGCCACACCGGTCCTCCAGGGCCACCAACAGGTCAGGTTTTCAGCATTTCCCTGCTATAGTGTGTTGATGGCTCCGGTGGCACTAAAGAGGTTAAAAAAAACAGCCTCTGCCCTCCACCCCACCCCGTTTTTTAACATGGATGGGAAGCAGGGGGACCCCTAGAGTTGAACTGCCTCAATGTTATCTCTGCGGACCTCCCCCCCCCCCTCCCGTGTTTCTGAGATACAAGAGCCGGGAATTCCTGGTATTAAAACCCCCCCACGTCACGTGGACCAATAGGAAGCCACAACAGAGGATGTCCTATTGGCACGTGCCATCTGGGAGATTTAAGCCGCCATCTTGTTTCTCCTGGAGGGGACGGTACTGGTGCTACCTTCAGCGGTAAGCACCGCAGGAATAACGCGTTTCTGCTCCGTGGACTCCCTAAAATAAAAAAAGGTGTTGGAGAGGGTAAAAAATGGAGATGGGGGGTTTATGAATAATTTTAGTGTATGCGTCCCTCATGGGACTGTCCTCAATGACCCCCTTACATACATGGCCCTTGTCATTGTAACATAAAACGTAGTCACTGAGCAGTGATGGAGCGATCTCCTCTTGTACTCTCGGGGTAAATATTTGGAGGCTGTCGGCACATGCGGCATGAAGAATGAACCTTCGGTGCCCGTCCTCAACGCTCTGTAATACTCATTCTGTACTTACAAGATGAAATCCTCCTGACTCGTGGTGAAAGGTCCATTACCGAACAAACACAAAGAAAGCACCGGAGCGGAGATGGTAAACTTTAAAGGGACAATCCCCTCCTATGGCCACAGTGAACTTTTTATTTATTTATTTATAACATGTGTTACCAGGAAGTAATACACGTGGTGCACTGATGAGCCTATCAGCGGCGGGGGCGGGAGCAGGAGCTGTCAGACAGCTTCCTACACAAGGTGTGTGTGTGTCTTACCTTGCAGCAACTCCCTCCTGCAGCCCGAGCCCATGGAGGGAGGGGGGGGGGAGTAGCGGGTCCCTCCGCTCAAACCACGCCCCCCTCCCACTCCCGCCCCCCTCCCGGCTCCCTACAGACCGCATATCGCGGTCTGTGCCTGTCAGCGCGCCGCCTGTCTGCAGTGCGGGCGCGCTGACTGAGGGAGCGGGGCCTTAGCCTAACCTCTCGTTTTCACGTATGTCCTCGGCATAGAGATACGATGACAAATACATGGTTACAGGTACATTAAGTGAACAGGGTTATACATTATATACTGGAACTAATTCCATTGACATGTTTAAGGGGGTCACATCTGGTTAATAGATACCTTTTTTTTACCCAAATCTGACACATGTAAATATGTTATGTTTTTTAAAGTTAGACTTGGGAGAGGAGGAAATCGTAGAGAAAACAGAGTTTTTGTTTTTAGCATTTTCAAATATTTGTGCATTTGTTAAAATGGATAAGAAGCAAAAAGGTGACAGTGTGCTCATTTGCATGTCATTTCCCAGAATCCCTAGCTGCAGTGGATGCATTGTAGGCTAAGAGATCAGGGTCGCAGACCTGCCTGAGACGTGTGAATGGGATCACAAGTGGGATTTTTATTTGAGGCTCCAAAAAAATTCACCTCTGGTTTTTTTTCCCCTTCTGGATTCGATTATTTGAAAATGAGCAAATATTAAGGCATTTGGTAAAACCATTAGACAATTAGAGACTACTCGGGGAAAAAACCCCGAAGAAATTGTGCAGCAGCCCCTCCCGGCACTCAAGGTGTTAAACCAGGGGTGGCCAACTCCAGTCCTCAGGGGCCACCAACAGACCAGGTATTAGGGATATCCCTGCTTCAGCACAGGTGGCTCAATCAGTAGCTCAGTCCAAAAAAAAAAAACATGTTGCCCCCCCCCCCCCCCCCCGTATGTATGAAGGGGGTCTCCAGGGCAGAACTGAGTTAAATTAAGTTCCGGGGACCCCTGCTCCATGAGATACTTACCTCGAAAGGGGCTGCCGGTATTTCATATCCGTTTGAAGGTCCCCCAAGCCAATCACCGGGGATGACGTTTTCCGTACCCAGCCGGAACGGTTACTGGCTGCCCCTTTAAAGGTAGGTATCTCGGGGAGCAGAAATTAACGTAGTTCTGCTCCGGAGACCCCTTCCTACCTAGTCCCCCCCTCCCCCCAATCAATAAGAGGTAACGCCACTTTATATAGGGCATGGGGACAACTTACTCTCTTTCTGCTGCCTTAGCCATTGCCCTAATATTACATGTTTCTAAGCATCCCACATCTGTCTTTTATGAGCATAATCTCTTCTTAATCATCTCCCTTCCCCACTGATTCCCCAGCCTTTATCCTACTGATGATTACCAGCACGGCCTCACCGCTTTCACACCCGGATAAACAGTGTGTCGCGCAGGGCTGCTTGATCTGAGCAAGACAGCCCTTGTAAAACGGGCCTTAGATATATATTCTGTTGGTCCAAATCAAAAGGGTATCATGTCCTATTGAAGTCTGATCGGTGGAAAAGCACAGGGGGTGTATAAAGCAGCAGACAGAAATGCCCCTTTCTGCTGTAAATCTCATGTTCAGGAATGGCTGGCATTTTCCTAAATCTAAGCCTTCCTGTGTGACAAGGTGTTTAGGACATATGATTCAGTAAGCGGTCACAACAAGGAGAGGTAAAGGGATAAAGAATTCTCTTATTAACGTGGGATGCATCACGTTCTGCGCCTAGACAGTATGTTACTTTTGGTTCTTGGCATCAAAAAACGTCACCAAGTCTTACTTATGAACCCCCCTATGGGATTACCATGGCCTGTTTGCGGTTAATGGTGCAGACCCATATAGTTAGTGATACTTCTCCTATTACACAAGATTGGGGGTGAGTCAGCAGATGCTAAGGCCCCATCCTGTGTTACCTGGAGACAAGGATGTCAGAATGGGTGTATATATAGGAATGAGATGGTTCTAGAGGTTAGGTTCCTGGAGGAGTGAGAGTGGAGGAGCCTCAGTGTATATAGTTAATAAGTATGTTCCTCATTGTATAGGACAGATCAGTCCCTGTTTATTATGTTCTAGTTAGGGACAGTACCCCTTCAGATAGGGTCATGAGAAATGGCCAAGGTGAACCCAGCAGTTCACAGAAGAGGAGGCATGCACACCACAGAAGTCCCTATGAGAGGGATCCCAGGGTGCCCTAGGATAAGTTCTACAGGCAGATCCATACACACCTCAGTTACAGTCTATCTACAAGTGGCAATTCATAGACAGCAGTGGGGTGTATATCTCCTAGCTATATGGAGTTGACCAAGACCTAAGAAGTGGTTCCTATTAGCGCATAATGGACATTATGCAGAACGGAGACAGGTCAATTAAGAGCAGTTAAGTGTCTGCACCTCCCCCAGGTGTTAAGTGAGGGCGCATGGTGATGCAAAGATCAAGAGTACAGTCTAGCCATATGGAACTGATGACACCTATACTTATCTAACTGTGAATGGGTGAGAGGAGCCCTAGTAAAAAGGTAAAGGTAAATAAAGATTGTTGTTTGTACAACAAAAGTTCCTGGCGTCCATCATTTCCATCTTTGCTACCTCATCGGCCAGCCGGCACCCTGAATAAGGTAAAGCCTACTAAGTAGCCACTACAGAGACACTGATGTAAACTGCCTAGGAACCGGGCAGGGAGGGGCTACTCTTAAATAAGCCGTTTCTCCAACTTGGTTTTTTCTTGTAGCTCATTTTTTACCTGTGGCCCCCCCTGAACAAAATTATTGTCAGCTCCGGTGACCCTTCGGTTCCCGAGATACTAACCGGTGAAGTTACGGGGTTAAATCTCCCTTAGAATAAACAAAAAGGCTTCAGAATCTTTGGAAATTGCAACATCATCTGTTGTGGCCTCCTATTGGATGGCCATTTAAATCCCCGTTAAAAACCTGATGTTACACCGATAACTTCACCAGTAAGAATCTCAGGAACAAGAGGGTTTCCCGGAGCTGAAAAAGTGGGGTTCAGCTCTGGAGCACCCCCCCCCCCCCCATCCCAATCCTATAAAACAAATTGAGGTCACTTAGGGGGAATCTCTCCCGTAACCTGTTCTGGCTTTAAATCCACTGGATTTAAAAAAAAAAAAAAAATTACTCGGGCGGTGAACAGAATTCAGCTGGTCGGCAAATGATTAGGAAATTTTTGTGTAACTTACTTGCCGCCTTCTCCGTAACTGTCCAGGGCAGAGGTTACAGACACAACGCAGATCACCAGCGATGAACCTGCAAATAATAGAAGGTTTTCTATGGTGAACGTGTGATAAAAGACATGCTGGACAAACAGGATTTCTTTTTACATCAATATGAGTTGGTCTGTAAAACCCCCTGGAAGGGTTACTCTGAACGATAGACTGTTTGGGGGTATTTAAAATATCTTAAAAGGCTCAATGACATATCCGTACCCAGGATCTTAAAGCAGAACTTCCCTGTGGCAACCTGTTTTTTTTAAGTATGGGGTCTCTGCCTTCATTTCTGCTCTGAGGACCACCTGCTTCGCGATACACTTTCCCGGAGAAGGTGCTGTCGGGAGGACATTGAAGTTTCTTCTTTCCCCTGGAGGCGGCACCTTCCCCCGTAAGTATCTTGAGAAGCAGGGGGTCCCGGAGCTGAAATGAATGCGGTTGAGCTCTGAAGTCCCCCCTGCTTCCTAATCATGTTAAGGGGTGGGGGGCAAAAAAAAGAACAGAGATGGGGGAACTCCGGCTTCAAACTTTGGTCTTGACATACACATCACAGTATGAATTGTGTCACTTTGTAACTTCCTCCCTTTAATGGGTGTGCCCTACAGGTTGGTAATGCGGCTTTATACGGCTAGCTAAAGGGTGACATGCGCGTCCCTGTGCTACGTTCCAGCGTGATACAAGCAGCTGCCCCTCGTTCACCAGAAAGTCAGTCGTGTAATGCAGTGAGTACTTAAAGGATGATATTTACTGTATCCAACTCGTGTGTTTAAGAGCCAAGGGGGCCCCGGACCCCCCTTCATCAGTAGCGAGCAGAGCCAGTGAAAAATGCCTTTAAAATAAACATGAAGCATTTAACAGGGCAGCTCATGCTCTGAACACCCCACACAGAAACGGGTAACATGACCGCCTGATACGCTGTGGTCTAAGTATGATAATACTACTAGGTTAGGACTGAACACAGTTTAAAGAGCTCTGCTCTAATGTTTAATAAATATTGATTCTTTTTTTTAATACAACACAGTACCTCTACTTTTGATAAATTCACTTTCGACTGTTGCTGACGTGTGTTTTATATATGCAACATTTATACCTGCGAATTTCTGGCACTGGAAGGGTTAAAGGAAATGATCTCACTAAGCTCCAGACTCAAAGGGCGATGGGGTCTCCAGAGCTGAAAATAGGTGTGTTCAGCTCTGGAGAACCCCACTCCTTTACAAAGAAAGGGAGGAGAGAGGGGGGGGGAATGGAGGAGATGAGGGGCGAAGGAGAGAGAGTGGGGGGGGGGGAAGGGAGGAAGAGACGGGGAGGGAAGGGAGGAGGAGAGGGCGGGAGGAGGGGGAAGGGGGAGGGAGAGTGGGGGAGGGGGGAAGGGGGGAGGACAGAGCGCGGAAGGGAGAAGAGAGAGAGGGGTGAAGGGGTGGGAAGTAGGGAAATGGGTGAGGAGGAAGGGGAGAGCGGCGGAAAAGAAGAGGAGGGGGAAAAAGGCGAAAGGGAGGAGGGGGGAAAGGTAGGGGGAGGAAGGGAAACGGAGAAGGGGGAGGAGGGGAAGGAGAGGAGGATGGGAAGGAGAGGGGGAGGAGGGGGGGGAGAAAGGAGAGCGGGAGAGGAGGGAAGGGGGGAAGGAGGGGGAAGGGGGCGAGAGGGGAGGGAAAGGAGGGAGAGAGGGGGGGGAGGAAGAGGGGGAAGGGGGAGAGAGGAGGGGGGAGGAGGGGAGGAGAGGAGGGGGGAGAGGGGGGGGGGAGGAGGGGAGAGGAGGGGGAGTGAGGAGAATGGGGTCTAGGAGAGGTAGAGAGGAGGGAGGGGGAGAGGGGAAGGAGAGGGGGAGTGAGGAGGGAAAAGGGGGAGGAGAGAGGGGGGAGAAGGAGGGGGATGAGAGGGGGAGAGAGGTGGTAGGAAGGGGGAGGGAGAGGGGGAAGGGGGAGGGGAGAGGCTGGAGCGAGGGAGGGTGAGAGGAGGAAGGGGGAGTGAGAGGGGGAGAAGAGACAGGGGGGAGGAGAGGGGGGTGTAAGGAGAGGGGGTGATGTAGAGGAGGGGGAGAGGGGCTCGCTCATTCGGTCCTTCCAGAGACGCATTCTCAGCAGCAGGTGAGCGCTCAACAATATCTGCAAAATGGAACATCTACCCTTCTCATCTCTGCGGTGAATATTATATTTATTTTATGACTCCTTGAAGGTGACCCTGAACCTACACGGAGGGACTGCGACACACTGTAATAAATGTACAGCCGGAAATCCAGCAGCCGAACCACAAAAAATGCCATATTTTAAAAACAGAACACTGGAAGCGCCAGTAAGACAGCCGCGTGCCCAGGAAAACACTTGTCAAGGCGATGAGTGTTTTTTTTGTTTTAGAACTCTGAACGGCCTGGGCCTGCGTCCGGGGACGCCGCGCCCTACGGACTTCTCCGCGTCGCTGGATGTCAGTTTTGACAGGTACACGCGCTTATAACAATATAAAAACTCGGCTGAGCCGGAACGTTTCCGTGCATCAACGTCGCTGGGAACAGGGCGTAGTAAAAGCGAACCTGAACCCTTTCTGTGCCGAGGGGAGCGTAGATTTTAGGTGGCTCAATCAGTTGCACCGTCGCTGAATGGTAACCCGTGCTGAGCAGGATGATCTGAAACAGCAACCTGTGTGCCCCTTGAGGACGGAGTGGCGTCCCTGCCTAAGATGAAGTCGCTATGTATCAAAAATGTATTTGACGCAGCGCGTCTCATGAAATAGATCCTGGATTATTTCACAGCAAGGCTATTATAAATAATATTCACATCGTCATGATATTTACTGATATACTTAGCTATTAAGAAAAAGATCAATCGGGTATCAAAA
Organism: Ascaphus truei; assembly: GCA_036426205.1. Lineage (NCBI taxonomy): Eukaryota > Metazoa > Chordata > Amphibia > Anura > Ascaphidae > Ascaphus > Ascaphus truei. Next base: position 9,060,999 of record CM071584.1, read on the forward strand.
AAAAAAAAAAAAAAAAAGGAAGGGTTCGGGGTCTACGGATTGAAAGAATATTAGTTATATCGAATGCATCAATCGGTATTCAAATGAAGAGATAAGTCAACATGAAACAAAACGACACATCACCACGCATGAAGTCTTCGTACACACACGACACAATTTTGAAGGTTTGTATTAATTGGGCTCTTGAATATTTCATGAACAATTTTTTTTTTTTTTAAATAAAAATCTTAGTGCACACGCCTGGAGCATAAACACAAGGTTAATCAGTATGTATATCGTCAGAACGCGTTCCGTTTTGCTTGGAAAATGAGGGGTTAAGACCCTCCTCCACGCCTGTGCCCCCCACCCCCTTTCCCTCCCAAAGCTGGTTTATGGCTTTACCAATATATCAGTGCCAAAGTGATATATGAGACTTAGTAAATGGCCACAGGACCTCTACGGGAGATATTAAAAATCAATGCTATTTATCTCAAACAAATAGAGGCATCTAAAAAATAAAAATTCAATCCGAAATTGCAATCTCTCTCCGGAAAACTGGCACAAAGAATTTTGCAAAGTTCAACTCCCGACGAACTTCCCGGACTCTGCTCGCGCCATTTTTATGTTCGTTTACCTAACAGAGACTGCTACAGTAGGAAGGCTCCCTTCCCGCTAGGATCACCCTCCCCGCTGGGATTCTCTTCCCTGGCCCACTGGGATAACCCTTCCCTGCGCAGCTTGATTCACTGACCAGTGGGATTACCCTCTGCAACTGGGATCACCATCTGCCGTCGGATAACCCTCCTGCCCGCTGGATTACCCTTCCAGACGGGTTGAACTCGCTGGCATTACCGCGACCAGCGCTGGGATTATCCCTCCCACACTGAGATACCCTCCCATCTGGTCACCCTCCCCTCTGGGTTATCCTCCCCTGCCCCTGGGTTCACCCTTCCCCGCGCTGGCTTGGGTTTACCCCTCGCCCGCATGGGATATACTCAATGCCGGGAATACCCCCACTGAGATACCCATCCCATCGGGCTACCTCCCTCTGGAAACTCTCCCACTGCCCCTGGTTCACCCTTCACCATGACCCGCGGTTACCTACCCTGCCTGGGGGATACCCTCACCTGCCATCTGGGTTTTTCCCCCTCCCTGCCCCTTGGGTTCACACCTCCCTGCCTGGGGATACCAGCACTTGACTGTGGATTAACCCTTCCCACTGACTGGAATGGACTCCATGCCACGGTGGATTCACCCCTCCCGCCTGGGGATTACCTGGCCAACTGCCAGCGATGGGTTTCACCACCCTCCCGTGCCTGGGGATACCCTGCGCCCTGCCCGCTGGATTCACCCTCCCTGCTGCTGACGGGATTACCGCCCCGCCAGCTGGGATACCCAGCCCCCTGCGGAGTACCTGCCAAGCCCGCTGGATTTCACCCATCCCTTGCCTGCTGGGATTACCCTGCCCCTGCCCGCTGGATTCACCCCTCCCCTGCCTGCTGGGATTTCCCTGCCCCTGCCCACTGGATTCACCCCTCCCCTGCCTGCTGGGATTACCCTGCCCCTGCCCGCTGGATTCACCCCTCCCCTGCCAGAGGGGCCTGCAGTACAGAGCCGCAAAGCCCGTTTATTAGCAGGTGTGAATCGTGCACGTCTCATTTCCTGTAACCATTCAGCAGCGCAGAATATCACTGGCCAGCTACCGGATAACCCTCTCTGAGTAATATACAGAAAGAAAGGTTAGAGCTGAGATTAAAGTATGAGGGAGGGAGGGAAATAAAAGGTCAGCCAGGAATATCTAAATTGGAGAGCGCTGAAAACGCATAGAAACTCGAAGCATTACCAACGCGACCCGCAGCATAACCGTCATTTTGTATTCCAATTATGATTGCACAGAGTCTGTATTATTTTTATAATTAGGTTTGAAACAGCTTTCAGAAGTACAATGCTCATTCTAAACCATTTGCAAAAAGAGCACAATTAGATAGAACTATACATAATACTCTGTGTCCCACTTTTGAAACTTTGGAAAATGGACTTTCGACAACTTTGCTGTCACAAATGCCTGTATAATCTGTCTGTAACTCGCCAGACATCATTTCCATCTGGGAATTGTAGGCTATATACAGTATACTGTCTATAGGATAAAGAAAAATATATTCATCCAGTAAACTCAAATAATGATGGAATACATTTGAATATTCGATTTACGATGGAAAAGTATCAGACAGTAGAAAGCAGGCATAGAATCCTGATATAGGTCCATCTGTTTGTTACCAGATGTTGAAGGGAATAACGGAGTGTGAATGGGTGTGACACCTTGCAGGATCTGAAACTAGAAGCTAAGAGCCGGATTCACAGAGCTCTGGTACGTGATCTAACGTGATGTTAAACTAAGTTCTCATTATGAGAGGGAAGAGACAGAGAAGAGAGAGAGAAGAGAGAGAGAAGAGAGAGAGAAGAGAGAGAAGACAGAGAGGAGAGGAGAGAAGAGAGAGAGGAGAGAAGAGCTCTGTGTGACTACATGACCCACTGCATGTGCACTTAAGGCAGGAGTGGGGCAACTCCGGTTCTCAAGGGCCCCCAACAGGTCCGATTTTCAGGATATCCCTGCTTCAGCGCAGGCGTCTCAATCCAAAACTGCAGCACCTGTGCTGAAGCAGGGATGTCCTGAAAACCTGACCTGCTGGTGGCCCTTGAGAACCGGAGTTGCCCCACCCCTGGCTTATTCTTTAACCCCTTTCCGGACGAAATTTCCCGTTGACTTCCACCCAAATTCCTCTTTAACGATGTACTGCTTTGGCGGATATGGAATGAGGCCCTTGCACCCTCAACCAAGTTCTCCACGTCACTGCACTCCTTCCGTCACCCAACACACTACTTCGATTGTAAGCTCTCCGGGCTCCTTTCTTCCCATGTGCTTGGTGCTTTGCAAATAAACAAATGCCGTGCAGCTGGAAGACTTTCGGCAAGTGTGTAAGTGAGAAACACATACCCCACCCAATTCCATAATAGTAGAGGTGCTTGCTCTCTTCTGAACCGAACACCTTGATCACCATGCTGTACAGGTGCAGTCCCTCCACGAGCATCCAGGCAAACGCACTCAGGAAGAAGAAATGCAGGAGGATCGCGAGGATCTTGCAGGGCAGCTGTGTGCAGAGAAACAGGGGATTTAAATAAACTACTGAGCATGGATATATTACTACTGCAGCATATCGACTCTCAAGGGGCAGAGGGGAAATCTGACCCATAATAACACATTAAGGAATTAAGGATTACACCTAAAGGGCTTAGCTTTTCCCCGTCTTTTGCCGCCTGCGATTCATCCATTTGGCAGCAAAAGGCTTAACAGAAAGACATATTTTTAATAGAAGGTAAAGCTTGTACACAGCAAGTGTAGGAGGGGGTGGTGGTCCAGTTGCTCCTGTTCCCTGAACTCCTTTTCGAACAGAACATGCTAGAATGCACTTTGGGAAGGAGGTGGAGTTAGCGTGTTTGGCGCAATCTAGATTGTCAGCTCCATGTGGCAGCGGCCTCTTTGCTATTGTCTCAGTTTCTCTTAACACTTTTTCACTCATTTGTCACGCAATGTTATGGTCCTCCCTCCCACATTGTACTGCGCCATGGAATATGTTGGCACCATACAAATAAAAAGATGATCATTTTAATGCCCCGAAGCAGCAGGGAACGTTTTTTTTTTTTTTTTCATAATATAGATTTTGCAGCTTACTGTATCTGTGTTTTTTAATTTTTTTATTTCAGATTTATCGCAGTTCTTCATATTAACGGCTGATTTGTGATCTCTTGTTCAGAAGCAAATTGCTGGGATGTGAAATCTACAAATTGGTGGCAGAGATTGTTACACATCAGCGGTGACACAATGTCATGTACAGGCATACCCCGCATTAACGTATGCAATGGGACCGGAGCATGTATGTAAATCGAAAATGTACTTAAAGTGAAGCACTACTTTTCCCCACTTATCGGTGCATGTACTGTACGGCAATCATCATATACGTGCATAACTGATGTAAATCTCACATTTGTAACAGGCTCTATAGTCTCCCCGCTTGCGCACAGCTTCGGTGCAGGTAGTGAGTTCAACTTTTAGATTCAGGACGTGCTCACAGGAGCATGCGCGAGCTGCCGTTTAACTATTGGGCGATATGTACTTACTCGCGAGTGTACTTAAAGTGAGTGTCCTTAAAGCGGGGTATGCCTGTATAGAAGCTGACTCTAATATTACAGTATAACACTCCGTTGGGGTTCGGTTCACTCCCTTTGCTGGTCTCAGCGAATTGTGCGACTTTTTCCCATGTTGTTACTTTTCCATATTTAATTTCATATAATAAACGGACTTATTGAAATCCAATGAAACAAATATAGTAGGTAATTTATATTGATAGCATGCATTAAGCATTAAGGCAGGGGTGCTGAACTCCAGTTCTCACCCCCCCCCCCCCCCCCCCATAACAGGTCAGGTTTTAAGGATATCCCTGCTTCAGCACAGGTGGATCAATCAGTCCCTGCTTCAGCACGGGTGGCTCAGTCGAGCCACTTGTGCTGAAGCTGGGATATCCTGAAAACCTCACCTGTTGGGCAGGCTTGGGGACTGGAGTGGTGCACCCCTACGTTAAGGCATCTTTCTCTGGGAAAACACAGCTTCAAATCAACTGAATGGAATTAAAATCTTCTCCAGCACAGAGAAGCAGCGCCACAGTTTATTGAATAAGGTCCGATGATACAGGCTCCCGCCTGCCTGTATTTCATATTGCTGTTAAAACGTCACCAAGATCCTTCATTCTTCCATTTTGCATAGAGATGCAGAACCAAAAATACACCAGGACAAGAGTGAGAAAATACTGTATGGACTGGATTAAAATCCCACTATGACATGGAGCCAGGTGGAGAACATTATCATACAGCAGGATTGCCATACGATGTTTTCAAGAGCCTGAGATTCGTGTCCAGTACTGGTTTTGAAGTCTACGTATTCCATAGAAATGCAGGACTACGACTATCATATCATATGATCAGATCAGATCACAGCTACAAGAGATGGACTGGCTCGAATCCTCATGGGGACATGGGAGTCACTTAGGGAATATTACATTGCTCTTAATACTGATCCCCTTCTCATCCCTCGGTCCCTTCCACATGTCCACACTACAGTTAACTTGACTTTTAGAGCCAACACATTATCCTATTGATGCTATCTATATAAAGGATTGGACAGCTTGGATGAATTACACAGACATGAGGCTATTATGACTGGACACGGAGCTCAAATTCTAAACACATTTTTATATTCTTGGGTTGTGCGCTCGGAGACAAATGACTCCATTGTATTTCAGTCTCCTGGCTCGGAAACTAGAATTTCTCCATAAATCCCATTGGCATGGCGACGAAGCGCGCAGGGTAGAAGGATATTCACGATAACGTTTTATTTTGACCACAATGCATCTGCTACTTAAGTACAGTCTCTCAACAACAACAACAACAACAACAACAACAATGTCAAGGCACACTTAACCCATTCAAGTCCAGTGGGGGGGTTTTCAACGAATTGCGAAAGCAACTTAATCCTTGAAGAAGATGCAATTGGGAGATTTGGGGGTGAAAATTGGCAAATGTTCTAAATGTGCTAATTTCCCATTTCATTAATCTTTGGGTTGAACATCACTTTGCTTGCCCCCTCTGGCATTGGAGGGGTTAACTCACATGTCACATGAAGTACTGACAGTTTTTGGATCCAACAGGATAACAGATCATTTGCCCAAACAAGGAGTAACGCCAAGCGCCATGAGCCATCCACACAACGCGGGAGTGAGAGTCCTTCTGGAATAGTGCAATAAGAGCACTTGGTAAATGGAGCTTATTGCCTTCTAGATTTGGCAGGCACAGGACATTACAACATACAAATGTTGGCTGCATCTCTCCAATGGGTTTTTATTGAATCTCTTTGGATCCTGGATATTTAGTTACGCCTGATTTGGCCGGCTGACTTCAGATACAATCGGAGATTGATATTCAGATACAAACATTTATTTTGGCTTGTTTGGACGCTCCTAACTTCCCAGTTTGTATTTGCCTCTGTTATTTGCCAGGAGAGAGTTTTTTTATTTTAGAGCTCCAAAATGGTTTAAATAAAAAGATGTATTTTTTGTTTATTAATGGGGGGGGGGGGTGGGGCGGTTTAGGTTTAAAATAATTTTACAAGCTTGGGATAATTATTAGTGTGCGTAATTTTACATGAAATTGAGGCTAACCAAGCAGACGATCGGCCATTTAAAGTCAAACTTCCGTATACACTTCATCTGGGAATTTTGGCCGAAAACACCCCAGATCGGCCGCTTGGGGGGATATAGAATTAGACCCTACGACCAGTACCAGTACCTTTCTATTCCCAATCGCTCAGTACCACTATTTTTATACGCACGTTATTACCGTTCATCGTTCCTTTAAAAATAAATGATACTGATTTCACAAAGACAATAATAATAATAATAATAACAACCTCCCTTTCTGTGTTTTTATAGCATGAAGAGATACCCCATCTATATAATAAAAACAATAACATGTTCTTGTATAGCGCCACTAGTTTTACGTAGCGCTTTACAGAGACATTTTGCAGGCACAGGTCCCTGCCCAGATGAGCTTACAATCTATGTTTTTGGTGCCTGAGGAACAGGGAGGTAAAGTGACTTGCCCAAGGTCACAAGGAGCCGACACCGGGAATTGAACCAGGTTCCCCTGTTTCACACTCAGTGCCAGTCAGTGTCATTACTCACTGAGCCTCTCCTTCTCCCATATGCTTTATATAACACGCTCCAGTGGTTTTCACTTTCGTTGCGCACTCTGATCTGAGAGAGGAAAATAAACCGCTTACCGTTCCCGATTCAAAGCGAAAGCTGACGAGGAGCAGAATCTGTGCAACCAGAATGGCGAAGGAGAGGTTGGCGTGAATGTGATAACGCTGGTTCCGGATCGTGCTTACAGAGCTACATAGGGAAAGAGAAGGGAAAAGGCCTTAACACTCACTTTCGTCCATGTTTACTAAGCAGCGCCATGAGACTCCTTTCGGCACTAGCAGACAACCGCTTCGCAAATATGGCCGTGAATCAATTTCTTCTGGAAATATCCTTCAATACCTCAAAAGTCAAGGATGATATCTATTTCATGGAAGCATTGAAGTAGGGAGTTGCCCAATTTGAGGTTAGGAGCAGGAGGAATGTCTACGGCGTGCTAACTGCTTACAGTGACACCAAGCCCCCAGTGTCCCAATTCACAGGGGCCCCCGTTTTCGCTACCTGCGTAGCAGCGAGTTTCGTGTACCTGCAGCACTGGCCTGGCATATGGAAACACTTCCAGGGAAGCAGCATCAAGGACAACGCATAGGATTGCAGAATAATAGTGTCCGGGTATATAAACTCTTCCCATTCAGCAGGTTCTATGGCAATATCCTTTTAGCATCAAAGCTTCCCATAAACCAATTACCTCTGGCAGTAAAAGCGTGACCCAAAGGGAAAGACCCATGTAATATGATTTACTGTTATCAGTTGGCTAACAAGCTGCCATGGTCCTCTGCTGTTAAAAGGTGAACCATCATCTTTTTATGCCTTGACAGTTCAACGGCCTCCGGTGAAAGGATAATGAAGCTATTTCACATTGGCATGGGGCACAGTTGGGGCGCAGATGGCATTCATAAACGATTCATCCAGACTTCCAAAAGTCCGGTGGGTCAAAACCTTCTGCAAAATGCTAAATGTCCACGGATTCATCTAATATGCTCAATGCCTCAATGGTTTCCATCTTTTTCAGCCTGCACAATGCAGTGATTCAGTGAGATTTGCCTGCGTGGGGAATATTAAATCTTAGCTCTTCCTTCAGCTGTCTCAGAAGAACAATTCTCCTTCTGTCTCACGGTAGCGAGTAAAAATCACTGTATATAAATTGAAGGTTTAATGGTGATATGTGGCTTGTCATCTACGCTTTTAATGTATTGTCTACTTTGTACAGTACTTTGCTGTCGCAAAGATCTTGAAGCATTATTAGCCATGAAGAGACGTGTAGGCTTCTCTAAGTTTGGAATTCTTCTGCTTCCATCAGCATGAAAGATCTTCTTAGATATTCTTCAGATGTAATGACAGGGGGGGTGGGGACATCACGCACGAAGGCGACAAGCTGATGCAAAATCAAGACAATGCCATCTTCCTTCTCTTAGCATCAGCTCATGAGTTGGAGAAGGTCAACAGGAGAAGTATAGGAAGAGGCACTTATAAAAGGGTCTCCTGCATCTCTCTGTCACTGCTGTTCCTACCATCAAAAAAACTCGAGCTGGTCAGAGATGGCGCAAAGCTCCCTGGCTACCGATCTGCCACAAATGTAATACGATTATCAAGCTTTTTTTTAACGTCAGACGCAACGTGGCGGTGCGTTGTTGATGCATCTTTCTGATCTAGATAATTCCAAAAGGAGAGACTTTTAACCTACACAACTCACGTGCAACCTGTGGTCCAAGGGGTCGGGTCCCCAGCATATCCCTTTCACTAGATTTTGATGCAAGGTGATCACCTTCTTTCCCTTTGTGACTGTCACCCTCTCTGATTCGCGGTGTTCTTCTATGGCACCCTTTTGTGGATCTGTGCCATGATCTCCCTTATCTTTGTCACTATCAGTATCCCCTTCATCCATGCCCCCCCCCCCCCCCCCCACCCCCACCTCCACACACACCTATCTCTCTGAGCTCCCCTTCTAAACACATGGGGGTTCCAGGTTGGGAAACATTGCATTACAGGAACCTATATCTCAGTTGTAGTGTGTTTTTAACCCCCTGCTCAATGCATTGCTGGACATTCTGGCAGTGAAGGGGTTTCTTATTGTGGCATGTGTTTATATCTCACTAAAGCCACTGCACAGAGATAAAAAAAAAAAAAAAATCAGCTCTACTACATGTCTTGAAAGCAAATGGAGAACTCTTCCGATCAGGAAATTAAAGCAATTTGAGCAAAGCCAACCAGCTGTTACAAATATATAGGCAAAAAAAATCTAATTAAAGGGTTTGGGAGAATTAATGGCATTTATGATTCAGAGAATCCCAAAGTCAGATTGCACCGGTGGTCCGAAATGAGAATGCCCATAAATCTCGAATAGTCTTTAAAGGCAATATTTGCTTAGCGGGGGGGGGGGGGGGGGGGGGGGGGAGACAACAAAATAATAAAAATGTGAAAAAAAATGACTCACGACAGTATAGCAAATGTGACCAGTGTAATTGCCAGGCAGAAAATGGACAGGGAACAGCCAATGTAACTGATGGAAGACAGCGCCATCTGGTGGGAGCTGGAGAGCTTTGCCGGGAGGAAAGAAAAAAAGAAAATATTAGTACAAATGATCAGATGTAGGTTTACTCCCTTTGGAAACCAAAGGGTTACATAGCGGACTATCTGTGTGTCATTAGCAGTCACCCAAGGGCTTACATAGCTGAGTATCAGTGTATTATCATCGGTCACCCAGTACTTCTTTTGTCCATATATTTCCTTAAAGACATGCTGTGAAATCAGAACTGGTTCTGCCTGTCCCTAGTATTTCATGTACTCGTTGTACTGGGAATATACTTGATGCTTTAGAATATGCTGATACACAGAAGTAGAGAGCTGGGCCTTCCTTTGAAGGACGCAGTGAGAGGATTTCCTGCCCTGAACACCTTAGAAATTAATACAAAGTGACTATGTCACATGAACCTGAAGGGACGGTTTGGACGTGAGTCACGGCGGAGCAGAGCTTCAACTCTGCAAGGATACCATCTGTGCCGAGAGGACTCTGTCATTACACCGCGTGTTTATACCCTGCTGATTGTAAGTAGGGCTCTGATTTTTCCACCCTGGATGACCAGCGGTTCTCTGTAATTGTCTATACCATTTTATAGCATAGTTCTTTTATTATAAATAGTGTTTTTTCATTGTCACTAATAGTCTCACTGTTTTATGTTATTTGTAGGTGTGGTACTGATTTACCCTACAGTGTTACACTATGATTGTGTTGTTGTTTTTCTCTCATTGCATTGCTGTCAAGCAAGTGTGCGGATTCCGTGAGGAATACAGGATTTTCCACTGAATATTTGGCGCCAGGTTTTTTCTTGTGCACATATTTTCTGTTGGTACTATCAGTAGGTTCCAGGCAGCCTAACTTTAAGTTAAAGGTATATTTGTACTTGTCACATTGGTGTTTAAACTTTAGCGCTTTTTCACATTTTTTTCTTTCATCAATGCTGGGGGCGTTATTTAACTGTACTGCTATTGAAAACAATGGTCACAGAGATAACACGCATGTTATTTTGGGGATTCATTGGTGTTAACGGGGTTAATAACTTCTGCTATATCTGTATAAACCAAATTAATTTGACACTATTCAGTTTATCCTCATAAACAGATTAAAATTATTTCGGTCCCTAGCACAGAGTTCTAGTGGCTGGACTTATCCTGGAGACAGGGCCGCTGACAGGGGGGGGGGTGGGGAGAGCCGGGACAACTGCTTCCGGGCCCGGCAGCTACGGGGAGTCTGGCTGGCTGTCGCTAGACGTTAGGGCCGCTGCGGCCTGGACTTCAACCAAGCCACGCCTCCATGCACCAGAAGTTGGGCCTGACCAGAAGTGGGGCCCAACTTCCACAGTCACCCAGCAACCAAGGCTTTCCCCCCCATGGTAGGTAGGTGTGTGTGTTTTTTTACGGGGAGGCTATTGTGCATCTGATGGTGGGGCAGGGCTTATTGTGTATGTGATGGGGGGGCAGGGCTTATTGTGTATGTGATGGGGGGGCAGGGCTTATTGTGTATGTGATGGTGGGGGGGATATTTTGTGGGGGGGGGGATTATTGTGTGGGGGGGAGGCAGGTTATTGTGTGGTATTGAGGAGAGGGGGTTATTCTTGTGTGAGGAGGGGAGGGGGGAATAGAATGTGAGGAAGAGAGGTGGGAATAGAGGGGGGAGTGTGAAGGGGGAGAGAAATAGAGGGGGGAGAGAGCACGAGGAGGTGTGAGAGAGGGGGGAGAGAGCACGAGGAGGGGGGAGAGTAAAAGAGGGGGGTCTCGAAAGGCCGGCAGACTTGGGGAGGGAAGAGGGATGGGGCAGTGGAAGCTCTAGTCCTTGGCCCCGGGGAAGGAGTCTGCGGTCCGGCCTGGAGAAATATAGGTAACTATGCTTATCTCCAGGTAACAGGGGAAAAGTTCAAAACGAAACAATATTTGAACTGCAAGTCTTGACTCATAGTGAATCGAAACACTTTCTTCCAGGGCATCAGAGCAACCCTTCCGGGCTCTCTAATACGGCTATTGAGTCCATGGAGTCGAAATGGAGGGGAGGTGATTGTCTTCTAAGGCCTCGGCCATGGTTATTGCTGGCGGGCGGAGGCGCGCTGAGGCTGAGGGAAAGCGGGTGCTTTCCCTGGCCTTAGACAGCGCGCCGTCTGTGGGCGTGTCGGCGGGCGGGCCAGTGACGTCACGGAGCTGGTTCGCCCTCATTGGGCGAACCGCTCACGTGACCGGCCCTGCGCTCCGGCAAACGGGCTAAGACCTACGCTTCCGCACGCTTGCGGAAGCGTAGGCGAGCCCCTACTAAAGCCGCTCTCATTACGGCTGTAGGGGCTCAGTGCCGAGCGGAAGCGCGCCTCCGCCCGCAAGCACTAAACATGGACGCGGCCTTAGGCTAAGGCCCCGCTGCAGGCGCCCATACGGCTGCCTTGCTTGGGAGGGGCGGGGCCATCACACAAACGCAAAGCACTGCCTGTCTTCAGATTGGCTGCTGGGATCCAATCTGTGATTGGTTCCCTTGCGTACCACGTCACGCGTCACCGCGCCGGATCACCAGAGGCTCGTAGCTCCGGCCGGCTGATGCGTCACAGCACGTAGTCAGCCACGGAGGGAGGAAGCAGCGGGGACCACCAGAGTGCAGGTAAGGGGGCTGGTGGGGCACGCGCGCCACAGACCGCAGCGGGTCCTCAGCCTAAGACTCACACAGAGTGCGACTTTTTGGATTTATAGATTGAAAACTTTCATTCCTGAGGGGCTAAATATAGACATTGGTGCTTTTATTTTATGATGGAATATTATTGTCACTACTATTGTTTTCATCTTTGGTTATTGGATATTCTGGATTAGACCTAGATTCCGATAGCTATGACATGTTTGGGTCTAGGCGGTCTTTAGTTCACTGTATAATAATGTTCTTATCCGACCCACATTGCTTTTGTTTCTTGCAGATGGAAGATCCATTTTGTCTTCTGTCAGTATTAAGATAGCATATTGTTAAGAGGGATATCTTACACACAATTTGTATTTACCAATATTATATGTGTATATTTTGATGTCATTTCATGTCAGATTATAAATTGTTGTATTAACATTTGAATCACTGCAGATTTAAATTCGGATGTGGGATTAATAGGTATTTGTTTTAACACCTGCAGTCATATTATTAGATTATTGTATGGCACTAATGCTATTTTATATTACGGAGTTGGTCTTTTTCACTGTATTCAGTCTTCTGAGTGACTATTCAGTGTCATCAATTACTGGATGAACTGACTATTTATATTGCGACATACATTTTGTGACATAGCTGTCGCCTGTTTGTCGCACGTAGTGTGTGCATGTTGCACATTTGATTACTGTTTGTTTGTTGCACTGATGCATTAATGCAGCCAGATACATGATAATTGTAGTGCTGTTTTAAATTCATCAGAGCATAATTAGGCCCTTTTTAACTGATTGAATTTAATACATTATATATCAAATTGATGAAGTTGTTGCTTTTAGACACATTTTGATTATTGTTCTTGTTTAGGTATGATCCACTGATGCATTGGCACAGCCAGATACATTTATTACTGCGGTGCTGTTTGGAATACTTCCGAGCATAACCTGGCTCTATTTACATTTATTAAACTATTATATATTGTATTTGTTAGTACTGTATAACTACATATATATATATATAGTTATTATTATAATGTTAGTTGTGGAACGTAATAGACAAGTCAACAATGGGTTGAAGTAACGATCAACTGATTATAACGTCACGAAGGAGGAAGTATATTAGACATCCATTCTACACAGTATGGAGGCGGTTCCCGAGGATGCATTTGCGAAACGCCTCGTGCCGCTTGTTTGCTGTGAGGAAGAGAGGACAGCTGATGACTACCCAGGAGGCTTTGGGATTCCGCGACCGCGATACCGGAAGTGACGCTGAGTGAGAGTCGGCGCCAGACTTGGAAGCAGTAGCGGTAAGATTACCATCAGAAGGCTTCCGGTTGGGTGCGGAGTTCACTTTCCACTATAGTATGTGTCTAAGCTTTTAAAGGTTTTCTATAAATGTGAGTGTGCATTTTTCAACTTATTCATCTATCCATAAATTTGAAAAACAGTCTGCACTGTTGTGTGTTTTTCTTCTGCCTCTGGGAGCGCGGCCCTGCTGTCCCGTATACCAGCTTTATTACATCCAAGTTAGGAAGAAATTCTGCAGGAGACAGAGATATCCCTGGGAAGATTCCTGAGCCCATTCTACTGATATATATACTGCCTTAAAATTATTGGGGCCATGTGAGTTTTGGCATCACACGATCATTCTAAGAATTAGCATTTGATCGGAGTTAGGACATGTTGCACTTTGTGTTCTTTATCTTTTTTTATTTTCGATTTGATTCTGCGATCTCCACATCACAAAGAAAATCAACTTTAAGAACTACAAGGACGGTTCATTTTGGGGGTTTTGGAGTTGCGAATGTATTTATATTCACGTTGCACTGACACTAATGAATGCTATTACACTTTTATATGTATTTCACGATATCACTTTAGCACTATTACTTAGATATTTGCACTTAAGAGCAACTTGGTGTTCTTTGATGCTTATCCCCAAGTAAACCAGACTAATCTACACTGTGTTGCTGGCACATCCGGCACTGAAGTGGTTAATGCATTGCTTTTCTTTCCCGCACCCCCCGACTGTTAAAATCCAATTTCCTTTTAAAATACACGCTGATTGTTTGATGCATGCCCTGCCTTCCGAAACCAATGTAATATTTCCCCAATGCTTGTACCGCCACCGCATCTCATTGAGCCGATATACTGTATTATTCATGTAAATACCTTCAAAGGGCTTTGTAAAACATTGTTCCTATTTGCACGAGAGCCGTCATTTATATGCCATTCCTATTGTACATCTAAAGAGACCCGGGAGACCATCTAAGCTGTGCAGACGTCACCTGCAGATTAATGCTCCATTGGAACAGTAGGGACAACGGTTTTCAAAGAACAGCATCAAAAGGTGAAAACAATTCAACCAGCAATGCCAAAATCAGAGAGGTTGCAGCACTGTGGGATTCTTTCTTAATCTGCCTGGAGTCTGCGTGTCCTGGAACATTTGGTACAAGGAGATGTTGTCGTAAAGGCAGTACCCCAAAGCACGGGTTGAGACATTAAAAAGTAGTGTGTTTGCAGCAAACTGTCCTGGAATTTAGCTAATGTCCCATCTCAAAGTTATTGTCACAGAACAATATCCTGAATTCGGGGAGATCGCGACCTCCCTAATGCTTATGACTACGTTAAGTTGAAGGCAGGCAGGGAAAATATTTTGGAAGTGTGAGTTATAATGACTCCAGAGCTGAAGGGTTAATGGGGCCCTCTACCATTTATAGATGACCGGTCCTAAATGGCAGCATCCAATGCCCTTTAACCCTCAGTGCACTAACTCACTGACACCCGCGGCGTCATTTGACGCAATGGACACAAGTGACGCCGGCAGAGTCCAGGTAAGTTTTAGAGTTGCAGAGGTCTCACGCGATCCCCCGGCATGTCATTTAAATGACTCGGGGACGAGCGCGGGGCCTCTGCAACCGCCCGCGCCCCCAGACAAATCCAGCTCCCCGCTGATACACAGTACACTGATTTGTACATTCGCACATAGACAGCAGTACTCACTGTCACAAATATGCTTATACGCTGTATATACCGCATGGATCCCTAAGCCTGTCACTTTTTGCTTGTTCCTGCCGGTCCTCTCGTCAATAATGACAAGACACAGTGGCTGGCAGACACAGTGTTACACGATGGGTCCTCATCTGTACTTGCCTGACTTATTGTAATGGAGAAAAAATTACCCCCTTTTGCGAACTTCGAACTTACACAACAGTTTGTGAGATTACTACCCCCCCCCCCCCCAAAAAAAAAAAATCAGTTCAAATTTATTTATTTTTGCTTTCAGAATGATTTCCAAAACCTTTGCGAGCCAATAGGGAACCACAATGTCATCAGGGGGGAATGATGTTTCGGCTTCCTATTGGACGACCGTTTAAATGTCCGCAAAGTAATACTGGCAACTCAACCAGTAAGTATGTCAGGAAGTGGGGAGCCCTGGAGCTAAAAATGAAGACCAAATCTCCGGAAAGGACATAAATAAACTGGAGATTGTGCAAAAAAGAGCTAGTAAGATGGTGCATGATATAGGGTTGGGCAACTCCAGTCCACAACGTTCAGGTTTTAAGGATATTCCTGGTTCAGCACAGGTGGTGCAGTCGAAGACTTAACCACTGATTGAGCGACCTGGGCTAGGGGACAGGGAGAGAGAGGAGGGAAGGAGAGAAAGGGGAGGTGGGGGGAGGAGAGGAAGAGGGGGGAGGAGAGAGAGGCGAGGGAGAGAGAGCAGGAAAGGAGAGAAAGGGGGAGGAGAGAAAGAGGAGGTGGGGGGAGGAGAAAAAGAGGGGGAGGTGAGAAAGAGGGGGGAGGAGAGAAAGGGAAGGTGGGTGAAGGAAAGAAAGAGGGGGGAGGAGAGAGAGGGGAAGGAGTGAGAGGAGGGAAGGAGAGAAAGAGGGGGAGGTGAGAGAGAGAGTGGGGGGAGGAGAGAAAGAGGAGGTGGGGGAGGAGAGAAAGAGGGGGAGGTGAGAGAGAGAGTGGGGGAGGAAAGAAAGAGGGGGGAAGAGAGAGAGGAGAGAAAGAGAGAGAGGGGAAGAGAGAGTGGAGGGAGAGAGAGGAGGGAAGGAGAGAAAAACGGGGAGGAGAGAGGAGAGAAAGAGGGGGGAGGTGAGAGAGGAAGAGTGGGGGAAGGAGAGAGGAGAGGGAGAGAGAGCAGGAAAGGAGAGAAAGAGGAGGTGGGGGGAGGAGGAGAGAAAGGGGGAGGTGAGAAAGAGGGGAGGAGAGAAAGGGAAGGTGGGTGAAGGAAAGAAAGAGGGGGAGGAGAGAGGAGGGAAGGAGAGAAAAACGGGGGGAGGAGAGAGGAGAGAAAGAGGGGGAGGCGAGAGTGAGAGAGAGAGTGGGAAAGAAAGAGCGGGTTGAGAAAGAGGGGGTGGGAAAGAGAGAGGGGGGTTAGGGAAGAAAGAGAGGGGGGTAGGGAAGAAAGAGTGAGAGGGGGAAGAGAGCGACGGGTAGAGAGAGGGGGAAGAGAGGAGAGAGAGGGAGAAGAGATAGGGGGAGAGAGGGAGGAGAAACAGGTTAACAGGAAGAGAGCATGGGAGGAGCAGAGGATATCCACTGTCTACCTGCTGCCCTGAGGATTGTGGGGGCCTGTTAGAGGCTTGTGGAGGGGGCCTACAGAGCTGCCTGCTGGAGGGTGACCACGGAGGTGCCTGTCAGGGAAGCCTCCCTTCCACTTGCTCACAGCATGCTGTAACAGACACGCACACCTCCAAGGACACCTTCCAGCAGGCCCCCTCCGGGAATACCTTCCAGCAGACCCCCTCCGGGAACACCTTCCAGCAGGCCCCCTCCGGGAACACCTTCCAGCAGGCCCCCTCGGGAACACCTTCCAGCAGGCCCCCTCCGGGAACACCTTCCAGCAGGCCTTCTTTACAGGGATTGCCTGCAGGGGGCCCCTTTACTCACCGGGGGCCGGGACAGAAGTCCCAGCTGTCCCCCTCCCCCCTGCCAGTGGCCCTGCCCAGCTGTCCCCCTGCCAGAGGCCCTGCCCAGCTGTCCCCCTGCCAGTGGCCCTGCCCAGCTGTCCCCCTGCCAGTGGCCCTGCCCAGCTGTCCCCCCCTATCGGCAGCCCTGGGTGCTGCATTTAAGCCGCCATTATGTCAGCCCAACCGGAGCTGCTACCAGCACCCCCTACAGAGGCAAGTATCTCGAGAAGCAGGGGGTCCCCAGAGCTGAAATCAACATGGTTTAGCTCCAGAGATCCCCTGCTTCAATTATATAAAAATGTGTGTGTGTGTGTGTGTGTTTTTTTAAGAAAGTAGTGCGCCCATGAACCCTGCTTTAAGGGAAAATGTGAGGAAGTTCACAGAAAGGGTGGTGGATTTGTGGAGTAGCCTCCCTGCAGAGGTGGTAGGGGCTAACACAATAACAGAGTTGAAACATGCCTGGGACACAAATAAGTCCTCAATACAATAGAAAGCCAATGATCGATAGTGTCTGAGGTTTTACAGCAGACAGGTAAATGGGCAGACACGGGGGGGGGCACGTGGATCTTATCTGCCATCTGATTCTATGTATCTATGTTAAAATATTATTATTTATATTGTACCAGCATATTCCATAGCGCAGTACAATAGGGTTGGAGGACGAAAGACAATAAAATAAAAATAACAAACATTAACATACATAGTAACAGTAGGTAAGGACGGCCCTGCCCTGCGGGGCTTGCAATCTACAAGGAAAGGTAAGTGAAAACATAGGAGCAGGTTGATGTGTTTCGTATTGCAACAGAACATCTCTAACATCAGCTGACACCCTTTGGCTGCCTTTGCTGCGACTCATCTCAAAGAGAATACTGAGATTACGTGATATCAGCTGAACAGCAAGTGGGCGCTCCCAACACAAATGCAGGGGGGGGGGGGTGTATGTCCTTGATTACATTAACCATGTCCATGGTGGCTTAGTGGACAGGACCAGTGAAGGGGAAGCATAGTGGGGAGACTCTTTGGGAGGCCACCTTTGGTGTGACTCGTGTGTTCTCAGGTCCTGTTGAGTCCTGTTAAAATAGTGTGGTTTAGCACAAGAGGCCCAACACACTGTTGGTGGCCTCACAGATACCTTCCCACGTACAGCCGTGTGCGCAGTTGTGTGTGAGATGCGCCAGATTAACAGGGTGACCTTGCCAAGGTCCGCCGAACGTTCGCTTCTTATGATGTCACCGTGACATTGTGAGGTGATACCTCATGCCCCAACTATTTACTTTCATTCTTCAAGGCTACAAAAGGTCCCGGGTCACTGCACGCAGGCAGAGAGGGCTCGCACAGACTGCAAATTGCAGCTATTTCTGGATTCCCTGAGTAAAGTCTGCTGGTGTGATGTTGCTGCGGGAGTGTGGGGATATTTCCGAGTCTGGCAATCACACGGGCTCTGCTTGTTCAGCCAAATCTGTTCTGACACTAACTCAGGGGAAATAAACAAGGAGGAAGCAGAATGCTGGGTTATTACAACTCACGCGTCATCCAAATGAAAGGAGAACCTTAAAGGTTCCCATTCAAAAACACGTAGCAGCAGTGGGTATGGTGGGAGGATACCCGGGAGGTTCTGCGTGCCACTACTTTTACAAACCCAGAGGACCACTTCTTCTTGTGTTATATCTACACTCACAGTTGCATATAGATGCACTTGGTTAGTTATGGGCTCTGGCACTCTAGGGGCCATATTAACGTATCAGGTACATCATGGTAGAAATGCTCATTTTCTAGGGGACTATCTTGCTGACCAGTCAGGGGGGCCCCTCCACTTCCGTTTACTTCAGCCGGGGGCAATCACAGATTGGCTGGAGTGCAAAAAGGAAGCCCTTATGACTCTGTGACATCACCGGACTTCAAAGACACCGGTCAGGGAAGCTCAGGATAAGACAGTTTCTCTGAAGTCTTCATGGGGCAATTCCACTTTAAGTAATTCACTTACAAAAACGTATGATACTCAGTCAGCACTGATCACAATATTCGGATAGATCTCTTTTTTGCCTCGTTCAATGCCGTTTTTGTTTTTAAAATCTGATGCTCCATTCAGGAGATGTAAGCGTTTGAAATATTAAGTGTCCGGGAGATTAAAATGGAGCTCTACCCAGAACCATCTAACGGTTACCATGGTAACCGTAGAAACTTGCGATTCAAAGAGCAATCCAAGCCATAGACATTTTTTGCAAATTTTGAAGAAAAAAAAATGTTTTACATAGGATTGAGCAGGGGGTCTCCGGACCTGAACCCCAATAATTTCCAGATCTGCTTACCTCCAAAGGGGGTGTCGGTATCCAGTGGCGGATTCCTCATTAGGCCCGTGGTGGCAAAATTTGGAGGAGGCAAAAATGTCCGCCCCCATATGCAGATGCAGCGCTCTCAGGCGTCATGACGTCGCTTTACTGTGGCAACACGACGCCACTCGTGACATCACATTTGTGACGTCCGCGACGTCATTTGACGCTGCGATTCGGAAGCAGAAGAAGTTTCGGCAGCAAGGAGGCAGCCGCCACATGCAAGTGCCTCTGGGGGGTGGGGGGGGGGGGGGGGCTGATCTTGAAGATCCGTCGCTGTCGGTATCCCTCTGCTTTTTAAAGCTCCCGCATCACATGGGCCAATAGGAAGCCACACCGAGGATGTCACGTGATCCCTGCCAGTCGAGAGGAGCGGCTACTGGCACCCCCTACGGAGGTAAGTATCTCAGGAAGCAGGGGGTCCCCGGAGCTCACATCAGCTCCGGAGACCCCCTGCTTCAATGTTATACATTTTTTTATATATATATATATATATTAAATCACCGGTTTAAATTGCCACTTTTAAGAAAATCAGATTTTTTTAATATGAAAAAAAAAAACACATTTGTTTGAGGAAAATAAAAGCCCGACACGCTCAGGGAACAAGATACTAACATTATAGGAGTTAAACTCCCGCAGGCTTCTGGGGAGCGCGCTACTTGAAAGTCCTTTCTATTTTGACGTTTTAATTACCCTCCTGTCTATGCGCTGTGCTTCTCTCACTGCGGGGGGGCTTGGCGGTTGTGTAATGCCGCACGGGAGCGGATAACACAATTCGAGTCTCTCCCCCCGTTCTATAGACAATGAGCAGTGGTGTCAGCGAGCTATTTAGGGTGGTCCCTTAGTGTGGAGAGAGAAGTGAGGAGACCTGCTGAAAACGGGATCCAAACCAGGGGTGGGAAAATCCAGTCCTCAAGAGTCACCAACAGGTCCGGTGGTCAGGATATCCCTGCTTCAGCACAGGTGGCCCAATCAGTTCCTGCTTTAGCACAGGTGGTGCAGTCTTCGATTACGCCACCTGTAATGAAGCTGGGTATCCTGAAAACCTGACCTGTTGGGGGAGGGCTTGTAGACTGGAGTTGATCCCCCTTGGACTAAGAGCAAAGGCCTCAGGAGCGAGGCCTGCCGCTGGATTTATTACCGGTGCAGCGAAACCTGCTCATTATAGATAACAATTACCAATTTCCCCCGTTCCCTCTCAGATGGCCCTTATTACCACGGTCCAATAATTGTATTACACCCGCTCATTTCACAATTCCGCGGTCAATCCTCACGTGCAAGGTTACAAAGAGCACCGGCTACAGGTGCAAACTATATGCTGAGAAGAAATAATTATTAACTATTTCTGACAATACAGTACTTTTGAAAAGCAAATAAACGGCCTGTTTTAACCCCTTAGGAGAGAGGTTGTTGCCTTTGTATTTTATAACATACAGGCATACCCCGCAATAACGTACGGATTGGGTCCAGAGCATGTACGTAAAGCGAAAATGTACTTAAAGTGAAGCACTCCTTTTCTCCACTTATCGATGCATGTACTGTACTGCAATCGTCATATACGTGCATAACTGATGTAAATAAGGCATGTGTAACAGGCTCTATAGTCTCCCCGCTTGCGCACAGCTTCGGTACAGGTAGAGAGCCGGTATTGCTGTTCAGGACGTGCTGACAGGCGCATGTGTGAGCTGCCGTTTGCCTATTGGGCGATACTCGTGAGTGTACTTAAAGTGAGTGTCCTTAAAGCGGGCTATGCCTGTATAACTTTTGTGGCCGGGGGGCTCGTATAATTTCTATTTCGGATTCATGATGCCATGGGTGTGACAGGCCACACGCTTAGCCCAGGGGTGCTCATCTCCAGTCCCCAAGACCCCCTCCTCCAACAGGACAGGTTTTCAGGATATCCTTGCTTCAGCACAGGCAGCTCAATCAGTGGCTCCGTCTTTGAGTGAGCGACCTGTGCTGAAGTAGGCTCTTTGATTGAGCCACTGATTAAGCCACCTGGGCTGAAGCAGGGATATCCTTAAAACCTGACCTGTTTGGGGGTGGGGCGGAGGTGATCTTGAGGAATGGAGTTGAGAACCCCCTCTGGCTTAACCCTTTTACTGCTAGAGAGGACAGGAATGCATTGCAGAGGCAGGAAAGAGTTACTACATTTGCCCCACTTCCTCTTAACAAGACATTATAGAGAATTAAATGACTCTTGGAGAGAACGGCCATTAATTGTTCATTTTTATTTATTGCTCAGCTCCAGCCTGGCCGGCGCTCGTCCGGTAAAACAATTGCCAGTGATATTACGGCCCAAAATATATATAATAATATTATAGATATATATATATATATATATCTATATATATATATATATATATTTAAATATATATATTTAAGCCAACGCAGCTCTAATCACCGACATAAATGTGAGAAATTAATGGGAAGCTTTATTATGACAGAGCAAGTACAAGTGAGAAGCGACACAGACATCGTTACTAACAGAAAACAATAGCCCATTAGCAGATTGGATACGAGAGGCAGGCACGGAAATTACCCAAATAAAACAAAACATCAGATGCAGTGAACGCAATGAGACCTTAACCTCCCTACCACATCATCACACAAAAGCCAGCGCCCGGTTGTTCCAAACCCCGTGGCGCTGGCAAAAAGGCGCTATTTTATGAAATATTAAAATGTGCGGCAAAGAAAAGCCAGGGATATACATGGATTGAATTATGCGTCGTAACTAACGGACATATAAACAGATTAACAAACATTATTAATCATGCAATATTTTGCCATTAACCCAATTAAATGAATTGAGGGATAGTCCCATCATTTTGTATGGCTTGATGAGACTGTGGGTCCCTCTTTAATTCGTTATTGGAGTAAATATTTGTCCCCGATGGTATGAGGTTTTTAAAGGAGCAATCCATGGGGGTTATTTTAAATACAGGATTGAAGCAGGGAGTTTCCAGAGCTGAACCCCATTCGTTTCAGCTCCGAGGACCCCCTGTTTCCAGAGATACAGACCTCGGAAGATGGTGCCAGTATCTCCTGCAGCGTAAAGCTCCCTCGTCACATGGGCCAATAGGAAGCCGCACCTGATGATGTCACGGCTTGCTATTGGCCAGCACGGTGCGGAAGCTCTGAGAATCCACCATAACATGAACCCTGGAGTGTCTTCCAGCACCCACTACGGAGGTAAGTACCTCCAGAAACATTGGGTTCCCAGAACTAAAATGAATGGGGTTTAGCCCTGGAGACCCGAAGCTCCAATCCTGTATTACATTATTTTTTTCTTCAAAAGGACCCGGATTGCCTCGTTAAGCCTGTGCCGCGGGAGAAATCCGGTCTGCATTCTTTTTATAGTTTCAGCGTTATTTACAACAACCTTTTACCGATAAAAAATAGAGTCTCATGCCCAGTTGATGACAATCCGGCATTCACCATTGTTAAAAGATAATAGTTGGACAGAGAAATGAAAGGGAGATCATTCAGTCGAATACCCTCTCCCCTCCCCCCCCCCCCCCCCCCCCCCCCGTTATAATGGATCATTTCAATATGATTTATGGAAACGACAATCGGAAAATGCAATTTGTGGAAGGGATGCTGAAAGGTAATTTTGTTTCCAACTTTAAAAAGATTGCATTGGTTCCATTCCTGTAACTAGAAGTCACGGATTCCCCAAATGAATGCTCATCACTTCTGATACGCCGCTAAGATTGTTTTTTGTTTTTTTTAATCTTTATTGTTGTCCTGTATTTTTTGAGCCCGTAATGACGCCCTTGTGCAATTGAAAAGGGAACCGCGTCAAACGCCGATATGACACATGACGCATTGGAAGACATTTCTCTTGAGTTAATGAGCGTTCAATGTAAGAAACGGATAATATTCTTGTCCCAGAGTTAATGTCACCTCAGACCTGCAAACGATTCAAGGACAGATGTGATAAGAGGAACAAATATAGGTCAACCCCCAAATAATATTATATCAAGTAACTTCCCCCCAAGCTGCTCTTATAACTATCCCCATGTCACACGCTAACGCCGTAACACATCAACACCATGGTTTTTATCAGCGGTAGCCAACTCCCGTCCTCAAGGGTGACTAGCAGGTCAGATTTTCAGGATATCCCTGTGTGACGGGAGGGGGTAACCAGGCTATACAATAAAGGTTACGCCCTCTGGTTACCCCTGGAACCGTGGGGTCCCTGGTAGCTTCATAAGTCAGGGACCAGGGATAATACATGTGGAAAATAAAGTGACCCCTGCATGTTCCCATAGCCCTAGAACCGCGGGATTTCTTGTGTGTCAGTTTAAGGTGGGATATTTGGGTGGAAATGCAACTATTTTGTTTAATTCTCCCCAGCGAGCAGGCATGATTTGCCGGTACACGGGGTGAATTACACCAGGGCTACCCAGTGTCCTCCAGAATCCTGGATTTCGAGCTCAAATACCCCCAATCCAGTTCCCGTATAAGTATAAGGTTCCTTATTGTATATTCTTTATTAAAATGTACTTTATAATGTGTTTTGCATTTATTATAAGGCTCTATGAAGTCCGCCAGGGCATATGGTTAAGGTGCCAGCAAGTCTGCATAGAGTCCGTAGTTCAAAGAGGAGATGCAATGTTGAGAGGTGTCGGGGTGCTAAGTGGCCGGGACAGGACGGCGTACTGAGTCCGAAGAACAGAGACCCCCTGCGGGGAGGACCCTCTGGTCTGCCAGGCTTAGTGGGGCCTGCCCAGTAGGTGGCAATGGGTTCACCACGGGAAGCGGCAGAATGTCGACGCTTTTCCCATTGGTCGATTCATATGTCCCGCCCACGGGGCATCCCGAGCTGGCTTGACACGCCCCCTCCTCTGACGTCAGCCCAGAGATGAGCCCGTTTCTATTGGCTGGCGGGAGGAATTCCCACGCTCTGATTTGATGCTCCTCCTTCCTCCCTGCTGAAAATAGCTCAGCGGAGGGTATGTAAGGAGAAGCCCCAGTCAGAGAACCAGACGATCTTTTGGCTTGAGTCGATGAAGCTAGGGCGCGCTTTTCAAAGTTGCTCTGTCCCAAATAGCAGAGCAACCGGCTTCGTTTTGAAGCTAGGAAAGTCTGCCCTGCAGAGACTAAGTCAGACGCGAGGACCCAGTTCTCATCTGCGAACGTAGCGGCCACGGTCAGGAGTTCCTGCGAAAACAGTTCCAGGAGTGAGTATCGGGACTGGGTCCCGGTCAGGAGTCTCGGCCCAGGACGTCCGGGAACAAGGTTCCGATCAGGGTAAGCCCTTGCAGGTGGACGCCCTGCACCCAGGAAAGGCTAGATCTCATACCCCAGACCCCAGTAAGCGTGTACATTTCTGTATTTTGTGTTTTGTTGTATTTCCGAGATATTATCCGAACAAACCCCATTTTATTTCACTGCCTTGTTTTGCCTATCGACTGATCCCAGAAATATAAATGTGTTAAGAGCCCTGGCTCTACCGTGACACCCTGCTTCAGCACAGGTGGTGCAGTCTTTGACTGAGCCATTGATTGAACCACCTGTGCTGAAGCAGGGGTATCTTGAAAACCTGACCTGTTTGTGGCCCCTGAGGACTGGAGTACCCCACCCCTGGGTTAGGGCCACAAAGCTTTGTCAGGTCTCATAACATCACGTTACCTAAATCTCGAGTCTCTTCAAAGCTAATTATATGCAAAAACAGCGGTTGTTTTACATCTCATTGGCAAAAGCTTAATGTCGCCTTATTATAGCATAATATTGCGTAATATTCCAATAACGACATTAAAAAGGCAATCCCAGCAGCACTTAAAAATATATATATTTGTGTTTTAATATATGCAGGCTTTGATTACCTTTATTGAGCACTGATTACCTAAGCTGCCGATTGATTCGTTCTCCAGTGATCGATCAGCAAAGATCCGGCTTCCCAGGGTTCACTAAATGGCTGCCTTTCAGTTTCAATCAATCCTTTATTCAGTGCAACTCACCAGCTACAATGTATTCTTATATTACTAAGGTAACATCATCTATTGTTGCAGTTTGCAGCTCAAACTGCTGGGAATATTGGCAACAAATGATCACAAACAGCAAAGTGTTACAAAGATCTTGCACTGCTGGGGAAGTGGGCTATAACCTGTTATAGAAATCAAAGGATGCTCAGTATATTAAAACTCATTAAAATTTGTATTGAGTTGAATAATAATTGTAAAAAATGTAGTAAGTAGTATCTAAAACTACAGAACTGATTTATTTACCAAAAAAAAACACATACTAAATTGCTTGGATTGCCTCTTTAAGTCTGTGTTGGCGTTACTCTGATCCACATCCTGAAAAGGGCATTAAACAAAACAGAAAGAGAGGAGAGGGAAATAATGCTCTGCTAGTGAAATAATGCTCTGCTAGTGAAATAATGCTCTGCTAGTGAAATAATGCTCTGCTAGTGAAATGATGCCTAAGGCCAGGTCCCCCCGCTGCCTGGGCGCTGCAAGGACAAGAGTCGCCCCTCAATGGGGCCAGGCCCCCTTGCTGCCTTGCCCGCCGCATTGGTGTGAACAGATTTCCCTGAAGACAGGAAATCTGTGCTCACAACTTGCGACAGAGCGCTGACCACGCCCCCCCGGCAGTTCAGCCAATGACGACGAACCTGCTGGGTGATGTCGTGGCCACGCCCCTCGCCACTCTCCCACCACGCTCCCCCGTCTTTCCCCCTGCAGCTCACTGCAGACCGGGGATCTCGGCTGCCCGCGCCGCCAGCCTCGCAGGCGCGCGTGCAGCGCAGACACCGGGGCCTTAGCCTAAGTGTAGCGTTACACCCAGGCAGACCCTTTTCAGGGTAACGCAAAGTTTAGCTATGACATAAGATTAACGCGGGGACGCACGTTACTTAACAGACTTTGGTGAATATGAGCTGTTATTGTAACGTCTAAGTTTTATATCCATTGCATATCATTATCACTAACGTCTGTTATACTTTAGTTACACCGATGCTCCCTACGGAGAAGCACGAGTTACCATTACGTTATTGCCCTTTGAAGATACCAATTTAGACTTAACGTGCTTTAAAGAGGCAATCTAAGCCGGCGATTATTTTTGCGATCTTTTTTTAAACATAGGATGGAAGCAGGGGGCCTCCGGAGCCGACCCCCATTAATTTCGGCTCCGGGGACCCCCTGCGTCCGGAGATACTTACCTCCATAGGGGGTGCCGGTAGCTGCTCCGCTCGGCTAGCGGGAGCTTTAAACTTTGCCGAAATACCGCCACCCCCTTTGGAGGTCTGTATCTCGGGAAGCATTGGGTCCCCCGGAGCTTAAATTAATGGGGGTTCAGCTCCAGCGACCCACCCCTGCTTCAATCCAACGTTAACAATAAATACATTTAAAAAGAGCAAGAATTGCTCCTTTAAGTTAGGTTAACGTCACGTTAAATAAATGAACGGAGCTTTGTGGAGAAGCAGCATTAAATTAACTCTCTCAGTCCAGCAAAATAACTGCTTGTTACACTTTAAACACATCCCGCTCTCAGGGGTCTCTTGGCTGCAAATCTTCGGCATCCCCATTGCAGAAACCCGCACCATAGGAACTTGATAGATTGGCGCTAATGGAAACAAGATGAAAATGCTTCTCACAGTGATACATGGCTCCCCTATAAATTTGGGTGTTTGTCCTATAAGGGATAGAGGGAGGCCTCACACGCAAAACATACCAATATATTTTTGGCCTAATACAGGGCCGCAGGCCTCCCTGAAAACATTATAACAGTATCCCTGTAAGAAACACACTGCCAAAGCAAACAGTTTCAACTGGACCTTTTCCTGTTCAAAAATAACAACCCGGTGACCTTCTGTAGCTTAACCCTTCACATGCAATATGATTCACATTAAACGAGGAATAAATAATTAACTGTGATAGTAGAAGGGGGGGGGGAGAAATATTTCAAGGCTGTTCAACTATTTTTTTTTTCATGGAAGGAGGTGAATGTTTTTAATTTACGCTGTAAAAATGAGAATGTTGGACTGTCTATAGGGACTTTTAATTTTATGAAACACATAGAAATATGCGTGAAAACAGCACTTTCCCAGGCATTGCCTGGCCCTCCGGTCTGTCTTGTCAAATAAAAGATGTTCTTTCTGCTCTGTCCATGTAATTAGCTTAAAGCCGCATTACCTTCAGAATCTTTTATGTGTCTTGTTTTAATAAAGCAGTTGTGTAGTATTTAAGTAATAATCCCCGAAGAACAGGGCATTACTGGCCAATAATGCCCTGGCTGGAAGAGTTGAAGGCCCGAGGCGAAGCCGAGGGACTTTAACCCAGCCAGGGCATTATTGGCCAGTAATGCCCTGTTCTTCCGGGATTATTACTATTCTAGGCTAAATGTAGACTTTTTTCATAAATAATAGACACTTTTGAATAGTTATATAGATTTGTTTATTAAAATAGAATGGTAAATACATGAAACCACCTTTATATACTGTTACACTGCAGATATCTATATCACACACTGCCGCCCCTCTGTGTACACACACACACACACACACACACACACACACACACACACACACACACACAGCACCTCCTCTACACACACAACACAGCACATCTACACACACAACACAGCACCTCTAAACACACAACACAGCACCTCTACACACACAACACAGCACCTCTACACACACAACACAGCACCTCTACACACACAACACAGCACCTCTACACACACACACACCACAGCAGCTCTACACACACACACAACACAGCAGCTCTACACACACACGCACACAACACAGCAGCTCTACACACACACGCACACAACACAGCAGCTCTACACACCCACAACACAGCAGCTCTACACACACACAGCAGCTCTACACACACACACACACACACAACACAGCAGCTCTACACACACACACACAACACAGCAGCTCTACACACACACACACACAACACAGCAGCTCTACACACACAACACAGCAGCTCTACACACACACACACACACACACACACACACACACACACAACAAAGCAGCTTTACACACATATGCTACACCCATAAACACTGCTGCTGACACTGACACACACACACACACACTGGAGCTCTATACACACACATCAGCTCTACACACACAAACTGCTGCTACACATACAACAACACAACACACACACACACTGCAGCCACAATAAAAAATGCAGCCACTTACTAAACTTTGCACTCCCCCCCCCCCCCCACACCTCTATACACAACACAGCACCTCTACACACACAACACGGCACCTCTATACACAAAACAGCACCTCTAAACACACACAACATACACACATACAACACTGCACCTCTATACACAGCACCTCTACACACACACCAACTGCAGAACCCATAAACACTGCTACTGACACACACACACAGCACCTCTACACAGATATACAACAGCATAGCACACACTGCTACTGACACACACACAAACTGCAGCCACAAAGAAACTGCAGACAGCCACTTACTTCTTTGCAGACCCCCCCCCCCCCCCCCAAAATTCAACTGAATCTGCTCAGAAAATCTCAGTCAGCTCGGGAGGGGGAGGAGTCAACCCATGGCTGATACGTCCTGACCAATCCCCTGCCCAGTCTCGGAGCTGTTACTTCAATCAGACGAATCCCCTGCCCTGTCTCAGTTGTTCTGAAAGCTGATTGGCTGGAAATAAACACATTGAAAACTACACATTCTGCTGCTTAAATTCCGGTCATTACTGATTGGATAAGGCCCGGAATTTTAACCAATCAGAGAGCAGGGTTTTCAATAATGCCCTGAATTTTACTGCTTTAGCCTATAATAGATAATACTTGCTGCATTTTAGTCCTCCACTCTCTATGCCCTTTTTAATGAGTTTTAATGTGTCTAGAATCCATTTTGAAAGCCACAGCACTTCCTCTTTTGAAATTGGCGCCCATGTTGGGGCCCTTGAGGAACAGATCGATTGGCAGCTTATATAATGACATTGCTTGAAAGGCAATGACCTGCTGCATTTATTTTTAAATAACCCCCCCCAAAAAAATGGCAAGTAATATTACTTACATTGTACACATAATTATTACTCCAGCTTAGCAATAGGTTTTGGGGCTCCCTTATATTAAAGGAATTCAATCCATACCAACCCTTAGCGTTAGTGATGTGTGACATTTTCGCCGAAGTTTGCGAACCAAGAAACTATTTTGTTTTTGTGAAATGAATGAGCAAAATTCTGCAAGCATCGCCAAACAAATGTGTTATGCATTAAAGATCAGGCTACCCTTTTCATATTGCCATTTGCTGCCATTTTTGCTACATTTGGTCACAAAGTGGCAACATTTTGGTGAAATTGGTGGAATTCTGAGCAATGCGCAACTTTTGTGAAAATAATGAAAAAAATCCCAAAACACTTTTGAGTGTTTTCACAGAAAATGTGAAGATATTCGCACATCTCTAAGAACGTGCGTATAGTGCCCGCGACGGGCAACGGCGATGCGACGTCGCCCAAAAACAAATACATAGTAAGCGCGACAGTGATAATGCGACGCCGCGTCACGAATTTTGGAAGCTGGCAATATTTGATTTTTCAAGGGCTGTCGCCTCATGTGACAGCCCCATAACCAATCAAATGCCAGTAAGCCTGCAACGCCGCCGCAAAGCGAAATATACGTTTCGCTAGCGGCGACGGGTGACGTCACCCATCCCGTCTCGTCGCAGTGTTTCCTTTTTTTTTTAAACTTTGTTTTTACACAGGTTTGAAGCAGGGGGTCTCCGGAGCTGAAGCCCATTAATTTAAGCTTCGGTGACCCCCTGCTTCCAGAGATACATCATTCCAAAGAGGGTGCCGGTATCTCCTGCAAGTTTAAACTTGGGCCAATTGCAAGCTGCACCGGATGATGTCACGGTTTCCTATTGGCCCGCAGGATGCGGGAGCTTTGAAAAGCGGTCATTACATGAACCCCAGCTAGCGAGCCATAGCAGCTACCGGCACCCACTATGGAGGTAAGTATCTTCGGATGCAGGGGGTCCCCAGAGCTGAAATAAATGGGGTTCAGCTCCAGAGACCTCCCTGCTTCAATCCTATGTTTTAAAAAAAAATGGATATTTTTTTAAAGCTTCCATTGCTGATTTAAAAATGGAATTCTATGTATACCTTCAATAGTAATTGTCAGTGTTTTATGAAGGAGGGAGGAAGGGAAACATTTGTGGCATTATACATGAATGATATCTTCATGTGCGATTGTCTAAGATTATCAACTTCAAAATGAAACCACTAAATGAATCAACCTAGGATCGGAGAATGTTGTAATGTATCCTAGATGTGCCATCGATTTCCCCGCACTGCCAAGCTGTCTCATGCTAAGTGCGCTTTATAGAAACCCAAATTAGATCAAAATTACACTACTGAGCTGAGGGAAAAACAAACACCAAAAAAGTGATTTTATAATCAAATAAATGGATAAGGGATTATAAGCAATCCAGGGGGGGGGGAAAGAAAAATGTAACATGATGCTGCACTGCGGAGCTTTTGAAGTAGAGGTTATTAAAACAGTGGTCACTCGTATTTATCTAGACAAATAAAGAAACAGAGTTCCATTGATCAGTGCTTCCAAATCTTGAATACAACGTCACAGTTTGTTAACTGATGAAAAGTGCCAGCTAGCTGGAAGAAAAGGACCATCAAGGCATCATGGAGTCTGGTTTTTAATAAAGAGTTTATGCTCAGAATAAGGGGAAGGTGTAAACAATGTCCAATGGTTGATAATGCAGACAGTGAGTGTTAGGCCCGTTCTATGGTGCCGGGCACGCGCGCGGAATTTTAGTTGGCTGACATCAGTCAGCCTTTCTATAATGGCGCCGCGAGCGCACGGCAAGGAGAGTAGAACCGGCCGACAGGGGGAAAGAAGAAAAAAAGAAAGAAATCGCGCCGCTACCGCCGCCGAAAAGGTAAGTATGAGAGTGTATGTATGTACAACATATTAAAAAAATTATTTCAGGTTTTATTTATTTATTTTATAAACACACACATACATACATATACACACATATACACACACAGTCGCGCACAGTATATACACAAAACGTGTGCGGCACGGCACAGGCACGCGCGCGCACGGCCACACACTCTATATAACAGCCCTTAGTAACCAGCACTTTCCGGTTCTCTTCCTAAGAGAACCACCACCCTACAGCTTATATTGCAATGTCCAGCAACCTTCCTCCCACTGTGTGAAACCCATAATAAGGTAAGGAAGTAAATGTACTCACGATATGATGCCTTCCACGTACTCGTATTTAATGTTTGTTCTATTGATTCTCTTAACATCTTTTAATACCTTGTACAGTGATTTCTTCTCTTCTTTTAAAGGCTTTGTTGGGGGGGGGGTTAAAAATGGCTGTCCTTCATGCAGCAGTGGTTCATCCACTTTATTATGTTTTTGCAACACGTTACTAAAAGACCAATTGCCGAACCCCTCTCCTTTTAGGATAGTCTAATGCAGGGGCGGCCTGGTTGAGTCACCTGTGCTGAAGT
Organism: Ascaphus truei; assembly: GCA_036426205.1. Classification (NCBI taxonomy): domain Eukaryota; kingdom Metazoa; phylum Chordata; class Amphibia; order Anura; family Ascaphidae; genus Ascaphus; species Ascaphus truei. The sequence continues at coordinate 9,092,703 of CM071584.1, forward strand.
AACGATATCCTGAAAACCAGACCTGTTGGGGGCCCTTGAGGGCTGGGAGTTGGCCACCCGTGTCCTACATCTGCATCTTCAAATATTTGCTTATTGCCCTTTGTGTGGAAATCCTCTTCTGGTAGCAAAGGGTTAATGGAAGACTACTCATCATGAAGATCTTAAGAGAGATAACAACAGAGAATTCCAGGATTCTTCCGTGGATCGAAATCAGGTCACAGGGAAAAAGGGTAACAACGAATGAGCTGGATATTGCTGCTAACAAAAATTTACACCTGAATATATCTCTGCTCAAATAGTTGAGTTTGATTTTAGCACACGCTTTATTAGAATTGTAAAGGGCTCTCACATCCCTGGGAGCTGCTGTCAGATTTCATCAACCAGTGGGAATTCTCATTAAAAGTTAATTCGCAGAATAGCTTTCCTCCTAAATAAAGTGATACAAAAGGACGATTTAACAAACTGCCTGAGACATCAATCTGTCCGATGTGACGTGTGTAGGGAAAGGCAGTGAAGTTTGTACCCCTGAAGAATTCATAGCGATATAAAAGCACACATACCAATGCACTTAGATGTCAAGGACAATGGAAGACTGAACCTGTCCATTTAATAGTCTCTGGCATGAAAGAAACCAGAGCGAACGGTTTTAGCCAATGCTGCATATAAGAAATAAGTCACCAGCCAGCCTGTGGCATAGCAACTAAATGTACTAAGCATTGTAATAAACCAGGGGAAATATGTTAACCTTGCAAAGTAAGGCAAAAAAAAAAATGTGATCTCCGGTGAGACTTTGTGCGGACAACTTTAGTATATTAGGGTGTAATAAATGGACTTCGTAGAACGGTGAAATATATTGTGCAGCCTATTTAAAATATGTCCAGTGTGAGAGGGGTTTGTGGTGCACAGATTGGCTAATCTTTCTATGCTTTGTAAAGTTATTCTAGGCTTAGATTTCCACTGTTTATTTCTCCAGAGGTATCTTCCTTTCTATTTTAGGCCATTTGGGGATTGTAAATGTGGCAGCTGTCTGTTTCTGGAACACAAAGGAGAGGCCAGTGAAGGAACAAGGCAGCCCGGCTGATGTTAGCTGGGAAGAAAGCTTCTCTTTCTTACTGAGATTACACAGTCTCACCATGCATGCCCTTCTGATACTGCGGAGGTTCCGGTGGACTTTGACTGCCAGTTGGGTTCCTGCTAGTCCAGGGGTGGCCAACTTCAGTCCTCAAGGGTCACCACAGGTCAGGTTATCAGGATATTCGTGCTTCAGCATAGGTGGTTGAGTCAACGACTGAGCCACTGATTGAGCCACCTGTGCTGAAGCACAAATATCCTGATAACCTGACCTGTTGGTAACCCTTGAGAACGAGTTGGCCACCCCTGGACTAGTCCATTCAGTTCAAATACCTTTTTCTTCTGCTCTGTCAGTGCTATTATACTGAATAATTCCAATAATATACTGAATAATTCCAATAATATACTGAATAATTCCAATCATACATTAAATAATTCCAATAATTCCAACACTGTGACTGATATAGAACACTGTCAGAGGGACATGCAATGTATTGGGGTTCAATGATCACTGATGCTTCATTAGTTACCTGCAAACTGCAGCCTCGCAAGCACAGCACGAAATCCCATAATTTCGGCTTTTTCAGACAATCGTATTACTTTTGGTATTTCCTTAGATTCATTTGAGCAGCAGGAACCTTCTGACCAAATACATTTATTTAATTATTATTATTATTATATGGTCTATTCTCGCCGATTGATTCCTGTGTCAAATATTCCCGGGCAATTCAGCAATTCAATCACAAAGCGATCAATATACTTTTATCTCCTAATCTACACAGTGAATAGCACCGGCAGAACATCAATTGCCTCTTTGATTATATGAAACCGAGTTGCCATCTTTTTACTATGAAGTCAGTAAGAACACACATGTGTTAGCAGCCTCAAAGACTCATCGTCATGCAGAATGAAATCATGTCCAGCAGAATGAAAGCCATCAGAACAGTTTTGTCACTGTAAATACTTTTTTTTCCCCCCAAGACTTGCTTCTTATCAATGTCATTTGAATTGTCTGAAATGATGAATAAGAAGCCGCCGCTGTTTTATGGTTTCACTTATCAGGATGTCCTTCCCGTTGATGTCCGGGGTGCAGTCATACACTTGGGGTTTACAGCGAGATTAAAATGTTCAATCATGCCATACCTCTGTCATTCATAACTTTGCTTTTTATTACAGCGTTTAAAATGTTTCATCTTTTCACAACTGAAGGAGTTATGGAAGATGACCAGGAAATAACAATAAAAAAATATAAAAGTGTTATATAATTATATACACGCACAGTGTTTCTTCCAGTTGGACTCCAAGTGTTTCATAATAACAATATAACACCTGATACGCATCTCTATACTGCACATAGGGTTTTGACGGCATATCTTAGTCTATGGGGAATATTAACCGAACTGTTTTAATCAGGGCAAATAATGTGACGTTACTGTAAACAGGAACAGACGTTGCATTAGTAAACGTGGTACTCACCGAGCCAATTATATGCAAAAGTAACAGCCATAATTAAGCTCATAAGCGTAGCCTTACCATGTTACTACTGGGTTAACTACAACTGATGTGCTGTTATTTATATCTTGGCATTACTCCTATTTAGGAGTGCAGAGAGAAATAACTCTATTATATTTAATTCATGCCTAACTCTGGCATTATACCCAGACTCTATGTCAGGGTCTGGATGGGACTCAAGCCAGGTTTCCCTCAAGGAGGCGAGATAGGAATTGCAAGTTCTCTTCAGAGTCTGAAATAGGGCTTTTGTGTGGTGGTGGAGGAGGGAGAGACACTTGTGCTCAAAAAGGATCACACCTGAGGTACCCTGGCAGATATGCCAATGGGTATGCAAAGTATATTTAAATGAGTCACATCCTACAGACCTTCTAAAATATTTCCATAAGACCAATACTGACAAGTCTAAAGACCCTAAGGTGGTACTAATGTAAGACCCAGAACCCACGCCCTCTGCTATTCAGAGCAGCAGCCCTAACACTGAATTAAACCAGATGCTGGGAAATGCTGCTGTCACATCATACGTTTGAGCTCTACTACTCACACCTGTAGCCCCTCCCCCGGCTTCCTGTAAAAGCAGAGCATTCCCACTTCCTGTAGAAGCAGACCGTTCCCACTTCCTGCAGAAGCAGACCGTTCCCACTTGCTGTAGAAGCAGACAATTCCCACTTCCTGTAGAAGCAGACCATTCCCACTTCCTGTAGAAGCAGACCGTTCCCACTTCCTGCAGAAGCAGAACGTTCCCACTTCCTGCAGAAGCAGACCGTTCCCACTTGCTGCAGAAGCAGACCGTTCCCACTTCTTGCAGAAGCCGACCGTTCCCACTTGCTGCAGAAGCAGACCGTTCCCACTTCCTGTAGAAGCAGACCGTTCCCACTTCACTTCCTGCAGAAGCAGACCGTTCCCACTTCCTGTAGAAGCAGACCGTTCCCACTTCCTGTAGAAGCAGACCGTTCCCACTTCCTGTAGAAGCAGACCATTCCCACTTCCTGTAGAAGCAGACCGTTCCCACTTCCTGTAGACGCAGACCGTTCCCACTTCCTGTTTGCCAGTTCAATGTTCCTTGTGCACAAAAAGGAGCTCACCTAAGACACCTGGGAAATATGTGACAGGGAGTTTCCCGGCATCTGGTTTAGTTCAATGCTAGCGCTGCTGCCCTGAATAAGGCTAAGGCCCCGCTCCCTCAGTCAGCGCGCCCGCACTGCAGACAGGCGGGGCGCTGACAGACACAGACCGCTATATGCGGTCTGTAGGAAACTTTTTTAGGAGCGGGGGAGGGGGGCGTGACCAAAACGGGTTGGGTGGGCGGGTGTCATGATGTGGGGGGCGGGGCCATTACACACAGGCACACATGGAAACCCCTCTGCCGTGTTGCTTCTCTGTCTTTCCACAACCACCAAATATGTTGCTGCTGCCTCTGCCTCTCCTCCCCGGGAAGAAGATGAACTCAGCAGGAGCTGGCCTTTCCTGTGAAACCGGCACCGGAGGGAGGGGAGGCGGCGAGTGTTCAAAATGTGGCAGGGGGGCGGGGCCATGACAGGGGCGGGCCAAAACACAAGCTATTTGCAACACTCAGCAAAAGCAGCAGATATTATATATATAAATATATATATATTTATTTCCCTGACACCGCTTCCGGCAGTGACCATAGCCCTCACACTCTTGGAGCCCCGTAGCCCTCACACTCCCAGAAATCCCCCCCCCCCTCCCGGAGCAGGGTCAGCCTGCGAAACGGGCACAAGAGAGGAGGGGGGGGGGGGGCGCTTCACGGCTGCAGAGACACACAGACTTCCCTCCAGCTCCCCTCCTCATTGGCTCACTGCGAGACCATGTGACGCGTCGCCGCACGGGAACACAATTCTCTTGTATCCCCTGCTGGCTGACGCGTCACAGTACGTAGTCAGTTGGCAGTGAGGAGGGACTGGGACCGGATCGTGAGGCTGCAAGGCAATGGCGAGTAGCGCTCACGCGGCCGCCCGCACCGCTGGGCGCAGCGGGTCCCAGCCCTAACAGAGATTGAGGGTCTGACACTGGAGCCCCCTTCATCACAAGGGGCCTTAGACTTGTCAGTATTGGTCTTATGGAAATATTTTAGGTGGTGTGCAACTCATTTAAATATACTTTGCATATCTCGCAGGGTACCTCAATTGTGTTGCTTTATAAACACAACTGTCCCAGCCTATGTTATTCGGAGGGAGGCTTAAGGGGATGCATGCATGTATATAAACACGCAACTGGAGATACTACTACATTGGAACAACTCTGCGGTCACTTTTTATAGGTGCGATTGAAATCATGCAATTTGTTATACAGAATATGGATTTTCGCCTAGTTTTAATGTTCGGTTTTACAAGAACAAACTCACAGCTACTACAATATCCGGCAATGTCTTTACTCACTGAGCCACCCCTTCAGTATATATATTAATATACTGATATACAGACATTGGGACATCTGCACTGTATACCTCTCCGGTGCTACAAACGAGTAACAGGGTTGAACGATAACAATAATTACACCTTCATGCCTGTGTTCTACAAACTAAAATAGAGCTGCTACTTTAAACAACAAAAAAATGTCCAAATCTGATTTATTTTGGTAAACTCTGTTTCTGCCCAAAATTGATTTAAAAAAAAAAAAAAAAACACAGCAGTGCAGAGACTACAGCACAAACAAGCGCCACTTTCCTGCGGGGAAAATGAATCACTAACCTCACAGGCCAACAGCAATTTAACATCCCACAGCCGCATGCTTGTAAATCTGAGCACAATCACTGCATTCCCAAAATAAGGGTTACCCCAGGCGTGGACTGATCACAGCTGCAAGGGCAGATATGTAGCATTTAACTATTGTCTCAGGATTACCCTTATTATAGAGCTACTCAGAACATTGCCATATGGTTCAAGTTAGACGTCTCTTATCACAAGGTTTGTGTCCTATTGTGCTCTGCATTGTGGTTATGTGGAGAGGTACATCCAACCACCAGATTCCAGTCTCATTCATCGGTTAATTTGGATAGAGTTGCAGTTTTTCCCAGCGCGGGGCAGAACACGGGGGTCTTGGAGAGAAATCAGAAAAGTGTGAGATGCTGAGGAAAGGACATTAACAAGTAACGCAGGATTATTAGCGAGACATGTTAGAGCGGTTTTATGGAGTGGCAGGTTTCCTGTTGGAAGGACAGGTGAGTGCTGCACAGCACATTAGTTTTACAAGTCATAATTTCATTTACAATTTATAATTGGTTTACAACACTCCGCAGACCACTTCATCACGGGAAACACCCGTCCTTCTCTGCAAGGCGCATTGGAAATTCAATAAAGAGGAAAAGCACACAAAGTACATGACATAGCCGCGGTTATTTTGTAACATCTGTCTCTTAATATAATGTTAATTTATTTATTATGGGCTGAAGGCGCGGCTCGGTGAGTAAAGACACTGACTGGCACTGAGTGGGAAGCAGGGGAACCTGGTTCAATTCAAAGTGTCGGCTCCTTGTGACCTCGGGCAAGTCACTTTATCTCCCTGTGCCCCAGGCACCAAAAACATTGATTGTAAGCTCCGCAGGGCAGGGTCCTGTGCCTGCAAAATGTCTCTGTAAAGCGCTATGTAAAACTAGCAGCGCTATACAAGAACAAACAGTTATTATTATCTCATCAAATGTAGGCTGGAATCAATGCTGGGCACTGTACCATGTGCACCTTAGGCTGCTTCCTGCCACAGTTCTCTTTTGCTGTAAATCTTACAGCGTCCCCCAAGTCCCAAACAGGGAATACTGCGTTAAAAAGGCAATCCAAGCGGGCACATTAATTTTGCGTTTTTATTTTTAACATAGGATTGAAGCAGGGGGTTTCCGGAGTTGACCCCATTCATTTCAGCTTTTGGGATCTCCTGCTACTGGAGATACTTTTCTCCATAGCGGGGGGTGCCGGTAGCCACCCTGCTCAGCCAGCAGGGATCACATAATGGCTGTTATTCAAAGCTCCCGCGCCCTGCGGGCCAATTGGACGCTGTGATGTCATCCAGTGCGGCTTCCTATTGGGCCACATGAAGGCGGGATCTTTAAACTTGCAATTGATACCGGCACCCCCTTCGGAGGCCAGTATTTCTGGAAGCAGGGGGTCCCCAGAGCTGAAATTAATGAGGTTCTGCTCCAGAGACCCCCTGCTTCAATTTTATTCTAAAATAACCCATATATATTCACCCGCTTGGATTGCTCCTTTTAAAGGATATATATAAGAGGGGTGGGGGTGTATATGAGAGGGGCGAGGGTGTATATGAGAGGGGCTGGGGTGTATATGAGAGGGGCGAGGGGTGTATATGAGAGGGGCGGGGGGTGTATATGAGAGGGGCGGGGGTGTATATAAGGTAGGTGTGCAGGGGTTGTATGTGAAGGATGTGTGCGGGTGTTATAAAAGAGGGGCAGGGTGTATATGAAGGGGTGGTGTATATGAGAGGCGGCGGTGTGTGTATGAGAGAGGCGGGGTGTAATATAAGAGTGGACAGGGAAAGTAGTAAAGAGGGGCAGGGGTGTATATATGAGGGCATGGGTGGTATATGAAGGGGCGGGGGTGTATATGAGAGGGCGGGGTGTATAAATTGAGAGGGGCGGGGTGTATATTAGAGGGGCGGGGTGTATAGAAGGGGACGGTGGTATATATGAGTTGGGGCAGGAGTTATAATAGATAGTGTGTACCTATTTTAATCTGGGAAATGTTGGAGGGTATAAGGATTACCCAGGTGGCAATCACGACACGGCCAGGCCATGGACGCAGGAAATGGAAAGTGAGGGGGTTGGGGGGCTTTCTCCAACGTCGCCTTTCCACTGCCTATAAATGAGCCAGTGCCAATACCGTACCTGGTCAATTATTATAGGACACTGCAAAGGGTTAACTTTGAACAGTTCCATGCATAGCCATATCGGTCCTGGGCGGGTGTGTGGATACTGTAACGGATAAGCAGAGACATTTCCAGAGATTAAATCGTGTGCACGGCGCTTCCTAACCCTTCCCAGTCTCTGGATGTTCAGTACAGAACAGTCATGTTTGTCCGGTATCTAGGGACCAACGTTCGTAATATGAATTTCCCTTGATATTGGAAGAATGGCCCTGTAATGTTCTTTTTTTTGCTAAAACGTGAGTAAGAGACATTTGCAATATGATTTGTGTTACTCACAGATCAGATAAAGATTCTCATTTTGCTAGCACTTGTTATAGACGAAATACATGTCTCCGCTCACAAAAATAGCATTCTATTGGGTACCACTGGGCAAGTACTTAATCATCTAGTAACTGTGCAGCATCTTCCACACAGGCCATCATTCTCTCCCTCCCAGTCCCCTCTCATTACTGCTTTATTGCTGAGTACCTCGTGAGCACAGACCTAATGGGGTGTACAGAAACTGGCCCCTCCTATTTCAGTTATTCTACTATGATGTAAGCACTGAAGCATACGCAAGCTGTATTATTTCACCATAGCATAAACTTTAAAAAATGAATAGGCATTCTTGATTAATATATATACTATATCTATATCTATATCTATATCTATATATATATATATATATATATCTTATACTATATTAGTAAAGCACTGTATGCATGCATGCATGCCTGCCTGCCTGCCTGGATGTCCGGTGTCCCTAGGGGGAAATCTGATTGTCCCTTTGCCGCCCCGCCACCACTCTCATTGGTCCTGACGGGATGACGGGCCAAAGGACACAGGGACACAAACAACACAAGGGACACACACAGGGTACACACACAGGGACACACACAGGGACACACACACAGGGCAACACACCGGACACACACGGGACAACACACACTGGACACACACAGGTAGGACACACACACGAGGACACACACATCACACACACAGGACACCGAACACACATACAGGGAACAACACACACACACACAAAGTTGAGGGGGGTGTACATTAGCACATGTATAACCGGGGGGTGGGGCTCACATACCCACGCGGTTCCGGAGCCTCCAGCCCATCTCCTCCCGCACCGAACATCAGGCCTCACGGCCACACCCACCCTCGTCTCCTCCTCATCTCCCTTCGTGTTTCCCGTGCTTTCCCAATCGAGCCCCCCCCCCCTCCCGCCCGCCTCCTCCGTCGCCCTTCGGCCGGTACGCGAGTGCACTGTGGTACCCATTGCGTCTGTAGCGTTTAGCTTCACAACACACTTGCCTCCGCTCTCAGATCCACGTGTGTACCTTTTCCAGGGACGGTTCGTGAGCGCCCTTTTCACCTCCCCTCACCCCCCTTCACAACCCCTCTCACACCTCCTGCCCACCCCTTCCACCTCCCCTCCACCTCCCCCCTCCCCCCCCCCTGAGGACAACTTGTCCCGACGACGTCATGAACAGACCACTCGCCTCCCTGCCCCTGCGCTTCCGTCTCCCTTCCTCTTCTTCTGCTCTCTCTGGACCGAGGACACAGCGGTGGAGCGGCCACAACAAGATCTCTAGCTGCCTCCCGCTCTCAGATCCCCGTGGGATCTTCCAGGACTGGTTTAGTGAGTCGCTCTCTTCATCTCCCTCACCCGCCCTCACCAACCGCTCTACCTACAACCCTTCACCTCCCTCCCCTCTCCTCACCCCCACTTCAAGCTTCCCTCTCACCCCTCCCCCCACCCCGGCGCGCTAACAGTCGCGGAGGAGCGAGCGCGCCTGGACACGAGCGGGGGAGGCGGCCACAACAATCGCTCCCGCCTCCCGATCCACTGGGAGCTATCGCGATGGCTGATGGATTCGGGACGTACGGCTGAGGGTATGGCCGACGGCTGAGGGAGCGCGTCGACGGTGTGAGTGTAGCGGGGCCTCTACCTCCCCTCTTATCTCACCCTCACCTCCGCTCCACACCCCCCCTCTCCACCCCTTGCACCTTCTCCTCCACCCCCCGCCCTTCACCTCCCAAAAACCGCTCCACCTCCCCCCCTTCCCCTACCTCTAAAAAAAAAACAATCTGACTACCCTTTAAAAAATCCCACCCACCCCCCTTCACCTCCCCTCCCCCCCCCCCCTCCCCCCCCACCCCCTTCACTGCTCCTCTCACCATCCCCCCCCGCCTTCCCGCTGCGCCTTGCCCCCCCCCCCCGACCTTCACCCTCCGCCTCCCCCCCGCAGGGCCCTTCCCCTCCCGCTCCCCCCCCCTTCCCCCCGGCCCTGGGGGGCGCCGTTCCCCTCCCCTCCCCCCCCCCTTCCCCTCCCCTCCTCCATCCCCCTCCCTCCCCGTCTCCCCCCACTACCTCCCCTCCCCTCCACGCCGAGGGGGTCCTAATAGACCCACCCATCCTCCTTCCCCTCTCCTCCCCCGCGCCCCTTTCCCTCCCCTCACCCCGCGCGCAGCCCGCCCCAGCCGCGACGGCCCGCCCATAATTCCAAACCACGACTCCCCTCCACCCCCCACCCTAACCCCCCCTATCACCTCCCCTCCACCAAAACCCCCCTTCACCAAAAAAAAACTCCCTCCACCCCAACAAACCCTTCAACCTCCCGCTTCAGACCAATCCCACCACCCCATTCCCCTCCCCTCGCACCCCCCCCTACCCACCACCCAACAACACCACCCCCCCCCCTTCACCTCCCCTCCACCCCCTTCAACCTCCCTTCCCCCCCCTTCACCTCCCCTCCACCCGCTCCCTTCACCTCCTTACCTACCACCCCCCTCGCCCCTCACCCCCACCCTTCACCATCCCGATCCACACCCCCACCCCCTTCACCTCCCCCTCCAGCCTCACCCTCCCCCCCGCCCTTCCCCTCCCCGTCGACCCGGGCCCACCAACCACAAAATAAACCCCCTTCCCGCACCCCTCCCCTCCACCCCGCCACCCATCCCCCCTCCTGTAATATCAGCCCACACCGAGCCCACCAGTGGGTCGCAGCAGTCCCCCCCTCTCTCGGCTCCCTCCCCCGGCCTGTTTCCCCCGCCCTTTACCCCCAGTCCCCACCCCCCTCACCGCTCCCCCCCCCCCTTGGGCCCTTCCCCTCCCCCCCCACCCTCCTGTCCCCCCCCCCACCCCAGAGAAGAAAGAAGACTGAAAAGCGGGGAGAGATTCGCCCCCACCCCCTGTGGCCTCGGCCTATGCCCCTCCCCTTTCCTCCTCTCTCTCACCCCTCCGTGTTTGCCACCCTTCGCCGGGGGGGTACCCTCCTCAGCCACCCCCTGGCCCATACGGCCCAGCCTCCCGGCTCCCTTCCCCTAGTAGCCTCCTTTCCGTCCACCGCTGCCACGAAACCCTCCCTTCCCTCGCGTCCCTCGCCACCCACGGTGACCTCGCCCTCCGGCCCGTACGCACACCCACCTTCGCTCCCCCTCGCTCCCCCCGGCCACTTCGCCACCCTCAAGAGCTTCCCAGCGCGCCTCCTTTCCCCCCCCAATTCTCCCTCCCTTCCCCGCCCCATTCCGCACCCTGGCCGCACCCTCTCCCCCATCCTCTCTCACCCCAGTCGACCCCACTCCCCACCCTGGTTCCAACACCCGCATCATGCCTTGCCCCCCACCGCACTCCCCCCCGCTTCGCTCCACCACGCCCCCCCCCTCGCCCCGGCCGCCTTGCTAACCACCCCCCCCCCCCTCCTGCCACACCCCTTGCGGCCCCCCTCCTATCCCCTCTTCCGTTCCCCCCTCCTTCGCCCCCCCTTCCACCCCCTATCCTCCTCCCTTCCCTCGCCCCTTCCTCCCCCTCGCCCGCTATCGCCTTCCCCCCCTCCCCCCCTCCGATGCGGCCCCCCCGGCCCCTTCCCCGGCCCCAGCAGAGGGACTCTCCCCCGTCCCGCCCCCATTATGCCCCGGCCCGCTCTCGCCCCCCCCCTTCCACCCCCTTCCCACGCCTCCTCCCCCCCCTTCGTCCACTAGATGAGCATGAAAAGGGGCAACCCACCGGGCGCTCCCGCAGCCGCCGGCAGCCCGCCCCTTCCCCCTTCCTTCCCCACCACCTCCACAACCACAACAATCCAACCCCACAACCCCCCTTCCAACCACCTCCACCTCCCCCCCTTTCCACCCACTCCACCCCCCCTTTCCACCACCCGTCCGCCGCTCCCTGCCCGCCTCCTTCCTTCCCCCCCTCGACCTCCCCCTCAACCAACCACTTCCCCTCCTGTTCCCCTTTCCCCGTCCCCCCTTTCCGCGCCCCCTCACCCCCCCAATTTCACCCTCCCCAAGTCGCATCGCCCCCCCGGTCCCCCCTATCCCCCTCCCATCTAACGGACCACACCCATCACAAATAAAACGAGCATCACCTCCCAACACACCCCACACCCTCCCCCCCACAGCACATCCTCACCAACCCCACCAAAAAACCCACCCCCCTCCCCTCCCTGCCACTCCAACCACCTCCCCCTTCCCACCTCTTGGGTCCCCCTGTGGCCCGCCCCCCCGCACCACTCTCCTTGTTGGCTGCCCCACGCACAACACTCTCATTGGCCTGAGGCGGAGTGACTGGCCAAAGGACACACAGGGACAAAAAAACAACAAACACACAAACACAGTGCACAACAAACACACACAGATATCAAACACAAACAAAAAAAAACCAAAACACACACCAGTCTCGACTTACACCCCTTACAGGCAAAACACACTCCCCTTAGGGCATACACACACACCACTCACATATTACAACACAGATTTCAGCACACATTATACACACACACCGCATTCACACCCCCACAACACAATCAAATACACGTTATCACACAACAAATGTACAATAACACACACATAGTCTCACACCACACGTACCAGACCACACACACACACAAAACACACTGTACACGGTGCACACCAACTTGTACCACGTAACGACAGGTACACACACACACATGTACACGTATACTCACACACATGTACACGTACACACACACATGGAGACATACACTTACACACACGTATACACACACAGGTTATACATACACATAATGTATACACACACACATGTATAACACACACACCACCATGTATAAACAAAAACACATGTATACACACACACATGTATCCACACACACGTGTATACACACAACACGTGTTACCCACACATGGTATACACCACATCAACACATTATCATACACCCACATTTACACATGTTTAACACACACATGTATTACACACACGATGTGTAACACACATGTGTAACACACACACGCTGTGTATACAACACGATGATCGTATACAACGTGGATACACACACAAACATGTTGTATACACACAATATATAATACACACATGTATACTACAACATGTATAATATACACACAAACACACACTGTATACACACACATGTAACCAACACGACAAACACACAATGTATTACAACACACACACACACACACACATACATGTATACACACAAACATGTATACACACACACACACATCCCCACCACACATCAGACACACCGGTATCCCATGCCCCCCAGCACAGACTGGCATTCTCTCGGGCTCCCCACCATTCTCAGCCCCCATCGCACACAGCACAATCATCGCCACCAAAAAAAAATATAAGCACCTCCCCCATCGGCACACCCACATCCGCACCCCCACATCAGCACCAAACCCTCCCAAATCAGCACACCAATACAATCACCATCAGTACAGCCACAGCAGCACTACCACCGCACATGGGCCGCGTGGACCACTCCCCACCCAAATGCCACACCCACACCACAAACATCCCGGGCAACGCCGGGGCTCTCAGCTAGTATATATATAAAACTAAAAACATATGAATGATATGCCTGTCTAAACCACATGAACCTAGAGACATGTAATCTCAGACTGGTCTGCAATCCTGTATTTTACCCCATTATGTCCTAGCATACAGTGCTTCCACGGCAACTAGGGATTCTGGGAAATTACATGCCAATGAGCACAGAAGCAGAAAGTGACACTGTGTGCGCATTTGCATGTCATTTCCCAGAATCCCTGGCTGCAGTGGAAGCGCTGTATTCTATGAGATAATTGGGAAAGGCAGGGTTGCAGACCGGTCTGAGACATGTAAAAGTTATGTTGAATGTAAATGAAACAAGTTATATTTTTATATAATAAGCTTTGGGGTCTGTCCCTTCCATGTTCTATTTTGATGCACTGTGTTTGTTCCCGCAGTATAAAAGTCCCTGAAAGGCTGAGATCACATTTTTACTGAAGGTTCCCTATGGGTTGAAACGTTAGTCCAATGATGAATAACAATGTAATTTTATTCTTTGATGCGGCCAGTTGTCTCTGCACCACTGTGCTATCCATGCATTCCCTGGTCCCTATTTAATATGCTGTGATTGGTGCTTTTCCACATCAGGGAAGCTTTGAGCACCATTCATTGTTTCCATTTATATTGGTGTACTTTCCCCACAGAAACGTGACTAGGGATGAAGGAGAGGCTCGGTGAGTAAAGACTAGTGCAGGGGTGGACAACGCCAGGTCCTCAAGGGCCACCAACAAGTCAGGTTTTTAAGGATATCCCTGCTTCAGCACAGGTGGCTCAGGCAATGACAGCCACCTGTGCTGACACAGGGATATCCTTAAAAGCTGACCTGTTGGTGGTCCGCTGAGGACCTGGCGTTTGCCACCCTAGCACTGGGGAAGCTGGTTCAAATCCCAGTGTAAGGTCCCAGTGACTCTGTGTCCAAAATTAGATGGTAAGCTCTATGGGACAGGGACTCTTGAGTCTGCAACATCCTATGTAAAGCGCTCCATACCCTACCAGCTTTTTCTGAAAGAGAAAAATAAATAAATGATGAATGGCCAATTATTTGCCCCAGGAAATGGTTTCCAATGTCTAAGCACCGATTTCTCACCCTCCTGATCCCTTCTCTTGCTTACCTCATCCCTTCATTCTTTTCTTCCCTCCCTGCATCGAATGAGCCATAGTTCAAGTCTTTGTACCAGGTCAGTGGGACAGAGACAGGCTTCTTCTTTGGGAAATTGGCGGCCATAACATCACCCGGCAGGTTCGCCCTCATTGGCTGAACTGCCGGGGGGCGTGGCCAGCGCTCTGTCGCCAGTTCTAAAGACAATTTTACTGTCTTCAGAAAAATCTGGTCATGCATCGCGGTGGCGGCCAAGGGAGTTAGTGGGTCCGGCCCCATTGAGGGACAGTTCTTGTTCCTGCAGTGCACACGATAGCGCGCGCTGCAGCATGTACTGGGGACCTAGCCTGCTCTTCTCTATACACACTACACTCCCTCCTCTCCTAGTCATCTCATGTCTCCTCCTCTCCTTCCTGTCTCTCTGTTTCCTCCTCCAACTCACCTTCATGTCTCTTCGCATTCCCTCCTACCCCATGTGCACACTGCTCTACATTCCCTCCTCCTTGTCATCCATCTGTCTCCCCCCTCCTTGCTGTCTCTCTGTCCTATCCACTCCTTGCTGTCATTCCTCTCCTGCTGTCTCTCTCTCCTCCTTGCTGTCTTCTCCCCTATTTGAGGAGGAATTCCAGTTGTTGAAAATATATATATATATATATATATATATATATATATATATATATATATATCATATAAAAATATTACTTGTGAGCACATTCACATGTCTTAGACAGGTCTATATATATATATATATACTATAATATCTATATATCTATATATAAATCATACTATATATATTATATATATATGAGCTACAGTTAATCTTATATCAGTATATATAGATATATATATATATATAATCCATCTGTGTGTGTCCTACATCTCTACTCTCTCCTCTCTCTCTTGTGTTACCCTCTCTCACTCTCTCTCTTATCTCTCCTCTCTCTCTCTCTATCCTCTCTCTCTCTCATCTCTCTTCTCTCTGCTGTCTTAGGTGGTGCTTCAATGTCCGGTCCCCTCGTGTGGTTGTACCTGGTACAGTTATGTAATCTGGCACCATAGCATCATCTGGTGCCCTCATCATAATGAGCTGCAGACATCTTAAGCCTTATATATATATGTATAGATTCCTCTGTGGAAGAAAGGGTTTTACCTTTTCAGTGCCAAGCGGCAAATGCAGTTTTACAATATACATTTATTTATTTATAAAATGTTTTACCAGAAAGTAATATATTGAGAGTTACCTCTAATTTTCAAGTATGTCCTGGGACAAATGGCTAGCAAATAAGTGGCTTCTGGATCCAGAAGTAAATCTCACAGATGATCACATAATTATACAGTTACTAGTGGTGTCTTCTAAATTTCAGAAACTTTTCTTATTTCTGGATATATCTTTTTCTAAGATATCAAAGTGGAAATTGCCAGATTTGTGCTCACTAGGGAAATATTTATAATATAAGTCCTTATTCTCCAAGGAAAATTCAGACCAGACTTGAAGCATTCTTATTAGAA
This sequence comes from Ascaphus truei, assembly GCA_036426205.1. Lineage (NCBI taxonomy): Eukaryota > Metazoa > Chordata > Amphibia > Anura > Ascaphidae > Ascaphus > Ascaphus truei. The sequence goes on from CM071584.1 coordinate 9,108,608, forward strand.
CATCAACCACACATTAAATAAGGCGGCGGGCATATGCTTATAGGGGGGGCCATGTCAAAATGGATTTGAAGCAAAAGGTGACACACTGTGCTCATTTGCATGTCATTTCCCAGAATCCCTGGCTGCAGTGGAAGCATTGAATGCTAGGAGATAATGGTGAGAATCAGGGTTGCAGACTTGTCTGAGACATGTGAATGTGCTCACAAGCTTATTAGAACATGAAATTACAGTTAACGCTTTCTTTGTATACGTGTGTGATGATGGACATGCTTATTTGGACACAATTTATACTTTCCAATAAAAAAAAAGCAATACCATATCTCATATAAATGATATGCAAATAGACCGGAGTTCCCTTCTGCTCTCTGTTCTGCACAGTGCTTCCAAACAGAGAGAAATAATGTGGATTTTGGCACGGTTCTGTGAATTTTATGGAGATGCGGTAATAGACAGCCCTGAACAAACTTCCCCAAATAACTCATCATTAAACATGCAGGTGAATACATCGAGCAATAACTTTCTCTAATCCCCACGATTAAATTAAACTCTGCCAGCTACGGAAAGGGACAGCCAGAATCGTTCCTCATATCCCCAAGACGCCACAATCTGCCACGGGGAAAGACTGGTTTGAATTAACGTGACAACCACATCATCTCATTGACATAAGTAAAGCCACAAAAAAAAGCTCATTTTGGTTTATTTAGAAATGTGTAATGGCAATTTTTTTTATTTTCAGTGCTAAAAACGCCAGCAATGCATCACCCTGACACATCTAGCACACGGCCATTCTAAACAGATCTTTTATTGTATTTACCCACCCACACACTCTGCTGCTCAAGTTTGATCCATGTTGCAATACAGGCTTAATACAAACCAAAAATAGCTGATCCATAATAATAATAAAATAATAATGAAACAAAGAGGGAAATAAGATAAGCGGGGAATGATTATCATCTCTGCTTTATATTTTTAGAAATGTAATTGGAGCCTCGTTAAGTGCTCAACCGGCTTAATTTGTTTTGTGTAATATAAGATCATTTTGTTACACAGGAAGCTGTTTCTATTATCCATTATTTCACTTCTACGTCTATTAAATGGAAGATATTCTACCTGGTGAAAGGGCCTCGTGGATTTCTCTGGAAGCGTTACACAAAGTGTTGTTTGAACCTGTGCAGCATGGGGGGGTCTCTTCTGTGGGGATTAGACTGAACCCCGATTAACATCATGCACTAAGTGTTATGTGCTATATACATAAATAATAAGTGCAAAAGGCACCCCATCAGGGGGCCGCAGGTGTAGCTCAGTAGTAATAGCACTGCCTTTGAAGTGGGTGAAGCAAGTTACTCAATCTCCCTGTGCCTCAGGCATCAAAATTAGATTGTAAGCTCTACAGGGCAGGTACTCACGGTGTCCGCACAATTCTGTGTAAAGCTCTGCATACCCTATTACTGCTCTATGTAAGATCCTTGGGGCAGGGACCTCCTACCTGTTGCCTCAGTTTGTATTAACATGTATGTACTCTTGAGTCATACAATAGTATGTTCCTTCCTCCCACATTGTACTGCGCCGTGGAACATGTTGGCGCCATTTCAATAAACGGTAATAATAATCCGAAAATATTATTTATCAGTTGACTTGGATGCTAGATAATAATGAATCAATGTCAGCACCCCCGATACTGGTATTCCAGATGGGTCTCCTATACAGTCAACAGTCTATGGAATGTCAGGAGAGTCAGAAGTTTTAACTGTCTGTGACGGGTTTAAAAATAGTTAATCCAATAACCACACACATGTTTATTACACGTGAAAAAAAAACTCCCAAAATATATTTACTGTATTTCCATCTCAAACTGTTGGCCCATCCTGGGACCTCACTCGTAAGAAAGAATTGAAAACACGAAATGGTACACTGTATGTAGGTGTCAGATGATCAATGAGGAAGGTTCCACCGAGGACATTAATGCGAGGTATGTAATATAGTCTAAATAATAATTATTTACTAATACTGTTCTTTGACTGTCACCCACATCTCCAGGAGATTTCCCTTCACACCGGTGAGTGTCATCACCTTGCGTTTCAATGATAAATGAGTACGTGAGTGTGTAGTGAGAGGGAAATAGTTTAGTACAAGTTCCCATGGTGTGGTAATATTTGAAGTTAGGTAGCTATTTTAACTCATGTTGTTTCCAACTGCCTCTGCCCCAGGAGACCTATATGCAACACCCATCTGGCTTAGCCAATCCGAAACAGTCACCTCTAACTGTAGTTTTGGGAAATGGATATCTCATAGAACAATATGGTCATCAAAGAGGCAATATGTAGATCGTCATAACCCAAAATGCACCAGGAATAATTCCGTGTAAAACTCTGCTCTTCTTCTTAGAATAGAAACACGCACACGGACTTTGAATCATGAGGATGCTTTTGTTTGATGGTAACAAATCAGTATTTTCTAACATTCAGAGAATATACATTTAACGTATCGTAGCTGGGCATGCACTAAAGCTTGGAAGGATGCTAAAGTAAATGACCGACATCTCCATGGAAACCCCTCCATCTTCCCCCAGGGAGGTCAGGAATATTTATTTAAAGCTGGTAACCTCCTCGCAAAAACTGACAGTAGGTGGAATTTTACTCAAAAGAAATACAAAGTTCATCTCTCATTGGGAGGAATTGTGAAAATCAAAGGCAGAGAAGCTTAACAAAAGATCATATGTCAGGCTAACTGCGAAATGTCTAGCCGGCAAAGTAACATCAAACCTGGGTTTCTCCTGCCACTATTTCTCTGTCTTCCCAAAAGTTTTTGTACCCCTCACTACCATGCAATAAAGCTTTTTTATTTGGTTCTTGCTGGTTTGTAGCCCCCTCTCTTCACTTTTGTTGTGCTCCGCCCTTGGACCTCACGGACCGGTTTCTCTCTTCACTTCTGGCGTGATGCATGCATGCAACAGGTGTGAGCTGCTACACGTGTGAGTACTCTACCTGTCTCAATCCAGGACATTATTACTTGTACAGTTGTTTCAGTGATATGGTTGATCTGACCATTATGGTATATATATGTCAGTCATCTAATCACAGAGACTTGCATACTGTTCAGCTATATATACAGGTTTCCTATGAGTCTCACGTAGCTTTTATCAATGCTCTATTCACCACCATTAGTGAATATTATAGTTCATTATTTACAACAGTCCATCTGCCACTGAGCCCTGACCACTGGGACAAGTACCCTACGACTTTCCCAAAAGTTTGGGCCAAAAGCTGCTCGCTTATGAACATTTAGTAAAATGACAGCGGGGTAAAGGAAAATCCCACAAGCAGTATATGCTGGAATAGCACAAAGTTTACACTATATGTTCCTGTTATTTTATATATTTTCAATAGCTTAAAGTAGCTCAGAGACAATGGAACAAACTCCTTAACTGTAACTTTCTATCAAGATATTAGCCTTTCCAAACTACATGTAACCTTAGTTCATGATAAGAGCCTAATTAATGGGATTGCTAGTTATAGATAGACAGCATAACATATCAAGGAAAGAATCACAGCAGAAAGTATGAGAAGGCTGAGCAACATGCTGCACCAATGAGAACATTTATTTTAAACAGCATCATGAATTGATAAGTATTGAAATGTTTGGACAATGGGCATAAGGGTAATGAACTAATATCACTGCAAGGTGCCATGTGGCCAATATCCAACCATAGCAAAGAATATGCTAATTAAAAGAGTAGAGTGCCCATGCTGGGTAACGGGCTGGGCACTATGTGGGAGTATAGACATACCGGACACATTGTTCTGTTGGGTGTCGCTGGTGGCTCTTACCTTCACTGGCACCACCTGCATCAAAATGGCAAAGTTGGTGAGATGATTGCAAAGACAAACCGAGTAGTTTAGGTTCCCGCTGGCACGGACACAGCCCTCGTTGGACCAGATACCGGAACCAGAACTGCAAAAAAGGTTGAGCAGAATTAATAAGGTTGATGAGGAATAATTTCATATAACTTGGCTAAAAAGCGTCTTAGTGGTAACAACACAGATATTGAAGTAGGAATGTCAGGTTAAAATCCCAATGTCATCTCTTGGTCGTCTTTGGCAAGTCACTTTGTTTCCTTGTACCTTAGGCACAAAACATTTAATTGTAAGCTTTTTGGTGTCACATATTTCTTCTACACCTACACATTCAATGATGGCTATGCATACAATAGAAGCATTAGGCAGTGTATGTATACCGTACATTGTTTCTACTGAATTTTTTCCCCTTACATTCCCAGGTACTATTCAGTGAAACTGACATAAAGAAGAGCCAGAGGTCCCCGCATGGGTCCTCAGCTCCATAATGGCCGTGACAGCCGGACCAAGTTGCTTTGACCTGGTTGAGGGGAAAGGGAGGGGGCGCCCCCCACTTCCCTCTCAATTTCTGGCCTCTAGGCTGCATGGGGAACTAGAAGGGTTCAAAAGGGGGCACACAGGGCTAAGGGGCCAGAAATTGATAAATTCCCCCCCCCCCCAATGTTATGTTCAATGCTAACATGTTGTTTATCAAACAGGAACATGGTTTTCCTCAGCGCAGCTTTGCAGAACTGCCGCACCCGCCACGCTCCGTGATGCTGAAGACACGGGCATCTACTGTACAGGGGGGCCGGAGTAGAGCCCCAAGAACCGACCGACAGGCTGGAGGCGACGGCTAAGGCTAGTTAACACATGAAAAAGCAGAGCGCCAGCCGTACTAAGGGGGACGAAGATCCAACGCATCCTGGTCAGCGGGCAGGGGAGGGAGTGCAGCCGATAGGCAGCAGGCAAGGATTTCCCCCTTCGCTATAGGAGGGGTGGGGGAAGGAGTACACTCAATTGCTAGCTGGCGAGGAGGTCCCCCCTTTTGCCCCATTGAAGCAACGGCCTAACACAATAGGGCTCGCCTGCAGTTTAACAGATGCTGTTAAAAAATAAAGCTGTGACCTTTTCTTCCAACGTAATGATGTGCTGTCTCCGTTATTACTTTTGTGGGTGTGTTGCACTGGAGGATCGGAGCATCAAGCCTTTATATGCTGGAGCCCTATTTTAAATATTAGTGTAGCCTCTTTGTAAATGTTAATGTGCTGGTGACACTGATCACAATGGTTAATCACATTCCCATTCTTACGGATAAACGGTGAAACCCGCTCATATTCTGCAAATGTCCGTTTTCTGATAAATGTACAGATGCTGAGGGCAAACTGTAAGGGCAGGCATGTGTGCTCCAGCTGTGAAATGCAATCAAATGCAAATACATGTTACCTCTGCTTAGTATGCGTGCGCTGCCATTAGTGTGGCATTGTATTACTGGAATTAAAATCACACGTGAATTAGTACAACAAGCAAACTGGGGCTGTGCAAACACATCAGTAAATGCAAGGGTTGGTTATAACAGAAGCCAGCTAATGTGCTCGATACAGGAATATGCCATCTAATTGAGATTGCTAATGCTGGCAAACCCTGATATTATAAAGAGCGGTACAATATCCCATCAAGCATTGGAAAACAGCCCATCCTTATGCATGTTTTTGGCCCTATGATAGTCGAAGTTGGAATTGTTTGAGATGGACAGTTCCACCTGGTAATAATATTCTACTGACATTAACTTATATTGATATGGTGTTTTTTTTTCATTGTAATGTATACCCTCTTCACTTATGTAACTGTATTTGTAACCATGTATTATTTGTCATCTTAACTCTATGCCCAGGACATACTTGAAAACGAGAGGTAACTCTCAATGTATTACTTCCTGGTAAAACATTTTATAAATAAATAAATAGAGCAGGGGTTCTCAACTCCAGTCCCCAAGACTTCCCCACAGCTCAGGTTTTCAGGATATCCCTGCTTCAGCACAGGTGGCTCAAATCAGTGGCTCAGTATAGAGGGATGCGTGCAGTCATGGAATCCTGGTATGTTTCTGGATTTCTTAACGACAACCTACCTGAAGTCCAGAAATGCACAGTACAGATGGACATTATTACTGCTGTTTACAGCTTCATTGTACAGTCGACGGGTCTGAAAGAAATAAAACGATACGACTTAGTGGCCAACACAGAGCACAAAAGTCATGTTTATAACCCGGTGTAGTAGGTCAGATTCTGGTTCTATGTAGTTTCAGGTCCACCGTGTGTGTTTGTCACCACTACCCCAATGTTGTCCATTTTTACCAATATTAGATGTCTAAACCTTCAGTTTGTCCCTAGCTCAATGGATAACTCAGTTTCCTTCTAAGCACAAACAGGCCAGACCATTTATCATAGGAGAGGTCAACAATTCATCTGAAAACTCACAGTAGAGGCCCAGAAAAAAACATTACTTGTCCATATTTGTCCAAAGTAGAAAACTACCAAAGGATTCCCCAAAGAGGTGTGTGGCTTACACTGGAAAATGTGTAGACTTACAATGGAAATGAGTTAGTGGGACTGAAGTGTTTCTTGGTCTTATTAAAAGAAACAGACGACAGGAATTTCTCCAGTATGGAAACGTTAATCTGTACAAAGAACAAAGCTGCGAAGTCTGGTTACAGCAAGGGAGGACTTTTTCATTTAAAAAACATTGATCTGCAATCGTATTCTATTAGGAAAAGCTACAAGCAGCCGTTCCACGGAGAGCAATTGGCTTTTGTTTAAAATAATATGTTTCTCTGGTTTAACTGAGCGTGCGAGTTCATCTGTGAGCTACTTCTGACTGCGCTACTCCCATCGATTTTATGACAATGACACCTGCAAGTTTTACGCAACGCCTTTCAGAAGCTGTCAGGTTAAGAAAAACTTGTCTTCTGTCCATTGAACCGCTGCAGATGAATGAACAGGCTTCAAATATAGTGTTTCTAGATTGGCCAGGGTCATCAGAGGCAAGGAGTATCGGACATGGTCTAGCTCTGCCTAGTTGTAATCTACAGACCCTAGTTATATCTTGAAAACTATCTTTACTTATTGGAAGACTGAGAAGATGTGCAAGGCTCTTCTTTTCTGGAATGCAACAGTGTGAGTCAGCAGGCTGCTGTGCGTAACTAGCAATATTATGGTACATTGTATACCGGGACATGACATCCTGTGCTTTCTCTGTAGGAGAATGGTTTATTTTATCTTCACCATTCACCTCTAGTTTGTAAGCTCTCATGAGCAGAGCCCTCATTACCTTCTGTATCTGTGTGCATTTGTATGTCATTCTGCGCTGTGCAATATGTGGGCACTTTACAAATAAACTAAAATAATAATTCCCGCTTTCTGAAGGAAATCCAACAAATGAAAATACCACTTGTGAGCACATTCACACGTCACAAACAGGTCTGCAACCCTGCTTTTCCCCATCATCTCCTAGCATACAGTGCTTCCACTGCAGCTAGGGATTCTGGGTAATGACATGCGCATGAGCACACAGTGTCACGTTTTGCTTCAAATCCATTTTGACATGGACCTCTACGCAGTTTGTTCAGCACAGCCTGGGTTAAAGAAGTGCAAAGCCAGTAAACCTACTCACAGACCGCAGTTTCAACCATCTGGGTCTCATTAGTGAGGATGGTTATCCTGGCTATGCAATTTGCAGCTGGGATAAGTTTCAACCACACCTTAAATACCGTACGTTATGGTGGGTAAAAAAGTGACTAAAAAAAACCCCCACCGTAAATTAACACCAGAACAAACACGACAACGCAAGATTAATCAGACACAGCGATGAAGGTAAAATTGTGCTCATCACATCACAATTGATGCAATCTATTGATTTTTTTTATCTATTATAGTGAAACCTGTAAAAGAAAATGGGAACTTTTTAACACTGCAGAGACTTGTACCACGGGTTCTCGTAAATAGATTATGTCTCACTGTATACATCCAGCCCTCCAGTAAGGGTTGAGGTGCATGATAACTGTGCGAAATGTAACATTGGAAGAATAGAGGCAAAGCGTACATCTGCACTTAGAACATCTTATTACAAAATTGGAGATAAAGTTGATTTCCTAAAAACCCCTTTTGCCTAAGGGTTCAGAGAAGTCAATACATTACATGTACAGCAGAAAATGCTCTTGTTTAATAAAATATTAGGCAAGCATCCTCTCCTCTTCGTGCTTTGCTTTGAGCAGCTGTTGTATTAAGACAAGATGTGAGAAGCAGATAAAAGAATGGCAAAAAAATGTTCACAGAGGGGTCACACAAAGCGGGTTTTCTGTTCCAAATGAACCGTCGGCCATTTGGCTTAATTCTAGCAATAACAGACAAAAATACCCAAATGATACATCCAATGTGACAAAATACATAGTTAAATACTTCAATGTTAGTATTCTCATAAGTAAGGGTCATTTAATTAAACCCTTTGGCCAAAGCGTTATAAGCCTGCAGCCACGTCACGGCATGACCAGTATGCAGCCACGTCACGGCATGACCAGACTGCCAGCCCACGTCACTGCATGACCAGTATCAGCCACGTCACGGCATGACAGTAATGCAGCCCACGTCACGGCATGACATTATGCAGCCACGTCACGCATGACCATTATGCAGCCACTGTCACGGCATGACCAGATGACATGGCAGCTACCCACGTCACGGCATGACCAGTTGTAATAGCACGCATCCAGTTCAGCCACGCACATGACCATTTGCAGCCCGACGTCATGGCATGACCAGTATGCAGCACTCACGGCTGACCAGTATCCAGCCAGCGCTCATGCAATGACCAGTATTGCAGCCACGTCACAGCATGAAGTTTATGCAGGTCCAACACTACCTGTGAACATTCTCAATCTTCCTCTGCAGTTGGAGGAGAATGCCTCAATAGAGCCCTCCCGCACAGGGTACTGGAAAAACCTGCTGCTTAGGAAGTTGGTGGGGTGAGCTTAAAACCCTGGGAGGCGATCCATAACCTCCAGACAGCCGATACCGTCAAGTTGAATAATTATAAACACACAATCCCATCACAATCTCTAACTCAAATCAACACCACATTATATATAATTCTAGCAATACGTTAAGAGAAAGACACATACAAGCAGTGGGCAGTGATCAGAGGTCACATAATATTCTGCCCCAAAAATGATCATCTAATGTCATAGTAAAACCATTGTTACATAAACGCACTGCAAAAAAAAAAATGTACACAACGTCAAATATTATGTTGATACAGATCCTATTACTCTCAAAAAAGTGTTAATTAACATTTGTGTAACCCCCTATTCCGGCTCCCAAGGATTATATTCAGATGTCTCTAGATTGGCTTGTGCAGTGTTATTCACTGGTCCGCGGTGCTGGGTCCATGAAGCCTGGAGTGTTGAGGTAGAAAAGACTGGGCGCCAGTAACCGTTTTATGTTACAAACAGGACAGGCTTTATTACAGAGCTTTGGGAGCAGCAGCTCGACTGCGCAGGGTAGGAGACACGGGAAAAGCCCCGGGGGAAATAGCAATGCTATGTTTCCACTTTTCACGATTTGCCGCTTTCCGGCGGCAGGCCTTTGAACGGAACCAGACCCGTATGAGTGGATGGCGCCTGCGTACCCTAAGCAGGACCAAACCTCAAGAGCAACCTACGCTGGGTTTCAAGATATTCTCTAGATTAACACTTATATTAACAAATTAATTCTATTTGCCACTAACGATACCTGTAGGGTGATTGTGCCCAGAAAAATCTTGCGTGAAATGACACAACAGGGAACCTGCCCTTCGGGTGAATTAAGCATACTCTACATATGTTTGCACACTTTTTGCAATAAAGCACCTAACAAGCTGGAACATAACTGTTTATTTGATATCTAAATCTCTGTATGCCCATGTGGACGCCGGTGCTGAATATTTTGACAAGAAGACGCTGCAAAAGCATTGAGGGGTTACATAATCCATTCTGCGCTGTAATTCTCCTTAGAAAACATTCTAAACACTCTCTATCTCATTTGCAGTGAGTCTTCCTTTGACAAATTATTTTTTGTAATTTTCCCTTTCAAAGTGCAATTTATTTTGTTGATATCACTTTCGAGCCTGTAATGACTTGTTTATTATCCATTTATTTGATAATTCATTTCTTGGCGCTTTATGACACATTTCAAAATCTCGTGGTTTCTGACTTTATGTGGGTTTTTTTATTAATTTTTTTTTTACAGTTATTGTATCAAATGACTAGCTTCCCAAACGCGAGCCACCCAAGAAGGTGTCACAAGAAACCTTACACCAAAACGCAGCCTAGAAAGTCCAAAGCTTGACCAAGCCCACGGAAGTAGTTCTGACCTATTCTCATACTGAGTCCATTGTTTATTGAACCTTGTGTGAGATATCCATGGGGATGGGTGGATTGTCCAGAAACACCAAGAACCGACAGGATTACCAAATCTGAAAGTCATTGGAATTGAAAGCAGATTTTCTTTTTTTTTAAATCGGACCCACTGCACCCCTGTAATGGGACCAATACATTTGATTTTGAGCTTATCTAATACAGGCATACCGCGTTTTAAGGACACTTCACTTTAAGTCACTACAGCGAGTAAGGACAATATCGCCATAGGCAACAGGCAGCTCAACGGCATGCGTCCTGTCAGCACGCACCTGTCCTGAACAGCAGATACACTGCTCCCTACCTGTACCAAGCCGTGTGCGCAATCGCGGGAGAGAGTATCTAGACTGTTAACACAGCGTTATTTACCTCAGTTATGCACGTAATGGCGGATCGTGCGAGTACAGTACCATGCAACGAGTTAAATGGGACAAAAGGTAGTGCTTCACTTTAATACATTTGCGCTTGACATACATGCCTGACCCATAGCGTAGTTAAATGGGGGTATGCCTGTATAAAGCAATTGTGTAGGTATTTGTACGGCAATCAGACCATATCCAGGCAAATCCAACAGTTCACAACAGGAACAATTTTTTTTAAAAAATTGAAAAACGGGGTGGACCCAGGTATCGCAAAATAACTAAGGCTTTATTAAAGCTAGGTGAGTGGTAACAATGAACGCTGTTTGACACGCAAGTGTTGCGCTTTCATCAAGTCTCCATATTCTTTCTTCCAGGCTGCGGGTACAGGAGCCGCAAATCGGGATTGAAACTGGGAGGTGTAAAGGGTTTCCTTAACTACCTATCCTGTATCCTGTCCCCTGAAATACCATCCATGACTGGTCGTTATATATCTGTGTTTGGGAGTGAACTAAAGGTCTAGCCAATTAGGAGCGGTCGCTAAGTACCTAGATACAACAGGAACACGGTACTACTCCCATAAGGATTTGGCTTTAAAACCGTCCCCTGATTCCGTGGCACATGATTCTCTTATGGAGTTGATACACAACCAAGGCACGACAGGCTGTGATTCTGTAATCTAAGTATACTCTGTTCCAGGACAATACTGAAACGAGAGTAAACTCTCATGATTAGTTCCTGGTAAAACATTTGATACAATTGCAAGCGCGCATGCGTGGTGCGCGAAACGTCTACGCTCAGAGTTCTCTCAAGATCCTGTTTTGATCTATATTTTGCAGTGTTTTTCCCATAAGTCATTTTTTAGGATGCCAGCATACCGTCACTTGCTTTCATGGAATGAAAGCAGTGACAATCCCCTGACTCCCTTCTTGGGACACCATGTCCTGCTCTATACCTGGGCATGGAGAGCCACGCGACATTCGGGTATTCTATCCGGGGCGGAGTAACTTTTAGATTTTGGCTTCCCTTCATGGACTTAATTGGTCAGCTCCAGGGCTTAATATGTTAGCGGTTCAAAGTGGGTTCTGGGTCCTCATTTAACTGGGTACTCCTGCCTTACCCCAGGCATCATTCTACAGCAGACACTGTAACATGGAAGCAACTAAACCTGCTTTAAAATTGAAACTTATTATTAAATGAACGCGGATTCACCTTTAAAGAATAGAAATGTTTATCATTTTTATTTTTTCTATACATGCCTATAATATATATTACTTAACTATTCATGGAATGTTTTTGCAACCCTAGAACCATTTTAAAATGTAGCTTATTGGTTGCCTTTTTGTTCTTATAAATAAAATACACTTCAATAGCATTATGAACAGGGCAGTCCCACCAAGGATGCAAAGTAACCTAATGGCAGTATTTGATTAAAGTAGCAACCTCATGCCATTATTTGTAGTATATATATAACAGTGGTGTTGGACGAAATCACCAAAGAATCTACTCCGCACACCAAAAAAATCTAACTCGCCACCTAGTACCAAACGGGTGCTGCTTTGGCCAAATTTACCGCCCGGAGGGTTTAAAAATCCACTCGCCCGGGCGCTGAGCAAATGTGTAATAGGTTTGTTCCGAACACTGTATATATACTAACACAAATGTGACGATGGAGAAAGTCCTCTGAGCTGAACGTCGCTATTTTTATTTTCAGGAGCAACCAAGTTCCTTGCAATGTCCCCTTTGTATTTGCAATTCTCTTGTTGACATTATACACTTTACTACCAAGTACAGACTGAATTCTGTGGCCAACAGGAAGGCAGCTATGATTTCATTGGGGCATTACATGGGGCAGCTGCCGTATTGGTGATCTGTGCTACCGAGCAGCCATGCTTGAGGTGTTTTTTTTTTGTTCACATTCACCTGGAAAACAACAAAGGTACAATGTTGATGCGACTGGCGGGTTCCCGCTTTAGCCAGAGAAGACGCTTATACTCAATCCGCATGGGCTCCCACCATTTCAGGTATGGGGCAAACAAAAATATACAAATTGGAGGGGTTGAGATTATGAGTGTGTTACTTTAATGAGCTTAAAGAAAGAAACGTTGGAAAACTTAACCCCTTCTCTGCCAGAGGGACCGTGTAATTCCAGAGAGAAACGATGTTTTGCTAGTATGTAGTTCGGCTGGATGGTTGGTTATGTCAATTTTTGTGGGGAAACGTCCTCAGCTTTGACAAATAAGAAAATCAAAAGCTCCCATTAGTAAAACGATCTCAACGATGTTTGTACTAATCATCGTTTAGTCACAGACTGAAACGGAAGAAGAAGTTCAAAGAGGAAAAGGAAAAGAACTGACCTGCAATCACACATATTTCAAACGTGTAGTAAGTACGTAATAAGGTTAGATTTATCGATCAGGCTTTATAATGTGAGGTCTAACATCTAAAAGGGCAGTTCTCTCTAACATATATACCTGGTTATCTAGTGAGCCGGCACTGAAGGTAGATTTTGTGTGGATTTATAGTCACACTTAAGCGGACATTACGCATAATGTTTGTGTACTGCAACCTACTAAACGATGGCAGTCAATTCTTTAAGTAATGCAGGTTGTCTAAATAGTTTACAGTACACGATGTGACGGAGAAACACGTACCCCGTCATGCACCATAGTGCTGCAGGTATTGCTCGGCGAGCATTGGTGCTAACTATAATGCCCGTTAGTGATAATTATATGGGTAAAGAGGGCATTCCCCCTAACGGCAAACCACTCCACAAAGGCCTGTTAGCGTTAATGCGGGACCTTGATGTTATGCTAGTTGAGGTCAATAATAAAGGTGGCATTCCCAATACCACACCCGTGGTGTGTGTTGGGTGAATGGCTGAGTGGTGTTAGAGGTGTTGATGGGTGTGGTGGGGTTGTGTGTAGTTGGGGGTTGGAAGGGGATAGGTTGAATTGGTGGGGGTGAGCTGGTGTGGTGGTTGGGTGGGTCGAAAGTGATGGTTCGTGTGGGGGTGTGTGTAGATGTGTGGAGAGGTGGGCTGGCGTGGAGGTGGGTATGTGTGGGTGGTTGTGGTGCTGTGAGAGTTGGAGGATGTTCGTGGTGGGGGGGGTGGGGGTGGTGAGGTTGGTGGTGGATGCGAGTGTGGTGTGTGGGGGAGATGTTTGGGTGGTGGGGGGATATGGTGTGTGGTGTGGGGGGGGAGATGTGTAGCCCCTGATTGTAGCCCCTGTTCGAACTGGGACTAGAGTTTGGTGAGCCCCCTGTGTGCGGAGGTGGGACAGATTGAGCACCTTGTGCTGAAGCAGGGATTCACTGGATCCTGCCTGTTGTGGAGGGGTGAGAGGTGGCTTAGGACTGTAGTTGAGCGCGCCCCTGCCTTAAGTAAACTAGGGATGTATATGTTGTGAACTATAAAGGCAGACATTTCCCATTCCACCTCCATCTGGTCATAGGTCGTCTCACCATCCTCCCTACTCCAGTCTCTTGTGGTTGTTTTTTCATTGGGGCAACTGGGTGTATTTGCTACAGGAATGGAGTTAAAACCAGGCATGAGAATTAACACACTCACTTCAAAGAGAGCATTAGTAGGAGAAACAAAGTGTCACCAACAAACTGATTCAACGGTGTGGAAAAAATAATTAAAATGGAAATGAGAATCCAAATGAGTCAATTCTTTAACCGCAAAGAGCTCGAAACCTAATGTTAATCCCTTAGCTAATTTTTATTTTTAACACGCTGCATTTATGCAAGGGAGAGTCACCACTTTTTCATATTGCTGGTCTTGAAGTGGAAGACCTGTGGTCTAGCTCCATGTAACACGCATATTTGTCAAACAGATCATATTGAAAATGGAGGTGTCATATTGTAGATAGGTCTGCCTTTTGATTCATAGCCTGTCACACGATTTACAACGGCCCCCCTCTCGTTACCTGAAGTGCCCTGTTGCGAGTGTAAACTTTTCCATGTGATTCTCACACTAGCCTGTCTCCCTCGTGAACCTGATCTAATGGTTTGAGATGTAGCCATGGTAATTAAGGCTTGGCCACAGATCATCCACATTCCATACCCTGCCTTGGATAAACCAGAATAGCTCATTTAAATATAGGCAAAGGCTGAAAGGTTTTTTTATGCTCGCTCATAATTGGAAAGGTGTGGCACCTCTGAGATCGTTGGGACTCGAATTAATTTACCTTTCATCGTCACTGATGTTTGAAAATATCTGGGAGACCTCTCCTTGTCTCTCTTTCGTCTGCGTTCTTCCATTAAATCTCAGCTTTGACATCATCCCCGATGGCCCCAAGCCTGCGTATATACACGTATAACAGCCCTCTCATGTCTTCAAACAATTCCAGCTAACGGTCCCCTATTTTTTGGTAATTTAATTCCCTTACTGTTGCTAAATTCCATCTATCATGCCTCAGTTTTTAACCTTTATAAAGTAGCAATTCATCACCTTGAAATAAATCCTTAAAGATATGTGTCTCCGTATCACCCGGTGTATAAACCCCTTCACTGCCAGCACCCTTACAAGACATTACATACCACCCGGTGGTTGCTTATTACTGTTGCAAGGGTAAGGGAAAGCAAAACGCATTGCCCTAAAGAGCTACAATCGTCATAAACTGGTATGATGGGGACATACATACCAAAAAAGCTAGATATAAAGAAGTGCGGGGAGATGTATAGCCCTTGAGCATATCCTGGTCCCTTATTCTATAACAGTGTTTTTCAACCAGGGCTCCTTGGGTTCCCCGGGCACCCCTAAAGGGGTTCCTGCAGTTTTTAGGTCATTTGAAAATTGTACCAATCAGAAGAATTTACAATGCATTTGATCTCAACGCACTATTAAGAGATGGGTTGGGTCTTTACATGCATGATCTCAGACCGCGCTTAATTAGAGAGGGTCTGGGTTCCTTACAATGCAATCTGATCTCAGAACGCCCGCTATTAGAGATGGTTGGGGTTCCTTACATGCATCTGATCTCAGACGCGCTTATTAGAGAGGGTGGGTTCCTTACAATGCATCTGATTCTCAAGACGCGCTATTAGAGATGGTTGGGGTTCCTTACAATGCATCTTATCTCACTCGACGCCTGCTTAAGAGAGGGTTGGGGTTCCTTACAATGCATCTAATCTCAGACACGCTATTAGAGAGGGTTGGGGTTCCTTTCTATGGATTTGATCTCAGACGCGCTATTAGAGAGGGTTGGGGGTTTCTCGGAATTTTACATACTGTAGGGTTCCTTAACCAAAAAAAAGTTGGAAACCACTGTTCTAAAAAGTACAATAACCCCATTGAATTCAATGAGGCTTTCTGTTCAGTAGCTAAGGATTGCTGATCGCTCTTTTTGGAGCAAAAAATGCCCTTGTATGTCTTTACTTTTGTATGTCTTGTCTCCCATAGGTCTCCCAGCTCTGTGGGATAAAGGTGATCTCTTATTATTTATCCAAGACACTACTCCCTGCATAGTACACCAGGCCCAGAGTTCACATTAATACACTAAATAAAGTTCAGTGTACGCAGCAGTAAGAAGTTTAAAAAAAAAAAATAATAATATTATGCTAAGAATAAACTTTAATTCAATGTCCTCGGAGACTGCCCCACATCTGCTGCCCATTTCCCAGCAGCTTTAGTTACAGCAGTGAAAGCTTTTATTTGCAACAAGATAAGATGCTTAGGAGATAATGCTCTTTGAAAAATAGATACTCCACATTCAATGAGGGCACTTCCATTGTCACTGGGATTCTCGGGACAGATTGGTAAACATTGAATGCAATGAAAGGTGAGCAAAATGTCCAACTCATTTAAACAGAACACATTCATCATACTCAGAAATGTCCGTGTCTTAATGCTCAAGGATCACTTGGCTGTGGTTTGCAGGTCAATTCCATTCTAAAAGGAGCAGCCCAGAGAACCGTGATACTGTATGTCTAATGGGTACATCTTAGAGATTAATGATCCTTAAAAAAGAAATCATTTTTTAAAGTCTGATAGAGATTGTAAGCTCTCTGGGGCAGGGACTTGCTTTCCTATTGTCTCATTTTATTTGTTGCACTTATTATACTTTAATATCCTCTATTGTATTGTCTCTCTGGCAAAGCGCCAAGTACAGCTGTAGACGCTATATAAATAAAGATATACATAAATACATAGGGATAGGTATATGGGTTGCAAATGGCAATTATGTCCTCTGTTTCTTGTTGTGTCAATTGGCATCTACATATCAAGGAGATGTGTGTCAAGTTTGCACCATTTAAATCAGGGAGGTATTAGGGAGCAGTCTTTGGGGCAATTAGGTGCAAAATAAAATAAGGTCTCCCTTTGCCTTACGTTTGCATAAAAATAGCTTTGGCACATCTCTCCCTAAGGGCCTTATTTAATATAGTCCAAAGTGGATATTCGAACCATTTTCAGCCTAAAATCCCCAGTGAAGTCAATAAGGATTTTCAGCCCAAAAAGTCCTGAATGGCCGCAATGGACTTTGTAAAATGACCCCTTAAATGTTTGAAGCGTGTTCAGCAAATGCCTGGCATGTGACGCAGCTTCTAAGGCCGTGCCTATAGTGCCATCGATGCCGACGGTGACAAGGCGGGTGACGTCACCCGTCGCCACCAGCGAAAGTTATGTTTCGCCGGGCGGCAGGGTCGCGGGATTCCAGTTATTTGATTTGTTCAAGGGACGTCACATGACGCGACAGCCCTTGAAAAATCAAATTTTGCCGGCTTCCAGTTTCCACGACGGCGACGTCGCTCCATCGCCGTCGCGCGCACTATAAGCGCACGCGGCGGCAATGCATTTGTTTTCGGCGATGTTGCGTCGCCGTCACCGGCACTATAAGCGCGGCCTAAGATTCAGCAGTTCTGATGAAGTTCTGATATGCAGAATTTGATATACGTACCCCCCACTATCACAAACACAACACATGAGCCCTCCCATTAACACCTCCCAATGGAAAGATGAGAAATATTCACATTGTCAAAAAACTGCTACACCAATATAAAATGTTTTCCACCAATATAAAAGTGAAACAAGTAGCAAAGTTCACAAATGATCACCAAGTGTCAGTATCTTAATTTGCTTAATATTCTCCCATTACGTTGGGCAAATTTGCAGGGGGGAGGGTTTGTTGCCATTTTTGCAGCAGTTTTGTAGAATGAAGATATATTGAAAACGCTGCTGACATCAGTTGTGTTCCAAAATAATAAAAGCGAAGCGAGATGTGTAAATAATTTGCACACTTTCCTGGCATAAACATGGCAGCTACACACGTCTCTACTCCCCAATGAGTACGTTCAAAATACTTGTACGATATGTTGATGCTAAGAGATTTCTATAGGCTTTGCTGGAGAACATTTTAGTCTCATTTACTTGAATGGAGGTGAAGTCTTCTCCAGTACAAGGAAGATATCTTAACCGCCTTCTGAATATATGGTCCATGAAGGCCGCAGACCGGGGGAGAATACCAAGAAAATTGTCCCAGGACCAGAGAACAGAACCCGGAGGTTGCAACCCGGACGTCAGGCCCATCTTCCACTATCACCGACATGTGCACAGTCTCATCCCCCCCCCCCCCACACATCACTCAACAACATAGGACCCTTCCCTCCTTGTTCCAATACCCCAATAACCCAATAGTCCCCCCTACTCATAAACCCGGGAGCCCAGGTGGAAATCTGTAGTCTGGGGCTCCGGGAGAGCTGTCACTAAACATTGATGCCATATATCTTTGCTTGATAACACAACATTTCTCCATGCTAATCATTTAGAAAATCCCAATCTAATAAAAAAATAAAGTGTTATAATGCAGTTCAATAACACATATTTATTTTGTTATATTTGACTACGGTCCCATGTTTCCAGCTTCAGCAAAAGCCGCTCCCACTGTTACAGCTTCCAATGCTCTTATCAAATCGCTCTTAAATATGAACGTGATAACGTTTGTTAGTGAAACCTACATATTTTTGCCATTACTGCTTGGATCAGCTTCCAAAGCTTTACTCCCAACAGATTGTCCGTTCCAATGAGTATAAATCTTCAGTGATGGACTATTTATCATAACATGAGGAAGATAATTGGGATCTGGGGTTTGTCAGAGAGAAAAATAAAAAAAAAACAATGAATAAATGGTGATTAACTCCCTCCGCTGCCAGAGTGCAAACAACTTAGCTATTCTCTCACCCCTTCCCTGGCAAGGAGGCCAACAATGCATTGCAGGACTCTCTACAGTTAAGAGTTTAAAGAAACACTCAGTGTTATATACATCGAAGACTGCCCCACCTGTGCTGAAGCAGGGATATGTATGTATGTACAGTATGTATATCTTTATTTATATAGCACCATTAATGTACATAGTGCTTCACAGCAGTAATACATGTGACGATCATATAAATAACAAATAATAGAAATAACACGTGGTGGGAAGAAGTGCTTCAGACATAAAAGTGACATTTAGGAAAAGGAGTCCCTGCCCCGAAGAGCTCGCAATCTAATTGGTAGGAAGAACGTACAGAGACAGTAGGACGGCGTTCTGGTAATTGCGTCTGCAAGGGGCCAAGGTCGATGTATGAGGTGTATGGAGGTGTGTGGTATCAGCCACAGAGCCACTCATATGCTTTGATAAGGAGGTGTGTTTTAAGATGGGTCTTAAAGGTGGATAGAGGGTGCTAGTCGGGTATTGAGGGGAAGGGCATTCCACAGGTGTGGGGCAGTCAGTGAGAAAGGGTTAAGGCGGGAGAGGGCTTTAGACACAAAAG
Source organism: Ascaphus truei (assembly GCA_036426205.1). Lineage (NCBI taxonomy): Eukaryota > Metazoa > Chordata > Amphibia > Anura > Ascaphidae > Ascaphus > Ascaphus truei. The sequence continues at coordinate 9,128,002 of CM071584.1, forward strand.
GGGGTAGAGAGAAGATATCCTTGAGCAGAACGCAAGAGTCGGGATGGTGCATAGCGAGAAATTAGGGCTGAGATGTAAGGAGGGGCAGAGGGGTATATAGTGTGAAATTAGGGCTGAGATGTAAGGAGGGGCAGAGGGGTATATAGTGTGAAATTAGGGCTGAGATGTAAGGAGGGGCAGAGGGGTATATAGTGAGATATTAGGGCTGAGATGTAGGCCCGAGTGCAGAATCCAGTCTCTGCACATGGCGAGCGCAGTATCCAGTCTCTGCACATGGCGAGCGCAGAATCCAGTCTCTGCACATGACGAGCGCAGAATCCAGTCTCTGCACATGGACCGAGCGCAGAATCCAGTCTCTGCACATGGCCCGAGCGCAGAATCCAGTCTCTGCACATGGACAGAGCGCAGAATCCAGTCTCTGCACATGGCCCGAGTGCAGAATCCAGTCTCTGCACATGGACAGAGCACAGAATCCAGTCTCTGCACATGGACAGAGCACAGAATCCAGTCTCTGCACATGGCCCGAGTGCAGAATCCAGTCTCTGCACATGGCCCGAGTGCAGAATCCAGTCTCTGCACATGGCCCGAGTGCAGTCGAGCGCAGAATCCAGTCCTCTGCACATGGCCGACGCACAGAATCCAGTCTCTGCACATGGACAGAGCCAGAAATCCATGTCTCTGCACATGGCCGAGCGCAGAATCCAGTCTCTGCACTGGCCGCGAGCAGAATCCGTCTCTGCACATGGACGAGCCAGTAATCCAGTCTCTGCACATGGCCAAGCCAGAATCCAGTTCTCTGCATGCCGAGCGCAGATCCAGTTCTCTGCACATGACCGGAGCGCAGTATCCAGTCTCTGCACATGGGCCCGAGTCAGATCATTCTCTGCACATGGCCCGATCTGCAGATCCAGTAGCATCTGCACATGGACACCACGAGCGCATAACCAGTCCTCTGCACATGGACGAGCACAGATCCAGTCTCTGCACATGCCCACGAGCGCAGAATCCAGTCCTCTGCAGCATGGAAGAGCACAGAATCCGTTCTGCACATGGCGAGCGCAGAATCCATCTTGCACATGGCCGACGCAGACTCCAGGCCGAGCGCAGAATCCAGTCTCTGCACATGGACAGAGCACAGAATCCAGTCTGCTGCACTGCCCGAGCAGCAGAATCCAGTCTCTGCACATGGCCCGAGCGCAGAATCCAGTCTCTGCACATGGCCCGAGGCAGCATCCAGTCTCTTGGCACATGGCCCGAGCGCCAGTCCAATGGCCAGTCTCTGCACATGGACAGAGCGCAGAATCCAGTCTGCTGCACCCGAGCACAGAATCCTCTCTGCACATGGCCCGAGCGCAGATCCAGTCTCTGAATGGCCCGAGTGCAGATCCAGTATCTGCACATAGAGCGAGTCCTCTGCATAAGCAGTCCAGTCTTGCCTGGCCAGCACAGAATCCAGTTCTCTGCACATGGCCCGAGCAGACAGTCTCTGCCACATGGCCCGAGTGCAGAATCCAGTCTCTGCACATGGCCCGAGCACGCAATCCAGTCTCTGCACATGGCCCGAGCACAGAATCAGTCTCTGCACATGGCCGAGTGCAGATCCAGTCTCTGCACATGCCGAGTGCGGATCAGTATCTGCCATGCCAGAGCGGAATCCAGTCTCTGCACATGGCCCGAGCCAGAATCCAGTCTCTGCACAATGACCGACGCAGTCCAGTCTCTGCACATGCCCGAGCGCAGAATCCAGTCTCTGCACCAGACGAGCGCAGTATCCAGTCTCTGCACATGGCCCGAGCGCATCATCCAGTCTCTGCACATGGACAGAGGCAGAATCCAGCTCTGCACATGGCGAGGCGCAGAATCCAGTCTCTCTGCACTCGAGCGCAGTACCAGTCTCTGCACATGGCCCGAGCGCAAATCCAGTCTCTGCACATGGACAGAGCTGCAGAATCCAGCTCGTGCACTCTGACATAGCGCAGATCCAGTTGCACATGGCCCGAGTCAGCATCCAGTCTCGCACATGACGAGCGCAGAATCCAGTCTCTGCCATGGCCGAGCGCAGATATCCAGTCTCTGCACATGCGAGCGCAGAATCGTTCTCTGCACATGGCCCAGCGCAGCAATCCAGTCTCTGCACATGGCCCGACGGCCAGATCCTCTCCTGCACATGTACAGAGCGCAGAATCCAGTCTCTGCACATGGCGAGCGCAGAACCAGTCTCTGCACATGGCCGAGCGAGATCCAGTCTCTGCACTGGACAGAGCGAGATCAGTCTCTGCACATGGACCCGACGGTCAATCCAGTCTCTGCACATGGGGCCCGAGTCGCAGCATCCACCTCTCTCGCACATGGCCCGAGCGCAGAGATCCAGTCTCTCGCACATGAGAGTGCAGAATCCAGTCTCTCTGCACATGGCCACAGAGCGCAGATCCAGTCTCTGCACATGACCGAGCCGGCAGAATCCAGTCTCTGCACATGGCCGAGCGCAGAATCCGTCTCTCGACACATGGCCCAGTGGCAGAATCCAGTCTCTGCACATGGCCAGAGCGCAGAATCCAGTCTCTCGCACATGGACCGAGCGCAGAATCCAGTCTCTGCACAATGGACAAGAGCGCAGAAATCCGAGTCTCTGCACATGACAGAGCAGAAGATCCAGTCTCTGCACATGGACCGAGCGCAGAATCCAGTCCTGCACATGGACCGAGCGCAGAATCCAGTCTCTGCCATGGCCGAGTGCAGAATCCGTCTCTGCCATGGCCCGATGCAGAATCCAGTCTCTGCACATGGCCCGAGCGCAGAATCCAGTCTCTGCACATGGCAGAGCACAGAATCCAGTCTCTGCACATGGCCCGAGTGCAGAATCCAGTCTCTGCAACATGGACAGAGCGCAGATCCAGTCTCTGCACATGGCCCGAGCGCAGAATCCAGTCTCTGCACATGGACCAGAGCGCAGAATCCAGTCTCTCACATGGACAGAGCACAGAATCCAGTCTCTGCACATGGCCCGAGTGCAGAATCCAGTCTCTGCACATGAGGCGCAGTTCGTCTGCACGGCCGAGCGCAGAATCCAGTCTCTGCACTGGACAGAGCGCAGAATCCAGCTCTGCACATGGCCCGAGTACAGGATCCAGTCTCTGCACATGGCCAGCACAGAATCCAGTCCTCTCTGCACATGGCCCGAGTGCAGATCCAGTCTCTGCACATGGACATGCGCAGAATCCTTCTCTTTGCCCGAGCGCAGAATCCAGTCTCTGCACATGGACAGAGCACTAAATCCAGTCTCTTGCACCTGGCACCGAGTGCGAATCCAGTCTCTGCACATGGACCAGAGCGCAGAATCCAGTCTCCTGCACATGGCCCGAGCGCAGGATCCAGTCTCTGCACATGGCAGAGCAGCAAATCCAGTCCTAGCACATGGCCCGAGTGCAAGGATCCAGTTCTCTGCACATGGCCCAGGCAGAATCCAGTCTCTGCACATGGCGCCGCGAGTGCAGGATCCAGTCTCTGCCCATGGCCCAGAGCACAGAATCCAGTCCTGCACATGGCCGAGTGCAGAATCCAGTCTCCTGCACATGGCTCGAGTGCAGAATCTAGTCTCTGCACATGGCCCGAGCAGCAGAATGCCCGTCTCTGCACATGGACAGAGCGCAGAATCCAGTCTCTGCACATGGCCCAGAGGCCAGAATCCAGTCTCTGCACATGGACAGAGCGCAGAATCCAGTCTCTGCACATGGCCAGGCGAGAATCCGTCTCTGCACATGGCCCGAGCAGAATCCGTCTCTGCACATGACGAGCGCAGAATCCAGTCTTGCACATGGACAGAGCGCAGAATCCAGTTCATCACATGCCGAGGCAGAATCCAGTCTCTGCACATGGCCGAACTGCAGAATCCAGTCTCTGCACATGCTTCCATAGCGCAGATCCATCTCTGCACATGGCCAGAGCACAGATCCAGTCTCTGCACATGGCCCGAGTGCAGAATCCAGTCTCATGCACATGGCCCGAGCGACAGAATCCAGTCTCGTCTGCACATGGCATAGCGCAGAATCCAGTCTCTGCACATGTGCCCGAGCGCAAGAATCAGTCTCTGGCCATGACAGAGCGCAGAATCCAGTCTCTGCACATGGACATAGCGCAGAATCCCAGTCTCTGCACATGGACGAGCGCAATCCAGTCTCTGCATGACGAGCGCAGAATCCAGTCTCTGCACATGGACAGCGCAGATCCAGTCTCTGCACATGGCCCGAGCGCAGAATCCAGTCTCTGCAACATGACAGAGAGCGCAGAATCCAGTCTCTGCACATGGCCCGAGGGCAGCATCCAGTCTCTCACATGGCACGAGCGCAGAATCCAGTCTCTGCACATGGCCCGAGCCAGAATCCAGTCTCTGCACATGGACAGGCGCAGAATCCAGTTCTCGTGCACAGAGCCCGAGTGCAAGACATCCAGTCTCTGCACATGGCCCGAGTGCATGAAGTCCAGTCCTGCACATGGCGCGACGCGAATCCAGTCCTCTGCACAGTGTGCCGAGCGCAGAATCCAGTCTCTGCACATGGCCCGAGCGCAATCCAGTCTCTGCACATGGCCCAGTGCAGAATCCAGTCTCTGCACATGGCCAGCGCAGATCCAGTCTCTGCGCACATGCACCGAGCGCAGAATCCAGTCTGCCATGGCCGAGTGCAGCATCCAGCTCTGCAACATGGCCGAGCGCAGATCATCCCAGACGAGCGCAGAATCCAGTCTCTGCACATGGACCGAGCAAGAATCCAGTCTCTGCACATGCCCAGACGAGCGCAGGCCAGTCTCTGCACATGGCGAGTGCAGATCCAGTCTCTGCAATGGCCCGAGTGCAGATCCAGTCCTTGCACATGGCCCGATTGCAGAATCCAGTCTCTGCACATGCCGAGTGCCGGATCCAGTCTCTGCACATGGACAGAGCGCAGAATCCAGTCTCTGCACATGGCCCGAGTGCAGAATCCGTCTCTGCACATGGCGCACCAGCACAGAATCCAGTCTCTGCACATGGACAGAGCGCAAATTCCAGTCTCTGCACATGGCCCCGAGAGAGCAGAATCCAGTCTCTGCACATGGCAGAGCGCAAATCCAGTCTCTGCACTGGCACAGCGGCAGAATCCAGTCTCTGCACACATGGCCCGAGCGCAGAATCCAGTCTCTGCACATGGACAGAGCGCAGAAATCCAGTCCTCCATGAGACATGGCCAGCGGCAGAATCCAGTCTCTGCACATGGCCCGAGCGCAGAATCCAGTCCTGCACACTGACGAAAGCGCAGAAATCCAGTCTCTGCACTGGCCGAGCGCAGAATCCAGTCTCTGCACATGGACCGAGCGCAGAATCCAGTCTCTGCACATGCCGATGGCAGAATCCAGTCTCTGCACATGGACAGAGCGCAGATCCAGTCTCTGCACATGGCCGAGCGCAATCCAGTCTTGCACATGGACCGAGCGCAGAATCCAGTCTCTGCCATGGCCGAGCGCAGAATCCAGTCTCTGCACATGGCCGAGTGCAGAATCCAGTCTCTGCACAGTGACGAGCGCAGAATCCAGTCTCTGCCATGGCGACGAGCGAGCAGATCCAGTCTCTGCACATGGACAGAGCGCAGAATCCAGTCTCTGCACATGGCCCGAGCGCATGAATCCAGTCTCTGCACATGGCCGAGCGCAGAATCCAGTTCTCTGCACATGGCCCGAGCGCAGAATCCAGTCTCTGCACATGGACAGAGCGCAGATCCAGTCCCTGCACATGACGGTCAATCCTCTTGCACATGGCCGAGCGCAGAATCCAGTCTCTGCACATGGACGAGCGCAGAATCCAGTCTCTGCACATGGCCCGAAGCGCAGAATCCAGTCTCTGCACTGGACACGAGCGCAGAACAGTCTCTGCACATGGACCCAGCGCAGAATCCGTCTCTGCACATGGCCCGAGGCAGAATCCAGTCTCTGCACATGGCAGTCGCAGTATCCAGTCTCTTCTGCGCACATGGACAGAGCGCAGAATCCAGTCTCTGCACATGGACGAGCGCAGAATCCATTCTCTGCCATGGCCCCGATGCAGGACCAGTCTCTGCACATGTGACAGAGCACAGAATCCAGTCTCTGCACATGGACAGAGTGCAGAATCACGTCTCTGCCATGGCCCGACACATACCAGTCTCTGCCATGGACAGAGCGCAGAAATCCATCTCTGCACATGGGACGAGCGCAAATCCAGTCTCTGCACATGGCACCGAGGCAAATCCGTCTAACTCTGCATCATGGCCCGGCCAAACCCAGTCTCTGCACATGGACAGAGCGCAGAATCCAGTCTCTGCACAATGTACAGAGCGCAGAATCCATTCTCTGCACCATGCCCCGAGTGCAGAATCCAGTCTCTGCACATGGACAGAGCGCAGAATCCAGTCTCTCTGCACCATGTCACGAGCGCAGAATCCAGTCTCTGCAACATGGCCCGAGCGCAGAATCCGTCTCTGCACATTGCCGAGCCAGGATCCGTCTCTCGCACATGGACAGAGCCCAGAATCCAGTCTCTCTGCACCATGACGGGACGATCGCAGGATCCAGTCTCTCTGCACATGGCCCGAGGCAGAATCCAGTCTCTGCACATGACAGAGCACAGATCCAGTCCTCTGCAACTGACGGCGCAGAATCCAGTCTCTGCACAATGGCCCGGCTGCAGATATCTTCTGCACATGGCGGAGCCAGAACCAGTCTCTGCACATGGCCCGAGTGCAGAATCCATTCTCGCACAGGACAGAGCACAGAATCCAGTCTCTCGCACATGGACAGAGGCAGATCCAGTCTCTGCACATGGACATTAGCCGACATCCCCCCGCCCAGTCTCTGCACATGGCACCAGCTGCAGAATCCAGTCTCTCTCACATGGACAGAGCGCGAACCATCTCTGACATGGCCCGAGTGCAGAATCCAGTCTCTGCACATGGACAGAGCGCGAACCATCTCTGCCATGGCAGAGCGCAGAATCCGTCTCGCAACATGGCCGAGTGCAGAATCCAGTCTCTGCCCATGACGATGGAGAATCCAGTCTCTGCACATGGCCCAGCGTCAGAATCCAGTCTTCTGCCACAGTTGCGCCCGAGTGCAGATCCAGTCCTCTGCACAGACGAGTCACAGTATCCAGTCTCTGCACATGTACGAGTGCAGAATCCAGTCTCTGCACATGACGAGCGCAGAATCCCGATCTATCTGCACATGGACAGAGCCAGAATCCAGTTCTCTGCACATGGGACAGAGCGCAGAATCCATCTCTGCACATGGACGAGCGCAGAATCCAGTCTCTGCACATGGCCAGTGCAGAATCCAGTTCTGCATGCAGCAATGACTGCAGCGGTGCAGAATCCATTCTCTGCACATGGACAGAGCGCAGATCCGTCTCTGCACTGACAGTGCAGAATCCAGTCTCGCACATGGCGTGCGAGAATCCAGTCTCTGCCCATGGCCCGAGCGCAGATCCAGTCTCTGCACATGACGAGTGCAGATCCGTCTCTGCACATGACCGAGTGCAAATCCAGGTCTCTCGCACATGGCCCGAGTGGCAGAATCCAGTCTCTCACATGGACAGAGCACAGAATCCAGTCTCTGCACATGGGCCGAGTGCAGAATCCAGTCTCTGCACAGAGCGCGAAATCCTGTCTGCACAATGCCGAGCGCAAATCAGTCTCTCTGCACATGGCCCGAGCGCAGATGCCGACATGGCCGGAGCCCGCAGTCCTCTGCACATGGAGACAGGTGCAGCATCCATGTCTCTCGACATGGACAGAGCGCAGAATCCAGGTCTCTGCACATTGACGAGCGCAGTAATCACGTCTCTGCACATGGACCGACGCGCAGAATCCAGTCTCTGCACATGGACGCGCAATCGCATCTCGGCACAGGACAGGCACAGAATCCAGTCTCTGCACATGGATCCCGAGCGCACAGAATCCAGTCTCTGCACATGGGACAGCAGTCCCGCACTGACAAACAGATCCAGTCTCTGCACATGGCGATTGCAGGATCCCA
>CM071584.1:9136137-9220066 GCA_036426205.1 Ascaphus truei
CGAAGAATCAGTTCTCTGCACAGGCCGAGCGCAGATCCAGTCGCTGACATGGCCACGAGGTTCAGCATCCGTCTCTGCACATGGCGAGTTCGCAGGAACAGTCTCTGCACATGGACAGAGCACAGGAAGCCAGTCTCTGCACATGGACAGAGCACAGAATCAGTCTCTGCCATGGCCCGAGGCAGAATCCAGTCTCTGACATGGCGAGTGAGAATCCGTCTCTCACATGCCCGAGCGCAGAATCCAGTCTCTGCACATGCCCGCGAGGCAGATCCAGTCCTCTGCACATGCGAGCACAGAATCAGTTCTGCACATGGCCCGAGGCAGTGATCACAGTCTCCTGACATGGCCCGAGTGCAGGAATCCAGTAAACCTCTGCACATGGCGTCCGAGCGCAGTATCCAGTCTCTGCAAGAGGCCCGTAGCACAGAATCCAGTCTCTGCACATGCGCCCGAGTGCAGCCGAATCCAGTCTCTGCACATGGCCAGTGCAGGATCCAGTTCTGCACATGACAGAGCCCAGCAATCAGTCTCTGCACATGGCCCGAGTGCAGGATCCAGTCTCTGCACATGACCGAGCGGCAGTAAATCCAGTCTTCTGACATGGCCCGAGCGCAGAATATCAGTCTCTGCACATGACGAGCGCAGTATCCAGTCTCTGCACATCGCCCGAGTGCAGATCCAGTCTCTGCACATGGCCAGACGCGCAGATCAGTCTCTGCACATGGAAGAGCGCAGAAAGCATCCAGAAAACTCTCTGCACATGACGAGCGCAGTAATCCAGTCTCTGCACATGGCCCGAGCGCAGAATCCAGTCTCTGCACATGTGACAGATGCGCAGAATCAGTCTGCAATGACAGAGCGCAGATCCAGTCTCTGCACATGGCCCGAGTGAGGCATCCAGTCTTGCACATTGACAGAGCGCAGGATAACAGTCTCTGCCACATGGACCCGAGCGCAGAATCCAGTCTCTGCACATTGACGAGCGCAGAATCAGTCCGCACTGGCCCTGACGTGACCAGATTGCAATGGCTCCGACGCCAGAATCCAGTCTCTGCACATGGACAGAGCGCAGAATCCAGTCTCTGCACATGGCACAGAGCGCAGAATCCAGTCTCTGCACATGGCCGTGCGAATCCAGTCTCTGCACATGGACAGAGCGCAGAATCCAGTCTCTGCAAATGAAGCCATGAGCGCAGAGATCCAGTCTCTGCACATGGCCCCGAGCGCAGCAATCCAGTCTCTGCACATGGCCCAGCAAATCCATCTCTGCACATGACGAGTGCAGAATCCAGTCTATGGCACATGGGCCCGACGAGCGCAGAATCCAGTCTCTGCACATGGCCCGAGCGCAGAATCCAGTCGCTGCTAAACATGGACCCAGCGGCAGAATCCAGTCTCTGCACATGGCCCGAGGCAGAATCCAGTTCTGCACATGGACAGCAGACGCGAGAAGAATCCAGTCTCTGCATGACACCGCCAAGACGCAGAAATCCTCAGTCTCTGCACATGTGACAGAGCGACAGACATCCAGTTCTCTGCACATGGACAGAGCCAGAATCCAGTCTCTGCACATGACGAGCCAGAAATCCAGTTCTGCAAGGACCGAGGATCAGAATCCAGGTCTCTGCACATGGCCCGAGTGCAGAATCAGTCTCTGCACATGGCCCGAGTGGCAGAATCCAGTCTCTGCACATGGCCCGATGCGGATCCAGTCTCTGCACATGGACAGAGCACAGAATCCGTCTCTGCACATGGCCCGAGTGCAGAATCCAGTCTCTGCCACAGGCGCAGAGCGCCGGAATCCAGTCTCTGCACATGGACCGAGGCGCAGAATCCAGTCTCTGCACATGGACAGAGCGAGCAATCCAGTCTTGCCACATGGACAGAGCACAGAATCCAGTCTCTGCACTGGCGCCGCGTGCAGAATCAGTCTCTGCACATGACGAGCGTCAGATCCAGTCTCTGCACTCGGACCGAGCGCAGAATCCCAGTCTCTGCACTGGATCAGGCGCAGATCGCTTGAATGGCCCGAGTACAGGATCAGTCTCTGCACATGGCCAGAGCACAGAATCCAGTTTTCTGCACATGGCCCGAGTGCAGGATCCAGTCTCTGCACAGGACAGAGCGCAGAATCCAGTCTCTGCACATGCCCGAGCGCAGCATCAGTCTCTGCACATGGACAGAGCAAGAATCCAGTCTCTGACATGGCCCGAGTGCAGAATCCAGTCTCTGCACATGGACCGAGCGCAGAATCCATCTCTCTGCACATGGCCCGAGCGCAGCATCCAGTCTCTGCACATGGACAGAGCACAGAATCCAGTCTCTGCACATGGCCCGAGTGCAGGATCCAGTCTCTACAGGCATACCGAGTGCGAATACCAGTCTCTGCACATGGCGAGCGCAGATCCAGTCCTCTGCCACATGGCCCGAGCACAGAATCCAGTCTCTGCACATGGCTCCGAGTGCAGAATCCAGTTCTCTGCACATGGCCCGAGTGCAGGATCCAGTCTTGCACATGGCCCGAGCATCAGAATCATAAGTCTTTCTCTGCACATGGACAGAGCGCATGAATCCAGTCGTCTGCACATGGCCGCGAGAGCAGAATCCCGTCTCTGACATGGACACGAGCGCAGAATCCAGTCTCTGCACATGGACAGAGGCAGAATCCAGTATCTGCACATGGCCGAGCAGAATCCAGTCTCTGCTACATGAGAGACGCGCAGAATCAAGTCTCTGCACATGGCCGAGCGCAGAATCGGACTCTGCACATGGACGAGCTGCAGAATCCAGTCTCTGCACATGGCCCGAATGCAAATCCAGTCTCTGCAACATGGCCCGAGCCAGATCCACGTTCTGCACATGGCCAGAGCCAGAATCCAGTTCGCAAATGGCAGGTGCAGAATCCAGTCTCTGCACATGGCGAGAACAGGAATCCAGTTATCTGCACAACGGCCCAGAGCAGAATCCAGTCTCTGCACATGGCCAGCGCGAGAATCCAGCATCTGCATAGCCCAGTCTCTGCACAGGACAGAGCGCAGAATCCAGTCTTGCACATGGACAGAGCGCAGAATCCAGTCTCTGCACATGACGAGCGCGAATCCAGTCTCTGCACATGGCCCGAGAGCAGTATCCAGTCTTGCCCACATGGCCCGAGGCGCAGAACCAGTCTCTGCAATGGACCAGAGCGCAGAATCCAGTCTCTGCACATGGCCCGAGTGCAGAATCCAGTCTCTGCACATGGCGAGCGCAGCATCCAGTCCTCTGCCATGGCCCGAGCGCAGAATCCAGTCTCTGCACAGGACCAGAGTCGCAGAATCCAGTCTCTGCACATGGCCGAGCGCAGATCCAGTCTCTGCCATGGCCCGAGTGCAGAATCCAGTCTCTGCCACATGGCCCGAGCGCAGAATCCAGTCTCTGACATGGCCGAGGCGCAGACATCCAGTCTCTGCACATGGCCCGAGCGCAGGCATTCCAGTCTCTGCACATGGCCGAGTGCAGAATCCAGTCTCTGCACATGGCCCGAGGCAGGATCAGATCCAGTCTTGCACATGGCCCCGAGCGCAGAATCAGTCTCTGCACATGGCCCGAGTGCAGCATCCAGTCTCGCACATGGCTCTCCCCGAGGCAAGAATCCAGTTCGAACAGGACAGAGCGCAGAATCCAGTCTTGCACATGGACAAGAGCAGAATCCAGTCTCTGCACATGCCGAGACTCAGGATCCAGTCTCTGCACATGGCGAGTGCAGAATCCAGTCTTGCACATGGCCCGAGTTGCAGAATCCAGTCTCTGCACATGGCCCGGGCAGAATCCAGTCTCTGCACTGGCCCCGAGTGCCATGATCCATCGCTGCACCTGGCACATGGCGCAGAAGAATGCCTTCCTTGCACATGGCCCGAGTGCAGAATCCAGTTGCACATGGCCACGAGCACAGAAATCCAGTCTCTGCACTGGAGCAGAGCGCAGATCCAGTCTCTGCACATGGCCCGAGAGGCAGAATTCCCAGGGTATGCTGCACATGGACAGAGCGCAGAATCCAGTCTCTGACATGGAGCAGATGCCGACCAGAAATCCAGTCTCTGCACATGGCCCGATGCGCAGAATCCAGTCTCTGCGCAATGGACGAGCGCAGAAATCCAGTCTCGGCACATGGCCCGAGCGCAGAATCCAGTCTCTGCACATGGCCCGAGTGAAGAATCCAGTCTCTGCACATGACAGCGAGCGCACAATCCAGCTGCACATTGCTCCAACTGCTGACCCGAGCGCAGAATCCAGTCTCTGCACATGGCCGAGCGCAGCATCCAGTCTCTGCACAGCCTGAGCGCGCAGGATCCAGTCTCTGCACATGGCCGAGCGCAGTAATCCAGTCTCTGCACATGGACAGAGCGTGCAGAATCAGTCTCTGCACATGGGAGAGCGCAGATCCAGTCTTCCCAGGCCGCCGGCAGCATCAGTCTCTGCACTGCGCGCAGATCTGCAGAACAAGTCTCTGCACATGACGAGTGCGGCCCAGAATCCAGTCTCTGCACTAGGCAGCGCAGTATCCAGTGTCTGCAATGGACAGAGCGCAGACTCCAGTCTCTGAGACATGCGATCGATGGCGAGCAGAACCCAGTCTCTGCGCAATGGCGACCATGAGCGCGGAATCAGTCCTCTGCAGCATGGCCCGAGCGAGGATCCAGTCTCTGCACATGGACAGATGCGCAGATCCAGTCCTCTCTGCACATGACGAGTCAATAGTCAGTCTTGCACAGGCGAGCGAGAGCGCGCCGAATCCAGATCTGCATGCACATGGAAGAGGGGCCGCAGAATCCAGTCTCTGACACATGGCCCGAGCGCAGATAGAATCCAGCTCTCTGGCACAGGACAGAGGCAGAATCCAGTCTGCTGCACATGGCCCGAGCGCAGAATCCAGTCTCTGCACAGGCATGCAGAGCAGGTGCCAGATCCAGTCTCTGCAATGACGAGCGGTCTTAGCCGATATCCAGTACTGCACATGGACAGAGCGCAGAATCCAGTTGAACCTATGGACAGAGCGCAGATCAGTCTCTGCAGACATGGGCCCGATGAAGGACAGTCTCTGCAACAGAGTGGACAGAGCCACAGAATCCAGTCTCCTGCACATGGACAAGAGTGCAGTAATCCAGTCTCTGGACAGACGCGTCCCGTCTGACATGCCCACAGAATCCAGTCTCTGCACAGGACAGAGCGCATCCATCTCTGCACATCCGAGCTCTCATGCCAACATGTACAGCGAGCGCAGAATCCAGTTCTGCACATGGACTGCGAGTGCAGAATCCAGTCTCTGACAATGGCGCGCTGCAGGAGCGCAGACATCCAGTCTTCTGCACATGGCCCGAGCGCAGAATCCAGTCCTCTGCACATGGAGCAGATCGAGCACAAGATCCAGTCTCTGCACATGACGAGTGCAGAATCCATCTCTGCACATCGGCAAAGTCCTGACGATGGACAGAGCCGACATTTCTGTCTGATGGCAGAATCGCAGTCCTCTGCACATGGCCGCGAGCGAGAATCCAGTTCTGCACATGCCGAGGGCGCAGAATCCAGTCTTGCACATGGCCCGTGCAGACCAGTTCCAGTACTATGCACAATGGAACAGACGGACAGAATCCAGTCTCGTCATCTGCACGAGCGAAGAATCCCGTCTCTGCAAGAAGGCCAGTGCAGAATCCAGTCTGACTGCCATCCATTGGATGAGCGACAGGAATCCAGCTCTATGCGACATGACCGATCGCTGCAGAATCCAGTCTCTGCACATGGAGCCCGAGCGGCCAGAATCCAGTCTCTGCCCATGGACAGATGCGCAGAACCAGTTCTCTGCACATGGCCCAGAGTGCAGAATCCGCCTCTGATATGCACATTGGCGTACATCGCGAGCGCGACCAGAATCCAGTCTCTGGCACATGGCCGCGAGTGCAGAATCCACAGTCTCTGCCACATGGACAGAGCACAGAATCCAGTCTCTGCACATGCACACGAGTGGCCAGAATCCAGTCTCTGCACATGGAGCGCATGCAGCCGGACAGGACAGTAATCCAGTCTCTGCACATGGCCGAGGCAACAGATCCAGTCTCTGCACTCATGGACAGAGGCAGCCCGAGTAGAACCAGTCTCTCCATGCGAGGGGCAGACCATTCTGAGACAGCGAGCGATCGCAGAATCAGTCTCTCACTGAAGCAATCCTTCTGACATGACGCGCGACCAGTTCCTGCACAGGCCCTAGCCATCAGGACTGACCGAGTGCGAATCCACTGGCCATACGTTCCCCTGCACATCCGATGGGAATCCTCCCAATTCTGCACGACATCAGCTCTGAACACTGAAGGCGCAGCTCGCTCTATGCACACTGGCCCGAGTGCAGAACCAGCTCTGCACATGACGAGACAGTCATACCAGTCTCTGCACATGGCGAGGTGCAAATCAGTCTCTGCACTAATGATCCGAGCGCAGATCCAGTCTCTGCACATGGCGAGAGCGCAGGATCCAGTTGACTGCACATGACAGAGGCAGACATACGCAGTCTCTGCACTGGGACAGAGCGCAGAGACCCAGTTCTATGTCACATGAACTACCGATGACAAGTATCCAGTCTCTGCACATGACCGGTAGTGCAGAATCCAGTCTCTGCACATGGACAGAGCGCAGACATCACAGTCTAGCCAGGACCATGAGTCAGTGCAAGAATCCAGTCTCTGCAACTGACTCTGAGCGCACCGAATCAGGCTTCTCTTGCACATGGCCGAGAGCGCAGAATCACAGTGTCTGCCTGGCACATATCAGTGCAGTCAGTCTGACATGGCGAGTGCAGAATCCAGTCTCTGCACATTGCGATGCAAATCTGGCACATGGCAGCAGAATCCAAGTCTCTGCACATGGCGGCTCGGAAAGTGCCTGGACAGAGTGCAAATCCAGTCCATGCTGCATGGAACAGAGCAGCAGAATCCAGTACTGCTGCAGACATGGCCATTCCGCATGAGACGCGAATCGTCTGCACGGAAGAGGAATCCAGTGCTTGCACGATGCCAAGTCAGATCTCGCATGGCAGACGAGATCCAGTCTGCTGCAAGGCCCGAGCGCAGAACAGTCTGCACAGGTCGTCGATCCATCCTCTGCACATGGCAGCGAGCGCCAGAATCCGTGACTTGCACATGGCACAGAGCCGTCGTTTGACGCCCAGAGATCATCTGCACATGGACAGACGAGAATCCCGCTATGAATACCATGGAATTCATGTCTGCTGCCACAGTCCCGTAGTGCAAAGCTCTCCCCGCACAGACGGTCGGAGCACTGTCTGACGTGCGTCAGTGTGCGGGCAGGCGCAGAATCCAGTCTCTGACACATGTGCCCGAGCCAGCATCCCATCTCTGCACATGGACAGAGCCGCGAAACCAGTCTATCCCCATGGGCCGATAAGTGACAGAATCCAGGTCTCTGCAATGCATGCGAGAGACGAATCCAGTCTACTGCACATGCCCGGCAGAATAGCTCGTATCTGAATCCAGGCATGATCGAGGTCTCTGACAAGGCCGATCGATTCGCTCAGGACCAGGCTGTATCTGCCAGTCTCTGACATGGACAGAGCGCAGAATCCTGCAGCTCTGAGCTAGCAGATTACGAGTGCGAGAATCACAGTTCATGCCTTCCACATGGCCCGAGGCAGAATTTCCGCCTCTTGCCAGGCACTGGCAGACCATCTTGACATGCGACACGCCGAATCCAGCCTCTGCACTTGAGTGCACGAACAGTGGTGCAAATCGGCTAGTCAGAAGTCCACGTCTCTGGCGACAGGGACAGAGCGCCGAATCCAGTCTTGCACTTGGCACGAGCACAGAATCCAGTTCTGCACATGGACAGAGGCGCAGAGATCCAGTCTCCACATGGACAGATGCAGGTATCAGTCCTCGCACAAGTGGTCGAGTGAGAGATCCCAGGCTCCTCTGCACATGGAGCAGAGCAGCCAGATCCAGTCCTCCTGCACATGGCCCGAGGTGCAGAATAGTTCTGAACATTCCGAGCCAAGATAGTT
This sequence comes from Ascaphus truei, assembly GCA_036426205.1. NCBI lineage: Eukaryota > Metazoa > Chordata > Amphibia > Anura > Ascaphidae > Ascaphus > Ascaphus truei. The sequence goes on from CM071584.1 coordinate 9,144,185, forward strand.
GCACTCACTGGGCGAGAGTGCAGATCCAGTCTCTGCACAACATGGACAGGAGCGCAGAATGCAGTGCTCTGCACTGGGCAGCAGGCAAGGGAATCCAGTCTCTGCAGACATGGCCTCCCAGAGCGCAGAATCCCAGTCTCTGCACAGTGGACCCGAGCGCAGAATCCAGTCTCTGCACAGACAGAGCACAGATTCGGTCTGCACATGGCCGAGTGCAGGATCCATGTCTCTGCACATGAGCGAGAGCAGAATCCAGTCTTGCAAATGGGCCCGCGGGCAGAGATCCAGTACTGCACATGGACGGAGCACGAGAACCAGCTTATGCAGCATGGACAGAGGCAGAATCAAGGGAATCGCAGTCTCGGCAACATGGCCGAGTGCAGAATCCAGTTCTGCAGCGTGTGACGAGCGGCAGAATCCAGTCTCGCACAGGCGCCCGAGATGCAGACATCAAGTCTTGCACAGGCCCGAGTTGCAGGATCCAGCTTGCACATGGCCCGCCGAGTGCGAAGCCTCCAGGTCTCTTCTGGCACATGGACAGGAGCGCAGATACAGTTCTTCGCACATGGGACAGAAGCGCAGAATACAGTATGCTGCACATGACGCGGCAGAATCCAGTCTCTGCAATGGACGAGGCAAGAATCCAGTAGCTCTGCCGACATGGACAGGCGCAGAATGCCAGACTCTGAACATGGAAGAGCGCAGAATCCAGTCTCTGCAAGGACAGGCAAAGAATGCCAGTCTGCCAAGGGCGGGGGAGACTGCAGAATCCAGTACTCTGCGGCACATGGAGCAGAGAGCAGACAGCATCCAGTCTAGCACATGGGCGGCCCCGGTGCAGGAGAGCGGAAGAAGATCCAGCTCTCTGCACGCATGGACCATGGAGCGCAGGATTTTTTTTCACCAGTCTCTGCACATGGACAGAGTGCAGAAGTCCAGATCTCTGCACATGGCGAGTGCCAGAATCCAGTCTTCTGCAAATGGATCCAGAGGCCGCAGAATCCGAACGTCTCGCACATGGACGACGGCAGAATCCAGTCTCTGACACATGGAGACCCCCCGGAGCACAGAATCAGTCTCCTCTGCAACATGGACAGAGTGCAAGAACCAGTTCTGCACGAATGGACAGAGCCGAAAGAATCCAGTCTACTGCCACATGGGGCCGAGTGCAGAAATCCAGGTCTGACATGGACAAGAGGCAGAATCCAGTCTTGCACAGGCCCGACGAGCAGAATCCAGTCTCTGCACATGGACGAGCGCAGAATCAGTCGATCACATGGCCGAATGGCAGAAACAGTATCTAGGACACATGGAGAGAGAGGCGAAGAATACAGCTCTCACACAGTGGAGGGCCGAGCGCGAGATCCAGTCTCGCAATGGACAGAGCACACAGAATCCAGTCTCTGCACATGGACCGAGCGCAGAATCCAGTCTCTGCACATGGACCGAGCGCAGAATCCAGTCTCTGCACATGGACAGAGAGCAGAATCCAGTCTCTGCACATTCTGAGCCAAACGTTTCCCAGTAAATAAACTGCAACAGGCAGACAACACTTCGGGGATTAAACCTAATCCTTTCACAGTCTCCACCAACACATGGGATTCCTGCCCCCCCCTCCTGCCCCCCATTCTCTCCCCCTCCCCCCCATTCTCTCCCCCTCCCCCCCAGCAGTCATAGATCCTGTTTTTCCTTCATTTCACACAAAATAGGTTATTTCAGGGAATTCAATTTGCAGACAGATAGGAATTCTTGATTGTGGGATGGAAATGGGTTTAACCCCAGATTACACATCCCTCATTCTGACACCCTTCCGTCTTTCCCGGTGCATTTTAGGATATAGCCCAGGGGCGGCCAATTTCAGTCTTCAAGGGCTACCAACAGGTCAGGTTTTAAGGCTCTCCCTGCTTCAGCACAGGTGGCTCAGTCAAAATGATGTGCTGAAGCAGGGATATCCCTAATACCTGGCCTGTTGGTGGCCCTAGAGGACTGGAGTTGGTCATCCCTGAGATACACAGTGTACAGTATAGCATTGGTGGGCAACCGTTACCACTGTTTGGTAGGAGCTTCTCCCCAACCCCTCCTGTCAGCTTGCTTAACACCAGTTTGTTGATAAATCCTGTCCTGCTCCTTTTCTTGCACTGGGAACTAGTGATTAGCACAGGAGGGGAGCAGGAAAGTATGTGTCAGTGCACTGGGGGAGCAGAGAGGAGCTACAATACGCGTCAGAAATATCCCCGCTCTCTCTGCACAAGGGAGAGAAGGAGAGCAGGTTGCTGGGGGTTACAGGTGAAGCCTGTTGCTCACCACTGGCGTACAGTGTATTTTAGTTTTCCTGCATGAGAATGCCTTCAGCCTATGAACCGTACAAGGTTACCCGTTCATAATATTTCTTGCAAATCAGCTTCGCCCACACTTCATTCTAACGAATGAATCTGAAACAACCGTAATTGCAAATGATCGGAACATTCTAAAGAGCTGTTGTTAACAGGTGATTGGAGGCAGAGGTTCAGCATCTGTTTAACCCAATCAGTGCGTGAGAATCGTGCATAAAACCTTATGTAGCAAGATACATTTTCATTTATAATAAAACTGAGCTAGCTATATGTGCTGCTATGTGATACAATGTATCTATCTTTTTCTCCATAACATGATATCATGTATCTTTTATTTTGCATCCGGCCGGTTTACCAGACTCACTCCTTTTCCCCCTTGCAATACCGCTGAATTTCGAACATTTTTATTTCAATTATATGTGTAAATATGATCCTTCTTATCATTGCTGCCAAATGCATACAACGCAGCTATTTATCATAAACCTGCCTTTATGGACTACAGAATTATGATGGCCCTACCTGCGTAACCCCTATGAATTATTATCACAGGTTTATTTTCTTCACCACTAGCCTAACATAGGGTGCATCTGTGCAGCATCACCCGGAGATAAATTACAGCCTGCAGGTGATGAAATATGAAGAGATTAAGAGTACATAGAACTATTCAGACATTCAGAACTAGCCCTGTTGAGTCTTGATTTAATCTACAACCTTTTACCATTCCCTAATTTACAGTGCTGCTTACCAGACTCCGGCACTCGTAAAATGAACAGAGAATAACTGTCATGAAATATTAGCTATGGGTTGCATCTCCGGCAAACCCCCAGCCAATGTATTAATGGAAGAACATTTGTTAATATCTGGGTCTGGGTTCTGAAAGGTTCTTTCTCATAAAGAGATAAATCCTGAATTAAAAAATAAAAAATCAAAAGGATATAGGAAGTCAAGTATCTAGCTTCCTAAACTGAAAACTGTTACATACGCCTACTTTATAACATATATTATCTCTTACTGTGCATGCAATGTCTTGTATATCATGTATAACGCTGCTCACTTAGGGGCCTATGCAGAGAGCAGCGCTATTTCAAAACTCGCCATTTTTTGGAGAAAATCGCGCAGAAAACAGCAGAAAATGGCGAGTTACGAAAAACGCGCCATTTTTTTTTTTCTATTTCTAAAACTCGCCTCGCGGCTGGCGAGAACCTCCATCTCGCCAGTTTTAAAAATATCCTAATGCAGAGAGGCGCGAACGGCATCTAGCGGCTGTTTGCGCCAATAAAATGGCGCGATTGTCTCCTTTTTGCCTCGCCAGAAAAAGTTGGCAAGAAGCTGCCGCTCGCGGCCATAGGAAAGGGAAAAAAAAGGCGCGAATTTTTTTTAACACATTTCTGCAGCGCGCATCTCGCCAATTTAAACTCGCCACACGCATTCATGTTAAACATAGCAGAATTCGCACATTTCTGCATATGGAGAATAAAACTCTCCAAAAAAGCTACTTTTTATTAAACTCGCCAATTTTAAAATTCGCTGCTCTCTGCATAGGCCCCTTAATGTAACTATGTATTTGTAACCATGTATTTGTTATCATAACTCTATGCCCCGGACATACTTGAAAACGAGAGGTAACTCTCAATGACTGCCTGGTAAAACATTTAATAAATAAACATAGATTAACTAAAAAGTGTTCCTATTTTGATTTGCTCATTGTTGGAGAGTCTACCACTGCTTTTCAGAGTAGAAAACCCCTCACATCTTCTAGCTTCTTGCTTTTTTTTTCTTGCGTGTCTAACAAAACATACTGCCCACCTGCAGCTTATTTACATCCTAGAGTTGCAATACTTGGAAATCTTCTCCTCTTTTCAGCATTAAGTGCTGGTTTGGAGCAGAAGTAACCACCGCACTGAGGTTTAGTGAGAAAGTTACAAAGGAAGCTGTGTGGAATTCCCAGCCCGATATTTCTGGTTTGTTGCTATTTTTAGGCAGTGATTTTCTCCACAATGATAAACTAAAGCAGACCCAAGCCGCCACAGCTAAGGGGCGCGGGGTTAAGTTAAGCCTGTGGTTAGAACACATGGGGCAGCAGATATGCCTTAACCTAGACTGGGCTGCAACGCCTTGTTAGTTATATACCTTGGCTGTGCTGAAAAGCGGTGTAATACGGCAGGCAGCAGCTCATAGGGGTCCATGTTAAAATGGACAAGAAGTAAAAGGTGACACTGTGTGCTCATTTGCATGTCATTTCCCAGAATCCCTAGCTGCAGTGGAAGCACTGTATGTCAGGAGATAATGGGGAAAAGCAGCATTTCAGACCTGTCTGAGACATGTGAAAATGCTCACAAGTGATAATTATTGAGTTAATTCAACACCGTTTGGGCTCTATTATGAATATAATGGAACTAGTTTATCACAGGAAAAAACGAAGTTGTTGTGTGTGTGTGTGTGTGTGTGTGTGTGTGTGTGTGTGTGTGTGTGTGTGTGTGTGTGTGTGTGTGGTGTGTGTGTGTGTGTGTGTGTGTGTGTGTTGTGTGTGTGTGTGTTGTGTGTGTGTGTGTGTGTGTGTGTGTGTATTTATGTATATATATAATCGAAAATCAATAGATGATACCGTTCTGTGGCTAACTAAATGCTTTTATCTGTGCGAGCTTTTGAGATACGCTGATCTCTTCTTTCGGCAATGTTACGCACGCACGCACGCACACACGCACACACGCACACACACACACACGCACATACATATATATATATATATAATACTGCTGTTGGTTGCTCCAATTGTGCAGGTGGGAGAGACTTTTAAAAAGAGACTGCTTTGTTCAATGATATTTTGCTGAAAACTTGCCAAATGTTGACATTTTTAGCCCTTTGAGGTTTGGCGAAACGTTTCACAAGTATTGAAATTTTGGGGGAAAACCACTTGGACCGTTTCGCATGTCTCTAATGGCCAGGGCTATATATTTGGAGTAACTCTGTGGACCCTTTTTTTTAAGGGATCAACAAAGAATCTAAATACAGTGATTATAAAATGCTGAACAGAATACAGACTGGGAAATGGGGGAGAAATGCTTTTGGATTTCTTTATTAAATGCTAATTTGTGTATTATATGTTGGTTCCGTTACCTTGGCTTATTCTGCTAGCACATTTTTCTGCACAATAAATAAAATAAACACTGGAAAGGGTTAATGCTTTCGGGAGAATAAACATCTAATTTTGGTACCTTCTGCTGAAATTTTACTTTAGCCGATTTCCTTTCATTTTATCTTGCAAAGAATGCATTGACCTGTGGAATCCGGCAAAGCTATAACCGGGAAAGGTCAGACTGTCGGTCCTTCATGAGATTTGCTCGAGTCTTTCATGTCAGTGGGCTCAGTTTATTGCACGGTTCTAAAAGCAAATGGAGCAAAGGCAGGAATGACAATTAAATAAATTAGTGCTGTCACCTCCTTTATGTAGATGAATAACGGCGACTTTCTCCCAGAAAGACAGCACAAAGCCACAGAGAAGAGCAACCCAATTGAATATCAACCATTTTCCTCCCCACTTGGCAACAAGTGCAGGGAAAAAAAAGCGTGCTGTCATTTTGCTGTTTCTCTGCTATCTTTAATGTCTTTGAATCGTAATTTCATATGTTTTCAAAGCCATTATAACTACTTTATCCTCACACTGATGAGATCCAAAAAGGTGAAAAAGCTGTCTGTGAGTAGATTTACTGGCTCTGCACTTCTTTTACACAGGCTGTATTAAAAAAGCGGTGTAATGCGGCAGGCATAAGCTTATATGACTCCATGTTATAATGGGCAAGAAGCAAAAGGTGACACGACGGGCTCATTTGCATGTCATTTCCCAGAATCCCTAGCTGCAATGGAAGTACTGTATGCCAAGAGATAATGGGGGAAAGCAGGGTTGCAGACCCGTCTGAGACATGTGAATGTGCTCACTAGTGATATTGTTATTTGATATACTTTAAAAAACTTTTCACATTGACAAGTCAAAGTGCAAAAATCACAAAGACAAAATAGCATGGAGTATGCGTTTTACTTCAATAAATAAAATAGTTCTGTGTCATTTCCAAACCTGCCATTGCCAGAGTTGAGTGGCTTCAAAAAATGACGACCATTTCTATGAAACTCCCCCAAAAATGTTTTACTAAAACTGGCTAAGACACTTCACAATAATCGTGCATGATTAGGCCAAACTAATGGAAAAGAGGGGGTCATTATAAAATATAGATGTACAAATATTTTATAAAGCACCAACCATTTTTAGTCGAACTTGGCAGAGATAATATACAACACAAAGATAAGTAGAGATAAGTGCGTGAAATATACAATGAAACATGAAGAGGAAGGGGGTAGGGCCCCAGAGAGCTTACAATCTAAGTGGTAAATTGAAAGAATTCCAGAGACAGATGGATTACTGTACATGGAAATACATTATTTTTTAGAGCAAGCTCGGGTAGATAAGTGCATATGTAGTGACGTGTAATGGCATTGCAGAGCTGTTGAAATGCATTGGGGGTGTATCTAGGCAATTATGGAGCAAAACTGGGGCATTTTCACCCTGCACCTACGTATCACATTGTATTTTGCTCCAATTTTGCCCCAGCTTGCAATTTGAGGCGTCTATAAGAGACGTTAGGGAGGAGTTACATGGGGCACAGATTATAATGAGACATTCTGCGTCTCTCTGTCCCAGCTTGCACTTTGGGGAGAGTCAGTAGGAGGAGTTGGGGGGGTTACATGGGGCACAGATTATAAAGAGATGTATCACATTCTGCATCTCTGCCCCAGCTTGCACCTTGATGAGACTCATTAGGAGGAGTTGGGGAGGAGTTACATGGTGCACAGATTATAATGAGATGTATCAGAGTCTGTGTCTCTCTGCCCCAGCTTGCACTTTGTGGAGAGTCAGTAGGAGGAGTTGGGGTGGGGTGGAAGTTTCATGCTGCACAGATTATAATGAGATGTATCACATTCTGCGTCTCTGCCCCAGCTTACACCTTGGGGTTTTTTTTTTTTTTTTTTTTTCTTTAGCCCGGGCGGTGAAAAAAAGTGATCCACCTCTGTATCCGTGCTCGTGATCCACGCTGTGAGATCAGGTGCTCAAACTTGTGACTAAGTCCGCTCCGGAGAGTAGGCCAGTCCGTGCCATAGACAGTTCTCTCCAGCCGAAGCCTTGGAGTCCTGCTGTTACATGACGTCTTCCCCCGAAGAGTCCGACGTCCTTCTCGTTCCCTCCTGGTGCAGCTGACGCCGCAGGAGAGTCCAAGACTTTAGGGTGTTCGGCTGACGCCTACTAACCCACCGCAATCTTCCCCCGAAGGGATGGCGACTACTAGCCAGCACTCAGTCTTTGCTCTCCGGAGAGAGGGGTGACGATAACCCAACACGTAACCGAAACAAAATCCATGGTGCGAGTGCTCCAGTGCTCTGTGTGATGCAGTGCAGGAAGTGCTCAGACGTACAACACAAAAAGGTGTGCACAAGTGCACGCCCGGCCCCGTGCAAGGCCAGGCGGTGACAAAAATAATGGCTTGTCCCCTCAGCGGAAGGCAATAAGGGGGGCCAAGTGCGGGAAAAATAGGGGTGCAAATAATCAGTGCTCGTGCCAAGTGCTCTTGAAGTGGAGGTTGCAAACACTCAACCTCCACAACCCAAAGGTGCAGCAAGTGGTACTGCCCCAGGTTGACCACTCCTGGGGTGCAGAGAAAATAAGCCCGGGCTACTTTGCATCCGCATTCTCAGGCCATGACCAGAGGACCAGGTGTAGTCTGGAGAATCTGTCCTTCACAGGACAGACACTACACTTGATCTTAGCCAAAAGGCCGAGAAGCACCTTGGGGTGAGTCAGTAGGAGGCGTTGGGAAGGAGTTACATGGTGCACAGATTATAATGAGATGTGTCACATTCTGCTTCTGTGCCCCATCTTGCACCTTGGGGAGACTCATTAGGAGGCGTTGGGGAGGAGTTACATGGTGCACAGATTATAATGCGATGTATCACATTCTGCATCTTCCCCAGCTTGCACCTGCATCTCTGTTCCACTCTGTCCCTTTAATTTGCCCTCCAAAATCCCCCATATCTGAGATAACGTAAAGGTAACATTCTGCATGAGATGTAAGAAACTGTTTTCATATACGCTGCTGCTCTGATCCAAAAATACAGAGCAGGGTGTCAAAACACCCTTCTCTACATTGATACATAGAACCATATGTATTTAAGGGTGAGTTTTAAGATAGGTCTTTGTAACAGGGCATTTCCCCTGTCTAAGAGGCTTCCAAAATAAAGCCTGTCTTTAGCTGATGAGTGCCTGGGATCTCTAGCACAGGGAGGGAGTCTGTGCTGCCAGAGGGATCCCAGGGGAAGAGAGACTATCTATTCCAATGAACACCAGTCCCTGGAACCTGCCAGAGGGAGCCCCCACAGGCAAAACCACAGACCCGGAACTGACGTGGAGAGCACCCTTCCTACAGATACCTCTCTTTGGACTGTGTCCAAGGTTGCTAAGAGGCCTTACCTTCCAGCCCTCAGATAGGGACTGCTGAATGTTAGTCAGTCCCCTATATGGGGTTAGGTCTTGTTGTTATTTTCTGCTCTCATTTTGTTTTGCTGATATGAAGCGGTTTTCTGTTTGTATAAAGCCTGCGTTTATTCCACCTAAAAAGATGTCCGGTGTTTTGCCCTTTGCGCACTTCTCCCGCCGTCTTGGAGATCGAGAGAGATGAGAAGGTCCAGCTACATGATACTGTCTATTCTACAAACAGTAATCACAACATCTGTCCTCACATGAGCACGATGGGTCAAAAAGACACAATGCAGATGTTAGAGCTCAAGGAAAATGCAAAGGGGGTTTCATGAAAAAGTGGAAACTGTAATCTGAAAGATGTGGGGGAGGGGGTTCATGTCATACATTCTGCTGCAGAAGCACGGTAGGTCATTTTAGCAGAGTGACATGGCTTCTATAACCCATTCACTGCCGGAGGGCTCTCCCATTACAATGGAATGAACCTGAATAATTGCACAGGATGTAAGCAGCACATGTGACTCGATTTTCAGGGTACACAGGGGAGCACATCTCAGTTCATTGTAATAACACAATCGTTTCACTAAGAAACACAGTGATAGCCAAAAAAAAACAAAACAACTAAGATCTCAGAACTGTCAAAAGGAGAAAAGCGTTCCTGTTTTTTAAAGGAGCAGTCCAAGCAAATATCCTATTTTTTGTATTATTATTCAACTCTTAATGCCATTTTTAATGAGTTTTAATATACTGAGCATCTGTTGATTTCTATAGCAGACTCCCAGCAGTGCAAGATATTTGCAACACTTTACTATTTGTGATAATTTGTTGCTAATTTTCCCAGCAGTTTGAGCTGCAAACTGTAACAATAGATACTGTTAGTTTAGTAATCTAAGAATACATTGTAGCTGCTTAGTTACACTTACTGAAGGATTTATTGAAACTGAAAGGCAGCAATTTACTGAACCCCGGGAAGCAGGATCTCTGCTGATCGATCACGGGAGAACCAATCGATCAGCAACTTAGGTAATTCATTTTCAATAAAGTTAATCAAAGGCTACATATATTAAAATATTATTTTTTTAAAGTGGCATTTGGATTGCCTCTTGAAGACTTGGTTGGTAATTCTTGGGTACATTGTAACTCTATGGGTTGCTGGTCTCCCTGGAAACCAAGGAGTTAAACTCACAGATGTCCCCTTCAAGATTGTTTCTGGGGGTGAGGGGGGGGGGGGGTCGGGCGGTTGAGAGAATGTAAAAGTTAGCGGTGAAATGTGAACATCTGTTCTGGAAAAATAAATGTTTAAGCAATTTGCAATTATTAAGATATGAAAGTCCAAGCAAGCTAGATATGCTACACAAGTCTGCTTATTTCCGATGGCACTATTAATACATGGAATTGGCTGGACCTGATTTTGTCTTGATATTCAGAGGTTAGGGAGTAGAATATATGATGCAATTTTATAACTAAAAGAACAATACATTAATTATAGCAACTCAAAACAAGATATGGATGGCAGATGATAGAGTGATATATATATATATATATATATAATATATATATATATATATATATAGTATACTAGATATATATATATACATACATATACACACACACATATATATATGCCTGAAAGTCCATAGGGGACACAACAGAGCAGACGTATCAAGGGAAAACTGGTGTAATTCTTTGTCAAAGAAAAAATATAAACTGAAAACAATAGGATTTTCTTCTTCGATACACCTGGAGAAAAGTTTTTGCTCTAGAATTTCACCACTTTTGCCTTGATACACACGCCCCCAATATGTCATTATACATGAGGTGCATATTTTCGACTAACGGGTGATAAAGTGTGTCACATGGTAGAAACAACTGTAAGTGTTGGCCACCATGAGACGTGTCTGAGAGGACAGGGATAAATGAGAGATGATTGACCAGCAGTGAAACAGCTGGCCCTGGTTTTCACCTATTAAAGAAGCAGTCGAACCCTTTCAGCTCTGGGGACCTCCTTGTTGCCGAGAGTTATCGCTGAAGATACTACCACTACTGTCCCTTCCATGGAAAACAAAATAGAGGTTAACCCCCCCCCCCCCCCTCAAGTCACGCAAATCAAGAGGAAGCAGAAACAGATATCTATTGGCCCACATACGCAGGGGATTTAAATACCCTACCATTCCCGGTACGTTTCTCAAGAACCAGGGGGTCAGTGGTACTGAAATTAATAGGTTAACTCCTTCTCCCCATCCATTTTTTTTTTTTCAAATGACAGCCCTGAATATTAACATTGTCACAGTTACTGTGTGGTGGTTCCATGCATGTATTACTCTTTCAGTGCAGAAGTACCCCCGTTAGCTTCAGATTAGGACTCCTTGTCCATCTGAATGGGCAGCTTTCAAACTAATAAGTCCCACAGAACAAGAGTGCCCATTTGGCTTCTACCCACTTTGAGTCCTGATGAAGTAATGCTGTCCAGGGGCCAGTATAGTCCTCCAGATGTGTTCTTTATTATAAACAAATGAAAACAGTGCCCTGGGAGCAGTTGCTTTAATGCATGAAACAGATTGCACTGTGCTCAGCCATAGGAGCTGAGACTGGCTGCTGAGACTGGCTGCAGAAACAACAGCTTTATCTGCAAAGATTTTTCGGCGCTCGCCCTCTTTAGACAACAACGGTACAACCCCTTCCATTGTAACAGACACAGCTCCAGCACAGATGCGGCTGACCTTGGGGATTGATTTTAGCTCTTGAATTCCTTAACATCTTAGCTTTCCTGTTTGGGGAAGGAGTGAGAAAAATAAAGATGTTGCACTCTGTCATGAAACTGGGATTTCTACATATTTCCAATAACCCAACTCTTACTTGAAGTGGCAGCAACACACAAACACCTGCCAAGCGTCTACGCCTGATCTTTTCTGTTCTCCATACCCACTAGCCTCCACCCCAAAGCAAGAACCAGCTCGCTGTAGCAAGTGTCTGTAGCGGGGTTCTTCAACTAGTTCACCAAAGGAAAACATTTAGAAGTAGGACACGTTTATTGCAGTGTCTTTTAAGATACATTTAAAGAATATTATATTTAAATATTTGCAAGGATGTATAACATTGGTACATATACTGTATATGTACATAACCTTAACCCCTTTAGTGCCTTAATGACATACCGTGTCCGTCACGAGAAGTGTCACCCCAAAAAGTTGCCCTCGTTTTTTTTTTATAAAGGGCTGTTGGCGCTCTTTGGAGCGATAACGTGATCCAGTTCCGGGTTCTGGCCAGCGGTCACTCTCTTCACCCTTGCAACTGTCACATGTGGCCCCATGGCGGGAACTGATCACGTGACTGCATCAGAGGAGCGGCCACGTAATCAGAAAGGGTCTGTGGCCACACTGGTGGCACGTGCCTCTGGCACTGAAGGGATTAACTTACTAGTGAGTTGCTGCCTAAGCAACTAGTACGAAATTACCAGGAGCAGCAGACAGTCCACATCAAGGCCTCTCACTGGCCGCATTTAGCCCACCAGTTAAAGAGCTATGGTCGGAAAAGGTAGCATACCTCTCTACTCCTTAGTTTACTTCTACCTTGTTACATCGTCGTACGACTCTTCTGCTAACAACATAATATACCAATAAGTACTTTTGCGCTTTGTTTGAAATCTTCATCCTTCATGCAGAACTCCCACCATGTAATTTCCTGTCGCTGTGCTTTCTCAAACTAATACAAAGTGTTACTTTTTTGGCACCTTCAGCATTTGCAAGGTATTATAAGGCCTCTTGTCTTAAAGCCTTCAACCCGTATCACAGTCACGGAATCAGCTTGTGTCATGAGTCAGTCCCTTGATCATTTCATATTGTCTGGTAACAGAGCAAATAATATGTAGTCTTATTATTCATTGTCTGCACTTCTAGCTCTGACATTTACTTTGTAGGTCATTTAGATTTCTCTGGGCTCAAAGAGAATGATGCTTTATTTCAACAGACTCTGCCACAAAGCACACAAAGTTTCACTGCCCTCTTGCTTCTCAAGATCCAAAATTTTGATAGCCAGTTTGGTATCTCAATCGGGATTTAATGTCACCAAGGATGCCTCAGACTAACTGTAAGGGTTTCTTATGAGAAAACAAAGCTCCCCTCCCTCCCACCCCCTTTGACTCATCCTTATTACCAGGATGTTGTGGCTTCCTATTGGCCCGTGTGTCACGAACCTAAATTGACATTTTGTTTCCCCTGGAGTGAACAAGCTGTAAGTATCTCGAAAACCAGCAAGTCTCTGGAGCTGAAAAGATGGTTGTTCTATAAGGTTCCTTCCCTTATAAAATAATAATAATTTAAAAAAAATTAAAGCTTTTGCATTATATATTTTTAGATGGATAACTAAGAGTTCATGTTGACATTTAGGGCGTTATTAGTTAAACTGCGATAATGCTGATGCGGCCACTATCGCACAGAAATTGTTTGGGCTGGTAGGGAGGGAGGGTGGGGCGGGAAGGTGTTTGGGCCAGGAGGGAGGGTGGAGCGGGAAGGTGTTTAGGCCAGGAGGGAGGGTGGAGCGGGAAGGTGTTTGGGCCAGGAGGGAGGGTGGAGCGGGAAGGTGTTTAGGCCAGGAGGGAGGGTGGGGCGTGAAGGTGTTTGGGCCGGGAGGGAGGGTAGGGTGGAAAGCTGTTTGGGCCAGGAGGGAGGGTGGGACATTTTTTGGGCAGGGAGGGTGGGGCAGTATGTTGTTTGGGGTGGGAGGGAGAATGGGGCAGGACATTGTTTAGGGCGGCAGGGAGAGTGGGGCAGGACGTTATTTGGGCAGGGAGGGTGGGGTAGGATGTTGTTTGGGGCGGGATGTTGTTTGGAGCAGCTGCAGGAGGGAGAGTGGAGAATCACGTTTGGGCCAGAAGGGAAGGTGGGGACTTTGTTCGAGCCAGGGGTCAGCCTTTGCACAGGGCAGCAAACTGTGTGGCACTGGCCCTGCTTGCATAAATAACCCAAGAGTTTCAGTTCATTCTAAGACATTCATTCTCTACTTAAGATTACAAACACATAAAACCCCCTTAGGCCTGGGACATAGTAAACACTTTGGTGCTGCTGCTCGCTGATGCTTGCTGCCGCTCGCTCTACCAGGAGCTTTTTGCTGTCCTGGCAGAGGAGACAGCAAGCGCGCTTTGGAGGCGGGTATCACTGTGTGTGTGTGTCACTTGGTAGCTGTCAGTGTGTGTGTGTGTGTGTGTGTGTCACTTTGAAGTGGCCTCTGTGTTTGTGTGTCACTGGGGAACGTGTGTGTGTGTGTTGTGTGTGTGTGTGTGGGTGTGTGTGTGTGTGTGTGTGTGTGTGGTGTGTGTGGTGTGTGTTGTGTGTGTGTGGGTGTGTGTGTGTGTGTGGGTGTGTGTGTTGTGTGGTGTGTGTGTGTGTGTGTGTGTGTGTGTATTATATAATATTTTAAAATTTAAAAAAAAAACATGTGAGAATAAATTATTTATTAACATTGTGCAACTTTGATAAATATATTCACACACATACATCACATGCAGACACACGCACACGCAGACGCACGCACACGCAGAAGCACGCAGACGCAGACACAGACGCGCAGACACGCACGCACACACGCACACATACCACACGCACACACACCACACACACCACACACACCACACACACCTCTGCTGGTCTGGTGGCTCTGTAGTTACAATGCCGGACCGGCTGCAGCCCCATTGGATGGGAGCGGTCACGTGACCGCTCCTCCGCTTCCCCGAGCGGCAAATTTCAAACTTGCCTGTCTCGGGGAAGTTTCTCAGCCTTCGCACGCATCAGCAAGCATGCGGAGGGAGAAACTATAGCCGCGCTGATAACAGATGCAGGGTCTTTGTGCATCTGTTCAGCGTCTCTCAGCCTGCCTCAGCGACTCTTAGTTCACTATGTCCTGGGCCTTAGAGAGTTCTAAAAACCTGTTATATAGGTAACATTGCCCAACAACTCTGCTACTCGCAATGCTGCGTGGATTGGACTCCTTGCCTAATCTCAGAAATACCTCTCTTATCTCCTCCTTCACACGTCTCTACAGGAGATACCGGTAACATTCCATTTTACACGGAACTGTTTCTAAAGCAAGAAAATATTGGGGATGATGCATCAACTCAAAGAGAAGACATTTGTTTTGATGCACAGAGTTACTCCCAGGTTGCATTTGCATCTAAGGGTAGAAATAGGTTCTTACATTTGGCATCCATTGTTAACCAGGCAACTTTTCACCATCTCAGAGCTGGTGGAGTTTGTTGGGGGTTAATAAAAACTAACACAGAATTTGATACTGTACATCCAATTATAATCTGTGCACCATGTAACTCCCCCTCCCCCCCCCTCCCCAACTCCTCCTACTGACTCTCCCCAAGGTGCAAGCTGGGGCAGAGACGCAGAGTGTGATACATCTCATTATAATCTGTGCACCATGTAACTCCTCCCCAACTCCTCCTACTGACTCTCCCCAAGGTGCAAGCTGGGGCAGAGACGCAGAATGTGATACATCTCATTATAATCTGTGCACCATGTAACTCCCCCCAACTCCTCCTCCTGACTCTCCCCAGGCTGCATGCTGGGACAGAGACACAGAATGTGATACATCTCATTATAATCTGTGCCCCATGTAACTCCCCCCAACTCGTCCTACTGACTCTCCCCAGGGTGCATGCTGGGACAGAGACGCAGAATGTGATACATCTCATTATAATCTGTGCACCATGTAACTCCTCCCTGACGGCTCTTGTTGACACTCTCCACATCACAAGACGTGGAACAAAAACTGGAGCAAACAGCTTGATTTATAAAATGTGAACAAGCGCAATACGACAATGACGCGCTGTGTGTGTGTGTGTGTCAATTTTGCTCTAAAACTGGGTTCATTCATCACCCCCATTGTGTCTTTATAAACAGTTTGATTTTCACATAATATGCATTTCATCAACAAACCGCAATATTTAAACCTTCCAAGGACGGAAAACTGTTTGTTTTTTTTAAACTATAAAATCTGAATCCCAGATTCATCAACTCTGAATGATTTGGGGTCAGTCTAACAGATTTTTACCATCAAGTATCATGAATTCCAGTTAAGTCTCGATGCTAAATAAAATCAGCACTTTTCCATTAACATGCTTATTTTTGGACCAGAATCTCACTGATTTGAGTCATTTAATGTTTGACATCTCAACAAAAAAAAACTTACACTAAAAAAGCTAAATAAATGTTACAAAAAGCATGGCATTCTTAGGCTAAGGCCCCGCGATATGCGGTCTGTAGGGAGCGGGAGCCGGAGCTGGAGGTGGGCGGGAGTGGGAGGCTTGAGCGGGAGGGGGGGCGTGGCTTGAGCGGAGGGACCCGCTACTCTCCCCCCGCTCCCTCCACGGCTCGGGCTGCTGATTGAAGGTAAGTAAAGCAACACACACACAAAGACAGAGGCAGGCACTCACGCACTCAGGCACACACATACACACACAGACAGGCACGCACGCACTCAGACACATACACACACACACACAGACAGGCACTCACGCTGCTTTCACTCCACACTCCTCCCCGCTCCCCGAAGCCTCTCCTCCTCCCGAAGCCTCCCCTCCCCATTGGCTCACAGCCACACCACGTGACGCGTCAACGCTAGGGATCACCATTCTCTTGTATCCCATAGCGGCTGACGCGCCACAGCGTGTAGTAAGCTGTGCAGCCAGGGGGGACCGGGACCGGCTCCGCAGGATTCCCCTGCTGGTGGGGAACTCGCGTGTGGCCGCCCGCGCCACCGAGCACAGCGGGACCGAGGCCTTAGTTAAATGTTGTACCGAATGTACAGAATGTCTCATTTAATAATAATAATAATAATAATAATAATAATAATAATAATAATAATAATAGCATGTTCTTGTATAGTGCTGCTAGTTTTATGTAGCGCTTTACAGAGACATTTTGCAGGCACAGGTCCCTGCCCCGTGGAGCTTACAATCTATGTTTTTGGTGCCTGAGGCACAGGGGGATAAAGTGACTTGCCCAAGGTCACAAGGAGCTGACACCGGGAATTGAACCAGGCTCCCCTGCTTCAAAGTCGGTGCCAGTCAGTGTCTTTACTCATTGAGCCGCTCCTTCTCACATTTAAATTCAGCATCACACGTTGCACCTGTAAAATGTCACTTTTTGTTACCAAATCCTGAAATCGAAATAATTCGACTGTGACAACCGTGCAGCTATCGTCAATGGGATTTGAGGGAGGGTCAAAGCTGCAAATTTAATCCAAACTCATTCACACGTCCCTTATTTTAGACACAAGTTTCAGTTTTCTTTTGTCTACTCTCTTGGCTGCAAAGTCAAGAATAGGATAAGATTGACATCTGAAAGTTATAATTTGCATGCCCACGCTGAAAGAATGTGTTCCCACAAGATGAGAGTGCTATGAGAGTTATAATAAGATGTTGGCATTGCATCATATTATTTTGATTCTGCTTTCAAATGATGGATTTGTATTCTAAACTTTGAGCTGTTCAGTACAATAAAAGCAGAGGCTGGTGTATCTCAACATGATTACCGGCTAAGATTACCAGCAAGGTCTTAACTTTCCCACTAGAGATGTGCAAAGCTTTTGCCCGAGTTCACAAAACCATGCAAAATTGACCCTTTTTTGGGGGACCAAAAACGGCATGGTCACAATTAAACACGCATTTCAATTATTGATGGGATTGAATGGCCACTTGGACGATACAGAATGTAATATTTACCCCTTGCTAAGAAGCTTTTGAGGTTCCCACTATAGCAGGGAGAAGGAGCGGCTCAGCGAGTAAAGACACTGACTCTATAAACAATTACACTGAATTGGAATCAAGGTTACCTGATTCAATAGCTACAACTGTATACTCCAATTGGAAGACATAGTTACTGACAGCCTGGTTAAAAGGAACCAGTGGTTGAACTGTCTTAACAAAAGTAGTTGTACTATGCCGTCTTTCAAGAAATTATAAACATGTTGAATATTGAGGAAATAAAATCGGAGATCATTTTAAAATTACTTCATACAATATTTTTGTCTCTAAGAAAAATGAGAACGTGAAACAGTTATCTAATCCTTGCCGTGTAGGAGTGTAGGTCCTGCGACACATTGCAAATTGACAAGTAGCATGCTATGGGATTGGAGCAATAAAATATAATAAAGTAGTGGTCCATAGTCTCCCAATATTTAAGTTTTTAAACTTCACTGACATGAGACATCAGCAATTGTAGTGAAGAGTTAAAACAAAACAAGGGTTGTTGACCCCAAAAGCCTCGGAAACCAAAATTCAACAACTGGATAAATGTCGTCTACGTACTTATTTTTCTTGTAGGGTCTTATTAGCCTGTCCAATTTTTGGCCCCGAAAATGAGTGAAATGAGACATAAAAAGTAAATAAACTTGATCTCATTAAACTCCCACAGCATTAGGTAAGGCTGAAGTCACAAATTCGTAGAAATTAATAATTCATTTCAACTAAGACAGGTCCAACAGTTTTGTTTTTCTTGAACTCCTCAGCAGTGTGGAGAGTTGTACACAGCCCTGGGGTGATCAGTATTACAACACAGAGGAGAGACAGCGGGCAGCGTGTCTCTGAAACTATTTATAGACCGTGTACATTTGACAGAATGCTTTTCTAAAAAATCACTGAGTTTTAACTCCTTTTCAGCCACAGGGAAGCCTGTTAAAAACATTCCAACATCCTGAAACACTGAAAGGGTTAAGACAACAACACAGTCACCTCAATAAGACATCAACTTACAAATGCACCTACCGCTGCGTGGCTATCATGGTTAAAGAAGAAGTCCATGTTAACCCGTGAGAACTGTTTACTTTGACTATATCAAAGTTCGTGATTCTGCCTTTTAATTAAAACAATCTTGGATACAATTTGTTTTTGTTTTGTTTGGTTCACGTGTCACATGACAATAGCAGCACATTTGTGGCTCAGCTATGTACTTCATACACTGATCCCTAAATTAACCAACAATCTACTATGATACGGACTGTGCTTCATACTCGGTCCTTGCTCATCATTGTGGCTCGTAGGCCTAATGGTATTACAGGTTTTGGAAAGGTGTAGAATCAATGTAGGTTGGGATAATTTTTAGGGGACTAACATGAGAGCTCTTTTCAAATGGATGTATAGTGTACAGAGCTTTCCTAACCTCCCAAGTCCCTTCTTTAAATCTCTAGACATCATCATTATAACGATTGCCAGATGCAAGGGTGAACTTGTCAGTAATAAGGGTTATAGATATGCAAAAAAAGAGCATCGCCGCTCAACCCTAATAACTTGGAGGCTCTGTATCACCATACGAGGGGTGCAATTGGGAAAAAAACTACACAGAATACAAGGTCTGGTCATAGGAGATCAGAATAAGTCCCAAATTGTTGCACTCAACCTAATAATTTATTAGGTTGAGTGCAACAGAAATAAGGGTTACCTGATTTTTTTGGTAGCCATATTGCATCAATTATTCCCCAATAATCTTTGGTGTATCACCCCCTTTATTTTAATTTTAAATATCCTTTGTGAAAGTAGCTGACACGGAGGCCCATATATTGCACTGATTTGTCGGGTGGCGTTTCCCACCTAGCCTGGTATTTATAATCTTTTATGGTACAGAAAACATCACTCTCACTATGCCTAATAAATATTAGGCTTATCAGACTCGCCCACGTAAGCGCAGAAGATATAGTGTATCCTTTTTAACACCATCAGTTTGTCAACCTTATCTCTATAATAAAACAGATTCATTACCCATGTATTTCATCCAGCAAAGATAACAGTGGGCCTTATGGTTACTGCACATTTGCAGATACACAACTATCTCTTCTTAGGTGAAAGCAATGGATTTTTTGGGGGCTCTGTTTTTTGCCACCCCTACACCTTACATTGTGCAGCCAAAATACTTTAATAAACACACTTTGGTCCCAATTGAATATGATGTGAACTTACCTCCCCCTTGCTTGTGATGATGTAAGCTCCATTCATCTAAATGGGGCTGGAATCTCCCCAAGAAAAGGGAAGACAAGGCTTCACAGCAAAATAAATAATTGAGATGTTATAGTAATTAACCTTTACAGTGTCCTTAAGATGTACCTGATACACCATGGGCCCAGCCCTGGCACTTGCTAGTTTTCTAGGGGGTGATTGGGATGAGCGTCCAGCCCGATGAAAGTGGAACCCCCTCCACGTATGTTTCCGGCATCCGGGCGCCAGTCGCAATCATGGGATTGCTTCTGGAACAATCACAACACCGGAAGTGCCAGAGAACCTCCAGCACCGTAAAGGTTCATCAAGGAGTAGCTTAGTTGTAAGAACACTGACTCCGATGTGGGTGAACCCGGTTTTATTCAGCCGTTTTGAATGACCTCGGAGTAGACCCCATACACTTGGCCTGTGCCGGGGGTCTCATCGTACCGGCAAAAACTCTATGTACAGCACTGCATACATTGTCAGTACTACATAATAGTATTTTATTACCAAAAGCCCACCAATGCAAGTAAGAGAATATTGGCTTGAGCTGGAAATAGATTATTTTTAAACACTCGGTATGTTCAAAAATGTTAAATTACACTCAAAAAAACAAAAACTCCATCATAATTTATTTAGCTGGCGACTAATGATATTGGAAAGATGCCTTGTTCAAATGTAAACATGAAGATAAACGTCCCATTGTTTCATCGGAGTAAATTAGATTATTCTTTGGATGGACGCTGTATATTTTCATTAACTTTTTTTTTTTTCTTTTTTCACTTTCTTCAAAAAAAAAAAACCAAAGCTGGAACGTTTTCAAAAGAAACAATTATGCTTTTCCTAGGGTCTCGCTGGAGGCGTCATTCGTTCTGCAAGGGGAGACGTGCGCACTCCAGTCATGCCAAGGTTTTCTCATTGCAAAACGAGTTAATATCCTACTAAAGAGTGGGATATAGTGATAATTTATCAGGTGCGTAAAGGAGATTTCCAGCATCCAGATTATGGGCCTTTTGTGGCAATGGCCAAATCCATGACCTTGGCATTGAGACCGTGACTTAAACAATTTGTATTATTAATATCCCTTGGCGCCTTTGTTGCCAGACAGGCTTGCAATTCATTACTTTGATACATTTATCAAACTGATATAGACATTTTCAGGTTGACAATAAAGCAGTAACCATAGTCCGTCTGCGATCCACATAATTACTTATCTATGCCTTGTATCCAGGCACCCAGCCTGCTCCAATGATTACCTGTGTAAGAATTGAAGCCTGTAATTTCATCATAAACTGTGATTGTGATTTTATATTGCAAACTACGTCTTGTATTCTCTCGTTTGCTCCATTTTCTCAACACCTATTCTCTCCTAGACCCTCTACAATCTGGCTTCCGCACTGCTCACTCCACTGAAACAGCCCTCACTAAAATAACGGATGACCTCCATGCTGCCAAAGACAGAGGTCATTACACTCTGCTCATATTACTCGACCTCTCTGCCGCATTTGACACCGTGGACCACCCTCTTCTCCTTCACATTCTCCATACTCTTGGTATTCGTGATAAAGCTCTATCCTGGATCTCCTCTTACCTCTCCCATCATACTTTCAGTTTCTCTTCTGCTAACACCTCCCCCTCCTCTATTGATCTCTCTTTGGGGGTACCCCATGGCTCTGTCCTGGGACCTCTTCTCTTTTCTCTGTACACACTCTCTCTAGGGGACTTAATAACATCTCTTGGGTTTAAATATCACCTCTATGCTGACGACACACAAATGTACTTTTCAACACCTGACCTTACACCTGCTGTACAAACCAAAGTTTCTGAATGTCTCTCTGCTATATCATCCTGGATGGCCCTCCGCCGCCTTAAACTCAACATGGCAAAAACAGAGCTCCTCATACTTCCTCCCAAACCTGGCCCTATTCCCTCCTTCCACATTACTGTTGGAAGTACTATCATTCACCCCGTAGCCCAAGCACGCTGCTTATTCACCCAGTAGCCCAAGACGCACGCATCTCTCACAGTCACCCCTCACATTCAAAACATTTCTAAAACCTGTCGCTTTTTCCTCTGCAATATCACTAAGATACGCCCGTTTCTCTGTTGCTCGACTGCTAAAACTCTGACTCAGGCCCTCATTCTCTCCCGTCTTGATTACTGTAACCTCCTGCTGTCCGGCCTTCCTGCCTCTCACCTGTCTCCCTTACAATCTATCCTAAACGCTGCTGCCAGAATCACTCTACTCTTTCCTAGATCTGTCTCAACATCTCCCCTCCTGAAATCCCTCTCCTGGCTTCCGATCAAATCCCGTATCACACACTCAATTCTCCTCCTCACTTTTAAAGCTTTCTTCTGCCCTCCTTACATCTCAGCCCTAATTTCTCGTTATGCACCATCCCGACTCCTGCGTTCCTCTCAAGGATGTCTTCTTTCTACCAACCTTTGTATCTAAGCCCTCTCCCACCTTAAACCTTTCTCACTTCCTGCCCCCGCACCTCTGGAATGCCCTTCCCCTCAATACCCGACTAGCACCCTCTCTATCCACCTTTAAGACCCACCTTAAGACACACTTGCTTAAAGAAGCATATGAATAGCACTGTGGATTATACTGGACACATGATACATAAAGCTTGGCCCCCTGCAGACGCACTTACCAGAACTCCCTCCTACTGTCTCTGTACGTTCTCCCTACCTACCAATTAGACTGTAAGCTCCTCGGGGCAGGGACTCCTTTTCCTTAATGTTACTTTTATGTCTGATGCACTTATTCCCATGACCTGTTATTTATATTATCTGTTATTTATTTGATTACCACGTGTATTACTACTGTGAAGCGCTATGTACATTAATGGCGCTATATTAATAAAGACATACAATACAATACAATACAAACTGTCTGACATACAAAATATATACAGCTCAACCCCGTTATAACGCGATCCGTCACAACGCGAATCCGCTTATAACGCGATGCAAGCGCGGCTCCCAATTTTCGTATTTATGAATATTTTACAGCACGATTATTGGTGTCTTAAATACTTTATTGTACAATGCATACAACTGTACATTATTTCTAACGCGATCCGCTTATAACGCGATGTGACTCTTTGGACCCCAAGCACAGCGTTATAAGGGGGCTGAGCTGTATGTATGTACAGTATCTAATTGAATATATATTTATATGTATGTATCGGAACATGCCTTTGTCTGAACAGATAACAGGATACCAGGTTAAACGATGTTACAAAGATTCGATTAACACCTCAATGAGACCCCTCCCTCAGTTACTGTATGCGAGAATCAAACTATGTTTAAAAGAGGTCAGATTAACAATTCAATGAGACCTCTCCCTTTGTTTACTGTATGCAAGAAACTGTTTCAAAAGAGATTGATTGAGATCTCCTAATCAATAATTCAGAGGGTAAGACCCCCACACTGGTATTAAAAGCCCCGAGACCTGTGAGTAAGCTAGGCCAGCTTTTCCCAACAAATGAGGACATTCCAGTAAGCAGCTCAACAAGGCTGACCTGAATCATGAAGTGAAGAAATTCCTCAACACAAGCTATGAGCAGGAGGAAGAGGTATATATATATATATATATATATATATATATATATATATATATATATATATATATATCAGTATGCAATTTGCAATATGTAACATCATTTTATAACTGGAATTGTAACGTAATGCAGGGGAGTGCAAACTTTTACTGCTGCGCCCCCCTGTCTGGCCTGCTCCGGAGCTCGCGCCCCCCTCCTACCTCGCAGATGCATAAAATAATGACGCTCCGGGGTCATATGACGTCAGGTCACATGACCCCGCGGTGTCATCTGACTCTGCATTGCCATGGAGCCGCGTCACAGCGCCTGAATCCCGGAAAGTTTCATTGTTGCAGCGGCCTCACGCGATCCCCCCGGCATTTATTTTAAATGCCTTGGGGAAGAGCGCGGGACCTCTGCAACCGGCCGCGCCCCCCCCAAAAAAAATCTCCCGCCCCCCAGTTTGCGCACCACTGATGTAATGTAATCTGTTATCTTATTGCTATGTGTGCTGTATTGTAACATCAGTTTGATTTGTTCATATTAATACAATTTTTATATATTCACTTTTGTTTGTGTTTCTCTGACACACTTCTCCAAAAAGAACGTGAAATACAGAGTTGTATTTCTTACACCTGCATGTATTTCACATCTATTTATGACTTATCATAGAGAGAGAGAGAGATATCTTTCTCACCTCCCAAATATGAGGGCAGAATATCTGGATTGCCCCAGACCTCACATTATTTTCTTACAGCTACAGTAAAAAGTTACCGATCCTACAAGAACAGAAATGATAGACAGCACTCACGGTCGGATAGAAAAATATAGTATAGCTAAATGCAGGGTGCAAAGGAACATAAGAAGGACCCAAGACCCTCCTACATAATAACCAACAAAGCCAATTGTTCCAGCACGCTCTGACTATAGGAAAAGAAGCAACAAGTGGGAAATGCCAAATCAAATGAATATTCTCCTGCTTTGCTGCTATTACAGTGTACCTTAGCACTTTTTGCTTGTTAGATTATCTTGTGTTGCTTAGTTAACTAGGGCTTATTTTGTTCACTGTTTTAGGGGTACTGGGGTAAGGGAAGTACCTCTTGTTCCTTTGGGACAAGGGGGAACGGGCCTGAGGAAGGGGCTTGTCCCCGAAACGCTACCCCCCTGTTTATCCCCTATTGTGTATACCCCCCCTTCCCCCTCTTTTTTCTTCACATTTTCCCAGTTTTTTTCTATTTTTTTGTGTGTTTTGTTCTATTGTGTTGGTGTCACTTTGCTCCTTGTATATAACTTGTGCATTTATTAAATATTCATTTGATTTGGCATTTCCCACTTGTTGCTTCTTTTCCTATAGTCAGAGCGTGCTGGAACTATTAGCTTTGTTGGTTACCGATCATACATTTGTGCTGTGAGTCTGAGTAATGCTTACAAATACCATCATTTTATAAAACCCGTCATAGCTAGAGAGAAACACCCCTTTGCTACCAGATAATCCAGCAAAACAGAATAATAATAATACCTTTATTTCATATAGCGTTTTTCTACCAATGGGACACGAAGCGCGTCACAATGACAGTATAGTGCGCGGTACGCAGCACATAGGAATGTTACAGCCACAGTCCTTGCCCAGGTGAGCTTACAATCTAAATTTTGGGTGCCTGAGGCACAGGGCGATAAAGTGTCTTACCCAAGGTCACAAGGAGCTGACACCAAGATTTTAATCTGCTTCAAATTCAAACTCTGTGGCATTGTTTACAGAGTCAGTGTCTTTACTCATGTAACGGTTTTTGTGCACCGGCCTGACCCACCCAATCTCACATTGGCCCCTGTGGTCTAACCGGTCCCCATTATAGTGTGATAGTGTCTGGTGGTGCACCTGTTGGCAACAGGACTCCTGAGTCTCCCGCATGATGGTGTGTGGGGAGGACCCGTCCAGACAGGCAGCTGAGGTAGTGTGCGGAGTCCTACCTAGTTCCAGTGCAGCGCCTCCACCTCATCAGGGTTCCTTCGGTCACTTGGCGATGGTCCTGGCGAGGAACTCCTCTGTGGTGCTCCTCTCTGTACAATCACTCCACACATGTACACGAGAGGGTTTGTAATTAAGAGCATCTTTATTGCTTGAGGTGGGCTATGCTGCCCCTCGCAGTAGTTTCTCTAGCCCCTCATAATCATTCAGTGCTTCCCTTTGAAAGGTGTAATTCTCCTTTAATAGGGATTCCCTATCCCAGCCGGGATGTCTTTACTCTGTGCCAGGTCCCTGGACACAGTGCTCTTACTCCTCTCAGAACTCCGCAGAACACAGAACTCAACTTTAGACACAGTGCTGTGCCTTATGTATACTCTGGAACTGACACACCTCTGACATCACTAACCATGGAGTCAGAGCCTGTGACCACTCCCATCCATACACAGGGCACCTCACCAGGGTGTGAGGGCAAACCTCCATAATTACTGCTGGCATGCCCACAACTTACCAGGCCTTACTGTCTGCAGGAGAGATGACTGTAGCCATTTTACATGACCGCTACACTCAGTTAGCCAGTCCTTCAGCTGGCAGCAAATGTGTTAACAACCTCAACTAATCAACGCCCTGTTTTACCTTATTTCTTACAATTTACTGTACCATATATAAAGGTTTTGAACAAGGTACGGGGTGGAGGCATATTTCAGTGAAAGAGAGGGGCTAGAACAAGAGGTCATTCTCTTTAGTTGGAGGGTGAAAATGTGAGGAGGTACTTCTTCACAGAAAGTGTGGTGGATGCATGGGAAAGCTTCCCAGCAGAGGTGAGGGGCATTAACAGTATGTGAATTCAAAAATGCTTGGGACAGACATCCTACATATGAAAGAATATTGTGGATCAAATAGCGTCTGAGGTTTTATAGCAGGTAGGTAAATGGGCAGACTGGGTGGTTAAGTGTTTCTTCTCTGCTGTCACATTCAATGTTTCTATATTAAACCAGCTCCATGGGTACCTCCAACACTGACATTGTCCAGCTCTTCTGGACAAGAGGAGGTGTGACCTCTATCTGAAATAGGACGTGATGAGCGTGAACAAGCTTTCAAGACCTCTTCTTACCTACTCTATGGGTGACTACAGTACATCTTCAAAGCTGGTGTGCAGGTCAACTCATCAAAAACCATCATGATGGGCAAGTATGAGGTATCTCAGCCTGCACCGAGCCTACACTTCTTCAGGGCAACAAGTGAGCAATCACGTCTGGAAGAAAAACTCCTAATCTGGAGATGTTTATGTGAGCAAGCAATACACTGGAAATAGAGTTGTGTGTAGAGAAACTCTGTGATAAATTATTTAAACCGTTTTTATGCTGTATACACAGCTGTGGATTTTGTAATCCGCCGCCCCATGGCACTTACATATGCCGGCCGCCTCCTTTCTGCTGCCCCCCTCCTCCTTCCGATTCGCAGCGTCAAATGACGCCGTGGACGACACCAAAGTGACGTTGCACGGCGTTTTTTTGCCAGGGTAACGCGACGTTGTGATGTCGTATGACGCCACGATGTCACATTGCCATGGCAACGAGACGCCGTGTAACGCCACGTTGGTGATGTCCACTGCGTCATTTGACGCTGCTAAATCGGAAGGAGGAGGAGGGCGGCAGAAAGGAGACAGCCAGGAGGCACCCGGCATATGTAAGAGACTTCCCGTAGGCCCGAGAGCATGGCAAATGTATATGGGGCGGACATTTTTGCTGCCCCCAAATCCTGTCGCCCTAGGTCCAGGCCTAATGTGAAATCTGCCACTGTATACAGTTATACTTCTTCTGCTTCCGAATCTGTGCAGACATTTGAAAACGAGTGTTGTCTTGGGTAAACCAGAATATTTGCTACCTGTAGCTTTACCTTGCCCGTTCACAGTCCTCTCCCGTCTTAAACCTATTTCACTCATCTCTCCCTACCTGCGGAACGCTCTTGCACTCGGTGTTCGCCCACCCCCCTCACTTTCCGCTTTGAAAGGCCAGCTGAAAAAATTCTTCTCTTACAAAGAAGCACCTCATTAAATTATCCATGCCCAGGGAGGGAAGAATCCACAGTACCCGCAGATACAAAGTAAAAATGTATTCCTTCAGAAAACAAAAAAGGAGTGAAAATGGGCAACCTTTCAGTCCAAGCGTGACAAAGGACTGTATGGACCAAAAGGTCACCTATTTTGACTTCTTGTTTGTTTTGTGATTAAATCATTTTTGTTATTTATCTCTTTTAAGCGAATGCTGTGGATTCTTCTTTCCCTATGTATGCTACAGTATTCTGGGCTGGAGTGGTGATCCCATTCCATCTGCGTGCCCCCTATCAAGCCAAGTACTTTTTGAGCCTTATATTGTTTGGGTCATTTTTGAGTGCCCCAGACATCTCTTTTTTTTTGTACAGCAAGGCCCCGCTTCACGGCGCCCCGCTTTTCGGCTATCCGCTGATACGGCGGTACCGAGTAAGTTGCCGCCATGTCTGCACTTGCGCAGAACGGGGAAGTCCGAGGTCGCGCATGCGCAGAACGGGAGGTTGCTGAGGGTGCGCATGCGCAGAACGAAGGTTGCGCGCGCCTACCGGAGATTGCGCATGCGCTGAAGGGGGGGGGGGGGATTGTCGGTTTGCGCATGCGCACACTCCAAAAATCGCCAGTTCCGCTCTCCGCCGATTTTCGCTTTGCGGCTGGCCCTTAGAACGGAACCCGCCGCTTGCCCGGGGCCCTCCTGTATTAAATGATTCATGTCTACACTACTGACTCCAAATGCACTTCCCCTCCATGACTTTTAATAATGCCCTTTTTATGCCTACGGTGTCTGTAAGTCTCCCAATATACCACTTAGATTGTAAGCTCTTCAGGGCAGGGCCTCCCTTTGCCTAATGTTGCCATTCACTTGCTGCTCTTATCCCCATTGTTGGTACTTTATTTACCTTGTATTGCACTTTTATAAAGCCCTGTATACACAGTTGACATTCACCAGCAAAGCTACTGTGGGTGAAACAATCTTGGTGGGTTGTATGTAATGTGACTTTGCACATGTCGATATGCGTCAGAAGAAGTAGGGAAATATGTCAGGTCCCAGGGATGTCTAGACTGGTCAGTGCTATGGAGAAAGGAAGCTGCAGACTATAATGTGAGAAGCTCTGGCTGCTTTTGCACATCCAAATAACAGCACCTTCACACACTTAAGCCACACGTGTTTGCCATTAATGAAGAGAAGGAAGTCTGTGCTCTCACAATGCGGTGACTCATACTCCTGCTGCCTATACACCTTCCGCCCCGAGCCGAGACTTGTCCCTCTTGGCTCTCGGTATCTGCGGCAGATGTGGTTAAAGCTATAAATCTGTAAGACTTTCAGTATTTAATTTCTTAAAACAATAGACAAATACGAATTCCTTTTTAAGAGAGTGAAGACAGCCAATAGTCATCAAACACTAGCTTGTTACTGTTAACCATAAACACCATGTAACCTGGGACAGTAGTGTAGCCGCAAAGCGATAATATACATTGTGACGTTACCCTGAGAATGGGAAATTAAACTGCGCTCTTGCCATTAATTAAAGCAATTAACACTAACAGGAATAAGAATGGATCTGAATGCAAACTCTCCTTGTGACCATGGACAAGTCACTTTATCTCCCGGTGCTTCAGCTACGGTCTTTGCGGCAGACTCGTTCTGCCGGTAATGTCCCATGTACAGTGCTGTGTATATTGTCAGTGACAATTGGTGAGACTTTTACATGTTTGCAGATTTTCAACATTTGTGGCCGGTGAAAACATTTGTAAGGATCGGAAACGTCCCCAGAATATCAGACTTAGAAAGGACTTTAGGACAACAATCCCCTAAAGCAGGGGCTCCCCCCAGAGCTGACCAGTCCCCCCAACTTTCTGAGAAATTTTAGTTTTTTTTGTAAACCAATAGAAATTTCTTTCTATCGGCCACCAGACTTCTTACCTGGCAAACAAAATTTTTTGTATCTCGGGAAACAGATGTTCCCCAAAAGGTCAGAGGACTGCAGATCATCATCTCAGAAAGACACCCAGGTCCACGTAATTAAAAAAAAAACAACCTAACAAGAAATATGGATCGACCAGCCCAATCTGCTGCTTTAATAGCATCTTTAGTGAATATTTTCCAAGAGCGGTTGGCCAATATTGGCAAATTTTGCACATGTAGCCAGGTCTCCCAGCAGTATCAGCACCCCCCTCACCTTCCTAGAGATCGCGGGTGCCGCCGAGTCCAATGGCGGCCCCATCGGGCGATACGGGAGGTGAGGGCGGTCAGGTCCCGGCTCGGGGGTTGCTGGGGACGCGTGCGGCCGGTTGCCAGGGCCGCACGTGCATCACGGGAATCCCGGCACTCTCGGAGCCGGGCGGTTAGGGCGCCACCATTGCGCGTTAGTTCGCGCAGGCGCAGTGGTCGCGCGAGTGTAGGGCTGGAGCGGGGAGTAGCGCGTTGCCCCTTAGTGCATGCCGGTTGCCGGGGACGCGATCGGGCCGTCGCTAGGGCCGCGATCGCGTTGCTACGGGCCCGGCGTCTGGCGAGAGGGAGCGAGAGGGAGTCAAGGCAGCCCCCTATAGTTCGCGCATGCGCAGGGAAGAGGCAGAAAAGCC
Source organism: Ascaphus truei (assembly GCA_036426205.1). Taxonomy (NCBI): domain Eukaryota; kingdom Metazoa; phylum Chordata; class Amphibia; order Anura; family Ascaphidae; genus Ascaphus; species Ascaphus truei. The sequence continues at coordinate 9,174,154 of CM071584.1, forward strand.
CGCGAAGCCAGAGCCTATTAAGGAGGGCCCTAGAGAGGGACTACAGGCCCCATGAGCCTCTGTATGCCCCATGTGACACCAGGGAGCCAATAGGGCTTAGGAAGGCCAGGCAGGCAAAGAGATACATTTCGCGCGCTGAGCCCACGTTAGTCAGTCAGAGACCGGAGCAGCCCAGGGAAGGAGGTAGGGTACAGGAGTCAGGGACTCCCTGTACTAGGCCAGCACCCCCAGGGCCCGAGATAGCTCAGCTCCCCAGTAAAGTGAGTGTTGCCAGGGACAGCCCTCAGGTTAGGGACCCTGTCACTTGCATTAGTGGGAGCTGGGGAATAGAAGGAAAGAAAGGCAGCAGCAGACTTAGTGTTAAGTTGCAGGGTGTTGCTGCATACGCTGATAGTGATCAGTTAAGTGAGTTGGAGTCAGGGAGCTGTGAGGGAAGGAAGGGTGCGGGGAGCGAGTGTAGCTCCTGCCCCATATAGGTACCTACACCCCAGGTAGGCCCAACTCCCCACTAGTTTAGTGGGTAAATGCTTAGGGAGGCCCAAGATAGGGACGCTGCCCTTAGTGTAGAGTGCTGCCTTGTCAGAGTCACGGCTGTTAGTGCTGTGAGGTCTGACAGACAGGCACCTTGTTGCGCAGCACGTTGGCTGCAGCCTCCAGTGAGCTACAGCTTGCTGCTGTAGGCGCTGGGACTAGTTAGAAAGTAGTGAGGCTGAAGGGACTTGGGTAGTTAGGGGAGTGGGACAGGTCATTACCCCCTACCGGCCATAGGAGTTCCCCAAGCCACCGCAGGTTGCTGTACTACAGGGACAGGCCCTAGGTTAGGGTTCCGGTCAGGTTAGTACCACTTATATAGATAGGGACACAGCGGCTGCTGCTGTTCCTGTGGGAGCGGTTGGACCCACGTTGGGGTTCACAGAGACTTTCGTACGAATAGGATCGCCCCTGGCGGTCCGCACGTGCAAGGAGTTCGGTTGGAGGATCAGACGGATTCATCACACGTCTGACCCTTTGAGAAGATTGTTGCGGACCCGAGCACCGGAGTGCTCGGCAGGTACTATCTAATACACAAGTGCACCAACGGGCCCTTAGTTTAATAGTGACTGCGCAGTCACCCATTGACTCTCTCTGCAAGAGTGCGGGACATTGGGTGGGGTTCTTTGGACACTGGGTGGGATCACCTGGTGTTGGGGAAGCGTCCTGCTGGACGTCGCAGTTAGTGTCTCCTCGTGAGAGGGACACCGGTTATGTGATACCTGTCATGATGTGTTATATTCTGTTCCTAAGTAAATAGTATTAGTTATTATATATCTGTGTGTGAGTACTGATTATTAGTAATTGTCCTGCGAGGAACCACTCCCCCTCTGGTGGGAGCCATCGCAGGTGGAGGCGCTGAATTGAGTAAGTGGTTACCCCTAGTATAATTGCCCCAGGTTCCCCGTGGCGGAAGCTCAGCCCTCCTGCGAGCCAACAGGTAATGCACCACACCTATGGTAACACCGTATGTTCCTTGCACCCACATCAGATCTGCGATTGGTGGGGGGGGGGGAATACCCGTTACATTTGGAGGCGCTGCTGAGATAGACCTGGGGTGCCCTATCCTATTTTTCCAAATTTGTCCAATTCCTATTTTTTTATCATGGTTGTGAAGTCCGGACACGAGGTCCACGACTGGGCTATGAAGTTGAGAGTGCCACCGCTCCACACGCTTGCGGTGTGCCGCGTCCCTGTAGATATTCCGTCAAGGTCTATACGCTCAGCCTTGCGGCAAAACCCTCATCTCCGGGGGGCTGCCACCATAGCCGTGGTAGATCAACACTTGGAGGATAAGAAGCATTGCTCCATGTTAGTGAGCATAGGACAAGATATAACTGAAGATCAGGGTCCGTCCAGCTTGTGGTTGGAAGATTCGGTCGGTTCAGACTGTCCTGTAGTGTACCCGGAGCTGCCAAAACAGGAGAGCGCACGTGTTGCTGACTGCACGCCGGCACAGGAAAGTATTGCAACAATCTGTCCGGGACTGGCGGGAAACCCTAAGCCCCGCCCCTGCAATGCGAGTGAGTCAGTGCAGAGCCAGACCCACTCCCTTGTAGAAAGTGCCCGGTTGTTGAAGCCTATTGTGCCCCAGTTTGCAGAACCAGCAGAGGACATGGGACAATTGATGAAGGCAGGTACTACAGTCTTCGTCAGAAAGACGGAGAGGAGCTATTGGATTTCCTCCTGCGATTGGAGCAGTCCTACGGGAGATGCGAAAAGGGGATCGTATTAAGGCCACCGAGGTGGATGTGTACTGTTGTGATCAAATTCTGAGAGGAGCGATACCTGACCATCCTGTTGTGGTCAGATGAAGGCTCTTGGATGCGGGGTGACCCCTTTCCTGGAGGAGCTAGTGGAAGAGATAGAGAAATATGAAGTTGCAGAAATGCTGCAAATGCTAACATTTTAGACCGGTTCCAGAGCAGGACCCACGGGACCCAGGTCAGCCAGTTACGGAGCCGAGCAACACGTTGCGGAGGATCCGATCGTGATGTTGCCAGCGGACAAGGTTGAAGTCCCATCGGTGGCGATGCGCCTACCGGCGAACCCCCAGCAGTGAAACGGAGGAATCACAGGGTAAGGTGTATATACCCCCACCTTCTTCTATGAATCCAGCGACCCGTCACAGTGGTGATGCGCCTGCCGGCGGACCACTTTAGGTGACACCAATGAACACACTATCTCGGCGAATGCATAGCCTGCTGTGGGCCGTGTGCCTAGATGAAGGTGTCCCGATGTTGCGGACCCTGCTGTGGGCCAGTGTGCCCTACCATGGTCCGTCCGACCTACTACAGAGGTACCATCGGTACTAGGCTTGGGGCCAGTACCTACAGACGACAAGGGTGAGTCGACTGCCCCCGGGGTGTTGGGGGTGAGCCCATGCGCTCCGACCCAAATGGTCCCAGGACTGGGATCCAACGCTCCCGAGTTTCCAGCAAGTAAGTGGACTGTCCCCAGAAGTGCCGGGGACAGGTCCCAAGACAGTAGAGGTGGGAACTGACAGCGTCCCAAGGACCTGTTGGCCACCGTGAATCATCGCAGTGGTAAGGTATCTACCCTTTACTCCCGCCGGGTGAAAACAGAGACGTGAGAAAAGAGACGTTGTTCATTTCTAGCTTCCCAGTGGAAGCCTTGCCAGTCGGTAGGGACCAGGACTGTGTAGCGAAGGAGTTAGTGAAAATTTTCTCCTTAGAGTCCAAAAAAGGAGCGCTCCATTCACCACGTAGTGGACCGCGGAAAAGGTCCTGGCCTCCTGGTCTACCGCACCTGCCGTGGATGGCCGGGTAAAGGCCTGGTTAAAGGACACTGTGCTATTCCTTCCACCAGGGGAGGAAGTAGCGAGGAACCGGTACTGGCACCCCAGAAGGTGCCCTTCAAGAGAATTTTCTGCGGGAGGCTCACGGACGCAAAAGTGAGGACCCCCATATGATCAGTTAGGGGCACCCCAATATGGTCTCAGACTAGTCTCGGGTATAGTGTGGGATGTACCATGTAATCTGAGGTGTAAAGTCGACCTGCTAAGTGTACCAATTATGACATGCAATTTTTTATTGTGTAACCTATGTCAGGGTATGGCGTTCTCCAAGCGAGGACGTTGGATTTTTCACCAGGGGGGTGTGTAGCCAGGTCTCCAGCAGTATCAGCACCCCCCTCACCTTCCTAGAGATCGCGGGTGCGCCGAGTCCAATGGCGGCCATCGGGCGATACGGGAGTGAGGGCGGTCAGGTCCCGGCTCGGGGGTTGCTGGGGACGCGTGCGGCCGGTTGCCAGGGCCGCACGGCATATCACGGGAATCCCGGCACTCTCGGAGCCGGGCGGTTAGGGCGCCACCATTGCGTTAGTTCGCGCAGGCGCAGTGGTCGCGCGAGTGTAGGGCTGGAGCGGGGAGTAGCGCGTTGCCCCTTAGTGCATGCCGGTTGCCGGGGACGCGATCGGGCCGTCGCTAGGGCCGCGATCGCGTTGCTACGGGCCCGGCGTCTGGCGAGAGGAGCGAGAGGGGAGTCAGGCAGCCCCTATAGTTCGCGCATGCGCAGGGAAGAGGCAGAAAAGCCCCGCGAAGCCGAGCTATTAAGGAGGGCCCTAGAGAGGATACAGCCCCATGAGCCTCTGTATGCCCCATGGACACCAGGGAGCCAAGGCTTAGGAAGGCCAGGCAGGCAAGAGATACATTCGCGCGACTGAGCCCCACGTTAGTCAGTCAGAGACCGGAGCAGCCCAGGAAGGAGGTAGGGTACAGGAGTCAGGGACTCCCTGTACTAGCCAGCACCCCCCGGGCCGAGATAGCCTTTCAGCTCCCAGTAAAGTGAGTGTTGCCAGGGACAGCACCTCAGGTTAGGGACCCTGTCACTTGCTTAGTGGAGCTGGGGAATAGAAGGAAAGAAAGGCAGCAGCAGACTTAGTGTTAAGTGCAGGGTGTTGCTGCTACGCTGATAGTGATCGTAGTGAGTGTTGGAGTCAGGGGCTGTGAGGGAAGGAAGGGTGCGGGGAGCGAGTGTAGCTCCTGCCCCATATATGGACTCTACACCCCAGTAGGCCAACTCCCCACTAGTTTAGTGGGTAATGCTTAGGGAGGCCCAAGATAGGACGCTGCCTTAGTGTAGAGTGCTGCCTTGTCAGAGTCACGGCTGTTGACTGTGAGATCTGACAGACAAGCACCTTGTTGCGCAGCACGTTGGCTGCAGCCTCCAGTGAGCTACAGCTTGCTGCTGTAGGCGCTGGGACTAGTTAGAAGTAGTGAGGCGAAGGGACTTGGGTAGTTAGGGGTGGACAGTCATTACCCCCTACCGGCCATAGGGAGTTACCAACCACGATCAGGTTTTCGTGTTGACTACAGGGGCTTACGCCCTGGTTTAGGTCTTCTGTTCAGTGTTAGCACGCGGATATTGATAAACAGGGTTACATGAAAAGGAACCATGAAAAAGCGGCATATGGGTAAAGAACAACAGCACACAACGTGTAAAAGTAAAACCAAGTAAAGTTGTGGAATATCGGCTAGGCAAACGGGTCCTACCACGATGGTGTTTTGAGGGGTGGTGATGGAAACGGGTTGAATAGGCGAGGAACAACGGTCGCCGTAAAGAAGTAATGATTTGGGAGCGAATATATAGAGGGTAGGGCCGAGTGTTAAGATATTGATGGGCTCAAAGAGATAGATGACGGGAATATGTGGAATGGACAACCAATCCATTTCTCCCCTCCTTCAACGCCGTGCCACATTACGCCACCTTTCGCCCAGAGCTCCGACGCCCATTACACAATAACCCTCAACCTTCTTAATGACGTACCTCTTTAACCTTCATAAAAACATCTAGCTTTCCTGCTCCCCCAGCGCCTTCACGCAGCTGTCCCAGTATCTCTCATTATAAACCCCCTCCGTTCTCTAGTTACCAACACCACCCCAGTTACCGCCTCCGCCCTTCTACCTCCCAATTCATCACCCCTCCAGAATATTTACTCGAAATATGGCAACGTTGTTATCCTGAACCAATTAACTCTACAAAAATCAGCGCCTATTTGCTAACACTTGTGCATTCTGTATTAATAAGAAAGCCATCATCCTTACCCCCCTCTCTTTATACATTAAAGAATATTATCAAATACATCCTCCACCCCCGTAATATACCCCTGCATTACCTAGCCCGAATAATCCCACCAGACAAGACCCACAACCCAACGCTTAAGAAATCTTGCCAATTCATAATACTAACTTACCCTATACTCTGTAAGATGTGAAATACCAAAAAACTAAAAAAAGATTCTCAACACCATCTCCCCTCTTAGCACTCTTCAAAATATCACCTCTTCCACCCATATGATTCACAACACCTATACCTGAAACAGCGTAATCATTCACTAGTCCAACCACACACATTCCAAATACCGTTAAACAACTCGTATTCAGCACACCAATCAAAATGAATCTACTACCTCACCCCCACATCAAACTACCACTTACCTTCAACATCCTTCCTCCCAAATGTCAATCAACGCTCACAATGAGTACTATAATTTTCCATAGTTTTACATAAGCACCATTTTTTACCATAGTATACGCTCACTACAGCAAGCGATCAAAATCCTACTCCTATCAACTTCTATTCGTCCTCACGTGCTTTGCCTCTTTATAGTGTTCTTCGTTCTTTGCTAGCTAGGGTACTATGGCCACCTGTCAACAAGCCCTTTTCTTCTTGTACCCTCACTGCCCATACAACAACTTCCAATCTCGTAAAACACCCCAAACACCAAAATTCAACGAACCCTACAATCCGGAACCTAACTATTACACGAAACAAACAACTGACCCAAAATCCACTTAAAATTATCCCTAATCTCACCGGTTAAGCACCGCAGGTTGATGTACTCCAGGGACAGGCCTCTAGGTTAGGGTTCCGGTCAGGTTTAGTACCACTTATATAGATAGGGACACAGCGGCTGCTGCATGTGTCCTGTGGGCGGTTGGAACCCACGTTTGGGGTTCACAGAGATTAGTACCGAATAGGATCGCCCCTGGCGGTCCGACGTGCAAGGGTTCGGTTTTGGAGGTCAGACGGATTCATCACACTCTGACCCTTGAGAAGATTGTTGCGGCCTCGGCCCCTCCAAAACCCACCAACCACCCCCGAGAACGTGCTCGGCGGTATATTAATAAACAAGTGCACCAACGGTGCCCTTAGTGTTAAATAGTGACGCGCAGTCAACCATTGGACCTCTCTGCAAGAGTGCGGGACATTGGGTGGGTTCTTGGACACTGGTGGTGATCACACTGGGTTGGGGAGCGTCCTGCGGGACGTCGCAGTTAGTGTCTCCTCGTGAGAGGGGACACGTAGTATGGGATACCTGTCATGGAAGGGTTATATTCGTTCTAAGTAAAGAGTATTAGTATTGATATCTGTGTGGTGAAGTACTGATTATTAGATTGTCCTGCGAAAACACTCCCACCTCTGGTGGGAGCCCATCGCAGGTGGAGGCGCGTGAATTGAGTACGTGGTGCCCCTGTATAATTGCCAGGTTCCCCGTGGCGGAAGTCAGCCCTCCTGCGAGCCAAAAGGTATGCACCACACCTATGGTAACACCGTATGTACCTTGCACCCACATTCAGGATCTGCGATGGGGGGGGGGGGGGAATCACCCGTACCACACATTTCAACATTTTCACCTATTAAATTGAGGGGAAATGTTGATTTTTCAATCGTGCGAACCACCAAAATAGCCCTCACTCCAACATTGGGTGAGATGGACATTCTTATACAAGTTGCCAGAAAACCCTTTCTGAAGGCGAACGGAGCAACACTTTCAGTTTGGGTTTCTATCAGCGCTACACAAGAAAATATTAATATTTTTTTTTTGATAACATACAGCCACGGGGCTGTGATCCTCTAGCTTTAATATTGAGACTCCGGGATTTTTTTATTAATATATCTCCCTGGTTTCCTGTTTTACTTCCTGCGGAAGTACTACATCTGGAATAATTACTAATGGGTCCACTGTAGGTGAACCGGCTGTTTTAGCAAGTGGTTCGGAGTCAGAGATCAGTATACATTGCGGGACGTGTTGTATTCTCCGTTAAAACAAAACATATAACTTCAGCTAAAAGTTACAAAGCAGGTCAAGGTGTATGCAGGAAGAAAACCTCGGATGGATAAAGGAGGATGTCTCAAAAGAGACCCGGGAAAAAATAATATTCACCATTGTATTGGCAAGATCTTCGATTGGCAGTGTGCCGTCTGGTTTGAATTATAAAAATGAACATATTTGTTTTTTTTTTTTAATTGGATTTTTTACTTTTGCTTTTGGGCTATGGTGCTTTTTGGATCATTTAAACGAGCCCAATGTGGAGTTGCTTTTATACAGAAGAAAAAGAAAAAACCAGACACAGCCGTTCCAGAATGATATAAAAACAATATTATGCTATTGGAAAATATGTCAGGGTACGAGGTTGAAACATCTTGTTTTCATTTCCAGGAATGTCTCCGGGGGCCAAATGTCTGTTTGATATTTCTAATAGGTCTGCAGATTAAGTCCAATCATAATTGGGTTTTATTGGGAGAGCTTGCAGGAATTATCATTTTTTTTTCTTTCTTTTTTTATTACACGTATTTTTCAATTGAAAGCAAAAAGTTTTAAAGAAAAATTATACATATTACAATATATTATATATAATATATATATATAGATAATAGTGATATATGTAGATATATAGACACAGACCACAACTTCAAAACGGACAGCAGCGAGGGCACAAGCTCGCGTCACAGGTGTAATGCAAAGAACGGACGACGTGATCTGTGAGATGCGAAGGCTAGCAACAATAACTCAACAGTTGTGCACGTAATCCGTACTTCGTTTTATAGTATCTATATAATATACACACAACACAACAAACACACACACCCACGTGTCTATTGCACTAAATAAAAAACTACTACCTTAAATAAAAGGTCTTGTTTTTCTCATCTTCTCTAACAGGCATGACTCAGATATTCACGCTAATATTGGCATTTGCAGAGCTGCTATTAGTGTTAAATCACTTAAAAGCTTTACCTTTCCCCCGTCCCGCTCAGAAAGGCTTCCCTTTTAATCCCAGTCGTACTGTTTTACAGGCATGCTGGGGCTTTGCTTTTATTTCTTTTCACAATCCTTAATTCATTAGGGGCCAATTTCTAGAGGTTCATAAAGTATCAGTTTTGTAAAGTGAACATTAAAACAGGAACTGTTTGCACTGGGGGAGAAGGTCACAAATAACCTTATATAATAAGGTGATCTTCCTTTCTGGCTGACCTCCATGGACAGATTTCCTGGAACAGGCTTAGACAGCCCTGGTTTTATAGCTCACACTCTCTACAAAGTTTTAGCAGGCTTACGAAGCATTAGATCAGTCCTGTAAGACAATGTCATCTTGTCCCTTGTCTCCCCACTGCTGGAAGAAGCCTCCCCAAGGATCTCCCAGGTCCTGCGGTCACAGCCTCTCTTCTCCACGTCGCTCCAACACACTTTCTGATTTTATCCTCCCCTCTTACTTTTGGTCGTCGTCTTGGTCTTTTAATCTCTCTTGGAATCCAGTTGAGTACCATCTTTTTCCAACGACGGTCATTTCTTCTTGCAATATGTCCGGCCCACTGCCATTTTAGTTTCTTCATAACAATATATGTAAGCAAGTGTATATAAACGCAAGCGTCACATTGTCCTGGCACAAGAAAGAATATAACTACTTTTTTTAATTTACAAACCCAGAGCATTGTAAAGGGATTTATTTTAAAAGAACGTTCTGCCTTTCTGTTTTCAGAGCACAAATATTATATAAATCTCATTTAAAATTAGGTCAACTGGTTCAACTCAGTAGTACATATACATACATACATACATACATACATACATACATACATACATACATACATACATACATACATACATGCTTGCTGAAACCAGTATATATGGATTTGTAAAAGTAGCTAAATAAACTCCAGCACCTTGATTCGCCGTGCTTGCTCATCCCCCATCAAAAGAACAGAGTTTAAATCTTCCGGGGCATGGAGAAGACAGCTTCACTTCACAGCATACTGAGTTACTGAGCTGTCTGCTTGTGACAAACATGCAGTACTGCCTGGCCATTTACTGATGAAGTGCTAAAATGTGGTTTCCCCAGGCAATTATAGGAGAACATAGTGTTATACAAGACAAACACATACTGTTACTCAATGCAGACACCCAGTTATAGAAATGCCCTGCACTCCCATACTCCTCCTTCCCCATTTACTGAGATTTACCAGAGACCGAGGAAGGGACCAGGATGCTGAAATAATACTTGGAATTTCTTGTACCTTTTGGATACAGCAGAGAGCACAAGTGTTCACATGTGGAGGGCTGGGTTTAGCATGTGTTTGGGCCGGTGCTACAGCGGATGAAGCCAGAACTGAAAATTGTACCCAGTGCAAAATATGCATCAATGTGATCTCCGACATGAGGAACGGATTATAGGTTTCAATGCCGAAGCAGTGCGTGGGCCATGCAGGGCCTAGCAGAACGCCTCCGCCATTAAACACAGGGCAAACGTTATGTTCTCCAAAACCCAGAGGGGATTCCGGAGGGGATGGTTGCAGTGACCAGTGGCTTGAGAGTCCCTGGATGTGAGGCTAGGGCAGGAACAAGAGTGGTGATTGAGTGGTATTTATGGGGGGGTGGACCTTCTATCGCCCCATGAGCACTCGTGACGAGGATTCTGCCCACGCTCCCTATCTAGGTTGTGGCAGGTAGTAGAAAGGATAGGGATGTTGGTATTGCGTGGGTGAAGGAAGGTAGGTGAGGGTTTGATTGGTATGATTTTTCATATGATTGCATTCACGTCTCAGACAGGCCTGCAACCCTGTCTTTCCCCATTATCCCTTAGCACACAATGCGTCCACTACAGCCAGGGGTTCTGGGTAATGATATGCAAATGAGCACAGTGTGTCACTCTTGACACTCATCCATTTTAACATGGAGCCCTATAAGCTTATGCCTGCCGCATTACACGGCTTTTCAGCACAGCCTGGGTTATAAAAGTGCAGAGCCAGTAACCCTACTCACAGACAGCAGTTTCCACCTTTTTGGGTCTCCCCAGTGTGAGGACGGCTGCTGGCTTTTTTAATGTCTGGTTAAATGTCAAAATGTTGTTGTATACAAGTGGTTAACTCGCTATAAATTCAAATGAACATTGGGTCAGGCAAAAGGATTCCACGGAAATTTCATGTTGTATTTATATGATATGAAATATGGGATATTAGAATTGTAGTTTTTTCTTTTGAATATTTGACAGGATAAAAGATTTATGTTTAGGAATCAGGGCTGTATCAGACACGGAATTTAGCTGTGCATGTATTTTGCAGGGGTTTGCTGTGGTGAATAAACAGTTCACATTAGACAGCGAAAATGTAAACCTTTTCCCCTTTGGGGAAAATCTGTGCTCCCCAAAGCCCCATCACAAAGTACTCCATAAATAGAGGAAGACATCTGACCGTCCTCAAGGGTTCTGAAGCTGCATTTTTTTCCATATTTGTTGCACTGAGCACTTTGTTTACACTTGAGAACTATTTACTTCTATTCACATTTGTCACTTTATTCCACTTTAAGAGCGCCATATTCACTTTTTCTGTTTATGGACAGCGGCCTTTCCAGAAAACTATCCTTCAATACAGAAATTAGCGGACTAGGGAGTAGTTGGGAACTAGTTAATCAGGAGTGGGCTTTAAGAGTTATATCAACATGCTATTAAAGCATAAGCTTAAGCTTGCTGCATGGTCACAGCTTTAAGCACAGCCAGGGTTAAGATGCATAGCCAGAAAACCCACCCACAGACAGCTGTTTCGATGGTTTTGAAGCAAAAGGTGACACTGTGTGCCCATTTGCATGTCATTTCCCAGAATCCCTTGCTGCAGTGGAAGTGCTGTGTGCTGGGTGATAATGGTGAAAGGCGGGGTTGCAGACCTGCCTAAGACATGCAAATGATTATATTACAAAGTGTAACTAAAGAGTAATAGACAGTCTGCAGTTTGGAACACAGCAACAGATCTGTTTGTAATACTTTGTTGCCAAAGTGCAGAGCTCAAAAAGGTGTGTGTGAGAGCCTGTTTCAAAAGAGGAAGTGGGTATGACTTTCTAAACGGTTGCTGCAGCAACCAAAGGATGAAAAAAATAATAAAAAATGGCATTAGTAGTTACAAAAATGCAGACAGTATTAACTAATACTACAGAGCTGATTTATTTAAAAAAAAATAAAACCATATAGAATTTTTCACGTTTTGATGCTTTAAGAGTCAAATTAAAATAAAAAATAAAAAACAATCACTTATCTAATACTACAGAACTGATTTATATTAAAAAAACATATAAGATTTCACATGTTTTGCTGCCTTAAAGGAGCAATACTACACCCCCCCCCCCTCTTTTTTTTCTTCTTAGGCCTGGGACATAGTGCCCCAAACAGTGCAGGGGCAGGACGGGGGCGGGCCAGTGACGTCACGGAGCTGGTTCGCCCTCATTGGGCGAACCGCTCATGTGACCGGCCCTCCGCTCCGGCAAGCGGGGAAATGTCAAATCTCCGTCAGACACACGCTTCCCCAAGCGTGCTGACGCGTGCGCGAGCCCCTGCTAAAGCCGCTCTCATTGCGGCTGCAGGGGCTCAGTGCCGAGCAGCAGCACGGCTCAGCACGGGTCAGCACATAAGCGCTGACCATGCCCGAGGCCTTATTTGTATATGTAAAGCATGTAAATATATCATTCTACATTCTTACCTAAACTGGCAAACGTTTGGTGCCCCTGTTATAAATCTGTAAACAAATCCTGACTGTGTGCCTAATGAAATGGCCGCCTACTAACTTTGTACTGCAGTAGAATTTTTCACGTTTTGTTGCTTTAACGCACATTAAGCAAGCACAGGTAACCCCTTACTGTCCATAAAAACCCAACACAGGGGAAAACACAGCATGCATAGAGTTTTAGAAGGGAGGGATGACGTGATCACATATCTTTTTAATAGGTTTGAAGCAGGGGTGTATTCGGAACTGAACCAGGTTGATTTCAGCTCTGGGTACTCCCTGCTTCCCAAAATACTTATCTCGAAACGGGGGGAGGGGGTTGCTAGCAAATCTGGCTGGGCTAGTTGGGGTTCTCGTAATGGCGGCTTCAGTGTCCCGTGTCACTCTAGCCAATAGAAAGCCGTGACATCATCCCTGGTGGTTTCCTATTGGCCCGCGTACCCAGGACATTTAAACCTGAGAGATACCGGCACCCCCTTCGGAGGTAGGTATCCCAGGAAGCAGGGGGTTCCTCAGAGCTAAAATGAACGCAGTGCAGCTCCGGAGACCCCCTGCTTCAAACCTGTTACAAAGAAACAAAAACGCAGCTTGGACTGAACATTTAAACCCCTGAATATAAGCGACTCTGTAGCAGTGGGCACTTTACATTTTTATCTGTGTCTGAATAAGAATATTTTTTTGACAACATACTTTTTATTTCTAGTTCATGGTTATTACATGCACGGAAATCCTCGTTTGATTCACTCTGCAAAATGTGTTACTCTCCCCTCCTAAAAATCATATCCTTCTTATTCGGGACACGTCCTGGCACTTCGGTCGCAATCCTCTGGCATTTTGAACTGGCAACATTTGTACAGTCGCCAATCTTAGGAAAGACCGACACGATTTACAAATATATGTGAATAGCAGGTTCAGACAGGTGTTATTCCCAACCTGCAACCTGCAGTGTATCTTCTGATAATAGCACTCTGGCCATTTCTTGATATATATATATATATATATATATATATTTCTAAATGTAAGTGGATGGCGTCCGTGTCTCTCTGTCTGCATCTGCCTGTGTCCCTAGGGGAAATCTCATTGGTCCCTTGGGCCCACCGCCCACCCAACCTTCTCATTGGCTTGAGGCGGAGTAGTGACGACACACACACACACAACACACTCTGTGCTTGGCCTAACTCTCCCGTCAGTTGGACGACAGCAGCTCACCGTCCACACTCCCCCCCATCCTCTCCCGGTTGCCCCTCCTCTTCCCGGTTTGCCCCTCACTCTCTCCCCCCTCACCACCTCACCCAAATTCCAACGCTCCCGCAACATCCCCAGCCGCACCACATCCTCACACGTGCGACGCTCCCGGAAGGGGAGCGACGGGGCCTCCTGATCAGCAGCAAACTACCCAGGCTCCTCCCCCCTCGCTCACAACGAGGAAAAGCGCGGCACGGCCCGGGCCTCCTGCACTCCCCCTCACGTGCGCCGGCTCCTGGACGGAGGGGAAGCGCGGCGCGGGCCTCCTCCTCACGTGCACCGGCTCCCAGACGGAGGGTAAGTGCGGTGCGGGCCTCCTGCCACTCTTGCCCCCCCCCGCCAGCTTCCCGAACTCACCTCCTGCCCCAGCCAGATGCCACGGGGTCAAGGTAAGTCACCCACCGTCTCCCATCCACGCACTGTCACCCAGTCACCCACACACCCACCCAGTCAGGGCCTGAAACAAGTTCTCTCTCTGGGATTAATGTAAGAACGGTCTCAAAAACCTAAACAGCTTCCCAAGCAGAGAGAGATCCAAACGGGACTTTCAGTCATCAAAAAGTGTGGTGTAAATTTAGGTTTCTCTGAAGGATTCTAACCTCAGAGGTTGAACCTCTCCCAAACCAAACAGAATGTCCCTTTCTTTCAGTCCTACCCAAACATCTCAGCGAATCCGTAACGAGAAATACTACTCAGGAGCCAAAGTTAACCCCGGCATGCAAATGCACTGAGGTCATTTTAATATCATATCCAAAAAACAAAAGCAAGCTCCAAAGTATGAGGTTAAAACCACCGCCAATACTAGATTACAAAAAATAAAACAAAAAGTACATTTATTGTAACCCTCACGTGGATGAAACAAAAGACTCCTTGTTCTTAACGATGCATCCCCTCCTCCCGCGCCAAAAAAATGATCTAGCACACGCGCAGCCCTTTAAAGATTTGCCAGCCCTATTTTTACCTTTTCTCCTAGTTGTTTTTTTACTTTATTTACAATTTTATTTAAAAAAAGGCCCAAAGCCTGAACTAGAGTGTTTCCATGGTAACCTCTGCTGCTTATTCTTACTTTCTCCATACAGACCTACCTGTACTAGAGAAACTGTATTATACAGAATCCTGCTAAGACTGTTTGAAGTCCCGTAGTTAATACAGTGGCGGATATAAAATCTGCCGCCCTTAGACACTTTCCTGTGTCTGCCGCCCTACTTCTCCTTCAGAATCCAGTGTCAAATAACACCGCGGACGTCACCAACGTGACGTTGCGCGCCGCCGCTTTACCATGGTAATGCGACGTCACGGTTGCCATGGCAATGAAACGCCATGTGACGTCATTTGACGCTCGATTTTGAAGGAGAAGCAGGGAGGCAGAACAGAGGCGGCCGGCACAGGTAAATAAGTCACTTCCCATTAGGTCCGATAGGCTAATGCAAACGGGGGGGCGGACATCTTTGCCTTCAGCCCGGGCCTAATGGGAAATCTGACACGGAGATAATATCATTATATTTTTTAAGTGGCGCCAACATATTTTGCAGCGCTGTACAATGGGAGAACAATAATTACATTAAAGGAGCAATGCAAGCCGTTTTTATATATTGTTATTTGTTTTTACATAGAATTGAAGCAGGGTGTCTCCGGAACCAACCCTCATTCATTTCATACTTCCAGAGATACTTACCCCCGAAGGGGGCACCGGTATCTCATGCAAGTTTAAAACGCCCGCGTCACGGGAATCCGAAACCGCACCAGAGGACATCACAGCTACCGATTGGCCTGCAGGGCACGGAAGCTTTGAAAAGCGGCCATTATGTGAACCCTGGTAGCTGAGCCGGAGCGGGTACCTGGCACCCCCTGCGGAGGTAAGTATCTCTGGAAGCAGGGGGTCCCCGGAGCGGAAATTAACGGGGTTCAGCTCCAGAGACCCCCTGCTTTAATCCTATGGGGGGGGGGGGGGGGGAGGAATGGAAAACAAAAAAAACGTGGGTGACAAACAAAATAAGAAAAAATAAACACAAACCGATATGATAGGTACTGAGAACCCTCCTTGTGAGAGCCTAAAAACTAGAGGTAATGCCCCAAAATGGGCAGAGGGTCCAAATGGTTCTTTTTTTGTCGTCAAATTGTATGTTTCTATGTTAAGTGGAACAGGTTTAGTAGACATGCTAATTTAGGTTTTGGGCTTTTTTATTAGGGATTAAACACACAGGTTAAAATCACTGAGCAGGGGGAAACAGGTGGATACAGACAGCCTACTGTATAGCAATATAAATACAGAAATCTTCAATGTAGCCTCTGGTTTCGGAGCTACTCAAACCCTCTTTAATGTGAATGAACCCTCTCGCTGCTCACCCCCCAGCCGGCAAAGGGCCAGCCTGTCAACTTCAGTCTTTAGTGTGAACTGGAAATACTGTGTGGCCCATATACACTGCATCGTTAATTGCATTTTTTAATTTAAAATTGACCCACAGAAATCTTACCTTCATTAGCGCCTGTGTATGTGTGTACTAAGAAAAAAAATGAGATCTGTGCGTTCAAAGAAAGGTGCATACAAATCGCGTCGGCCACGTTAAACCTGGCGCAAACCCTATAAAAGTCTGTTTCTATTGTTAGCACGGAATTAAGGTGTATCAATCAATTTGCCGCAGCACGGATGTTTTATTATATACATTAACAAAATGTATTCGCTTCACAGTATGGCAATTATAAGTAAAATATGACACTAATAATTATATTTACTAAATACTGTATCCCCAGTCCCGCGGCTGCGGGCAGTCTGTTCATTGCGTTCCCTGCCCACGTAGTGAAGAAGAACTCACATCCTTTGTGATCTTGTCTCCCTGCAGGAATCCCTGTCCCAGCATTACTTGGTCTCTGGGAATAGGTTCTGAGTGTTATTTAGGTGTTGGGATGTGTTTATTGCCCCCCTCTCTCCTACTTTTCTTTGTTACCCAATAAGACTGTTCTTGGAAACCATGGGCTCCGGTCTAAGACCTTCGGCCGCTCCAGCGCTTCTGGAATCAGTGACCGCTACTCCAGCGGCACATGGTGGTCACAGGACTAAGAGCAGCCAGGTGGTCACGGGACTAGGAGGGCCGGGCGGTGACGGGATTAGGAGCGCCGGGCGGTCACGGGACTAGAAGCACCGGGCGGTCACGGGACTAGGAGCGCCGGGCAGTCACGAGACTAGGAATGGCGAATTGAACAACGGCGTCCTGCCCGGTGGGGAGTTGTAATGACGACTGACCGCTGGCGGCGCTTCGGTCGCAGCCAAAGGTCCCATTCCGATTGGCTCTATGTATTAAAGGCAACCGTAATACAGTATATCCAGAAGATATTACAGCGTTACAGGATTTACACATATAATCAAATTCAGATCGAAAAATTGTCAAGATTACTGATACTGTTGTCTCTTGCTGTCCCTCCTCCCCCTCCCACATATTTTGTTATTAATATAGTATAATTATTATTTGGAATATTAATAATATTATTTTTGTATTGTATTATTGTTATTTTCATTTTGTGGGTTATATTGTTCCGCTACCGACCTTTTACCATTTAATTTTGTGAAAACTTTGATGTGCTGTCATATATTATTTGTTGTGAATGGACTAATCAGAGTCCTTAAAAATTGCTTGTGGGTTTCAAACCAAAGTCTAACTAAAGTCTGAAAAATTATTAGGACTATTACCACTAAGGCCGCGCATATAGTGCGCACGACAGGTGACGTCACCCGTTGCCACCCGCGAAAGTAATAATTTACCTTTTGCCAACGTCGCTGGCGACCTGGCCACTGATTGGTTCAGAGGCTGTCACATGTGGCGACAGCCTCTGAAAAATCTAATTTTGTCGGCTTCCAAATTTTTGGTCACCGCTGTCGCGCCGCGCTTACTATAAGCGCTTGCGACGGCGGCAATGCTTTTGTTTTCAGGCGATGTTGCGTCGCCGGCACTATAAGCGCAGCCTAATGTCTCTTGCCTCCCCCTTCCTCTCCTATATATTGTCTATTACTATTATTGTTAAATATTATTTCTATTGTTATTATTATTATTTCTGTAATGTATTGTCAATCTAATTATGTTGGTTGTTTTTTTGTTCCCAACCCACACCTTCTTTGTTCTGAACCCCCCACTCCCCCCCCCCCCCCCCGATTTTAACTGAAAAACAAATAAACTGGCAAAAAGGCAACCGTTGGGTGCAAGGCTGTTATTGTGTTGCGCCAGGCAGCGTCCACGCATTAATCTTAGCTGCGCCATTTGCGGTCTCCCTCCTAGGAGATGAGGGGAGGGGTTAGGGCGGAGTTATATTTGCATATTGGCGCAGGTCTGCCTATTTAGCAATGCGTCGCTTTTTTTATAACGTTTCTCTGCGTTGGTTTTCTCTGTGACCGTAAAGGTGGCGCAAATCTTTTTTGTTAGCGCAGAATACCAGCGCCGCGTGCGCCGAGCTCTACAACAGCACAAATACACAACATAAATATGTTGCGTTTCAGACAGAAAAATATATATTTTAACGGAAATGCGTCGGCGCATACATAGACCACCATATATCATTTAGGTCAGGGGTGGCCACTTCAGTCCTCAAGGGCCACCAACAAGTCAGGTTTTAAGTATATCCCTGCTTCAGCATAGGTGGCTCAGTAGAAGACTGGATCACCTGTGCTGGAGCAGGGATATCCTTGAAACCTAACCTGTTGGTGGCCCTTGAGGACTAGAGTTGGCCACCCCTGATTTAGGTCCTCAATAGGGTTCCCCCAAGAAATATTGCCCAATTTCTCAGTACCACTGCAGGATGTGTTTTCTTCAAATGAGCGGGATCATTTCCAGAGAGATTGATATATTTCCATTATTACGGCGCTCATCAATGACTTTGTGTGTTTCACAACAGCCACGTAAAAACCCAGCTCCACAGAGTACTCACAACACGCGAGTCCGCGCTCAGCAGCATGGGGAACGCTTGGTTCGGAATGGTATTACTCACCAGGATGTGCGTCAGTTGGATGGTAATAAGAGGGGACCCGGAGAGGTTTGGACTCAGGTTTGGGGGGGGTTCCACTTTTAGGGAGATGAGGTAACTGGTAGCCGAGATCATGTGATCTTTATACTGTTCCGCCCCAGAAATCCTATAAAAACAAAACAAAGTCACGTTGTACGTATTTGTGTGGCAAGGAGTATTTGTGTGGCAGGGAGTACTTGTGTGGCAGGGAGTACTTGTGTGGCAGGGAGTACTTGTGTAGCAGGGAGTACTTGTGTAGCAGGGAGTACTTGTGTAGCAGGGAGTATTTGTCTAGGAGGAAGTACTTGTGTAGCAGGGTCCTGGAAGGAGTACTAGGGAAGCCTAGGGAGTATTATTGCTAGCAGAGGAAGCGGTGAGGGAGAGTATGGTATAGTGAGTAGGGCTTGTGTAGCAGGAGTATTTGTATAGGAGGATGTAACGTTATAGGAGGGAGTACTTGTATTGCAGGGGAGTACTTGTGTAGCAGGAGTATTTGTCTAGGAGGAGTACTTGTATACAGGATTACTTGTGTTGCCAGGAGTACTAGTGTGTATGAGTGACTACTGTGTAGCAGGACGTATTTGATAGGAGGGAGTCACTTGTATAAAGGAGGGAGTCTTGTGTATCAGGGAGTACTTGTATAGCAGGGAGTACTAGTGTAGTAGGGAGTGTGTACTTATTATTTATGCAAACTGCGGCATCTCAGTAAATTCTCCGTGTACACCAGTTGGTATTTTAATTGCACAAGCCCCTTCCAGTCATTTCTGTAACCCCTTCCCTGCCAGATACGCCAGGCTGACATTTTAAATGTGGAATTAAGTCTCTCCACTCAGCTGCTGTGAAGAAATGTCAGGAAGGAGTCACTGTACACAGCATAAAATTGCTTGTGAACAAGCCACACTGTTTTAATGATTAAATGCATATTCTACGATTTTTTGTTTTTTCCAACTTCACATTTTATTGTTTTTTTTTTTTTCTTCAAAAGGCATAACAGGCATTTGTACATTTTGTCACCTGAGCTCTTTTCTATATACAGTGATGTGAAAAAGAAAGTACTCCCTCTTTGAATTCTATGGTTTTACATATCAGGACATAATAACAGTTCCTTAGCAGGTCTTAAAATTAGGTAAATACAACCTCAGATGAACAACAACACATGACATATTACACCGTGTCCTGATTTATTTAACAAAAATAAAGATAAAATGGAGAAGCCATTCTGTTGCAGATTTGATGGTGTGCTTGGGAACATTGTCCTGTTGCATGACCCAATTTCGCCAAGCTTTAGCTGTCGAACAGATGGCCTCACATTTGACTCTAGAATACTTTGGTATTCAGAGGAGTTCATGGTCGACTCAATGACTGCAAGGTTCCCAGGTCCTGTGGCTGCAAAACAAGCCCAAATCATCACCCCTCCACCCCCATGCTTGACAGTTGGTATGAGGTGTTTGTACTGATATGCTGTGTTTGGTTTTCGCCAAACGAGGCATTGTGCATTATGGCCAAAAATCTCCACTTTAGTCTCGTCTGTCCAAAGGACATTGTTCCAGAAGTCTTGTGGTTTTTCAGATGCAACTTTGCAAACCTAAGCCGTGCTGCCATGTTCTTTTTAGAGAGAAGAGGCTTTCTCCTGGCAACCCTTCCAAACAAACCATACTTGTTCAGTCTTTTTCTAATTGTACTGTCATGAACTTTAACATTTAACATGCTAACTGAGGCCTGCAGAGTCTGATGAGATGTAACTCTTGGTTTTTTTTTGCAATTTCTCTGAGCATTTTACGGTCTGACCTTGGGGTGAATTTGCTGGGACGTCCACTCCTGGGAAGATTGGCAACTGTCTTGAATGTTTTCCACTTTTGAATAATCTTTCTCACTGTAGAATGATGGGCTTTAAATTGTTTGGAAATGGCCTTATAACCCTTCCCAGATTGATGGGCAGTAACAATTGCTTCTCTAAGATCATTGCTGATGTCTTTCCTCCTTGGCATTGTGTTAACACACACCTGAATGCTCCAGACCAGCAAACTGCTAAAACTTCGGCTTTTATAGAGGTGGTCACACTTGCTGATGATCAATTAATCAAGGGCATTTGATTAGCAGCACCTGTCTGCTACTTAGCATCTTAATTCTTATGGAAGCAATAAGGATGTACTTAGTTTTTCACACATAGCTTCTCCATTTTGGCTTTATTGTTGTTAAATAAATCATGACAAGGTGTAATATGTCATGTGTTGTTGTTGTTGTTCATCTGAGGTTGTATTTACCTAATTTTAAGACATGCTAAGGAGCAGATGATTGTTATTATGTCCTGATATGTAAAACCATGGAATTCAAAGAGGGTGTACTTTCTTTTTCACACGACTATACGTCACGCCCAAGCCTCCTGACACACAAACACAATATATTCTACCATTTTTAACAATCATTTTTAAAATGCCACTCTAAAGGCCGCCTACGCGCTTTCCTAATTAATGAGTTGGACAGACGCAGTAAATGTGTCACTGGGCTTTCTGTCTTCCCCCTAGCTGAAGTATATTTAAGTCTCATTTATTGGAAAGGGGCTGATCTCTTCCCCAGCATGGGATTAGCTGCTTTACGGAACGATGAATAGGGGATTATATATTTGTGGCTGATTTCAGGGGAATATTATTCTTGTGAAATACTGGGGCAAAAAAACATTAATGTGAAAGGTTTGTACTCTAAAAGTAGGAAGGGAGAGGGCGTTGTTGAAGAAACTGAACAGTTATAAATTCCCCTATTCCCTGGAGGTAGGGGGGGGGGTGTATGTGTTAACCCCTCCGCAGCTGGGAGCGCCAGCTTCTCTGCCAATTTAAACATTGCTTTCATAGCTCAAAATATAATTAACTGTTGTTGTTTGGGGTTCTTCGAAAAGCCAAACTGTAAATATCATACAGTACATCAGAGAACAGACAGTTATTCCCAAAGGAGGATACAAGGGACGAGCTGATTTATAAAGCAGGTGCTCCAAGTTTCACCAAGGGGGCAGTTAAGAATTCCAAAATATATAGATTTGACATTAATATCGGGAGGTTTTTAAAAGCAAACAAACTGCTGGAGAAGATCAGAACGTATCGTGTGACCAGGATTAAGGTTATCTATCAAAAACACACATATCTATATCTATATCTATATCTATATTTATATCTATATATATATATATATATATATATATATATATATATATATATACACACACACACAGGGTTTTATTTCTGAGTGCCAGTTATCTTCTTTTCCTGCTCCTCATCTCCGGCATCTTCTCCTTGTGACGACGCGTCGCCATGGCAAAGCGGCGTCAGCTGCCGCCACAACAGCACATGACGACGCATTGCCATGACAACTTGATGCCGCGATGTCACACAGTGCCACATTGCCACATTGCCACGCCAATGTGACATCACATGACGCTGCGACGTCACAACAGTATGACATAAGCTGGAGGAGATGAGGAGCGGGAGAAGTTAAGAGGCCCCGCGGTTTCCCCGGGGTACCGGCACCCATCGTTTTTACCAAAAAAAAATATATATATATTATATACATACACGCACGCACGCACACATATATATATGCAGTTTGGCATCTTAGTGGCATTGCACCGTTGACTTTAAGTTCTCATGGAAAGACCAAGAGTCACCAGTTCTCGTGGCCGGGTAAGTGACACGGATTCCAGGCTCTTCTGCCTTAATGTCAGTTTGGTCAAATTGAATGAAGTGTAAAGAAATGCCTTTATTACTGATTTACTAATGCGCGGTGGGAACGAGCGGGGCGGCCTTCAATGAATTATCGTTAAAGAGACTTCATACTAAATAAATTTGTGTTTGTGTTAAAGCCAAACAGAATGATTTATGGTCTCGTAAAACTCCCAGAGGGGTTAGGTTTTGTACAAAGCACAAGGTAATACCATATTAGCTTACCCCTCTCTTTATCTGCTAATGATTTTATTGGCATACACTGTGTATAAAGCAGAAAGTATTCCACAAACCTTATCAGATTTAATAAAGTTAAGTCGATGTGCAGCTCATAAGAACACAACTGACAGAAACCGTCTTGGCTTCTCCCAGTGGAATTTGTAGGTTCTAAATGATTTAAACATGTTACTCTTTCTTAAACAATGTAAGTGCTATGCTGTAAAACGGAAAAAATATTGTATTTTTATCATTTATGTTAAAGCAACAGCAAAAAAAAAGCAGAGCAACATACCTCATAGTTACATAGTAAATGAGGTTCAAAAAAAAGACATGCGTCCATCAAGTACAACCTATGCTAAATGTAGACCACAGATACTTTATTCTGCATCCGTACTAACAGTATATTGATCCAGAGGAAGGCAAACAAAAAACCCCAGTGACATACAGTATCATCCAATGATATCTCATAAGGGGAAAAATAATTTCCTTTCTGACTCCAATAATTGGCAATCTGATTACTCCCTGGATCAATGTATTCAATCAGATTACTCCCATGTTTACTTATTAGGTATATCCCTGTATACCTTTCCTTTCTAAAAAGATGTCCAACCTTTTTTGAACATATCTATTGTATCTGCCATCACAGTCTCCATGGGTAATGAATTCCACATTTTAACTACCCTTACTGCAAATAACCCTTTCCTTTGTTGGTGAAATCTCTTTTCCTCCAACCTTAAGAGATGCCCCCGTGTCCTTTGTACTGCCCTTGGGATAAATCGACCTCAATACATTGATGTTTGTTGTTCAAAACTCAAATAAAAAACACTTTTGGAAATGGATCGAGTCACTAAGAGGCTGTGAATGTTTAAACGTGAGTTACAGAGCTATAAAAATGCTCGATGATTACATGGAGTATTCAGGCAGATCTTAATAGGGAGAGAACGAGTTTCCGGGTAGTGACGAGAAGAGAGTTCCAAAAAGGGAGTGGGGAGAGAGAAAGATTTGAGGCAGAAGAGGAGAATTGTGTACCTAATATAGAATTGTCCCCACATAAGTCATATTTTTTAAGTAATATGGACTTTACCCCTTATAGGTAATATATATATTTTAACCACATACATGTCAGAGAAGGAGAAATGTGTAGGTAATATAGAATTTAGCCCCTCGTGGGTAATATATATTTAAACCCCATATATGTCAGAGGAGGAGAATTATGTAGGATAATAAAGGGTTAATGGGAATCCTTTAGTAAGATAATTCCATATTAATGAGCATGTACCCTGGTTTGGCACTTACCTGGTATCTGTAGGTTTAATCTGCTTGTAGTGCTGGTGCATGGTGTGATAGAGCAATCCAACAATGGTGGTCCGAGCTTGGATAAACAAGAGTTAAAAATAAAGACATTACACTCCAGCAGGCACACATGTCTCACCCAGCAATGAAATACTTGGTTAATTAAGAAGCCCTCTTTCCAAGAGAAGATCGCACATCGTCTGTAATTGTTAACGCAGGGCTGTGAGAAGAAAGAAATCTCTGCAGTCTAGCAGCCTACTGCAAAAAAATCCAATTTTTTACCCTCCAACTGCACCTATTTAATTATAAAAGGTTTTACCAGGAAGTAATACATTGAGAGTTACCGCTCGTTTTCCAGTATGTCCTGGGCACAGAGTTATGATGACAGATACATGGTTACAAATACATAGTTACATTAAGTGAGCAGGGTTATACATTATATACAAGACATTGCATGCACAGTTAGAGATAATATATGTTATAGGCGTATGTAACAGTTACAGACCAGATTAAAATGTGAGACCGCTTTAGTTTTGAAAGAACTTAGACTGGTGGTGGATGTGAGAGTCTCCGGTACATTGTTCCAGTTTTGGGGTGCACGGTAAGGAAGGACGAGCATCCGGATACTTTGTTGGGCCTGGGGACCATGAACAGTCTTTTGGAGTCAGATCTCAGATGATAAGTGCTGCGTGTGGTAGGGGTGAGGTACACTACATGTTTTGAGCCCTGTAAGACCAGCTGTACGTATGACACAGAAAATTTGTTGTGCGGGTGGTAAACTGCATAGCGATTGCTTGGAAGCTCCTCCATCCAGCACCAGTTGAGGAACCACAGTGGGACCAGTCTAGGACATTTGGTCATGGCCATTTTGCTGTGACCAAATCTCTGTCGGCATTTAGCCGCTACTCACCCGCCGCATGGATTTCTCTCCGCCGTCCGCCTTGCTGCCAAGGTAAGTCCCTGGCCCTACCCTAAAAACCCTAATCTTAACCCCTAATACTAATGCTACCCCTTACCCTAAAACCCCTTACATCAAACCCCTTACCCTAATCCAATACCCTAAAAAGCTTAACCCCTTACCCTAAAACCCCATACCCTAATCCCTATCCTAAAAATCTAACCCCGTACCCTAAAACCCCTATCCTTAACCCCCTACCCTAACCCTTAAATTAACTTACCTTGGCCAAGCAGCTACGGCGGAAGGTCTCTCTGCAGCCATACGCCGGCGGAGACATAGTCGCGCCATGACGTCCGCAACAAAAAGTCCGATTCCACCGTGGGACCTATTTTTAGGTGCATAACGTTGGATGGTCTGGGATTTAGCGCAGTGAGAAGGGAGGAGATGCGAAGCATTGCCGGACCGAACCTTGTTTCCAGCGAGTTAAATGAAAACAGTGAACGGGGGGGAAATGATGCGTCTACAACGTGAGACGAAATTACTGTTCCTGAGGGTTTTCAGCCCCAAAAAAAGCTCTGGGGTTGTGATGCAAAATCCCAATGTGATTTATGAACAGGATGGCACAGGGAGATAACTAGTTTTCACTCCGGCCAGAACAGATACCGGTAGAGCCACAAGCGAGTGGAGATAAAGATCAATAAGCGGTATTAGAAGGGAGCATACGGAAACCATCTGACTTTTGTAATCACCTAACCTCATTAGTGCCAGAGGGTCTATCGGTGAAGCACCACGGGACATGTTATATACTGTAAATACTATTTAGATCTGTTTTCTTTACGTTATTTTACGCTGTACTTCGTATATACTGTGCCGTTTCTTTTTCAAGTCACAATAAGACATTTATTGTGCACGCAATGTCTTGTATATAATGTATACCCTGTTCATTTATGTAACTGTATTTGTAACCATGTACTATTTGTTTTACTCTGTGCCTAGGACATACTTGAAAATGAGAGGTAACTCTCAATGTATTACTTCCTGGTAAAATATTTTATAAATAAATAAATCAATCAATTTAAAATAATAAACAGACAGAACAAAAAGAATTACGAAGAAAGTGTAAGATGGCAGTTGCACCAAGGCCAAACAGCTCACCCTACCTAAAGTTCCTCGGACTATGCCAGTCTCTGCTGGTTGAACCTCTTCCACCATGACACACCCATAATAACTAGTCAAGTTGACATGTACTATTGACGGTGCAAATATATTCAGCCGCAGGCAGAGGTGAAGGGACTGGGAGTAGTATTTAGGACTGTGCAGGAGTTTGGACTTACACTTGCTGTGAAACGCTTCCCCTGGGACAGAGATGTAGCACTGCCCTTCAGCTGGAAAGCGGTAGCGCGGAAGACTCAAAGCCTGGGGCACCTTTATCATGGCGTAATCTGCAAGGGACACAGGATAACAGGCATCAGATCACATCACTGGCTCAGTTAGTCTCTGCAAATACAATCTCCGACTATTTACTGGTAACCGAACTTCTGCTGTATTAAAAATGATTCAACATGCGTAACGCATGCGCCAGCTTTTTATTCTGTATTTACAACTCTCGCTGCCTCTTATAAGACAAACAGGAACATAATACTGCACCTAGGTTGGATAGATCAAGGTACAAATAGTTTCACATACACTGAAGTGACTTTATTATTAGTTTTATTGTTATTAAGATAGAAGGTTTAATTTCCCATGAGTTCTTCAATCCAGTCGCGACGTGTAGAATAATAAAATAGCTTTGATTTCCACATTCCAAAGGTCTTCTCACTGCATTTTTTCTCATCCATTAGAAAGCACTGGATGACACCGACTGCTGCTCTAAACCTTCTCTCCCCCTGGACCTCAAACATCACATTGTATAAATATTTAGTACTTCAAAGAGGGTGTAAAATGCTTGTATACAACATCACGTCTTTATTCATTATTGGATTATGTCTATACATACCATCACAACACATTTTTTCTGTTCCAAAATACTCTCTTGGAAATCAAGATTATACATCACAGACCGTGTCATTTAAAGCAGCAAATCTGCGATGTGGGATAGTTTTTCCTTTCTTTTTTTTTTTTGCATAACCCGACTGATTACTGTTTCAGGCGACTTCCGGACTGGGAATCCTCTTATTGTGAAGCGCTGCTGGGATTTGCCCTAAGTATAATTTACTGGGCTCCAATTGCCAGTAGATCATCTCTAATGCTATCCTATTGTTGTATATTGTATTGTATTGTATGTCTTTATTTATACAGCGCCATTAGTGCACATAGCGCTTCACAGCAGTAATACACGTGACATAATCATATAAATAACAAATACTACAAATAACACATAATGGGAAGAAGCGCTTCAGACATAACAGTAACATTTTGGAAAGGGAGTCCCTGCTCCGAAGAGCTTACAATCGTATTGGTTGGTAGGAAGGACGTATAGAGACAGTAGGAGGGCGTTCTGGTAAGTGCGTCTGCAAAGGGCTAAGGTTTATGTACACGTTGAAAAACTCACAGTGCTATTCATGTGCTTCTTTAAGCAAGTGTGTCTTAAGGTGGGTCTTAAAGGTGGATAGAGAGGGTGCTAGTCGGGTATTGAGGGGAAGGGCATTCAAGAGGTGCGGGGCAGTCAGTGAGAAAGGATTAAGGTGGGAGAGGGCTTTAGATACAAAGGGGGTAGAGAGAAGACATCCTTGAGCAGAATGTAAGTGTGGCCCTGTGACCCTGTGACCCAGGATGCATCACTTCCATTCTGAAATGGACTTTCAATGTGTGAGGAAATTTGGGAATCTCTGAAAATATGCACAATAAAACTTGAGTAAACGTATATTTTCCCCAGAGTGTATGTGTATATATGGTGTTTGAAATGGATAGGAACCTAAAAATGAGACACTTACATGGTTATTTACTAAGGTTTGTTGCAAAGTAACACACCCGATCCGGTGCTAACTGCCATTCAAGTCAACTGACCTAACTGAGTGCTGTGTGCTCATTTGCATGTCGCTACCCAGAAGCCTTGTCTGCACTTTAATCTGCTGTGTGAATGTGATAACGGGGTGAATAGAGCAGAATTAGGGCACCTGTAGAAGATATGTAGATAAACTCATGGGTTCTTTGTATTTGTTGCACTAAAATCAAAAGGTGGCACTGTGTGCTCATTTGCATGTCATTTCCCAGAATCCCTTGCTGCAGTAGAAGTGCTGTGTGCTGGGTGATGATGGTGAAAGGCGGGATTGCAGACCTGTCTAAGACATGCAAATGAGCATAAAGTAATATTTCCATTTACTATATGCTTTTTGTCACTTTTTTACCCACCATAACTTACCATACTGTATAATATATGATATTAATATATATTAGTATATAGATATATATATATAATATATATATATATTATATATATATTATATTTTATTTTTTTCATGTAAATTCGAAACTTTGTTATTTGTCACCTGCGACAGAAGATTTGCCCTCCAGCGTTACGATGACAGATGGGTTTTCCAGCAAGTTCGTTGCCACATGCCCCATAACTTTGTCAACGGTTTCAACGAGACCTCCAACATCAGACGCAGTCTGCAGAATACAAATATTTCCAGGGTGACTTTCACAAAGTATTGGAAATTATTGTAATAATTATTTAATACAATGATTATTTATTATTCATTACTTCCAGATGTCTGACTTTTTTTTTTAAGACGCATCAATCCACAAAGTTTAACCTGTTAATTAACCCCTGGAGAGGGCCTGATATGCTATTTGATCATTTTGGTCTTAAGTTGGACTGGAAGTGAAGCGATGGAAAAACTCTGCTCCATCACTCGCCCTCAGATAATTGTACAGCACGATCCGGCAATCAGAACTGTAATAAGATCCAGCCTTTTCCGCAGCAGGCTTCAGAAATATCTAATGAAAGATCTAAAACGTGCTTCCGATGTATGCTGGCACTTCAGCAAACCGCTTTAAATGATTTAGAAAATCCCGAATTGAAAGCTATTTGAGCAGAGCGCATTGCTGACTAAGGCTGCGTCCAGGGTCAGCGCTTAGGCGCTGAGGCGCGCTGATGCTTCTCAGTGAGCCCCTGCAGCCACAATGAGAGCGGCTTTAGCAGGGGCTCAAGCACGCTTCCGCAAGCGTGCGTCTTTGAAAAATTTTAGATTTTCGCGCTCATGGGATCGCAGGGCCGGTCACGTGAGCGGTTCGCCCAATGAGGGCGAACCAGCTCCATGACGTCACAGCCCCCCCCCCGACACGCCCCCGGATGGCGCGCGGACCAAGGCCAGGGAAAGCACCCGCTTTCTCTCAGCCTCCGCGCGCCTCCGCACGGCTGCAGTCCTATGGACGCAGCCTAAGGCAGGGGTGCTTAATGCCAGTCCTCAAGCCCCCCCAATAGGTCAGGTTTTCAGGATATCCCAGCTTCAGCAAAGGTGGCTCACATGAATAACCCAGCTAGGGACTTCTGCTAAATACGTCGAAGGCGCCATCCGGGATGTTTTCAGACGGAAATCCCTAATGGAATTCAATGGAGATTTTTGGCCATAAACGGGGCAGACAGCCACTTTGACACATATAGAAGTGTACCCGAGGTGTTAGGTTGAAGTCTCCCAAAAAGTAGACCCCATTATAATACCATGGGTATTTTTTATATAGCCGCGACAGTGTACACAGGACACACAAATCTCATACGTCCCCCAACACACACCAAGTCCCATCTACAATCCCCGCTGCCCAGTTTCCACTGATCGAGCCAACATAATGGGCTGATATCAATCTCCATGAAGACACACGTAGAGATTTATGACATAAAGCTACCAAACACGGACCTTAAGAAACGTAAGAACAAACGTTTTGAACCAGGGGTGGCCAACTCCAGTCCTCAAGGGCCACCAACAGGTCAGGCTATCAGGAAATCCCAGCTTCAGCACAGGTGGCTCAATCAGTGGCACAGTCATTGACTGAGCCATCTATGCTGAAGCAGGGATATCCTGATAACCTCACCTGTTGGTGGCCCCTGAGGACTGGAGTTTCCCACCCCTGCCTTAGACAACCCCTCACAAACAGTATTAACACATCCACTGCCAGAGGTAGCAGGCAGTCCTAAATATGTCCTTACCTGGGAAACACCAGTCCAGGTGGGCAAGACTTCTGCAACCGTTTTCAGGAAGGCCTAAAAAAGAAACATGTCATCATTCATAATGCACGCAGAGGACTAAGGATTCCCTGCAAACGAAGCGCCGAGTAATGGTGTGCGTACGCCTTGCCGGAAATATCCGCACCCTCATCATTAAAGTGTGTGTTACATAGTGTTCTATGTCTGCTTACTTTATAGGTATATTACTTAACACATTGCTTATATGGGGAGTGGACATGGGGATGATACACTGCTTCAATTAAGCCCCAACATAGGCCAATGAATCTAGCATTAGATGTAGTGGCATTTTAGTGCCGTTCTGCAGAACCTTCTCTGCTCACAGATAAATCTTTTACAATAACAAATGCAAAAAGCTACAAATTGGTGAGACTGCTGTTCCAAACACAGTATTGATTAAAAAGCAGCTGCGCCTACTGTAACTTGGCAAGTATGTTGAATTTGGGGGTTTGCTTCAGTATATCTGAAATGTGGCTATCCCAAAGCAGTCATGGTTTAAATATGCAGTTATGTTTATATATATATTTATTTTAATTTAAACTGGAGTTTGTTCATAGCTGTATATTATTATTCTGCTGCACAGTATGTATACAAGTGTATTTATAGAGATATACAAATAAATGTATATATTGTATAGTACACAGAATATGCATGTTTGTATACATATTTGTGTATATATATATATATGTGTTCGACAAATCACCCAAAAATCTACTCGCCCAAACAAAAAATCTACTCGCCACCTAGTCCCGCACCTAAACCCAACCCTAGTCCCGCCCCCAACCACACTTTAAAATAAAATACATTTAATAAATTCCTAGTCAGAACAACATTCGTTTTTGACATAAATGTATTTATTGTACTACATTATACTAGGATAAGAGAGGGTGAGAGAGGGGGTGAGAAAGGGGGTGAGAGAGGGTGAGAGAGGGGGGAGAGGGGGCGAGAGAGAGAGGGGGCGAGAGAGAGAGGGGGAGAGAGAGGGGGCGAGAGAGAGAGGGGGCGAGAGAGACAGAGGGCGAGAGAGACAGAGGGTGAGAGAGACAGAAGGCGACAGAGACAGGGCGAGAGAGACAGACGGCTTGATTGGGTGGGGTGACGGGGTGATTGGGTGGGGTGACGGGGTGATTCACACACACATACTCTCTCTCCCCCCCCCCCTACACACCTTGGGATCGCTGTGGTCTCCGTGACACGCGAGGAAGCGGCGGGGGCCCTGCCGCACCGGGAAACCGGTAGTGCACTTCTTCCCCAGAGAGCGCCATATCCCACGGAGAGAGGGAGAAGAGGCGGGGGGCAGGCCGGGTGTCGCCCTCGGCGGCTGTCGCTGCGGGTCACTGGGTGTCAATGAGGGGGTCAGACACGCCGGGACATGGGGGCGGCGGCAGCCTCGGCTCAGTGGCTGTCGGTGAAGGAGGAGACCTTCTGGGTCACCGACCTGGCGGAACTGCCACGCGAGATCGGGAGTGAGTGGGGAGATTTGGGGAGTCGGGGGGAGATTGGGGTGAGGGGAGGGTCACGGAGGCCGGGAGAGATTGGGGTCACACACACACACACACACACACACACACACACACACACACATATATCCACACACATATATATATGTTTGTGTGTGGGACATGTTGTATACATACAAATATCCTGATATGAACAAGAAGAAAGAATTTTGGCCGCAGATGGAACTTGTCCGCATTCCCCCACCTCTCAGGACCTCACACACACTGCATCGGATTTATTTTACCTTGTATAAGAGCTGCCTCTTGCTGCCTTCATTATCTCAGGCGAAGTTTTATCTCTGCCGTCTGACTTGCGCAAAATCGCTCTCACAAGACAGAGGCAGTGATTTCCGCTGGGTGTAATGACACTAATTGCTCCAGCCACGTCTGATTAACAGAGGGCTGAGGACAGATAAGATGTCTCTTCCATCCTAATGAGACTGGGGATGAGGTTTCATGCCTCCCAGCTTACAGGTTTCATGGGGAAGGTCAGACAAGTTACAGGGTACAAGTGGCAGCCCTTATATGGAATATTCATTTATTTTTTGTAAGTGAATAAAATCAGTGAACTCTAAAACTACTGTTGTCTCACTTACAATTTCCTACGCAAAAAAACTGTGAGCAGCAGTCACAAAAATGAATGTAGAAAAGTAGACAGACGTGTGAAACTGACGCATAGTAATTTATAGTTGCAGAAAATTACAATACAATGATACAGGACGTCACTGAGTCCAATCTACTTTCTATCATTGTTGCAATAGTATAGAACTTTGCAACTCATATAATCTGCGAGTATCATTTTATTACAGACACAAGAGTATGTTAAACCTGTAAAGAAGGCAGGGCACTGCGTCACACGCGGGGGGGGGGGGGGGGGGGGGAATGGACAGGCTGCTGAGCCAAAGGCTTCTTATCTGCAGTTAATTTCACATTACTGTGTTTATCAGATTATATATACATATATAAGTATAAAAATCTATCTCAAGAACTATCTATAAATATATGCCTCAAATCCTTTTCTCACTGCATCTCTGTGGCGGGAAGGTGACAACGGCTGTGGATTGACACATAGATAGATGTAGATGATAGACAGAAAATATAGATGGTAGATAGATAGATAGATAGATAGATAGATAGATAGATAGATAGATAGATAGATAGATAGTACAGCTATGTGTTTTGCTCTGGTGCTGCTTTGGGGTCACAGGTACCTGGGTTAGGTTCCCTGCTGTGTCTGTTGACAAGGATTTGTTGGGCAGGATCTGTGACACAATTTCAAGGTAACCCAAGGCAGGCTGCGAGTGCTGAAATCTCCTCTTCGCCTGGGTCAGGTTGGTTATAATGGGCTGGTCTGCGTCTGCGGAGACCTGGAGACAGAAACAACACACAATTCTACAATCCTTTGGTCAGCGTCCCAGTGAGAACATGGACCCTCCTCACACACTGTGGTATTTAGCGGCGTGTTACCAGGAGCAGGATATTTCATTATTCACGGCTATGTCACTTTCTCTTCCCTGCCAGAGGGGCCTGAATACTTCATAGAGCCTAAACAGTATCGCCATTTCTACAGTGAGTATTTTCTATATACTTTTTGTTCGTTTATAAGGGGTCTAAAAATTGCCTTTTGTAAAATGTAATAAGTTTTCTGGCTATTGATGATTAAATGTGTATTAAATCCCCACCAGGTGTTTTTCATCCAGATTTATTTATTTATAAAAAATGTTTTACCAGGCAGTAACACATTGAGAGTTACCTCTCGTTTTCATGTATGTCCTGGGCACAGAGTTATGATGACAGATACATGGTTACCGTATATTAAGTGGATGGAGATTTGAGGGTCCCCGGAACTGATCAGTGTCAATTTCAGGTGCAAGGACCCTCTGGTTCCTTAGATACTTATCAGGAAAGGGGCCGCAGGTACTTCCGCGTATTTAAATCCCCTGCATCACGCCATTTTGTTTCCCCGGGAGGGCACTGTACTGGTGCTATCTTTACAGGTCAATATCTCGAGAACCTCGGAATCCGCAGAGCGGAAATTAACCGTGTTCAGCTCTGCAGACCCCCTGCTGCCCCCTTATGTAATAAAAGGGATGGGGGGCTAAATAAGTGAGTATGGAAAACTCCTGCTCTAGGTTTTAAAGCGACAACCCACGGGCTTTAAAAAAAAAAAAAGGATTGAACCAGGGGATCTCCGAAGTTGAACCCTATTCATTTCAGCTCCGGAGACCCCGTGCTTCCGGTGATACTTACCTCAGTAGTAGGTACCAGTAGCCGCTCTGCTTGGCAAACCAGGGTTCACATTGTGGCAGCGTTTCCAAGCTCGCACCCCCCCCCCCTGTTGGCCAATAGGAAGCCATGACATCATTAGGTGCAGCTTCCTATTGGCCGGCGTGACGCGGGGTCTTTAAACTTTAAACCCCAGCTAGCTCAACCAGAGCAGATACCGGCACCGCCCACGGAGGTAAGCAGGGGGTCCCCGGAGCTGAAATTCAAGGGGTTCAGCTCCGGAGACCCCCTGCTCCAATTTTGTGTAAAAAAAAAAAGAAAAGAAAAGCTCTTGGATTACTCCTATAAAAGTGCGCTTTGTAATCATCGTTTTGGTTTCCAATGTTTTTTTTTAGGTTGCTTTCCATTGAATATATGACATTTTAATACAACAGGTAAAGAAAACTGCATTGAATGAGGGCGCACACGACTGCATTTTATTCTCCTCTTACCGTGGGGCTTGCAGCGCTGGATACACTTGAAATAGTCGAAGGAATGAGCGTTTCTTCCCCTGACAAGAGATTAGAATTGATAAAGTTTAACCGTACACCAAAACGCGTCGCCAATATTTATTGCCGAAAGGTGGGGAAATGTGCCAACTGCGCAGGTGCCAAAGCACGGGGGCGAAAACCTGAATCCTGCGTTGCTGCCGGAGATGTCCGTAATGAATCACAAGGTAATAAAAAAAAAAAACTGCGTCCACAAATAAGGACGTTTATTTTATTAACCCCTTCACTGCCGGGGAGGATTGCTGTCCCGTCTGGCAGTGAAAGAGTTTATTGCAATCACACTTGCAGGAGCAGGTCCTGGGCGCGTGTTTAATAAATGCCGGCAGGAGAGGAGCGCGGAAATTCCCCAATTCTGCGCTGGCCGAGCAGCTATCCAGCTGCACAGAAACATCTGTAAAGATAAAGCAGTTGCAGAGCCTGCTTACGAAAGCTGCTTTGGCAGCGTTTAATCCAAAACAGAAAATGCCGGGGCGCGGCTTTTTCCTTTCAAGAGCGAAGTGTCAAATAAATACTTTTGGGGTATCTAGTAGAACAATGTAAATTAAAAAGCGACTGAAAATAATAATAATAATATTAATTAATATTCATCCAACTCCCTTGACCCACTCTGGCCCAGACTTCTCCGTGAGTCCGAAGTTCTATATATATATATATATATACACACATATACATATTTTATTCCAAAAAAAACTGCAATGTATGTATATATGTATCACTGTATTTATATCGCGCCGACAGTATAGGCAGCGCTTTACAAAATGTCAATATAAAGTAAATAAGGTACAAGCAACTGGGATAAGCGCAACAGAGAAATAACTGCACAGGGCAAAGGGAGGCTCTGGGCCAGAGAGCTTACAATCTAAGTTGGAAACAAGCAAGGGTCCCCAATTAGACTATATGGGAAGGGTTGTTGAGGTCTACATGTGTAACGCGGGAGGGCATGGGAAGCATTTAACCCTTTGGGAGCCAAAAAGGCCTGCAATGCATTAAGGAAAGCCATGATGATGTAGGTTTCTATATGAAGGTTGATGCCTTGTGTGGAACGCAGGATCTAACAGTGAGAAAAGGTATCACGGTTCCTATTGCTTGTGATAGGAATATCATGAGATCCATCTCTCTCACGTGTGATCCGTTTAAAGGACTCAGACACGTGAAAGGCTAATGCGGACTATCGGTGGAGGTGAAAAGCAGTGATACTGTGCATGCATGCCACAGAGCAGGGGGTGGCCAACTCCAGCCCTCAGGGGTCACCAACAGGTCAGGTTTTCAGGATATCCCAGCTTCAGCACAGGTGATGCAGTTGTTGACTGAGCCACCTGTGCTGAAGCAGGGGTATCCTTAACGCCTGTCGTGTTGGCGGTCCAGGAGGACTGAAGATGGCCACCCCTGCCGCAGAGCAGTGAGAGATGTACATACAGAAGTCAGCCGTTTCCAAATGGGCTATTTCAAACAAAAGGAAAAGGGGGAGACACTTAAATAACTGCAGTGTCAATACTGTAAGTGAAAATGGCAAACTTGGGAAAAATGTTATGTAGCGCTGTTTAGATTGCAAGCTCTGCAGGGCAGGGATTCCTGTGTTTAAAACGTCATGCATTTATGCAGTATTTTAATATAATTCCTTGTATTTTCATGTCCATTTTGTAATGCGCTGCTTATTTTGCCGGTTATACAAATCTACTCCATACCCTTATTAACATCACTACCAGTTGTGGCCTTCATTTGGTAAACCTTTGTACTGCGCTGTGTTATGTGTTGGCGACATAAATATATGGTAATGCAAATCATTTGGTTTGCCGGATTCCATTCTCTTTGCTAAGGACATAACTCCACCAAGCAGTAGGCAACGAACCCTACAAACACATGCTTAAAATCACTCCTACCCAACCTAGAATAACGCATATAGGTGGTCTATGTATGAAGCAGAATGTAATAACTCATAGATAGGACAAGGCAGAACCCAGTATAACTGTCTCTATTCCGTCATATTACATGTATTAAGAATCTTCACTACTAATATATCGTGTTCCTGCCTATAACACTCCCCCAATATAAACAAGACCAAACCAAAACAGAGATGGATGAATTTGTTAGGCCGCGATTATACCAGAAACCACTGGCAACGCCGCGCAGCTTCAAAACAAAACAATAAAATCCAATGAGAACGCACATACCAGTAGCAACATAAGCGCTACGATGGTAAAGCTTCTGTCTCATGAAGAGATTTCAGATTTTGTTTTGTTGTTCACAGGCGAAGGCCGCGTCACGTGACTTGCACGGCCAATCACAGTGCAATGTTAAACAAATCTGCCCGTGTCTCCCTGCAGTAGCGCTACAAATCGCTTCTGCATGTGCACATGTCGCTACGATGACGTCAACGGATCGCTGTGCAGTTTCTGGTATAAGTGAGGCCTTAGAGTTTGGGGGGGGGGGGGGGGAAGGGGTGGAAGCCACTATCTTTTTTTTTATTATTATTATTTATATACTTGAAAAATGCAAAAATAATTTGTAAAGAGAATAACCCAAAAATGAGAGGATACTGTATTTGCAAATTGGCAAAAGAAAAATATTACAAAAAAAATAAGAATATTCGCAAAAAAAAAAATTAGAAACATATTCACCATTTTTTTTCTTGACCCCCAAATTATAATATATAAAACATTTATTTTTTTTAAAAAGACGTGGATCGAATTTCAACAAATGTGCCCGTCTCTAAACACGAAACCCTTGATACGTAGACACATATAGTGCAAGCTTCACTACGAACATACAGGCAGCCTGGGAGCTAGATACATAGATCCCGTTAACACTGTGTTAATGCTGCTTACCCAAATCAACGTACCAGTGGCAGCCATGAAGTAGAGGGTAATCTCACTGGGGGTGAGCGCTCTCTCCCAGATGACGAACTCGTCGAAGGCGCCGTTCACGTAGTGCTTGGAAGAATCGCCGTTTGTCCCAATGACCAAACTGTCATTGCTGTCACCGTAGCTGTGGGACACCTGTCCCCTGGCGTCGCTGGTGTTGAAAGTGCCATTCATATAAACTTTCAGGCCGTGACTTGAAGTCCAGGTGAACAGGACGTGTGTCCAGTAAGGACCTCCAGGAAAAAGAAGCAAACGTTTCATGGACAGAGCAGACACACCCTAGAACAGGCACGTACCTTATGTACTGCAGTTAAGGTAGAGAAGAGCTCACGTGCTCATATTTGATGGCAAGGCTATAGTCGCTGGCAGGATATTAATAGTCAGGTAATACCATATTCTTTGGGCATCACATTTATATCATATTTGTTCTGTTTTTTTTATATAGCACTTACAATGTACAGAGCAATGTAAGTACAGCAGTCAGAAACCAGTCCCTGCCCCGCAGAGCTTGCAATCGAAAGCACAGGGAGATGCAGTGATTTGCCCAAGGTCACAGAGAGAGCCCAGCTTGGTATTTGAAGGGCAATCATCCAGCCTCAAAGGCAGTGATATTACCAGTGAGTTACACCGTCAGCCCTATGCTAAGTATGTTTTCATTCATTTTTATTTTAATGTTTTACCTGATACTGGGCATACATAGCCTGTAAATTCGAAACGCTTAATCCTATAAATGATCCTCGAGAAATGTATATCCTTTGAAGTAGGGGTGGGCAACTCTAATCATCAATGGCCACCAACAGGTTAGGTTTTAAGGATATCCCTGCTTCAGCACAGGTGGCTCAGTCATTGTAACTGAGCCACTGATTGAGCCAACCGTTTATAATGATTATTACACTAACCTGTGAATCTCGTGTACAAAGCCATGAATACCTTCTTCTAGATTGATATACATTGATTGGACCCCTTCTAGCATTAGCAACATCGGTTAGCATACAGTGCAAGCTGGATTGCCATTTGTCTTTTTAAAACTAAACTAAAATGCTACCAACAGTATTCCTTTAGTTTCATAAAATGTACCAAAACCTACTTGATGCTCTTAAATGATTTGATCTGTGTAAAGTAATAAACCAACAAATATAATCAATTTTTAGACTGATACATTATGCACTGCTTCATGTGTAATTTTAGTATAGTACATTTCTAAATCCTGATTCATGGATTAAGATGTGTCTGGATGGATTTTCTGCCACTCACTAGGATAATTGCATGTCCATTTTGAACTTACTCAACCATCTATTTCTTTTGGCAAGAACTATTCTTTTTCAGCTCTAGACGTTGACTACTGTTGTACCATCATTTTCTCAAGTAGCAAAAATATGGGGGCAGTAGCAGATGTGTGTAAGGGTTCTAGAGTAATCCTGGGATATGGATAGCGAATACCCCTTGGACGTGGGTACTAGGCAATCCGCTCCTGCACTCTGCTGACTTGCAGTGGCTCAAAGCAGAAAGGTCTCCTGTGTTATGCCCTGAGACATTATATCAGTGTCTCTCAGTCTGAGGAGCTGGCCATCCCTAGGAGGGCCCAGAAGACTTACAAAAAGGGCTCAGAGTGACAGGAGGGGTATATATGCACTGGGAGAAACAGAAAGTGTCAAAGAAATAGGAGGACATAAAGTGACCGACAGGGAGAGGGGTCAGAGTGTGAGAGACAGAAAGGTGGCAGTTCTCTTGCATCAATAACCCAATTTATTTATTTTATCATGCGGAATACTCTATTTGTTTCAATAGGATTTTTGGAGGAACTAAGTCCCAAGCTTGGGTCATTTTTTTTCTGGCACCCTAAATAAAGAATGGGGGGACCTAAAGACTAGAAAATGTTTGTTTGTTTTTGGTGGGGGGGGGGGGGGAGAGGGAAGTTTAGAATTTTGTAGGGAGCCACAGCATTAAACAGTTAATGCTCTTACTACATAATATTCCCTACTTTCCATTACATCCCGAGTGTGGTCTCAAAGTGCAACTACCTCTACCCATGCACACTACAGCCCCAGCCACTCTAGGTACCTGGTGGGGGGATGCTTGCTTTCCACACCTTGGAGTTGTCAGGAGTGTAGATCTCCACACAACCTTCATGTTCATTTGAGTAGACCTCAAAGCCACTGGATGTCACTTTTTTCCCGGATGCATGTGCTTGCGGTGATGGTTGTCCACCACCCTGGGGCTCCTCTTGCTGGCCCTCATTCACGTGCTTCTTCTGCTGCTTCTTCTGCTGTGGGTCCTGTATCTTCCAGAAAAATGAAAATGATACTCCTAATGGATGACAGGAGACAAAACGAGAAACGTTACCCAAAAGGATGCCCCGAGCGAGACCACAAGATGGGCGCTCATCAAATGGTAATAACAAGTTACAAGGATGTAAGCTAGCATAGGGAAAATGAAGCAACCTAGTGATAACGACACAACCGTTGAAGTGGGAGAGAATGGCTCAAATTCCATTGACCTTAAGTTAGGCACATCATTTGCCTGTTCTTTGGTAACCAACAAACATTGGGTTTTACGTTTCCTAAACCAAGGATATTGTATGCCTGTAAATTGTAATATGTCCATTGCTGCATACGCCCGCTGAGTGCACTATGGATTATTTTTATTATAATGTGGGCAATAAGACATCCCAACTACAAGTGTTAACACTTACAGGAAGACGGAAAGGAGTTGAAAGAAAATTAAACATATAAGGTACATCTGTGTCACTAACCTTCAGGTCCACAAATACTTGGGTTACTAATGCATGAGTTTTTGTAGCTTCCAAAGTAGAGGAGAGTAGAGCCTTTGTGTTCATTGAGGTAAATGCCCTGGTTGACTGTCCCTTCTACAATATCTGAGGAGGATAAAGCAAAGTAGAATCCTTTCACACTGTATGGACATGATGTTCTTTGGTAGACCTCTACCTCCCAATATCCCATTACGGTCATAGCGTAGGGATGGATGGGCACATTATGTAAACAATGCACACTAAGGCGGTTCAACTGAAATATATCCATACACTTAATGAGCATTTTTAATTTATTATTATGCACACCCGATTTGATACCTGACTTTCTACAATTTCAGATAACAACTTATTATACATTAATATTGGACAACAAAAGCTGGCGAGTTTGTCCAAGGTAAATAAATTGGTATGAAATCCATAGATCCTTTTACCAAAACAGTGTTCCCTAAATGTACAAAGGTCTTACCAACAACATACTATATTGTGATATGGTGTGATACAATGTGCACGTTGTGCCATTGAACTCTACTTAGAAGCTATGCTAGGCTGTGGTAATATACGGTTATGTATTCGGATATCACTGAGGTCAATGTTACAGGTCACACACATGTAGTGTATCAGTGAATTAGCCATCCATATTCATTGTGCTTTTAGCAGTGCGCCAATAAATGTGCCCATCCCTGAGACTCTTACACAATCCATCTGTTTCCTTCAGTTCATGCAAATTGAAATATTGTTCCTCCAGCACTTATAATATCCGCTTGCTATTGACCATTTTCATCCAATCCATTCTATCTGCACGGCTTGTGTAACCCATCCGCAGCCATGCTTATCTCCAGGAATTCTAAAATAAATTGTCTACTTGAGTCTGGTTTATTCATGAGGGTTTTTCCCCCCCTAAATTAGCAGAACTAGGCAGAAAAACTAATTGAATTGGCATTGTGTTATCATAATTTACTGATACTGTTACTGTGTTAAAAATAAAAAATGCTCTGTTGTTCTTTGTCTTGGTTTACATGACATGATAACACCACTGATAATATACACGTGACTGGATATTAAAGTAGCAATACACCCCAAAAAAGGTATTTATAGTTTAACTCGTATAGTGCTAGTAATGTATTTTGACCTGTAAGCATGTCCTGCTCTTTTTCTCAAATAGTTTTTCTAGCATGAAAAAAAATCTCAAGCTTCTGAGGTTACCGTTAGGCAGCAATGAACTTCATTTTAAACTCCCGGTCACTTAATATTTCAATTGCTTATGTCTTGTGAACAGCATGAGATTTTAAATTCAAAACAGCTTTAGAATAGGCACAAAGAGATCTCTTAAAGCAAATGCAAAAATAAAATACCCCAAAATTGGCGATCAGGGCAGACTGCTGCTTAAAGGGGTCAGGGAGTAAGTAGTATATTTATATTGTATATTTCTTAAACGTAGCTTGTACTGTAGCCTAAAAAATGTTAGGCTACGTTTAAAGTGGCAGCAAAGGCGCGCGCATGTGCGGCAGGAACAACAAACCTCTTCTCATTGAGGCCGCCCATAGACAGCGCAACCGTGCGAGCGAAGAGGCACGACCGCGCGCGCGATTCTCGCAAAGACAAAACATTTTGTCTTTGCCGCGCGCCGGCCGGCTCACGCGAGCGGTTTAGCCAATGAGGGTGAACCGCTCATGTGACATCGCGGCCACGCCTCCACCATGCCTCCCCGTCGCCTCGGACTTCGGTGTGCGTTTCACGCGAGCGGCAGGCGCATGCTCCGTCACCGCGCAGCCACTATAAACGCAGCCTTGGGCGTATTAGGAGTATTGTGTGTGTTTGATCAGAGAACAGAGCACTTGATGGATTTCAGACAAACTGTTATAGCTAAACTTAGTAATTCAAGCCGGAATCAGAATTCGGTCAGTGTCACAACAGAACGGTACTAGGTGACGCAGAGTATCGTGACTATTTATTTGAAAAGCACTCAGAGCACCACTAATTTTTTACATTTTCAGACTTAAATTGTGCATTTTATGATTTTTCAAAGGAGGTAGGAAGTGTGCTGGATAGATAATAAGTTACAAACTCTCTGTCAGCTGTGAATGAAGAACAAGGAGAGATTCAAAAGTTTGTTATTTGTTAACAATCTGATGGTCCAGTGGAAGGCCTCACACTGCCCACTCCTACTCAATCCTTTGTTGGGTTACTGCGTGGAAGAAAGGATCGCCGCGGCTGGTGGCTGCCCACTCTGCTTTGTTGTAAGCAGGGGCGGCCAACTCCAGTCCTCATGGGTTACCAACAGGTCAGGTTTTCAGGATATCCCTTCTTCAGCACAAGTGGCTCAATCAGTGGCTCACTCTTCAACTGAGCCAGTGATTGAGCTGCCTGTGCTGAAGCAGGCTTTTTGACTGTGCCACTGATTGAGCCACCTATGCTAAAGCAGGGATCTCAAGAAAACCTGTCCTGTTGGGGGTTCTCGAGGACTGGCGTTGAGAACCCCTCTTCAAGACGTTTTACTTCCAATGATAAAATGAAACTTTTTGGCCCACTTAAGTCACATGGCTTAAGATTAATCTTCCTTAAGCCTACACCACAAAAATAAAGCACACGGAGTACAATTTGTGGTCAGCTTTTTAATTTAGGGCCATAAATTAATGTGTTGTTTTGCCAAATGCTGAAGTTTTCTGAACAGCTGAGAATGTAAAATGTCTGTGCAAAAGAGTCAGCTCCATGCTAAATAGCTTTAGAGTGATTCTCTGGCAGGCTCGATGTAACACATCCGATTCTGTTAAATACATATAGAAAGAGGTGTAACTGGATTAGCATTCTGGGGAGGGTTGGTTCAACTTGACTCCCTCTCCGTGTGGGGAAATGTGGTCCTTCACAGTCAAACTGAGCTATATGTACCCAATGAGTGAGATTTGGGGATTCCAGACAACACATAACAAAATTACAAAACAATTCTAACTTCAAGGAGAGTCTATTAAGCCACTGATTCTGATTTAGCGAGTGAGACTGCCTTCCAATGAGTGTGACTGCCTTCCAATGAGTGGGACTGCCTTCCAATGAGTGGGACTACCTTCCAATGAGTGGGACTGCCTTCCAATGAGTGGGACTGCCTTCCAATGAGTGGGACTGCCTTCCAATAAGTTAGACTACCTTCCAATGAGTGAGACTGCCTTCCAATGAGTGAGACTACCTTCCAATGAGTGAGACTGCCTTCCAATGAGTGAGACTGCCTTCCAATGAGTGGGACTGTCTTCCAATGAGTGAGACTGCCTTCCAATGAGTGGGACTATCTTCCAATGAGTAGGACTGCCTTCCAATGAGTAGGACTACCTTCCAATGAGTGAGACTGCCTTCCAATGGGTGTGACTGCCTTCCAATGGGTGGGACTGCTTCCAATGAGTGGGACGGCTTCTAATGGGTGGGACGGCTTCCAATGGGTGGGACTGCTTCCAATGGGTGGGACTGCTTCCAATGGGTGGGACTGCTTCCAATGGGTGGTACTGCTTCCAATGAGTGGGACTACCTTCCAGTGGGTGGGACTGCTTCCAATGGGTGGGACTACCTTCCAATGAGTGGGACTGCCCTCCAATGAGTGGAACTGCCTTCCAATGTCTGAGACTGTCATCTGATTAGTGGAACTCCCTTCCAATGTCCAAGACTGTCTTCTGATGTGAGACTGCCTTCCAATGTCTGAGATTATCTTCTGATGAGCGAGACTGCCTTCCAATGCCCGAGATTGTACTCGGATGAGTGAGACTGTTTCCAAGGTGTAAGACTACCTTTCAACGTGTAATACTTATTCCCAATTGTTTTCAATGTGTAAGACTTCGTTGCAATAAATGATGCCGCCTTCCAGTGTGCGCGGCCACCTTCGTTATTACGAGACTGCTCATTTACAGGTTATATTGCTGTAATCTACATTTTTTATGTCACTTAGGCTTAAAATTTCACTCCAAATGATTTCGATTCAGCGGACCCATATATGCCTAGCACATCACTCCGATGCAATTACTACGCAC
The DNA here is from genome assembly GCA_036426205.1 of Ascaphus truei. Classification (NCBI taxonomy): domain Eukaryota; kingdom Metazoa; phylum Chordata; class Amphibia; order Anura; family Ascaphidae; genus Ascaphus; species Ascaphus truei. Next base: position 9,217,924 of record CM071584.1, read on the forward strand.
ACCCATGTGGTCTCCTCTGGGGTGGTCAAGCAGAAAGACTTGGGCTCCACGTTGCTTTCCTGGCCCCTGGGCCAGGTGACCAGGTGAGTGCCACTGTTTCATCCCTGCCATGAAGGGAACAGATACTACACTTGATCTTAGCCAAAAAGCCAAGAAGCGCCAGCTCACAAGCAGCTTCTATTTTGGGGAGGAGTCCCAAGAGGAGTGGTGCTCTCTCTGTGATTGGATCACAAAGTAGTCATAATCCAGGTGCTGTGTCTCTTAACAAAACAAACAAGCCAAGAAAAAGCCCAAGGAAAACCACCACAATATAATAATAATAAATGGTACGCCGTCGGCATTAGCACTATGTGGTCAGAATGCTATTAGCAAGCCCAGGTACACCGAGAGAGAAAAAACAATGAACATTGTGGGTATACAGACAGACTTACCAGGCACTCGGGTAGAAGGAAATGTACTGTATTACCTCCACATCGTAACCTTGATTCGGTAGTCTTACCCTGTGTCCAATAAGGTATTGGGTGTGGAGCCGAACTGCTCACTGCGTTACTGCGTCTCTCCCTCGCTGGGCACAACGATGAATCAGCGTGTGATGCAACTAGACCAGTGCTGCCATAGTGCGTCGCTCCAATCACTAACAGGTATTTAGAAGAGGGCAACGGATTGACGGGACAGCTGACCCATGAAAAATATGTCGGAACTCACCAGCAGTAACAAAAATTTTAAAAGATTTATTGTTTTACATGAAACAAATAACAAAATCGGACAAAAAATCTCCTCCCAGGCGTTTCACACTCAATTGGTGCTTTTTCAAGGAGTGAAGTCAGACCTGGTCCTTTCCAGCTGCTTCGGGCTTCACACTATCATGCCCAACAGATCCAGGGTTGGTTACTGTGGTGTCTTCTTCCCGTGGGAGTCCGACACCCTCTTCCCGGATTTTTCATCCAGAAGGCCAGACAAGAAGTCCAGGATCAGTGGCTTTCGCCCATAGGGGGTCATGCACTAAGCAGTGATAAGTGGGTTTTCTGGGTGCTATGCACAAAGCAGTGATAAGTGCTTTTAAGTGAGATAACTGACTTTATAGCGTGATACTGCCTGCTGTGAGATTCACAAAGCAGTGATAACAGTGCAGTAACCTGCTATAATGGCTACTTAAAAGCACTTATCACTGCTTTGTGAGTCTCACAAAACGCAGTATCGCGCTATAAATGCATTTATCTCACTTAAAAGACTTATCACTGCTTTGTGAATCTCACAGCAGGCAGTATCACGCTATAATGGCTTTTTATCTCACTTAAAAGCACTTATCACTGCTTAGTGCATAACCCCCGTAGTCTTTACTCTAGTGGGGAGATGGGGACCATAAACCAATACAATACAAGTGGCAAAACAATAAGTGCGCATGCTCAGTAACAACTGTGCATAAGTGTATGTGAGCTGTGCCAGTGCACACCTGACCATAAATGCCAGGTAGGGTTAAAAAAAAAAAATATTCTTGACCCCATATCCAAAAGGCCCAGTGGTTCGCAGTGCAAAAAAAAAACAAAGTGCAAAATCCTTAAAAACCATGCCCCATGCATCACGTGCAGTACTACAGCCAAATCAACCGGGAACGTATCCTGGGATAGCAGGATGTGAACTCGGGCTCCATCACGGTCTGCTCCGCGGCCAGCCAGAGGACCAAGTGTAACTGCTATGTATCTATCCTTCACAGGACAGACACTACATCTTAACCAAAAGGCCGAGCGGTGATACTCACTGGCAGCCGTTTGACCTTTTCCATCTCATTAATTAGGGGGTTACTGGCTTTTGCCATGGGAAGCTGGTAGTGGGTACAACCAAACTCAAGTAAGTCATGGTGAGAAAAAAAAAAGGGACAAGAACCCTCCACCATACGGCAAATAAAAATACCCCTTGTGAGCCCATACCCATGTCTCAGACAGAAGAGAAAAAAAAGAGAAAAAATGCTCCCGAGGTTCACAGCACCTTCACTCAGCCAACGTATGATATAAAAAACTTTATTAGCAACCAGCACAGTACAGCATGATCACTCTGACGCGTTTCGTCCTATCCCGGACTTTTTCAAAGAGTTATAGGGGATAGGACGAAACGCGTCAGAGTGATCATGCTGTACTGTGCTGGT
>CM071584.1:9220114-9652127 GCA_036426205.1 Ascaphus truei
ACCAGCACAGTACAGCATGATCACTCTGACGCGTTTCGTCCTATCCCGGACTTTTTCAAAGAGTTATAGGGGATAGGACGAAACGCGTCAGAGTGATCATGCTGTACTGTGCTGGTTGCTAATAAAGTTTTTTATATCATACGTTGGCTGAGTGAAGGTGCTGTGAACCTCGGGAGCATTTTTTCTCTTCTACTTGTGACGTCACACCCGGTTGGAGCACGCAGACGCCATCCACAGCGGGATCCCTCCATTGCAGAGTCTCCGGATCAAGCTGTGAGCTGTAAACAGGGACGGCTTTTCCTAGGGACCTCCACGCGGTACACAGGGGAGACAGGTGAGGTTTTATGGTAGCCGGGTTGTGATTTACTAGGGGGCGCCCCCCTGGGAGGTGTCCCCGTGTACCTCTACCGGTGTTCCAATACCCCACTCCCCATGTTAGTATCGGAGGTACCCTATTTCCATATTTATACCTATATTACTAAATAATGGGCGTCCAACCTTCTGTCTTAAAACGCACTCCATAGTGCCTGGCTAGTGGCCTCGATATTTGGGGGTCATACCCTAGTTTTTTTCTCATGTCTCAGACAGGTCCACAAACCCTGCCCTTCCCCATTATCTCTTAGTAAACCTTTCTTTTTGAGGGGAGAAATGTGGAAATGGTCCATAGACTCAACAAAGATTACAAGGAGTTAAGGTCATGTGCAGTTCACCATTACGTTTGTTCACAGATGCCAATACACCCCTGCTATTTAACTGTGGAAAGAATGAAAATACATCACTGTGAACTGGTCTGTTCTGTCTACCTCCAGCTCCCTGAATTAACTTGCAGTCAAAGACTAAGTGTCATCCTCTTGTAGCGCACTTTGTGAGGCCAGCGTGCCCTTAGTGATACCCTGCTGTGTTGGCATGATAGCAGTATGCGGAACATTTGACAGGCCTTGTAAAACATCTTTGGCAGAATTAACTGGGATAATTGTTTCTGTTAGGCATTAAATGCCGATGAACTGGCTCATTGCAAAAAAAGGAGGGAGGATCACCCATTGTAACCCCGAAACTACCGAGGGATCTTGCATTGAGAGTGGTTGAAACAATGTGTGATATCAAAACACATACATTACAAGACACGTCATTAACTTATTCACTGCCAGAGGGCAGCAAGCCTTGCATGCTGCCCTGGCAACAAAGGGGTTATAAATTATCATTATGAGGTGTTGCTGCCAATATTGTATCCTAGAGGTGGCTGCATGCAGGTGTCTGACTCTAACGCACTTTGAAAGTCATAAAACAAATGCTGGAAAAAGTCATTACAGAACATTTCGCAAAACGGCTTCCAATTAATTTGGTTTCTGGGTCACCATATTTCAGTCTCCTGGCAGGGACGAGAAGGCACGAATGGGACTGACCATTGTGAAGAAGCTTCATCCATTGTCCCATATGTTACCCACGGTTGTGTAAGGCCTGGCACATAGTGAATGGAAGCTCGCTGAGGCGGGCTGAGCCGCGCTGAGCAGATGCACAAACCCCCTGCATCTTTCATCAGCGCGGCTATAGTTTCCCCCTCCGCATGCTCGCTGATGCGTGCGGAGGCTCAGAAAATTGGAACAGACAGGGAAGTTTCAAATTTGGTGCTCGGGGAAGCGGAGGAGCGGTCACGTGACCGCTCCCATCCAATGGGAGCGGGGGACTAGCCCCGCCTCCTGGCACGCCTCCGCTCCGCCTCCACCCCGCCCCCAGAGCGCGCTCACTGCCTCGCCTGCAAGGACAGGAAAAAGCTCCATTTTCAGCAGGCGAGGCAGAGCAGGAGCGCGCCTCAGCGAGCTTCCATTCACTATGTCCCAGGCCTTAGGCTGATACTAAGCAGTGTGCGCAGACAGCTCGGCTGAGAAATTACTGCCTGGATTTCATCACCTTTGATCATGGGAATTTGCACTTGTCAACTGTTATAAAGTCAACGTCCTTCTATTAATAATGGATTCCATGTGAATGTTTCCAGCAAGCTCTGTAAGGTTACCCAGGGCTGTGTGCTTCAATAAGGAGTTTTCACTCGTTGGAATTCTGTACACAACATTATTCTGATTCCGGCCTGAATTAATCAGAGGTACATTCATCTTCTAGTGCCAGAGAGACACTCAGACAAGATGTTGTTTTGAGGACTCTTGTGCTGAATTGATTTCATTTGTCCCCCTCTTTGGGTGGTGAAATTATGTCCCCTCACAGTAATCCCCTCTATAAGTGCTCAGATCAGCACTGCTCCATGTTATAATAAGACATCATTCAGACCATTTAATCATATTTTACTTGAGTCAAAGATTTTTAATTAAAATTAGAATGATCAGAAGGCTCACAAATGGGTGAAGCTCACTCAAGACATATCGAGTTGGTTGTGTATTTTAAATTCTCTTTGCTCAGTATGGCAAACAGGGATACAGCTACTGCTGTAAAGCGCTATGTACATTAATGGCGCTATATAAATAAAGACATACATACATACATACATACAGTTCCAAAAACCTTATTTGCCTTCCTCTGGATCAAAATGCTGTAAATACAAATATAGGATAGGTATCTGTCGTTTAAATTTAGCATAGGTTGAACTTGATGGACAGATGTCTTTTTCAACCGCATCTCCTATGTAACCCCTAACCCCTTTGTGGACACAGCTCTGCAATGCAATCCTGGCCCCTGTGTCAGCAAAGGGGTTAAAAAGAAAAGCAAAGAAACAGGACTTGCTCAATCCGTCCTAGTGACACGGCAGCCATTAAAAGAGCAGTTCATTCTAACGAACCCCCATTTATTTTGTTACGGGATTGGAACCTGGGGGTCCTCCTGGGTGGAATTGCGCTGTTTTAAGCTCCAGGGAACCCCCAGATACTTGCTGGCGAAGTTACCAGCATAACTTCCTGGTTTTTTTTTAAAGGGGATTTAAATGGCTGTCCAATAGAAAGCCACAACCAATGATGGTGTGGCTTCCTATTGGCCCAACATTTGGCTGCCATTTTGTTTCCCCCGGATGGAGATTTAAATGTAACTTTACCAGTAAGCATCTCTGGAACCAAGGGGATCTTGGATCTGAAAAGAGTGGGGGGAAAAAAAAAATTGAGATGGGGAACTGCTCCTTTAAACCTGTTACCTTCCCAACAATGTTGTTACAGTATATCACCTCTGTTGCAAAACCAGTACTCATTCAGACAGAAAACACCATAAGACATTGACCAGCTCAATTCCCTCCTTCTCTCTCTATGGTGGAGGCATCAGTTCACAAACCATTGCAGTGAAGTGGCTAAGAAGGTATCTGTCAAAAATAATTAATATATGCGCTCGGAAATCCTCACCTACAGTTGCAGAGAAGTTAGAGTAGGCAGAGTCATTGGTATATACAGAGGCAGAGTTATGGTAAGGAAGCACAGTGAGGTTGTGGATGGTGACAGCTGGATGGGACAAAAGAAAAGCAAAACAATGTGTCAACAACAAAGACAACACACAAACACGTTATATCTCTCAACGGGGAGAAGGACGCAGCTGGTCAACTGCGATGTCTCCAAAGGTTTCAGATACCCAGGCGCCATTTTATTTCCTCGGTTTCCCAACAGCATTATGGATTTTAGGAAGACTGTCCGGCTGCATTAATAACTTTTGCAACCACTTGTAAGTGATCTGTTGGTATCGCCTTCTTTAAATACTCCACTGACATAGTATCTAAGTGCCTCAACAACCCTGAGCTCCAGTGCCACCTGCTAAGGAACATATCCAAGAGTATTCATGATATCCGAATAGCCTACCATAGAGATGTGATCTCCAGCACTCTGTGTAACAAACAAAGCTAACACACAAAAAAAAGATTGTGATGCAAAAAAGAAATATGTATATTATTGGGAATGCACAATAGACAAAGGCAGGTATATCCTATACCAGGGGTGTCCAAACTCAGTCCTCAATGGACACCAACAGGCCAGGTTTTATGGATATCCTTGCTTTAGCACAGATGGCTCAATCAGTAGCTGAGTCTTCAATTGAGCCACAGATTGAGCCACCTGGGCTGAAGGAAGGATATCCTGAAAAGCTGGCCTGTTGGTGGCCCTTGAGGAATGAGTTTGGAGACCCCTGTCCTATACAATAGGACCGCATGACGCTACTGTGAGATGAAAGCCCCCTCACTACAGAACAAAACACATAACTGTACAAAAAGGGATTCTACATGTCCTCAGAGTCCAAGTGGAATGAAACGTTTCGAGCCTTTCCTGGTTCTTTATCAAGCCCGTTCCCAAAATCAATGGCGCGTTCCATATGGTATTTTCCTTGCTCTGGCGCCTCTGTGTCCTTATGCTCTGGACTCAAGTCCTGTGAGGCTGGAGCGCAGGAGATCACATCTCTATTAGGCTATTTGGATTTCTTAGTGGTACCTAGGGAGATACCCCACTTTTACTCGAACATTATATTAGTTACATTGTTTAACGATATACAGTGGATTGAGTGCCGACTGGTCCAATCTATATTTTTCTATTCATGATATACATTCCCCATGATGAGGATGAGTATGAGTGCAGTTCTCCCTAAAACTGACCTGTTATGCCCTTTAATGCAGATTATCCGACTTTATTCTCTTTTCCTAGCTATTTTTCATTGTATTTTAAATTTGGGATCACATGGCATCTCCCGCTGTTTGTTCCACTCCAATGGAAGTGTTCCATGCAGGCAACAAAAGGGAATTTATCAGTGAATCTCTCTTATCCTAAATCTTTGAAGTCTTATGGTGCCACTAAGGGAGAGAGGCTTACCAACCATACTAATGTTTGTTCGCGGCTCACTTTTTGGAAATAAAATATACATACTGTGAGTAGGGTAAAAACTATAGAGGTGAAATCAGACACTGAACAAAATGAGGACAGATGAAATCTTAAAAAATAAATTAAAAAAAAAAAACAGGGAACTGCACCTTTAAATATTGTCTGTTCTCTATGTCTATACCAGGGGTGGGGCAACTCCAGTCCTCAATGGCCACCAAACAGGTCAGGTTTTCAGGATATCCCTGCTTCAGCACAGGTGATGCAGTCATTATGACTGAGCCACTGATTGAGCCACTTGTGCTGAAGCAGGGATATCCCGAAAACCTGTCCTGTTGGTGGGTCCTTGAGGACCCGAGTTGTCGTCCCCCTCCCCCCCGGTCCTGGTAGTAGCAGGTGTTCCTTAAGTAACAACTTGCAGACGTTAACTTGATGTGTTGAGGTTAGTGCGACCTTCCCATTAATGCATCCTACCAGAGGCCGGTCTGTGGGAACGCAAGTAGCTCTCACTGAAGGGGCAGCCAGTTGAGAGATATAACGCCCAATAACAATGAGAACACAATGCTTGCAAAACAATGATTGCGTGTGATAATGACGCCATGAAGACTTATGCAAAGATAACATATCAGGAAGAGAAATGACTGAGCAGGACGGGGTGAGAGGAGACAACGGTGCACATGATAGGATCTGTACAATCACACCAAGAGGAATTGCATTTGATATTGATATCTGCACGGGGATTACATTCTGTTAACATAGAAAACAGGTTGATAAAAAAAATGGATAAACACAAAATAGTCATGGCTGACCCGTATTCCACTAGGCAATCCTTATGCGAAAAATGAAATACTTAGTAGCGATATGTAAATCGAGGGTCATTCAGTATATTCTAGAGCTGCTCCCTTGAAGACTCAAAGCTTCTGACATGCTCTGCGGACTTACACCTGGTAGAAAGCTGCTAGAACAAGAGGTTAGCCGGCTCCAGGGAAGTGTGAGGGAAATACCGCTTCTCTGAAAGGGTGGTGGATACCTGGAATAGCTCCCCAGCCGAGGTGGCAGTGGCTAATACAATAATAAGAGAACTCAAACATGGGCAGTGGATATTCACAGTTGAGTGCAAATAGCCGCATGGCTATTCACAGTTGAGTGCAAATTGCTGCACGGCTATTCACAGTTGAGTGCAAATAGCCGCACGGCTATTCGCACTCAGTATTTGCACTCAACTGTGAATATCCACTGCCTCAAACATGCTTGGGATAAACAGAAGGTGAAATCCTACATATCAAAGTAAGCCCCGAGGATCAATGAGGTCAGAAGTTTTACAGCAGATAGGAAAATGGGCAGACGAGGTTGGAGAAATGGCTTATCTGCCGTCACATTCTGTGTTTCTAAAGCTGTTTAAGAACATAAAACATGGCACTATTTATAAAAATGTATGAAGTGTGAGTTCCAGTTATATCTGCTGGCCAAAATAGTTAGGATAGCAGTGTTACTTGGTTTATTTAGCAGTTTACAAGGTACATACATTGGATACATTCCGTACTAGAGACTGAGAAGACAGCTTGACTAATATCAATAGCATCTTCATATCAGCTGTTTTTAGAATATTGTCAGGGCATCTGTTTATTGTTACATCAAACACCAGCACTGCAATGACCCGTGTAATGTTGGTTATGCAAGTTTTCCTCATAAAGAGTGCTAATACTCATTCTACTGGCAGAGCTTGATAGTTCTTACATCTGAAATCTGTCAATCGTCAACCCCTGGGGTTCTGTAGGAGCCAAACAGACAATCGAGACAGAGTCGAATGGTTTAATAATATTGCAGGCTGGGGGAAGTGGAAGAGATGGGTGGGTGGATGAAAGGAAGCATGGGTGAGTTTAAAAAGATAACACGAAGAAAGAAATTCCTTATATTTTTGTCTTACTTATAAAAGCAGTCACGATAAACATAAATATAATATATAGTTACATATTATCTCCTAAGCCATAATACTTTCCCAAATATACGTATCCAAAAAGCGGTATTTTATTCTGAAGGTGGTTGTGCATTGGAAGACATCTCAGAGTTGAAATGAAAGTTGACAAGCACCAGACAGACACTTATTCTCAAAGCTTCCGAGTGCAGCTACAATTACACGGGAACACAGAAACTGTCAGCAAATAAGAACCATTTGACTTGACCTCCCAGCACACAACTATTGTCTGACTTAAAACTTGAGAGTCTTGATCTTCAGCTTTTACTTCTTATCTCCGAACCCTGTAAAGTCTCCATGTGTCTGCAGAAATAATGTTTAATCCCATCACTGCCTGACCCCATCACTTCTTTGCTGTGCAGATGTAAGGACTTGTGTATGGTCTGAAAACCGTTGACTACTGTGACCAGGTCCATTAAAACCACGGTAGATTTGAAAGGAACTGCTGAATGTGTCATATTCTATGTCTATGTTGAGAAGCTTTGGTAAGAACATAATAAAATGTTGAGCCTGAGACTGTAACCCACTGTTAGGCTGAATCGGCAAATGACCATTAACACTTTTGCTGCTAAAGGGGCAATGCGTTGCAAAGCCAGAGGGTCATCAACATAAGTAACAAGATATATAACGCGAAAAAAATGCAGCATATATATAAATATATATACATATATATCTCCCCAAGGATCAAATAGATTTTTCAGCAGATAGGAAAATGGGCAACGGAGGTGAGCCAAGTGGTTCTTATTTGCTATCAAATTGTGTGTGTGTGTGTGTGTGTGTGTGTGTGTGTGTGTGTGTGTGTGTGTGGTGTGTGTGTGGTGTGTGTGTGTGTGTGTGTGTGTGTGTGTGTGTGTGTGTGTGTGTTGCATTTTCTCAACAAATGATCTAATTAGAGGAGACATCACAACATACTTACAAAGCAGCTTTGAAATGCAAATCGATGTGTGTGTGTGTAGTATATATATATATATATATTATATATATTATATATATATATATATATATATATATATATCATACAGTGAAGTTTCTCATTTATGGAGAGATCTGATCTGCAGAGTACTTGAAAGAAGGCAGAGAAATAAAAGGCTTAGGCTGCATTTTCCTTCCTACAGTACTTAGCGGCTGCCACACATACTTATATTACTTTCATTGTCAGGACCTGCTCTGCCTTCGTTGCTGTGATGCAGCTCGTGAATCCCATTCACCACCTCCAGTGGCCAGTAATGTGAGGCCGAGATTAGAACCTGGAAACCTGTGAACAGAAGGAGGACGGGGAGAGGAGAATGTGGGTGTCTGATTTACAGAGGGGCGAATTAAAGGAGCAATTCATGCAATATCCTACATGGTTTTGTTTTTTTTTAAACATCAGTTCTGTAGTATTAGATAATACTTTCACATTTATTTTTTTTATTATTAAACTCAATGCCATTTTAATGAGGTATAATATACTGAGCATCCTTTGATTTCTATAACAGGCTTTAGCCCACTTCCCCAGCAGTGCAAGATCTTTGCAACACTTTCCTGTTTGTGATCATTTGTTGCCAATATTCCCAGCAGTTTGAGCTGCAAACTGTAACAATAGATAATGTTACCTTAGTAATATACAGTTGGCGAGAAAACGTTTGTTAACCCGTTAGGATTTTCACATATTTCACACCTAAAATATTATTAGATCTTAATCCACGTCCTAATAATAATAGATAAAGATAACCTGATCAAACTAATGACACAAAAACATGATACTTTTTCAACATTTACTTATCCACAAGTGATTACAAATTCACGAGGAGAAGGAGCGGCTCAGCGAGTAAAGACACTGACTCTGGCACTGAGTCTGAAGCAGGGGAACCTGCTCACTTTATCTCCATTTTATCTCAGGGACCAAAAACATAGATTGTAAGCTCCATGGGACAGGGACCTGTGCCTGCAAAATGTCTCTGCAAAGTGCTATGTAAAACTAGCAGCGCTATACAAGAACATGCTATTATTATAACACTGTGTGAAAAAGTATGTAAACCTTTTGTTATTACTCTGGGGTTCTTTTCGTGTTCCTTGGTGATTTGCCAGTTTGTTCTTGGAGAGATTTTGGTAGGACGACCGTTCCTGGGTAGAGCGACGGTGGTCATCAACTGTCTCCATTTGTAGACTATTTGTCTGACAGTGGATTGGTGGAGACCCAAACCCTTAGAAATGGGTTTGTAACACTTTCTAGACTGATGAGCATCAATAACTAATTTTTCTTCAGAGATTTTTTTAATTGTAGCTTGATGTGTTTCCACACACCTGTATGGTGAAGACCAACCTCATAAAGATTCTGATCTTTATATAGGGTGGGGCCTCCCAAACTCACACCTGAAGATCAACCTAATTATTTAAACACCTGATTCTAATAACCCTCTTTAATTTAGCTGAAAAAATTAGCTGAAAAAACCCTTACTTTTGCACATACCCTGACTCTTAATTACTCATTGTTGGTCTATTTCATACATCATTTTGTTTCCAAAGACATTGAATTGGTTAATATAACCCCTATTGGATATTTAAGAAAAAGACTGGTTTTGATTCAAGAAGGTTATCGTGGAAAAACTACGGTATTTCCATAATTATCATTGCAGTTCACAAACATTTTCTCAACACTGTAAGAATACATTGTAGCTGCTGAGTTACTCTCACTGAAGGATTGATTGAAGACAGCCATTTAGTGAACCCTGGAAGCATGATCTTTGCTGATCAATCATAAGAGAAGGAATCGATCGACAGCTTAGGTAATTAGTTTTCAATAAAGGTAATCAAAGAATGAATATTATGAAATAAAAAATATATATTTTTAATTTAAGTCCTGCGTGGACTGCCTCTTTAAAAGGGTAATCACCGAAAATGCAAAATGTAACAAGTTAAAATACTCTCTATCATTTTAAAGCGGCAGAAACCTCTGAATGTTTTTTTTTTAACCCCCCTCCACCATTTTTTTTACATGAATGGGAACCAGTGGGACTCTAAACGCTAAAACGCACTCTTTTCAGCTCAGGTTCCCTGGTTCCCGAGACACTTCCAGGTAAAGAAGTGCTGTTTCAGTCCCCAACAAAACAAAATGGTGGTGTTTAAATTCTCTGCGTCACGCAAGCCAATAGGAAGCCGTCTGTCTTGGCTTCTTACTGGCCCACGTGATGTCAGGGATTTAAATACCAGGAAGTGCTACCTTACCCAGTATGTATCTCTGGAAGCATGTGGTCCCCAAAACTAAAATGGGTGCAGTTCAGCCCCCCCCCCCCCTGCTTTCCCTCCTGGTAATCCAAAAGAGAGAACCTGGTCTGAAACAGAATCAACACAATCTGAAACGCAGGGGAATGGAAGAGCAGGACTTCTCTTCTTCCCGGGGGGTTAAGTGACGCCGCCATCACATGATCAATCTGTGGAGCAGCCACGGGATCGCGGTTTTCCGGAAGTGCCGTGACACTGGTGCCGTGGCCCCTTCCGTCAACCGAAGAGTTAAAGTCCATTGGTTTCCTTTTCCCTAGGTCGCCTGCATGTGTGTTCAGCCCGTCGCTGCCAGAGGGCGTGCCAAACCCAGGCCCCCCGTGGCAGCGGACGAGTTAAGACCCTCTTACTCGTTCCACGCAGTAACTGAGGGTTTCTGAAAAAGACAGATGTCTTTTTGTATTAGGTATAACCCAGAACTCTCCCAAAACAACGAAGTCTGCCAGCGTTCCAGCGGATAGAAATAACATCTCCCACACATGCTCCACGTTACTACTGGGAAGTGTTCCGATGTGTCCCAAGTCACCTTCTTCTCTTCCCGTAGAGCGGCTGGAACAGAACGGTTCTAGGTGACGCAGAGTATCGGGACTGTTTGAAAAGCACTCAGGGCACCACTGCCCTTTTTTTTTTTTTTTACATTTCCGGACTTAAAAAGTGCATTTTATGATTTTATGAAGGAGGTAAAAGTGTGCTGGACCAACAGATAGATAATAAGTTACATCCTCTATCAGCTATGAATGAAGAACCAGGATAGAGAATAATAATAATAATAATAATAATAAATAATAATAGCATGTTCTTGTATAGCGCTGCTAGTTTTACGCAGCGCTTTACAGAGACATTTTGCAGGCACAGGTCCCTGCCCCGTGGAGCTTACAATCTATGGTTTTGGCGTCTGAGGCACAGGGAGATAAAGTGACTTGCCCAAGGTCACAAGGAGCCGACCCCGGGAATTGAACCAGTCAGTGTCTTTACTCCTTCTCCCAAATTAGATTTGAAAGTTTGTTATTTGTTAACAATCTGATGGTCCAGTGGAAGGCCTCACACTGCCCACTCCTACTCAATCCTTTGTTGGGTTACTGCGTGGAAGAAAGGATCACAGCGGCTGGTGGCTGCCCACTCTGCTTTGTTTAAAGCAGGGGCGGCCAACTCCAGTCCTCAAGGGCCACCAACAGGTGAGGTTTTCAGGATATCCCTGCTTCAGCAAAGGTGGCTCAATCAGTGGCTCAGTCATTATGTGCCACTGATTGAGCCCTTGAGGACTAGAGTTGCCCCCCCCCCCTCCCCGGTTTAAAAGAAGTGGATTTTATCTTTGTCAAAATCTCTCTCTTTTCCTGTTTGGTACAGTAGAAATATTGTACAATCCGCACGAAAATGAGGTTCATTTTAAAAGGAGTATAGTATTTCCCTATACTGTACAAAACAACACGGAAGACCTGGCAAAGGTATGTGTAATGAGGTTTCTCAAGGGGAGGACTCAGTGGCCATGATATGTATATATATACACATACATACACATACATACACATACATATAACATACATATACATACACATACAGTATATATGTAGGCCGCTTAAGGTTACCGCGGGGACTTATGCTAGTGAGGTCAGACCTAAACTTGCCGTTACTCCTATCCAGACCTTAATATAAGGCTGTTACCGGGTCTGGTAACGCAACGCCTTAGTTTGCCATATTTGAACTAACATGGCGTTATTTCCCTCCCCTTTTTTTAAACTTTAGTTAAACACCTATTTCCGGTTCCGGCTGGGAGAATCACAGACTTGGGGCCTCATGCAGAGAGCAGCGCTATTTAAAATTGGAGAGGGGAATAAAAAGTAGGTTTAATGGAGAGTTTTATTCTCCATATGCAGAAATGGGCGAAATCCGCTATTTTTAGCATTACTGCATGTGGAGAATTGTAAATGAGGTGATGCGCGCAGCTGAAAGGGGGAAAAAAAAATCGCGCATTTTTTTTTTTTTTCCCTATAGCCGGCGAGCTCCTGCTTCTTGCCAACTTTATTTGGCCGAGAAAATTGAAGAAAATCGCGCCAAAAACAGCCGCTAGATGGCGAGCGCGCCTTTCTGAATTCGGATATTTTTCAGACTGGCGAGAATGTAGTTTCGCCAGCCGCGCGCGAGATTTTCAAATAGAAAAAAAAAATGGCGCGTTTTTCCTACCTCGCCATTTTCAGCTGTTTTTTGCGCGATTTTCTCCGGAAAATGGCGAGATTTTAAATAGCGCTGCTCTCTGCATGAGGCCCTTGATATCATGTCATAGCAGAGGTGGGAAACTCCAGGTACTCAACCAACAGGTCAATCAGTGGCTCAGTCAAAAAGCCTGCTCTAGCACAGGTGGCTCAATCAGTGGAGAGTGAGCCTCTGATTGAGCTAGCTGTGCTGAAGCAGGGATATCCTTAAAACCTGACCTGTTGGTGGCCCTTGGGGAATGGGTTGGCCACCCCTGGTGCAAGCTGTCCTTACACAGTACTGACTATCCAGTTACAACACTTGCCTTTTTTTTTTGTGTGGTGTGTCTTAGCATTGGAACCAGATGGTTTTTAAAACATGCTGATATACAAACTCCTCGCAAATTACATTTCATTAATCACAAAGGTTTCCTGTTACTGAAGCTATGAATAAAAGAGAGCGAGAGCTGCATGCCAGCATTAGGGCTGTAATTAAATGTATTTCTCATACAGCAGAACAAGGAATTCATGGATTGTAAGGCCAGAACCCAAGTCACGGAACGGGCATTGTCACACACTCGGTGTCGCGTGCTCGTCATGCTGTTAAAATGACTGAAATAGTTTGGTCTGCGTGGAAGTGGGAAAAAGAGTCTGCTGTGACACACAGCTATTTCGTTCAATTTTCCTTGCGTCAGACGTGGCACCGTGTCAATTGTGTTTCTTTGCTGCCAAGGGACAGCATTTTCACAATCTGTGCTGAGGGTTCACACTCAGACTTGGCTGAGGGTTTGATGTCAGAAATGCCCCACGGATCAGCGTCATTGATTGGTCGCGCCATGAATCAAGCGCTGTTGAAACTGTTCTATGGCACGTCGCAACATGAAACAAAAAGAGAGATCTCAATGATAAGACGCGCCGGTCTCTGGGCTGCGCTTGTAGTTACGGCTATGGCGACCGCGACGTTGCGCAGCGCCGTCGTAGCAGAGCATGCCGTCGTCGCGGGTGCCCTAGTGGGCGCGACGGCTGAAGTCACGCGGTGCTGGACGTCAAAGGATTTTGACTTCTTCAGCGATCGGTGCTTGACGTCAGCGGCACGTGAGCGGTGCAGCCAATGAGGGGCGAAACCGCTCGCGGCTACGCCTCACACAATGCTCCCTGTCGCCCTCTGTACAGACTCCTGCACTATAAGCAGACAGGAATCACTATTACAACGGCGACGGCTGACGTCACGAGGTCGTGTCGACGTAACTATAAGCGCAGCCTTAGCATGGCCTTGTTAACGGCGACATTGCCTTGATGCATAGACCATTTAGACAGCCAAAGTAAACAATGGATTGGTTGATTGGGCCCTTTTAACCCTTTTGAGTGCTGCAGGGGTCCTAGTGCCGGACCCTGTGCGGACCCAGTGAGCCCTTCCAATAGCGGCCGTGTGCTCGCCACGGGCATTCTGGGAAACGGAAGGAGGAGGAGCCCTGCTCCTCCATTTCACTTCTGGGCAGAACGCATTCCTCGGGATCAAGGCTGGGGGGGGGGGGGAAAATGTTGATGAGGTCAGTTTGTTAAACTTGGTGTTACTCCATCCAGACCTAATATAAGGTGTTTACAGGGTCGGGTTGGAGTAACGCCGCAGTTAGGGTGTTTTTTAACTAACATGGCGTTATTTCTCTCCTTTCCTCATTGTTTGTTTTTTAACTTCAGTTAAACACCTATTTCAGGTTTCTGGTTGGGAGGAGGAATACAGACATAACATCACATTATAACAGGGGTGGGCAAACTCCAGTCCTCAAGGGTCACCAAACAGGTCAGGTTTTGAGGATATCCCTGCTTCAGCACAGGTGGCTCAGTTGCAAAGTCAATTAAATGGATTTTTGTGCTTATTTACTGTACTACACCACACCCAACACCTTAATTACATTCCAATACCTTTCAATATCTCCTAACAATTCCCAATATCCCAACAATGCCTCCAACGCCTCGCAACATCTCCAACGCCTCTAACGCATCACAACATCTCCCAATATCGCACAAGCCCTCCCAACATCTCGCAAACATCTCCTAACGCATCATAAAATCCCAATATCTCCTAATGCCTCCAATATCACACAACACCTCCCAATGACTCGCGACATCTCCAAACGCCTCGCGACATCTCCCAACGCATTACAACATCTCCCAACATCTTCCTAATGCCTAATCTCCCCAACATTAATGCTTCGCAACGCCTCGCACATCTCCCAACATCACCCAACGCCTCGCACATCTCCTAACGCATCACAACATCTCCCAACATCCCTAATGCCTCACAATCTCCCAACATCTAATGCCTCGTAACGCTTCGTAACATCTTCCAACATCACCGAAAGCCTCGCACACATCTCCTAACGCATCGCAACATCTCCCAACATCCTAATGTGTCACATCTCCCAACATCTAATGCCTCGCGCAACGCCTCGCAACATCTCCCAACGCCTCCTCGAAACATCTCCCAACGCTCGCAACTCTCCCCAACATCTCCTAATGTGTACATCTCCCAACTCAAGCCTAGCAACACTCCCAACATCTCCCAAAACTCGCAACCATCTCCCACGCATCCCAACATCTCACAACATCTCCACGCATGACAACATCTCCCAACAATCTCCTAACGCATCACAACATTCAAAAAATCTCCATAACGCATCACAACGATCTAAAACATCTACGTAAACGCATCAGATCTCACTATCTCCTAACGCCTCCCAATGATCACACAAAACCATCCCAATGCCTCACCACATCTCCAAACGCCTCCTAACGCCTCGCAGCATCTCCCAACGCCTCGCAACATACTCCAACGCATCTCAACATCTCACAACATCTCTAATGCCTCACATCTCACAACATCTAATGACCTCGCAATGCCTCGCAACATCTCCCAACGCCTCACAACATCTCCCAACACCTTCATGCCATAGAACATCTCAAAAAATCTCCTAAGCCTCACAACGCCTCGCAATATCTCCCAGCACCTCCCAATACTTTGGTCACGCTGATATCACTGAAAGCACATACCCAAACCGAGCGTGTGTGGTAGAAATCTTTAATGTAGATACACACTGGATGTGCCGTTGTGCTTCTGTATTGTGATTATTCTCCTTGTACATTAAAGCAGACAATCCTCCCAATGCCCAGGTAAGTTTAACTCAATAATTGTTACATCTTGCCCCTGAGGCATATTCCTGCTCTTTAAGCATAAATAAATATATATGATTGTAAAATCCAGCTTCTTTAGACTGCACCGGGCTCTGGGGAAAGCTTCATTTTGACCTCCCGGGCACTGCATATTTACAACACATATCTCCTGAACGGAGCATCCGATTTTTAAAAATAAATACTGCTCTGAATTAGGCAACAAGAGATTCTTAAAGCAATAAAAAATACTTAATAAGGCTCCAGTTGGGATCTCCAGTAAACCTCTGCGATCCCTCCTCCCTGTACAAGCTAACCTATCCCACCTTTTTGGATGGCAGTGTCTTGCTAAGCGCCTGTGAATGAACCAGCATAAAAGATAGCTCTCACCTCCATACAGAGGTTGTGGAGCTTTTTGCAGGCGCCAGCAGTGCAGGACCTACAATGGGCCATAGCGTGTCATGGTTGGCAGGCTTAAAATACTGGCCAAACAATGAAAGTAAATGGCCCTGCCTTACAAACAGGGACGAATTTCCATTAGGCTGAGCAGGCTAAACAGCCTTTTGGGGCAGTGGGTGTGTGGGTGTGTGTGTGGCGTGTGTGTGGCGTGTGTGTGTGAGTTACCTTTCCAGAGCGGCCCCCTCTTTTGCGCCGCATCGTCATGGAGACCGACGCCAGGTTACCAGGACGTCAAATGACATTGCGAGGTCAATGATGCCGCATTGCCATGACAAACGCGTATCACATGACGCTGTGACATCATGACATCAACACGCTAGGGCAAAGGGCAACCCCAGAGCTTACATGCGGCAAAAAATGTCTGCAGGATTATAACATAAGTATTAACTATATAATATGCCTAGAAGCACACTGGGTCTTTTGTCTTCTGTCTATACACAAGGTCACAATTTTAGCAACACTCTTTTTGACACAAATATACGATTGTGGTGGGTTTGTGCGTGAGAGGACACGGGCGGGTGTGTCCGGTAAAATTCTAAATTAGGAAATGCATTGAAACTTGAAAAAAAATGCTCCAATGCAGCAGGAATGAAATGGTGACGGCAATGCGGGCGAATATCGCTCCGCTGGGACTACGGGAGGGTTATTTATCACAGCTGGTGCAGAAAACAGCCAATTAACAAGAAATATACAATATCTTGCGTTCCATGCATTTTTTTTGTTATATCCAGTGCAGTCTTGCAGACAGCTATAGCACCAGATTTGCATTGGTGAGGCGGGTAATGCACCTTCTTAACCTTTTCACTGCAGACAGGCCAGCAATGCATTGCTTCTGCCAGTGAAAGGGGTGCAAGATGTCACTACTTTAGTTGCTGAACCAATATTCACTACATAACATATACAGAGGGGGCCCCGTCTATCTTCTGGGTATATGGCAGGGGGTGGAGAAACTCCACTTCCTCAGGGCCACCAACAGGTCAGGTTTTAAGGATATCAACTTTCAGCACAGGTGGTCTGACTTCGACTCAGCCATGAATTGACACCTGTGCTGAAGCAGGGATTCCTCAAAACCTGACATGGGTGGCCCTTGAGGACTGGAGTTGCAACCCCTGGTTGTGTCTGTTTGTTACCTCAGTAGTGCTGGATTGGCAATGAATTATCCCAGATTCCCATATACAGTTGTGGGGTAGTAACTATTTGGCTGCCAGAGGGGCGATCAATGTATGCGAATCATAACGAATACCAGGAAAAATGCTTACCTGGGTGACCCCGAAACCAGGGTAGTTCCCATGATCCGTGCGGAGAATAAAATACATAATAGTGGGGGTTGCAATGGCAGATACAGCGGATTGTTTAAGAACTGAACGGACATGTTTTTATAAAGGAAAATGAGTCAGAACAAGTGAGGAAGGATTTTGTTCCCTTGTGTGGACATCATTAGGAAATACAGAATATTTGCAACACAAAATCTTTTTTATTTTTAGCAACGGACACGGCTACCATGTGTGTACTGATATGTGTACATGATAATGCAGAACATACAGAACCCCTATAAGCATCATTACAACACACTTTGGCTAAAGAGTTAAAATAAAAGACCATTTATTCAAAAGAATCTATATATATATAGGCCTGTACCGTTGTATTTGTGTCAATGGTTGTAGCACTGGGCTTCGTGGTGTTTCATGTTCTGTCTCTGGTTTATGATAATGCAGCTGGATGAATGGGCTTCTCAGAACCTATGCCGGACCTATGCATGGTTCTGACCCGCGGAGAGTCAGGGCGGCAATGCATCTCACAGCACACACTGCAGGCTGCCTGCGAAAGCCGCATGTGCTGAAGATAAGACAACGCCTTAGTTTGCCATATTTGAACAAAATGGCGTTATTTCCTCCCTTTTTTTAAACTTTAGTTAAACACCTATTTCCGGTTCCGGCTGGGAGAATCACAGACTTGGGGCCTCATGCAGAGAGCAGCGCTTATTTAAAATTGGAGAGGGGAATAAAAGTAGGTTTAATGGAGAGTTTATTCTCATATGGAGAAATGGGCGAAATCCGCTATTTTTAGCATTACTGCATGTGGAGAGAATTGTAAATGAGGTGATGCGCGCAGCTGAAAGGGGGAAAAAAAAATCGCGCATTTTTTTTTTTTTCCCTATAGCCGGCGAGTCCTGCTTCTTGCCAACTTATTTGGCCGAGGAAAATTGAAGAAAATCGCGCCAAAAACAGCCGCTAGATGGCGAGCGGCCTTTCTGAATTGGATATTTTTCAGACTGGCGAGATGTAGTTCTCGCCAGCCGCGCGGCGAGATTTTCAAATAGAAAAAAAAAATGGCGCGTTTTTCCTACCTCGCCATTTTCAGCTGTTTTTTGCGCGATTTTCTCCGGAAAATGGCGAGATTTTAAATAGCGCTGCTCTCTGCATGAGGCCCTTGATATCATGTCATAGCAGAGGTGGGAAACTCCAGTACTCAACCAACAGGCTCAATCAGTGGCTCAGTCAAAAAGCCTGCTCTAGCACAGGTGGCTCAATCAGTGGAGAGTGAGCCTCTGATTGAGCTAGCTGTGCTGAAGCAGGGATATCCTTAAAACCTGACCTGTTGGTGGCCCTTGGGGAATGGAGTTGGCCACCCCTGGTGCAAGCTGTCCTTACACAGTACTGATCTATCCAGTTACACATTTGCCTTTTTTTTTTTTGTGTGTGTGTTCTTAGCATTGGAACCAGATGGTTTTTAAACATGCTGATATACAACTCCTCGCAAATTACATTTCATTTAATCACAAGGTTTCCTGTTACTGAAGCTATGAATAAAAGAGAGCGAGAGCTGCATGCCAGCATTAGGGCTGTAATTAAATGTATTTCTCATACAGCAGAACAAGGAATTCATGGATTGTAAGGCCAGAACCCAAGTCACGGAACGGGCATTTGTCACACACTCGGTGTCGCGCTGCTCGTCATGCTGTTAAAATGACTGAAATATGTTTGTGTCTGCGTGGAAGTGGGAAAAAGAGTCTGCTGTGACACACAGCTATTTCGTTCAATTTTCCTTGCGTCAGACGTAGGACACGTGTCAATTGTGTTTCTTTGCTGCCAAAGGGACAGCATTTTCACATCTGTGCTGAGGGTTCACACTCAGACTTGGCTGAGGGTTTTGATGCTCAGAAATGCCCCACGGATCAGCGTCATTGATTGCGTCGCGCCATGATATCAGCGCTGTTGAAACTGCTTCTATTGGCACGATCGCAACATGAAACAAAAGAGAGATCTCAATGATAAGACGCGCCGGTCTCTTGGGCTGCGCTTGTAGTTACGGCTATGGCGACCGCGACGTTGCGCAGCGCCGTAGCAAGAGCATGCCGTCCGTCGCGGGTGCCCGTAGTGGGCGCGACGGCTGACGTCACGCGGTCGCTGGACGTCAAAGGATTTTGACTTCTTCAGCGATCGGTGCTTGACGTCAGCGGCACGTGAGCGGTGCAGCCAATGAGGGCGAACCGCTCGCGGCTACGCCTCCACCATGCTCCCTGTCGCCCTCTGTACAGACTCCTGCACTATAAGCAGGAATCACTATTACAACGGCGACGGCTGACGTCACGAGGTCGTGTCGCCGTAACTATAAGCGCAGCCTTAGCATGGCTGTAACGGCGACATTGCCTTGATGCATAGACCATTTAGACAGCAAAGTAACCATTGGATTGTGTTGATTGGGCCCTTTTAACCCTTTGAGTGCTGCAGGGGTCCTAGTGCCGGCCCTGTGCGGACCCATGAGCCCTTCCAATAGCGGCCGTGTGCTCGCCACGGGCATTCTCTGGGAAACGGAAGGAGGAGGAGCCCTGCTCCTCCATTCCACTTCTGGGCAGAACGCATCCTCGGGGATCAAGGCTGGGGGGGGGGGGAAAATGTTGATGAGGTCAGTTGTAAACTTGGTGTTACTCCCATCCAGACCCTAATATAAGGCTGTTACAGGGTCTGGGTTGGAGTAACGCCGCAGTTAGGGATGTTTTAACTAACATGGCGTTATTTCCCTCTCCTTTCCTCTATTGTTTTGTTTTTTTAACTTCAGTTAAACACCTATTTCAGGTTCTGGTTGGGAGTAATACAGACATAACATCACATTATACCAGGGGTGGGCAACTCCAGTCCTCAAGGGTCACCAAACAGGTCAGGTTTTGAGGATATCCCTGCTTCAGCACAGGTGGCTCAGTTGCAAAGTCAATTAAAATGGATTTTTGTGCTTATTTACCTGTCCTACCCACACCCAACACCTTTAATTACATTCCAATACCTTTCAATATCTCCTAACATCTCCCAATATCCCACAATGCCTCCCAACGCCTCGCAACATCTCCCAACGCCTCCTAACGCATCACAACATCTCCCAATATCGCACAACGCCTCCCAACATCTCGCAACATCTCCTAACGCATCATAACATCTCCCAATATCTCCTAATGCCTCCAATATCACACAACACCTCCCAATGACTCGCGACATCTCCAAACGCCTCGCGACATCTCCCAACGCATTACAACATCTCCCAACATCTCCTAATGCCTCACATCTCCCAACATCTAATGCTTCGCAACGCCTCGCAACATCTCCCAACATCACCCAACGCCTCGCAACATCTCCTAACGCATCACAACATCTCCCAACATCTCCTAATGCCTCACATCTCCCAACATCTAATGCCTCGTAACGCTTCGTAACATCTTCCAACATCACCGAACGCCTCGCAACATCTCCTAACGCATCGCAACATCTCCCAACATCTCCTAATGTGTCACATCTCCCAACATCTAATGCCTCGCAACGCCTCGCAACATCTCCCAACGCCTCGCAACATCTCCCAACGCCTCGCAACATCTCCCAACATCTCCTAATGTGTCACATCTCCCAACATCTAATGCCTAGCAACATCTCCCAACATCTCCCAACGCCTCGCAACATCTCCTAACGCATCACAACATCTCCCAACATCTCCTAACGCATGACAACATCTCCCAACATCTCCTAACGCATCACAACATCTCAAAACATCTCCTAACGCATCACAATATCTCTCAACATCTCGTAACGCATCAGATCTCCTAATATCTCCTAACGCCTCCCAATATCACACAACACCTCCCAATGCCTCACCACATCTCCAAACGCCTCCTAACGCCTCGCAGCATCTCCCAACGCCTCGCAACATCTCCTAACGCATCTCAACATCTCACAACATCTCCTAATGCCTCACATCTCCCAACATCTAATGCCTCGCAATGCCTCGCAACATCTCCCAACGCCTCACAACATCTCCCAACACCTTTCAATGCCTCGTAACATCTCAAAACATCTCCTAATGCCTCACAACGCCTCGCAATATCTCCCAGCACCTCCCAATACTTTGTCACGCTGATATCACTGAAAGCACATACCAAACCGAGCTGGTGTAGAAATCTTTAATGTAGATACACACTTGGATGTGCCTTGTGTGTGCTTCTGTATTAGTGATATATTTCTCCTTGTACATTAAAGCAGCAATCCCTCCCAAATGCCCAGGTAAGTTTAACTCATATAATGTTACTATCTTGCCCCCTGAGCATATCCTGCTCTTTAAAAGCATAAATAAATATATATGATTGTATAAATCTCTAGCTTCTTTAGACTGCACCGGGCTCTGGGGAAAGCTTCATTTTGACCTCCCGGGCACTGCATATTTAAAACACATATCTCCTGAACGGAGCATCCGATTTAAAAAATAAATACTGCTCTGAATTAGGCAACAAGAGATCTCTTAAAGCAAATAAAAAATACTTTAAATAAGGCTCCAGTTGGGATCTCCAGTAAACCTCTGCGATCCCTCCTCCCTGTTACCAAGCTCACCTATCCCACCTTTTTGGATGGCAGTTCTTGCTAAGCGCCTGTGAATGACCAGCCTATAAAGATAGCTCTCCCTCCATTACAGAGGTTGTGAGAGCTTTTTGCAGGCGCAGCAGTGCTAGGACCTACAGATGGGCCATAGCGTGTCATGGTTGCAGGCTTAAAATACTTTGGCCAAACAATTGAAGTAAATGGCCCTTGCTTACAAACAGGGACGAATTTCCCATTAGGCTGAGCAGGCTACAGCCTTTTTGGGGCAAGTGTGTGTGTGTGTGTGTGTGTGTGCGTGTGTGTGCGTGTGTGTGTGAGCCTTACCTTTTCCAGAGCGGCCCCTCCTTTTGCGCCGCATCGTCATGGAGACCCGACGCCAGGTTACCAGGCGTCAAATGACATTGCGAGGTCACATGATGCCGCATTGCCATGACAACGCGGTATCACATGACGCTGTGACATCATGACATCAACACGCTAGGGCAAAGGGCCACCCCAGAGCTTACATGCGGCAAAAAATGTCTGCCACTGCTTATAAACATAAGTATTTAACTATATAATATGCCGTTAGAAGCAGCACTGGGTCTTTTTGTCTTCTGTTCTATACACAAGGTCACAATTTTAGCAACACTCTTTTTGACACAATATATACGATGTGGTGGGTTTGTGCTGTGAGAGGACAGGGGCTGTGTGTGTCCGGTAAACTTCTACTTAGGAAATGCATTTGAAACTTGACAAACAATTGCTCCAATTGCAGCAGGAATGAAATGGTGACGCGCAATGCGGTGCGAATATCGCTCAGCTGGGACACGGGAGGGTTATTTATCACAGCTGGTGCAGAAAACAGCCAATTAACAAAGAAATATACACATTATCTTGCTTTCCATGCATTTTTTTGTATATATCCAGTGCAGTCTTTTGCAGCAGTATAGCACCAGATTTGCAGTTGTGAGGCGGTAATGCACCTTCTTAACCTTTTCACTGCCAGACAGGCCAGCAATGCATTGCTTCTGCCAGTGAAGGGGTGCAAGATGTCACTACTTTAGTTGCTGAACCAAATATTCACCTACATACAATATACAGAGGTGTGCCCCGTCTATCTTCTGGGTCTATGGCAGGGGGTGGAGAAACTCCATTCCTCAAGGGCCACCAACAGGTCAGGTTTTAAGGATATCACTCTTTCAGCACAGGTGGCTCAGACTTCGACTCAGCCACTGATTGACCCACCTGTGCTGAAGCAGGGATATCCTCAAAACCTGACCTGTTGGTGGCCCTTGAGGACTGGAGTTGCCAACCCCTGGTGTATAGTGTCTAGTTTAACCTCAGTAGTGCTGGATTGGCAATGAATATATCCCAGATTCCCATATACAGTTGTGGGGATTTAACTATTTGGCTGCCAGAGGGGCGATCAATGTATGCTGAATCATAACGAATACCAGGAAAATGCTTACCTGGGTGACCACGAAACCAGGTGTAGTTCCCATGAGCCTGTGCGGAGAATAAAATACATAATTAGATGGGGGTTGCAATGGCAGATACAGCGGATATGTTTAAGAAATGAACGGACATGTTTTTTATAAAGGAAAATGAGTCAGAACAAGTGAGGAAGGATTTGTATTTCCCTTGTGTGACATCATTAGGAATACAGAATATATTTGCAACACAAATCTTTTTTATTTTTTTAGCAACGGACACTGCTACATGTGTGTTACTGATATGTTACAATGATAATGCAGAACATACAGAACCCCTATAAGCTCATATTACAACACTTTGGCTAAAGAGTTAAACTAAAAGACCATTTTATTCAAAAGATATCTATATATATATATAGGCACTGTACCGTGTATTTGTGTCAATGGATGTAGCACTGGGCTCTGTCTGTGTTTCATGTTCTGTCTCTGGTTTTAATGATAATGCAGCCCTGGATGAATGGGCTTTCTCAGAACCTATGCCGGACCTATGCACTGTTTCCTGACCCGCGGAGAGTCAGGGCGGCAATGCACTCACAGCCACACTGCAGGCTGCCTGCGAAAGCCGCATGTGCTTGAAGATAAACACAGCTTTGTTTAACAAACGTGGATCACCGCCTCTTTAAAGCAATAAAAGCAGTGGTTTATGTGCAATGATATTAGGAGGTATCGAGTATCACTTTATTTATTTATTTTACTAACAGTTGCTGTTTCTTTTTGAAGACATTTGTCTTTCAATAGACTCTCTCCCTTTTAATTTCTATAGCATAATTATTATTATTATTTATTTATTTATTTTATTTATAAAATATTTTACCAGGAAGTAATACATTGAGAGTTACCTCTCGTTTTCATTATTATTATTACTCTTTGTAAAATATGATCCAATGAGCTTTGCCACAGTGATCAATACGTTTATTTATTATTTTAAATATCAGGCAAGGTACCACTTTTATTTATTTATTTAAGTCCTACCACAGGATACTGAGGTTTTTTTTTTTTAATTAGATAGATTTGATAACACTATATACAGGCGTCCTGATTCCTAACAAGGTCACTTTGCAGGAGTTAGGTTACCATCATGCGGAGAGGCCTCTTGGTCATTATTGAGCAGTGTTAAAGCAGCAATCCCAACTGCATTATTTTTTAATCTAACCTGACTTTTCCAGAGATATTGCTACTTTGTTTGTGCTAGTTTTGACACACACACAAAAATACAATATATATATATATAGTCATGGACCACGTGCCTGACCACGGCAGCCATATTGTTTACCCGGTCTTTGGGGGGACCATCAATGGGCTCAGGGGACCCCCATAATAAGTAAGGAAACAAAACAAATGATACCCGGAATTCCTGCTTTAAGTCATTAGGACCATCAAGGTTGTGGGTTCGATTCCTGCCTTGGCCATCACCAGTTTCTCTCCTGTTTATCCTCCTCCAAGTCATTATAAATAATATTATTTCCCCCCCTTGCTGTACAGAACACATATTTGCTGCAAGGATTCCACACCAGAGGCGGCCGCTTGTGCTCTAGAATTCAACGTTAGTAATATTCCAGCTGTACGTGCCAAAATCTGCCTGGGACCGGTGTTTATATAACAACGTATCTCGGCAGCAAGAAAGCTGATTACAAGTCTCTCTCGCTTATCCTCTGCAGGGGGAGCAGCAATACAGTGCCCGTCTGGTACCCCCATCACTGAAGGTGTTAAATCTTCTGTCAAAACTTGTGTCTTCATATTAACAAATATTTGTTTTCTTATATAGGGCTGGCAATGTATGCAGCGCTGTACAAATAATTTTGCAGGCACAATAAATCCCTGACCTAGAGAGCTTGCAATCTAATTTTGACCCATGAGGCACAGGGAGGCAAAGTGCCTTGCACAAGGTCACGAGGAGCCAACACCATGAACCGGGCTCACCTACGTCTGTGACATTGCCACTGCGCTGCTCTTTCAACTACTTGAGCATGCAAACATGAATTTCAAGTCTCGCCTTAACTAAGACACAGTACCGCTACTTTTTAACAGCACCTCAACAACTAGATGGGGTCTCTCCAATTCTTTTTAGGGGGTGTGGGGTGAGGCTTTTTTTTTTTCTCTCCTTGGAAATAATTTACCTGATTTCCACACGGACGTAAAAGCAGAAAGACAATCCACAGGAAACAATGGGGTAATCTCTCCATGGAAACGCGCACGCCGGGGGGGCGACTCTCCGGAGTTCTCCGTTTTCGTATATCAATAAACCGGGGATTCGAAAACCTGCGCCCTCCGAGACTTCAGGTCTTGGGCACCGCCGTTGCAGCTCCGCAGGCGTCGTTTTCTCCCAACGCGCGTGTACCCCGGCAGTCGTTAGAAGTCATCGGGTCGTAGAAATTCCAGGCTTGGCATATTATTGAAGCCCCAGCACTTCTGTCCCAAAACTTGTAAGCTTTCGCCTTCGTCTTTTCTCACATCTGTAAATTAGCATCTGGAGTTCAGGGATCAATATCCGATTTGTAGCAGGTAAAAAAAAAAAAAAACACACAGCTCTTAAATCTTAATGTATCCGCTCTCCTTCCTCTCGTCACCTCTGAGGACTCCGAGTTCAGATCCTGACAATGTGTACCTCCATCCCACATTATTTAGGGTGGAGAGAAAGGCTGAGTGATGTCATACTCTCTCCTCAAACTTTGTCCTATTCCACTATACTATTTATATCCCGGCGCTAGGTTCTCCTCGCTGACTGGGTCCTAACACCGGCCTGCTAGGAACAATTGTAAATTGTTAAGTAAATATAGCACAGGGGATGGTGCGCCGATAAGGGGAACCTGTTTTCTGTGTGCTGTGTATTTTTCAAAGAAAGGAGCTGAACGTTTCAGATCTACGAAGAGAGGTTTTTGTGCTAAACTACTCAGGGTCTCCAAGATAAAAAAAATAAAAAAAAAAACAACACCGTAATAAAAAAACATCGTCAGGCCAAGAAGACGTAACTCCTCCAGTTTCAGCACGGATAGATAATCAGTATTTAAGCGGCCGGTCAGAAGTCGATGGGGCGTTTTGGCCAAAAATGATCCAATCTGACACTTTGGCTGACATAGAATAAACTCCTTAATCCAGGGGTGCTCAATTTCAGTCCTCAAGCCCCCCAAACAGGTCAGGTTTTAATGATATCCCTGCGTCAGCACAGACTGAGCCTCTGATTGAGCCACCTGTGCTGAAGCAGGGATATCCTGAAAACCTGACTTGTTGGGGGGGAAGCTTGAGGACTGGAGTTGAGCACCCCTGTTCTTAATCTCGGAGTCTTCCCTATATAGCGCACGTTTGGCCGTTAAAAACTGTAGCCACCTAATTAGTAGCCAGAGACCTTTTGCGCACATTGGCGAACTGTGAATTTCATCCTTTATGCTTCAGCGAAAAAGTTTCCTGCGATCCAAAAGCTTGAAACAAGGCTTCCCGATCCAACTTTTGCCACTTTAAAAGGCAAAAAAGTTAATTTTTACCAATTTGGGCCGTTTTGCTAGAACGTGATTGTTTTTTTTTGGGGGGGGGGGTTTACCGTTTTTGTAAAGTTTGATAAAAACAGCGGAGAAGAGCATGGCGCCAGGATCGCACATCTCCGTTGGCGTCATTTGGAATTAAAATGGAGTTCGTGTTTATTTTATGTGTCGGTAACAAGGCGCTTACAGACTCGCGGTCGAAAAAGCAAACGCAGTGTCTGCCGCGGTGGTGCTGCAGGGGTTCCATGATTCCTTATCGGACCCCCTCCTCCCCCCCGCCGCATTAATCCACCGGCACCAAAGCTTGCCCCGGTACTGGACACGGTCTCTCTCGGGGTATCTTCAGTTCCACATGCACAAAACATATACCAGAAAGAAGAACCCGCGTTGTGTGTTCACGGAAGTGCGAGGATGGCGTAGTAATAATTATTATATTGGCTTACAGTAACTATAACAACTGGAACCAACAGCCATATAACAGAATGATATTAATAATACAAACAAGGCTATAAAAAAACAAGATGTACGGGCACGGGCTGCAGTATGGTATAATGCAGCGGTGCCCAAACTGGGGGGCGCGCAAAATTATTCAGGGGGGTGGGCGCAGGCGGATGCAGGGGCCCTGCGTTCTTCCCCCAGATCATTTAAATTAATGCTGAGGGGGGCCGCGGGAGGCCTCTGCAACTAACTTACCTTCTCTTCGGCGACGCGGCGTCAAATGACACCCCGGTTCATGTTAGATCACATTGGCATGGCAACGTGACGTCACTTGACGCCTGGAGCCGGAGAGGAGGTAAGGGAGATGGGGGGGCGCGAGCAGGGAGGGAGGCAGGAGGGGGGGGGGCGCGAGCAGCAAAGATTGCGCAGCGCTGGTATAATGCCACTGGAGGCAGTAAGTTGGTAAAAGGAATCTGTATAAAAACGGTCACTGTAGAAAATATTTGAACTGGCCACTTGGTGCTTCTCGTAGGCTTCCCCTCCGCTACTCTCGATTGCAGCTCTCATGTTGTTCTGCTGGTCTTCCCTCCTCCCGGCGTTCCGCGGGTTCCACTTTTTCCCCTGATAAAGCTAACCGTGCCTAGTGAAACGCGTAGGAGAGGAAATCCCCGGGAGCCGGCATCTGTGCTAGTCTCGCACCCCATTTTATGTCATAACTCTCCGCAACGCTCAACAACACCCCAGGAGGCCCTCTGTGAAGCAGAAGAGTACCAAAGATGCAAAGTTCTGTGGGGAAGATCATGTGACTAGGCAGTCACTAGATACAACTGGTGCACTGCTAAAGAGAGGGCATTGCTCAAAAAGGGGTGTGCCAGAGCCTGTTTCAGAAGAGGAAGGGGGTGCGACTTTGTAAATGGTTGCTATAGAAACAAAAATGCTCATTACATTATAATACATTAAAAATGTCATTCAGAGTTGTTGTTTTTTTTTTTTTAAATGCTACAAGAATTTTCTCATAGTACAGAACTGATTTATTTAAAAAAAAAAAAAAAAACACGCACATGTAGGATATTGCTTGGTCTGCAGCCGGCTTCAGTCTGTACTACATATGCTTTTATTGCTAGTACACTGTGTGAGTGCATTTGAATTATTTTAACCTTATCTACACAACCAATTTGATATACTTCATCATTTCTCTGCACTTTTTTCTAAGCTCTTCCGCATATCCACAAAAGGTGCTAAGTTTTAGGATGCCTTTTACCCCCATTCATATCAACATGGAGTTCAGCACCCCTTTCTGGATGTGGGACTAGGATGGCAATATACTACATGGCACTAGCTGTTATTGGACAGCTCTCTCAGTTTACTCATTAACACCCTTAGCATTGATAAATGAATGCAGGTAGAGCATCTGGCTGGCAGTTTTTGCCCATGCTTTTGTGAATGAAAGCTACAGCCCGGAGCCTGTGTAAGGCTAAGGCCCCACTCCCAGAGTCAGCGCGCCCGCACTGCATACAGGCGGGGCGCTGACATATACAGACCGCGATATGCGGTCTGTAGGGAGCGGGAGCCGGAGCGGGAGGTGGGCGGGAGTGGGAGGCTTGAGCGGGAGGGGGGGCGTGGCTTGAGCGGAGGGACCCGCTACTCTCCCCCCCCCTCCCTCCACGGCTCGGGCTGCTGATTGAAGGTAAGTAAAGCAACACACACACACACAGACAGAGGCAGGCACTCACGCACTCAGGCACACACATACACACACACAGACAGGCACGCACGCACTCAGACACACACACAGACAGGCACTCACGCTGCTTTCACTCCACACTCCTCCCCGCTCCCCGAAGCCTCTCCTCCTCCCAAAGCCTCCCCTCCCCATTGGCTCAAAGCCACACCACGTGACGCGTCAACGCTAGGGATCACCATTCTCTTGTATCCCATAGCGGCTGACGCCCCACAGCGTGTAGTAAGCTGTGCAGCCAGGGGGGACCGGGACCGTCTCCGCAGGATTCCCCTGCTGGTGGGGAACTCGCGTGTGGCCGCCCGCGCCACCGAGCGCAGGGGGACCGAGGCATAATCCTCGCCTGCACTTGACGCAGGCGACAGAACCGTAAACACCCCACCCACTGTGACTGCTAAATCTAGAATTACATTTTAAAGTTGCCGGCTGCAAAATTAGTTTAAAAACAGCGAAAACATGCTGTAAATAACTTGGTTTTGGGCTCCAGTTTAAAAACAAAAAAATACTAAAATAAATCGCCAGGCGGAGATAGCTGTATAGGATGATGACAGCGCTAATTTCCCAGGGACATCTTCATAAATTAAATGTTAAGTATTCCCTATGTGTCCTTCCAGGAAACGCAATGACTGATTCAACCACTGACACCATTCATTTATCTTTATGTACCTCCGCAGATATTATGTGAGCTTGTAAGAGGAGAGTAATGGAAACGAATGAATTCTTGACGGGCCGCTGTCAGAGATAAAACGCTCCTGTTGTTACCCCAGAAGAAAGGAGCTGAAGTGACGTCAATCTTAACTCGCCTTCGGAATGTTCATCAATTTACTTGTGCAGACGCCGCTAAAGGTGCGTCCACCCTTACTCACACATATGCTAAACATCTCTTCTATTCATTCTCTGACCTTGTGATCACTAAATCATATTCTATTATGTAGCTAAGTGCCTATGCATTACAATATTTCATGTTTTAACCAGTAAATGCTACCTTCGGAGTCTGACCCAGAATGCATGCATTTCCTCTTATCGTGCATCATTAATGTTTACAGACGTCAAATATATTAAAATATGTAAAGACACAATACATAGTATATAAAAAAGGTCAAACTTAAGGGGAAGGAAGTCACTGCACCAAAGAGCTTACAATCTAACTGGTGTGTTGGGTCATCCAAGCAGAGACAGAAGGTGTACACAGATAGAAGTGCAAATTTCAGAGGGCAAGGTCCTGTGTGTTCATTATGTAAATACATGTATTTATTTATAAAATGTTTTACCAGGAAGTAATACATTGAGAGTTACCTCTCGTTTTCAACTATGTCCTGGGCACAGAGTTATAACAATACATGGTTACATTAAATGAACAGTCAATTCACAGATATTTCATGGACAGTTAGAGTTGGGAAATTGGGTGCAGGGGATAACATGGCTGGTGAGTTTCAGATTGAAATAGAGCAGCTTTAAACAAACAAACATCAGCGAACGGCAGCAAATGGCTCACACCCGTTAGCTGCCCTTCAGCTGCGCCAAAGGCTGTCTGCCTTTGGGTCGACGCAGATGTAGACTGAGGGGTCCAGATTAAATGCAGCTGTGGTTTCAGAGTCCTTTGTCCTCCTGGGTCATCAACATTATAGAGGGTGGGGGCCGACGAACGACTAACAAACACAGCAAAATGTAAGCAAACACAGATATTAACCCTTAGCACGCTGGTTCTGTGCAGAGGGGAGAAGCTCTTAGGAACGCCATCAGGCGTCCGCCTATGGGGCGGTGCAGATGTGGACTGAGGGGTTCAGATTGAATGCAGCTGTGGTTTCATATGTAGTGGGTCATGTGGTCACATACAGGAGGAGATTCACTACATGCAAATGCGGGGTACCGAACCCCGATTCAGCACCAACAACCATTGAAGGGCAAATAAATACATTGTAAACAAATTGTTTAATGTCAACCTGTCCCCATGTCAGCTCCTGCTCCACTTCTGCGTCTCCAACCATTCTGGCTCACTGTAGTGCTTCCTGGCTGTGGGAAATTGTCACTTAGATAACCAAGCCCGGACCTATTGACATGGAAGGCGGTTATCGATACTGCAGATATTGTAGGTGCTACAGGTATGTAGGTGCTACAGGTATGTAGGTGCTACAGGTATGTAGGTGCTTACAGCTTTAAGATTAGAATCAACGTCAAGCTGTTTGAAAACAATGTCGATACGTTTTCCATGTACTGCTCATTTTAAGAGAGGTTATGGGGACTTAGTTAGGGTGAAAATCTTGATACTAATAAAGGTAGAGTATTTGCAACTGCAACAATATTTGCCAATATTTGTTGCATGAAAATAGGTCCACTTTAGTTCCCCTTTGAATGAGGAATAGGGGAGTGGTGGGTTTTGGGGTTCTTGAACTTGCTGGGATATTGTGAGTTTATTGATTTTGATTTTCAACTGGTATCAGTTGTTTGGAGGTTAGCGGCCCCTCCTCCCTCCCTCCCTCCCCCCCCCAAGGGTTTAAGCTCACCCCACCCCACTTTCTAAGTAGCTGTTTTTTTCATGTTCCTGTGTATGACAGACCCACTGGGGTCATTCTCCCTCCAGCAGAGGTAAAAGAGAATTTTACCAGGTAGTGTTAGGACCTGCATACTGGTCATGCCGTGACGTGGCTGCATACTGGTCATGCCGTGACGTGGCTGCATACTGGTCATGGCCGTTACCATGGGCTGCATACTGTCATGCCGTGACATTGCTGTCGACGGTCATGCCGTGACGTGGCTGCATACTGGTCATGCCGTGACGTGGCTTGCAGGCTTATAACGCTTTGGCCAAAGGGTTTAACTAAATGACCCTTATTCTAGAATACTAACATTGAAGTATTGCAGTATGTATTTTGTCACATTGGATGTAGCGTTGGGCATTTCTCTCTTTTGAGGAATAAGGGAGCTTCCAAGCAAGTACATGTGCCTGGTATGAAAGCGGAATGGGACATTTGGCCATGGCCATAATGCGGCGACCAACTCCCCACCACAGTTTAGCCGCAGAGGGTCCCTCAGCCGCTCTGACGCTGGACCCTCGGCCGCTTGTACAATAAGGTACATTTTAGGGTAGGGGGTTAACTTTATGGGTTTTAGCGGCTAGTATTAGGGGTTAAGATTAGGGGGTTTTAGGGTAGGGCTAAGGTTGGGCACTGACCTTGGCACTGAAGCAGCCGGCGGCCGAGTGTCCTAGCGGCAAGATGAGTGGCAGCTAAATGCCGGCCGTCATAAAAGCACCTTGACCCATGCATTTTAATCCATACTATGATCATTTTACCAATAAAAACATTAGCATTATTGTATCTATTTGTATATAATTACACACACACACACACACACACACACACACACAACAAAAGTGGTGATCAAGTCACTGATCATTATAAAAATAGTCCATCAATCACCAAGCTGCTGTATAATTAGCTGCAGTTTCCGAGCTTCATCCAATAGGAATTAAGCAGTGTAGCTATCTACTATATATTTCTCAAAGTGTCCTATGTGTCGTTGTCTGTCTGTCTGTCTGTATGTGTCTCCCTGTGTCCCTCCCTGTGTCCCTAGCGGCAATCAGATTGGCTCCCTTGGCCCGGGCCGCCCTGCACCAGCTCCGGACGGAGGGGAAGCGCGCCCTCCTACCCCAGCCGCCAACGCTCCCTTACCTCCCCGGCGCTACCTCCCCCTCAGGTAAGTCACAGCAGCGCGCCTCAGGCCCACACAGGGCGCTTCCTGCCGCCGCCTGCACGCCTCACTCAGCCAGACGGCACATCGGGGGATCCAAGCGGGCGCCGGGGGGGGGGAGCCGCGAGTCACAGGAACGGGGGGGGGGCGAGCCGCGAGTCCACAGGGAATGGGGGGGCGAGCCGTGAGTAACAGGAAGGGGGGGCAGCTGCGAGTAACAGGGAACGGGGGGGGGGCAAGTCACGGGGAACGGGGGGGGGCACCCGCCAAACCAGCGGGGGGACGGATGCCCGGAGGGGGGGGGCATGCATATACATAAATTAGACATACATATGCGCCACTGCTCTCCCACCCCCCCCTCACTCCCCTTCCCCCCCCCCACTCCCTTTCCCCCCCCCCTCCCCTTTTCCCCCCCCACTCCCCTTCCCCCCCACTCCCCTTCCCCCCCCCACTTCCCCTTCCCACCCCCACTCCCCTTCCCCCCCCCCACTCCGATTCCCCCCCCACTCCTCTTCCCCCCCCCCACTCCTCTTTCCCCCCCACTCCTCTTCCCCCCCCAACCACTCCTCTTCCCCCCCCACCACTCCCCTTTCCCCCCCCCCACTCCTCTTTCCTGTTCCCCCCCCACCCCTCCCCTTCCCCCCCCCCCCTTCCCCCCCCCCCCATCCCCTTTCCCCCACCCCACTCCCTTTCCCCCAGCCCATCCCTCCCCTTTCCCGCACCCCCCACTCCCCTTCCCCCTCACTCCCCTTCCCCCACCCCCATCCCTTCCCCCCTCCCCCTGACCCCTCATACACCCCACTCTCCCTTTTCCCCCCCCCCCCCGCCCCGTTGGTCCCCCCCTTCCCCTCCCCCCCCCCCCATCCCGCCTTTGCCACCCCTCCCCTTACCCCCCTCCTCCCCCTTTCTCACCCCCCCTCACCCCTTTACCCCCCCCCCCACTCCCCTTTACCCCCCCTCCCCCCCACTCCCCCTTTCATCCCCCCACTCCCCTTTCCCCTCCCACCCCACTCCCACCTTTCCCCTTTCCCCCCCCCCCCACCACTCCCCCTTTCCTTTCCCCCACCCCCCACTCCTCCCCCTTTCCCCCCCCCACCGCACTCCCCTTATACCCCCCCACCACCACTCCCCTTTCCCCCCAGCCCCACTCCCTCTTTCCCCCCACCACCACTCCCCCTTCTCCCCACCCCCTCCCCTTCCCCCCCCCCTCCCCTTTCCCTCCCCCCCCGCCTTTTCCCCCCCCACACCCCTTCCCCTTTCCCCACTCCCTATTCCCTTGCCTCCCCCACTCACCCCCTTTTCCTCCCCCCTCCCTCTCCCCTTCCGCCCCCCTCCTCCCTTCCTCCCCCTCCTCCTCCCCTTTTCCCCCCCCCCCCTCCTCTCCTCTCCCCCCCCTCCTTCCCCTTCCCCCACCTCCCTCCCTCTCCCCCCCTCACTCCCCTTCCCCCCCTCCTCCCCTTCCTCACCCCCCCCCCTCCTCCCCCGCCCGCCACACACACACTGCTGCCTCCCGCCCCTACGCACCGACATCACGACCCACCCTACACACCCTAAGCCGACCCCCACTCACACAGCACTCACAACCCACGCCCACCCGCCGCCTCACACCTATCAGCAGGACCCCACTCACAGACAGCACTCACAACACACGCGCCACCTGCCCCTCACACCCTAGCAGGACCCCCACTCACAACAGCACTCACAACCCCCGCGCCACCCGCCGCCTCACACCCTAGCATGACACACGCCTCACATTTTTACATCTTTATGTCACCAAAATATACATTGTACTGTGGTGTGTTTACAATAAACCATTTTTAAACAACATCGTATTACATTTTCTTCCATCTTTCTTTTCAACATTATTATCCAACCTTTACAACAAATAGTCACCTATTGTTCTCCACGATTTATAAATAATACTACCTATTACGCATTTACCATCCCGGGCAACGCCGGGTCTCTCAACTAGTAGGTACATAATATATACACTAGGTAAATAATATGTACACTAGGTACAGGACATATACACTTTACTTGCACACATATAGTATCTTTACTGGTATATACCAGTTTTTTAACTGCACTAGTTACAACATAAGCTTATGCTGTTTTAAACCCCTTCAGGGTATATTTCACAGAACATGTATATGCATTTAGCATAGGGCCTGCTACTGAGACTTACCTTGACGTTGGTTAGCAGGCTTGTCATTATTTGCTCAAAGATGTAACCAAAGTCTCCTTTGTCTTACAGACTTAGGTTTTCACTATGTATATTTATTTCCCCATTTATTGTTAGCCCAATGGGAAAGCGCAGGATTACTTTCTGTTTTTTTCACATATGTATGGCCATCTTTTTCACCAGCAGCCTGCTCCTTACACACGAGAAGCGCAGTGAAATATATATATATATATTATATATCTATATATATATATATATATATATATATATATATATGTATATATATATATATATATATATTTGTTTTACAGGACATATACACTAGGTACAGCATACTAAAGAGGGCCCTTAGTGCTGATAAAATACATCAGGTCTGAGGTATAATTAACAGGAACCAAAAAAGACAAAGCACTACTTTCCAGCAGGTAGAAATTATCAGAAAAGCAGGGAGAGCGTTCCCAAAATGTAAAACAGAGCTAATTTATTAGCAGCATGGATACATACAGCATACACAGGCAAAAAATAGCCTCCGCCTACGCGTTTCAAGCGTTAGCTCTTTATCAAGGTGAGGTATCATTAACCTTTGCCCCGAAATGAAAAAATAAAACCAACTTTCTCACCCTTGAGAAAATGGATCAGAGGCAAGGAATCCGCGCTCGTGCTGGTCTTGGAAGTGGTGGTGATGGGACCCCTTGCTGCTGGGCGCGTGGAGTGTCTCCCCGTGGTCTCCTAAATGGGATCTCCCAAGGGGGATCTCAGAAAAACGATATGAAATATGCACACAGCGCACCGGAGTTTAATATAAAAAAAAAAATAACATTTAATACCAGGTCCAAAAGAACAGAACACCCAGTTAAAATAACCATACATTTATCAATAACATATACATGAATAAAATAAAAAGTAAATATACTGTCATGTCAGTATATTTACATTTTTTTATAGTTTTTTCATGTATATTGATGAATGTATGGTTATTTTAAATGGGTGTTCGGTTCTTTTGGACCTGGTATTAAATGTTATTTGTAACACTTATCCCCGGGTGCGCTGTGCGCATATTTCAGATCGTTTCTCACCCTTGACATTAGCTCAAAGTGACACAAGATATCAATCTTGCAGGGTGTCAAGAAGCGAATACTGCCTGGTTCATCCCCATCTTCCTTCCCCCAGCTGGCACTTCATAATCCAGTAAACACTGCAGCCCTTAGGGTAGTTACTAAAGAGGAACTCGTTTTTTGGGGGTTTGATTTTCATAAAAACCACTAATGCTTCCTCTCTCCTAACTCCACGCAGACCACCGGACGGCTCCTAACTACCTAGCAAACAGCTGCCTGCTGCTCTCATCTCCTTTCAAGAGCAGCATTCTGGTTCCAGTGATTGTTCCAATGCGGGAGTCAAGTGATCTGGAGACACCCACGCAAAGATCCCGGAGGCCCCCAGCTACAAAACGCCGCGTCAGATTGATCGAACGAGAGAATCCCCGAATGAATCTGGTGCCATGTTTGTGCCCCAGTTTTGCAGACGGGAGAGTGTGATAAATAAGCCCAGAAATAACCCAAACTCCAGAAGTACTTGCGTTGGAATAGAATCTGGAAGCAACATTATCAAGCCCCTTTAGTACTGAAAGGGTTAAACCACTGTGCGGCGGCAATTCTAGTGTTACCATATTCTGCCGTAACTCCATATCATTGTGCTAATTTGTCCTGCGGGTCTTTGTACCAACGCAGAGAAAAGTGTTCTGACGCACTGCTCCGTTTTATGGATCAGAGCTGCGGGTGTATGCACGAACAGTTTCTTAC
This sequence comes from Ascaphus truei, assembly GCA_036426205.1. Taxonomy (NCBI): domain Eukaryota; kingdom Metazoa; phylum Chordata; class Amphibia; order Anura; family Ascaphidae; genus Ascaphus; species Ascaphus truei. Next base: position 9,256,601 of record CM071584.1, read on the forward strand.
AGTGGATGCAGATTGTTAGATTTACCCCACTTCAGATTTTGGGGGGCAAATAAAAGGGACGAGGGGCAGAGTGTGATACATCTCATTATAATCTGTGCACCATGTAACTTCACCCCAACTCTCCTACTGACTCTCCCCAAGGTGCAAGCTGGGGCAGAGACGCAGAATGTGATACATCTCATTATAATATGTGCACCATGTAACTCCCCCCAACTCCTCCTACTGACTCTCCCCAAGGTGCAAGCTGGGACAGAGACGCAGAATGTGATACATCTCATTAGAATATGTGCACCATGTAACTCCCCCCCAACTCCTCCTACTGACTCTCCCCAAGGTGCAAGCTGGGGCAGAGACGCAGAATGTGATACATCTCATTAGAATATGTGCACCATGTAACTCCCCCCCAAGATAGCTCCACACTCCCTGCCGTGTGTGTGCGCGAGCGGCCCTATTATAGAAAGGCTGACTAACCACAGCCAACTATAACTGCCGTGCGCACGCACTATAGAACAGCCCTTATAATGTACGTAGCGTGCACCTTTTACATGCACCAACTGATGTGATAAAATGTGTTACATCGGTATGTACAGTTGGTCCCCACCAACCACCGCTGCATAACGTACAGCCGGATTGTGGGTCCGTGTTAATCCGCAGTGGTGAGCGTAGGATAAGGGGTTCCCACGTCAAACAATGCATCCAGCGGACTGCATTATTGGGCGTCGGATAAGGCGTTCGGCGGAAAGCGGGCCGTGGATACCGAGGACCACCTCTATATGGTGCATATATGTAGTGTGTGTCTATGTATATGTAACGGAGCGCTCACCGCAAACCAGGCGTGACCGAGGTGGGGATTTGATATAACACGCGTGGGCGCGTCTGGAGTGTAGATTGGTCGAGGTAGCCGGGTCGGGGTACGAGAGGTCTGGATGGTCAGTAATACTTGCCGAGATCGGTGTTGGAGAGAAGCGGATCGTAGGAGGTACTTAGCCGCGGTCTGGATTGGAGAGAGGTCGGATCGTCGTGGTACTTTGCCAAGGTCAGTATTGGAGAGGTGCGGATCGTCGTACGTAGCCGAGGTCAGGAGAACAGAAGAACGGAGTCCGGAAGAGTAGCCAAGGTCAGGAACAAGGAACAGGACAAGACTGTGGAGGCAAGACAGCAGTGAACACTTCGCTAGCGGGAAGGTTTATGCTCAGCCAAATTGCCAGTGGCGCAGATGAGCATATAAAGGGAGATAGTCCAATGAGATTGGAGCATACTCAGGAGTATGCCTCGCTGTGGTTGGCTGGAGGGATAGCACAGGTGTATACACAGGCAGAGGAATCAGCAACAGTTGTAGTAAAGGCAGAGGAGCAAGTAAGGTTCTGTGCATGTGAGTGCCGCGCATAGCGGGTGCGCGACGGTGGCGTCACCGCGTGAGCGCAGCCTGGAGGCGGGGCCAGCAGGGACAGCATTTAGTGCAGAGTGTGGTCCGTGCGCGCCCCTAGATGGGATGCTGGTATTCGCCGGCAGGCGAGATGTGCTTCAGGAGGCAGGAGAAGGGGAACACCCGGTCGCGGGTTGGGGTAAGCGAGGAGCACGCCGAGGGTCACGGATCCTTACAGTATATAATACATGCATAGTATGTGTGGTGCACAGTACATGTGGGATGTGTGTGATTGGGACATACAGTATATAGTGTTTGTTCACACTGTGTGCATCTGGTTACTGAGTTTGTGTACATATGTGTAAGGTGCGTGTTTATTGCACATTTGTATGTCTATGGTGTATGTGTATCTATGCATGGTGCGTTTATTCCCTATGTATATGGTGTGTGTATCTATGCATGGTGTGTGTATTCCTGTGTATATGGCGCGTGTATACATGGTGCGTATATATGGTGTGTACCTCTATGTATATGGTGCGTGTATGTGGTGTGACTGTGTACACATGCTCCTCTCTGGCCGTCCTCCTGTATCGCTCCTGTTTCGCTTACATGGTCCTCTCCCTCCGCCGCCGGCTGCCATCCTCCTCTCCCTCGGCTGCTGTCCTCCTCTCACTGCGCCGCTGGCTGCCGTCCCCCTCTCCCTCCGCCGCCGGCTGCCTTCCTCCTCTCCCGCCGGCCGCCGTCCCCCTCTCCCTCCGCCGCCGGCTGCCGTCCTCCTCTCCCTCCGCCGCCGGCTGCCGTCCTCCTCTCCCTCGGCTGCTGTCCTCCCCTCACTGCACCGCCGGCTGCCGTCCTCTCCCTCCACCGCCGGCCACCGTCCTCCTCTCCCTCCACTGCTGGCTTCCGTCCTCTCCCGCCGGCCGCCGTCCTCCTCTCCCTCCACCGCCGGCTGCCGTCCTCCTCTCCCTCCACCGCCGGCTGCCGTCCTTCCCTTCTGCTGCCCTGCACCTGCCATTCTCCGTCCTGTCCTCTCACCGCCCTGGAGGAAGGGCGGTGATTGAGGAGGACCACAGCATACCCGGGAAATACAGGGCACCGGGTTCCAGCGTGCTGGGTCCAGGTAATTTCCGGGTATCTTAAATATGGTCAAGTATGCTGGGTATCGGCTAATTTCCTGGTACCAGGTACATCACTAATAAAGGTGTATTTGGTATTATGATTTACATTGACAGACTATATACACTTTACCAGAAATAAACCCGCTAATCTCATGTTACTACTGGCACTGGATCTCAGAACTAGTTTTCCCACTGCAAACATTATAACTTTACAGGCAGTCCTCGGTTATCCGACACAATGCGTTACTCAAAATGGCGTTGGATGGCGAAACGTTGTAAAGCGAAACACGTTTTCCCATAGGAACACTGTTTAAATGAAAGGTTCTGTTCCTGAAGGCATTTTTAATGCTAAAATACACAAAATATTTTACCCAGACAATAAGATATGCAGCACACACATTAATTATATAGTGTATACACTGTATTATATATATAATATAACATAATATATAATAATATATTATATAGTATAATATAATATTATATAATATATATATATATATATTATATACACATAAACAACTTTGCCAAGCATCGTAAGAGCGTTGGATAAGCCGTTTTGGCGTTGTAAAAATGAACATAGGTATACATTGTATAGCGTTGGATAAGCCATTCGCTGTAAAGCGAAGCGTTGTAAAACGAGGACTGCCTGTACTAGTGACCTAACTTCCCTTCATACAGACGTTAGGAAATAGGGATCTGCCTTGGGAAAAACCAGTGCACCCCGGTCCCTGCCAACCTGCAGATGGGAGTCCCCAAGGATAGAATGATTCACGCACACACTGCATGGGCACCATGGGCACCTTGCTGCAAACCTATTAAAAAACAAAAAGCGCCACGAGGACCGAAGCTTTAAAACCGTGTGTGTTTATCGCCACCATGTGTCTGAAAAAGGCAATGCACAAACATTATTTTGTCAAAGGAAAAAAACTTCTGGGATGTACATATGCACAAATACAGCACATGTTTTGGGACATTCTGGGAAACAAGAGTTGTGTATCTTTTTTGATAGAATATTTTCAAAATAAATAAACTTTTTAGGTTCTCCAAAATATTATTTGGCTTAGTGGTTACACAAAAATAGACTGCTGACAATTTTAGAATGGAGATTGTGATCAGGATTAAAAAATTGAAAAGTTATGGCAATTATGTTGTAGATAAACAATAGACAAAGTAGAACTGGCTGGATGTGAACTGACAAACCGCTCCAACATACATTCCTCCCTACAAGCATTTTGCTTGGAAAATATCATTACACTGAGGTTATTAAGTCAATCAACTGCCATAATTAATACCAACTCGAGCTATCTATCTTAAATAGTCATCAAGAGACAAGAAGGTAGATTTGATTTAATGAATTCTTTACAGTTTGAGTTTGAAGATCATTGCAATTGCTTTGGGTCATCAGTCTTTCAAGGGAATTGTCACGCACATATGCACCAGCGCACAATTAACCTTTTGCACCAAAGTGGGGCCGAGGGAAGCCGAACAAGAAGCCTTCGTAATAAAGGAAAAATAGAGAACTTGACCATGTTGACCCTTTGTTTATTAAGGTTTACTGTTTCAGCTGTTGGTGTTTTACATGTGTCTATTTAATCCCTGTTCAGTCAGAGATTGCTGCAATGCATTGTGGGTCCGTGCACAGGGCAATGTCTGGGTTTAACCTTTATTATGAGAGCCGCAGTGCCCCTAGCGCTGTTACAGCTGCAGCCCGCGCTCAACAGCATTTTTTGCATTTTATTTTTTACTCTTCTTGCTCTTTCCAGAGCTGTTTTTGTTTTTAAAATCTGATGCTTCATTCAGGAGAATATTAAGTGTCCAGGAGGTTAAAATGGAGCTCACCCCAGAGCCCAGTGCAGACGAAAGATTACCATTGTAACCACAGAAACTAGAGATTAAGAGAAAATGTATTTTTAACACTATATATACAACAGTGTCAAGAAAGACGATCTGCTCATTGCTGTAGTTGAGGGTAAATCTTATGTTTGATGGAATAGAATTCAGGTATTCCAAAAATTGCAACAGGTCTGCTTCAGAGCCATCCCATATCAGGAACAGATCGTCAATATATCTCATATGCCAATCTGTTTATGTCCCAATATGAACAAACCCATATCCTGTATGATTCCCCATATGCTAATAATATCAGGACATATATGAGATATATTGACGAGGGGAGCCTGTACTCATCTGCCCATGTGAGATAGCATACATTGCTCTGTCTCCTGCTTTCCAAGATGGCCGCCGTACTACCTCATACACTGATTGCACTCGTGGAGCTCCAGGATTGTACAATTAGCTGCCTCTAATTGTCCTCACATGGTGAACTATGGGGTATATATGTTCTCTGGGTGTCATTGTCTGGTAGCACCCCCCTGAGGAAGGTCCTGCCTAGGACCGAAACGTTGGGTTTATAGTGTGCTGTTTTGTAACTGCTAATACATGTCTTTTTGCTTTATCTGAGTGTTGCTGCTTTTGTGCCTTCTCTTATGGGAAGACAGGGTTTCTATATCTATATATATATAAAAATCATGTCTTCCCATAAGAGAAGGCACAAAAGCAGCAACACTCAGATATACCCCCCCCCCCGCCCTTCCACTCCATGTCCCCTGCCCTTCCACGCCCGGGCAACGCCGGGTATATCAGCTAGTATATATATATAATCAAAAAATAAATAGATGATACCGTCCTGTGGCTAACGAAATGCTTTTATTTGTCCGAGCTTTCGAGATACACTGATCTCTTCTTCTGGCGATGTTACAATGAATGAAGCAAGCAAAGGGTATACTTAAAAACAGTGACTCACTTTCTGCCGCTCCTGTGATGCCTGCCAGCGAGTGGGTAAGGCGGACGACCGTGTGAAGGCACCCCTGAGACCCCTACCGATAATAGGGGAACCCTTCCAGAAAGTAGCGATGGACCTTATAGGACCCCTTATGATTCCTAGCAGGTCAGGGAAGCACTACATCCTCACGGTGATGGATTTTGCCACCCGGTACCCTGAGGCGGTAGCGCATGGCACCATAGATGCCAAGACAGTGACAGCAGCTTTGCTGAACATTTTCTCTAGGGTAGGTTTCCCTAGTGAGGTCCTAGCCGATCAGGGGTCGCAGTTCATGAGTGAACTGTTACATTGTCTCTGGGATGCATGCGGTGTACAGCACCGGCGCACTACCCCTTACCATCCCCAGACCAACGGATTATGTGAGAGGTTTAACGGTACCCTGAAGCAGATGCTTCGGACCTTTATGGAGGTGGAGGGGAAAGACTGGGAGATTCATTTACAGCACTTGCTGTTTGCCTACCGAGAGGTACCGCAGGAATCTACAGGCTTCTCCCCCTTCGAGCTACTATATGGCCGCAGGGTACGTGGACCTCTGGACCTATTCCGTGAGGGATGGGAAGGGGAGGCTACTGCTACTGATGCTTCAGTGATCCAGTATGTAGAAGATCTGCGAGACCGGTTAGAGATGCTCATGGGGGTGGCCCAGGACCACCTCAGGGCCGCTCAGACCAAGCAAAAGCAATGGTATGACCGGAATGCCCGTAGCAGGGAATTCATCCCAGGACAGCAGGTGCTTGTTCTCAAACCCACTCGGGAGAACAAGTTGATGGCTGCCTGGTCGGGACCGTACCCGGTTATCCGAAAGGTGAATGTGTACAACTACGTTGTACAGGTTGAGCCTGAGAGGCATAAGACATATCACGTCAATATGCTGAAAGAATACAGAGCACCGAGTATGGGAGCAGTAATGGCCATTTGTAGCGCACTGCTGGAGGATCCGGCGAGCAATGCTCTGCCTGATCTCCTAGGGGAGGCTAGGCAGGGACACACTGTGGAGCAGGTTGAGATAGGGGCACAGTTGAGTGCTAGGCAGAAGGGAGAAGCCAGGGACAAGCTAGCTCAGTTTAGCGCCCTCTTCACTGACATGCCAGGGACCACACATCTCACAAAACACCCAGTGCACACAGGGGACCTGCAGCCTCTGCATAAGCACGCTTATAGAGTGTCAGCAGAGGTCAAGACGAGTATGGAAAGGGAGATAGAGGAGATGCTGACCCTAGGGGTAATTACTCCATCCCAGAGTCCTTGGGCAAGCCCGGTAGTTCTAGTCCCTAAGAAGGACAAGACCACCCGGTTTTGTGTGGACTACCGCTTGCTCAACGCTGGGACGGTGTCAGATGCCTACACCATGCCCCGCATGGATGAGTTACTGGGTGAACTCGCGTGGGCAAAGTATCTGACCACTATGGATTTAAAAGGCTATTGGCAAATTCCCCTGACCCTGGAGGCTAGGGAGAAGTCAGAATTCATCACTCCAAGTGGCCTCTATGAGTTTTTGGGGATGCCATTTGGGATGAAGAATGCCCCGGCTACCTTCCAACGCCTGGTCAATAGGTTACTGGAAGGGATGCAGAGCTATGCCAGGGCTTACTTAGATGACATTGCTGTCTTTAGTAATTCCTGGGACTCCCACTTAGGACATGTAGCTGCGGTGCTGGATAGGATCAGGGAGGCTGGGCTTACCTTGAAACCCACTAAGTGTATGGTAGGGATGGCAGAGGTCCTGTACTTAGGGCACAGGGTGGGTGGAGGGCACCTCAAACCAGAGCCAGCTAAGGTAGAAGCCATAGTTCAGTGGCCCGTTCCAAAAACCAAGAAACAGGTCATGGCATTTTTGGGCACCGCAGGGTACAATAGGAAGTTTGTCCCACACTACAGCGCCGTGGCCAAACCCCTGACTGATTTGACTAAGAAGCAACTGCCTGTGCTTATCACCTGGACTCATGCCTGTGAAACTGCTTTCCAGGCACTGAAAACTGTGCTTGCTGGGGCCCCCATACTGGCTGCCCCGGACTATACCAAACATTTCCTTATACAGACTGATGCCTCGGACTATGGCATTGGGGCTGTGTTGAGCCAAGTGGGGGACGACGGTAGAAAGCACCCTGTGGTGTACCTCAGCTGAAAACTACTCCCCAGAGAAGTGGCCTATGCCACCATTGAGAAAGAGTGCTTGGCCATTGTGTGGGCACTCAAAAAACTCCAGCCCTACGTGTATGGAAGGGCTTTCACGGTCCTCACAGACCACAACCCCCTGAGTTGGCTGCAGAGGGCATCAGGGGAGAATGCCAAGTTGCTAAGGTGGAGCTTGGCCTTGCAAGAGTTTGAATTTACCATTCAGCACAAAAAGGGTAGTGAAAACAGCAATGCTGATGGACTTTCACGTCAGGAATATCCCTCTGAGACTGAGTTCATTAATGGTGCCAGCAGTGCCCCACTCCCCGTTAGGGCCAGTGGGCCACAGGTCACCCATTAAGAAGGGGAGGTGTAGAGGGAGAGGGGGGTTGGCCCGGTATTAAAGGTGTTGCACCCCATATGGCCTCCTGCTGACCTCACCAGGGAGGCAAGGGGTTAACTGGACTGCGGTCCAGGAATGTGGTTTACACCTTGTCATGTCATGAAAATGTATGTTCCCCTGTTCCCATGTTTCATTATAATCCTGTATTTTAAAGATGTTTTAAAGTGCATTTCTGTATCTCCAGTTCTGGAGGTCGTAGAGAGTTGATATTTGGCCAATATGTGGAGTCACTGTAGGCATTAAAAACTGGCAAATTTCGACCCACTGAGCTCACCAGAATGGAACTTATTAATATGTGTAGATATTAAAGTGTATATGTATGGTATTTTGGATCTGTTCTGAAAATGCAGACTCCATCTGCTATGGTAATAGGTTATGAAGGGCAGCCGGATAATTGAGCATAAGCACTGTGATCAAAAGTTAAACTGCCCTGATTGTTTACACTAAGTACTAATCAACAGACCAAGTACTAATCAACAGACTCTGCCACTCTAATTGTTAACTGAGGGCGGAGAATCATCAAACTGGAGTGGTTTGTAAGTGTTATGTCTACACCTACAAACAATGCAGATACTTCATTTGGTAGACTGGTCGTTGCCCCTGATTTAATTATGGGGCTACCCATAGAGTCCCAGTACACATGGACTAATTAGCTGGGAGGCATGGGTTAATCTGTGTCTCCACGTTAGGGATTGGATACAGATAATTGTTCACCAATAGTCTGTATTCAATGTTAAGAATAGGGTTACACAGGTATATAAACTGTGTCAACCCTACAGTTTTGAGTTGTGCTTCTGATTCCACCTGGAATGTCACCGGATTGCTGGAGAATTGCTAGCTGATACTTCTCCATTCCCCAACCCTAAGTAAGTGTTACCTTCTTGTCTGTTAATTGTACTATATTGCTGTGTTCACCTTATTTAAGGAATAAATATATTTTATTATATCTAAGCCTCGTTCAGTTCAACCCAGATATTTGGTGTTCATTATATCTTGTCATAAGCTACTGTGACAGGGGTACAATGTCAACAGTCTATGAGTTAAACATATAGGAGGGATGGCTACAATAAATGGCACCGAATATGTTAACTGGCTGAGTGCTTTAACTAAATTGCAATTGAAGTATACAGGTAGTGCTCACTTTCACTTTATCATGAATGGCATATCCAACGGAACCCTTTGAGCCGTTATCCGACACCTGAATGCGTTATCCGACGCTCACCTCCACTGATTAACATGGGACTCACTTTACAACGGTTTCACTATCCAACGCTACTTCCAGAACGGCTTCTGTTGGATAACCGAGGACTGCTTGTATGTGGCTGAAAGAGACGGGATGTGTGGACATGCAGCGCCACCAAGTGGTATAATACAGTATCGCTTCGCTTCTGTAAGTGGAGAACAGGCGCATAAGGAGGAATAAGTTTATAAAAGTCGAACTGGTTATATTGCATACAATGTAAAGCCATCTTCCCTGCGCTGCTGAAGAGTTCGGCTCCCTTTATACAACATATTGAACAGGGACCAAAAAATACAGTCCTGCTAAATTAGTGCAAAAATGACTTTTGCATTCATTGTCATGTTGATCACACACGTCTTTATCAGAACCTCTTGTGCAGGGGGATATCAGAGCCATCCCGTGCAAGCAGGGATATGGTGAAATCTTTATTAGATTAAAATAGATGATCGGCACTTAAATAAAATCTGTATCCTTATTTCAAATTTTTTTTGGGGGGGGGTGTTTTCTTGGGTAAACAAAAGCTGCCGAGAGTTTTCTGTTTATTTAACAAGATTGCCTTCCATGACAAATCGAATGTTTTTCAATGAATGATGATGCTGACCAGGAAGGTGGCATTACAATAATACCCTCCTGTTTAGCCTATAACCAGAGCCGCCAACAGAAATCATGGGGGGGCCCAGGACAAATGAAAGGAGCAGTCACTCACGTTTAACCTGTTAAAGTTGAAAATAATAAATGTATTATTTTCCATTTTAACAGGTTAAACATCCTATCACAATAATAGCCCCATTATTTGTGGGTGAGTGGTGAATGCGAGGCTGCTCTGTGGATAACTTTATAATTCATTTATTATTACACCATGGGTGCGTGTTAAAAAGGGACTCATGTGACCTTGGTCACTGTCTTGTCTGTGTTCTGATTGATTTTCCCTATGCACCTGGTGTTTGTTTTGTACTTACTAATATTTTGGAATTGAGCGTTATCATTATCTATGTTTTTGTCTAATCTAGGGGCTATGTGTTATGCCCCTTTCCATTGATAACAGCTCCCATTGATACAGTGTTATTAGATAGGCATTTATTTCCCCTTTTTTAGGGTGTAATACATTTTAGGTATAGCAAGATTATTGGTCAGCATGACTGGTTTTTTAACAACTAAACCAGACTTTGAGGCATGGAAGATACAGGCTTCCAGTCTACTCACCAATTTCACCACCCAAGTGGTAGACACTTCTGATGATATAGATGTATTTTTCTCTGATTTATATAAACACTTCAGCACTCAGACTAAAGTGTGGTGGGGAATTACAAACCTCGAGAACTATCTGACATCAGATCTGGTTCCTAGGGGTTTCCGTGTGTATTTATCTCCTTCCCACCAGATTAGTGATGAAGGATTTATTAAAGCATAGGAGGGCATTCTTTTGACTTGTTCATGTGACCTTATTAGATTATTAATTGATGACGGGTCTAAGAGATTGGAGACAGCAAATACAGAGATTGACAAGCTACTCGCCAATTTGGATGTTTGGCAACAAAAACCTGATTTTGAGACTTTAGAAAACAAGCTTAAGACCGATATTGAGAAACTTAAGAATGAAATAACTGAGAGAAAAAAAACGTAAATTCAAACGTGACTTTATTGACTTCAAGGAGAATAAAATATTTAGGCAGAAACTTAAACGTTTCAAATCACAAACCCATATAAGAACAAATCAGTCCTTTAGGCTAGTGAATGGGAAGCTTCTGCCAGTGATATTGAATCAGATACATCTGCTCCACGTGTGGGTAACACTCTTTCCACACAGGGTTCTAGTCCCCCCACATCAACCCTTACCACTACATCTTTTTTAGAGAGACTTGGCCCCAATCCAAACATACCAGGGTTAGGAAGACACGAAGGGGGTCGGGCCGACTCGCTAAGAGACCGAAAGAAATGGGGGTATGTGGAGAAGGAAGCAGGGAAGGCGTCAAAGAGAGGGAAACACAAGGGACACAAATAATTAATCTTTCTGCGAAGTCATTAAGTCAGGATCATATTTCTGTTCTATCAAGAGGACTTACTTTTTGCCCCACGAATAGGATAGATAAATTTGAGTGCATAAAGGATCTCAACTTATTTGCTCGTTTGTATACACAAATTCTTTAAACGACGCCAACAACAGGCTAGTATTAATACTCCAATGGAAGAATTTAATGATGATGACTATGCTTTACTTCAGGTTTTGGAGGGGTTGTTAGAAGACAATGAACGCCCAGAGGGTCAGGGCCCGTTTACGGGTCTTAAAGCTAAATCAAGATGCACACCATCTATTGAACCGTGTTCAAACGTCGATGTCCTTACCAAATTGGTAACAAATTATATAATGTCATTTACGGAGAGACAGGGTAGTCATAACCTTACCTTTCGCGAACATACTGCTCTGATGGATTTAGCGACTGACGGTGATATTGTCGTTAAGCCCTCCGATAAGGGGGGCAATGTGGTTTTACTAAATAAGGATGCATATGTCAAAGAGGGTCGGCGACTTCTTTCGGACACTAACTGTTATGAGGTTCTTCCCACCGATCCGACTAAAACATCCCACCCTGGCCACCTTCTACTATCTACCCAAAATGCGCAAAAAGAAAGATCCACCACCAGGTAGACCAATTGTGTCTGGGGTGGGTAGCCTGACATCGAATATCAGCATGTACTTGGACCAATTTTTGAGACCTTTTGTAGATTCTCTTCCCTCCCACCTGAAAGATACTACAGATGTTCTATCCAGACTTTAGGGTATAACCCTTGAACAACATGTACTTTTAGTGGATATCGATGTAGAGAGCCTGTATACTAGTATTTTGCATGAGATAGGAACACAAGCAGTATCTCACTTCTTCAGAGCTCGTGACACACACTCCGGTCCTCATAATGCATTTGTTATTAGGCTACTCAATCTTGTCATCATCCGTAATTTTTTCCTGTTCAATGACAACATTTATCATCAGATACAAGGTACCGCCATGGGCACCACCTGTGCTCCCACCTACGCAAATCTCTATTTGGGATGGTGGAAGGAGACGGTGGTGTACATGGAGGACCACGAGGAGTATATCGAACACATCATAATTTGGATCAGGTATATAGATGGTATCTTGTTGATATGGGGTGGCATGGAGAGTCTTCTGATAGAATTTATTAATGTACTTAATATCAATGACTTTAATCTGAGATTGACCTATGTGTCTTGCCCGTATAGCATTGATTTTCTGGACCTTACTAAGAATAAGGAGGGTGAGCTAGAGAGCACGATTTTTCGTAAGCCCACCTCTCCAATAAAACAAGAAAAAACACAAAAGCGCACCAAGATGAGAGATAGATATTGTATTAGCAACAAATAATAAAATTAGTAACTTACATATAAAATTTCTTTAATAATCCCCGATTCTGGTGTCTATCACAGGAGTAGGGCATCACATAGGAAGTATGAAGGGTAATCTCGTTCTGAGAGATCAGACCCGCGCGCTGGGGCTGTCTCTGTTCAATCTCCTGTCCTCCACGTGTGGTAGCGTGGGCGGAGTCTTCCTAGGATGCTGTCCGTTTTTGATAGCATAGAAACGATCGGAAATAAGCAGGAACGGTACACTTGAGTGGTATGGTGGTGGGTAGTAAAACCGCCAGCCACAACAGTCGAAAGCATTTCGTTTAACAAAGTAAACTTCTTCAGGCAAAACCTCTTTGCCTGAGAGAATTTACATTGTTAAACGAAACGCGTTGGACTGTTGTGGCTGGCGGTTTTACTACCCACACCAGTACACATCAAGTGTACCGTTCATGCTTATTCCGATCGTTTCTATGCTATCAAAAAAAGGACAGGCATCCTAAGGACACCTATTGAAGGCCCCGGTTCCTGCACATGCGACGCGCGCTACACTCCGCACCACAGCTACCACACGTGGAGGACAGGAGAGTGAACAGAGACAGCCCCAGCGCGCGGGTCTGATCTCTCAGAAATGAGATTACCTTCAATATTTCCTATGTGATGCCCCCTACTCCTGTGATAGACACCAGAATCGGGGATTATTAAAGACATTCATTTTATATGTAAGTTACTAATTTTATTATTTGTTGCTAATACAATATCTATCTCTCATCTTGGTGCGCTTTTGTGTTTTTTCTTGTTTTGCTGATATTGGTATCACCATCGGGGTTCCGGTGGAGACCACATTTGGAGGTGGGGGAGACACCTCATAAACACAGAAGCAGCAAGAGAACTGAGAGGGACCAACACTCCAAGTTTAAAGAGCCAGAGCGCGGACTGAACTTTTCATTTCACCACCTCTCCAATAGTCTGCTCATGGCTACTAGCCATCACCCTACGTATATGATTAATAGTATACCTACGGGCCAGTTTTTGCGCCTTAGGCGTAACTGCTCCAATACCATTGAATTAAAAAAAACAGGCGATAGACATGAGTAGTCGTTTTTTGGAGAGGTTACAGCAAGCAAGCAGTCAAGAGGGCATATAATAGGGCCCTCCACTCTCAGAGACATCAACTGCTTCAACAACGTCCAACTACTGACCTTTCGGATGGCAAGGTAGTCAGGTTCATCAGTATCTACAACGATCAGTGGGGGATGATACGCCAGAGCCTAACCAAACATTGGCACATTTTGGTACAGGATACTGACTTACAGCAGGTTCTGAAGCAGTCACCCAATATGGTGTGTAGGCGGTCCAGGAATCTTAAGGACATCTTGGTGCATAGTCACCATAAGAGTTATCAAAGTAGAACTGGTTAGGGCCTAAACCAAAGGGGTTTTACCCCTGCGGTCGCTGTAAAGCCTGTCCGTCAATGAGAAAGACACAGTATTTCTCAGATTCTAACAACACCACTTCATTTCCCATCAAGACATTCATTAATTGTATGACAACTGGAGTTATTTACCTGATCATTTGAGTTTGCACTAAACAATATGTGGGTGAGACACACAGGCCACTTAAAATCAGGGTTCTAGAACACATAGGCTCTGTTCGGAACAAACGTGATACTCCTGTGGCGAGGCATGTGAACGATATACATGGTGGTAATCCAGGGCTTCTCACTTTTGTGGGGATAGAACATGTCCCATGGGGTCCTCGTAAAGGTGATTGGGACCGCAAACTTTTACAGCATGGATGTAGATGGATTCAAAAGTTGGGTACCAAGTCACCATCTGGGATGAATGAGGGTTTCATCTATACCTCATTCATTTGAATTTTCTCTGCATCCTCCTTTCATTTACCATCTGTTTATCCATATATACACACCATCAACCAACATGGGTAGAGGGATCCAGGTATATTATTTAATGATTAGAGACCCGTTTTGTCCCTTACGGGGCGGGCCGCTCAGGTTGGCACAATCCTAAACTACTGATGTGCTTTATTTACCACAACAAGGGCTGCGGATGTCATTATTAAGATACCTTCTTACAGCTTGTCTGTTCATAAGGCTGACCTGGATAGATGATTTGATTACATTAAATACCATCATGCTTAATCCTTTCTTATCATGATATCTCTACCTATATTTGTCTCATCATTTTGTATACTTACTACTGACATTGTGTTGCTAATTCTAATACCTTTTGGCCACACTGTATCTTTTGTTTACAACATTTTTGTGACACTCTCCCAATTGTGGGTGCTCAGTGCACAAGTGCTGTGTCTGATTATAACAGACCTGGCGAAGTGAGAGACTAGCCTCTCGTTGCTTGCTCCTCCCCCTGGTGATGGGTATATTAGGCGCAGGGACGCCTTCAGTATGTAGCTCCTTCTCCCTGAAGAAGTGTCCTGTGACACGAAACGTGTGTCGGGGTGCTATGATGTCACTTCGGTGGCGTCTACATGAGGGTTGGTGCTAGGAGTAGGTGGATCGTTCCCACCACAGCAGCAGACACGGTTGTATACTTTGTGTGATATTCACAACCAGATACTGGTATCTACAGCCAGTACGATCTATTGGTTTGGACTGCAATACAATAGGGCTGATGTATATTTGCACATTCAGCCTATACACTGTACACTGTCAGCTGCTATATGAGGTGGGCTGTGGTTTATATTGTGTGGCAGCAGCGTTCATTACGCATTTATACTTTGAGCTGCCACTACCATTTTTCTTCCTAGCACCTCCCTATCTGGGGATTTATTTTAATCCTAATTTTACATACAATCACTTGGTTCGGCGTTTGATTATATCATTAAAAATGTATTCTTTTCAATTTTAACAGGTCAAACATCCTATCACCATAATAGCCCCATTATTTGTGGGCGAGTGGTGAATGTCAGGCTTCTCTGTGGATAACTTTATCGCCCCCCTATTCATTTATTATTACACCATGAGTGCATGTTAAAAAGGGACTCATGTGACCTTGGTCACTGTCTTGTCTGTGTTCCTCTTTATAACCAGAGATTCTAAACCAGCCCCGTTGCCACTTTGGCTGAATTAGCTACGCAAAGTAGTCAGAAGAATATGCCAACCCCTATCAGCCCAGGTGTGAAATCCTTTGTTAGCAGCCAGACTGGGTCACACTTTTAATTGGTAAGGGGTATAACTGTCCACAGCCCCAGGACCCAGTCTCTTTATTCCTCAGAGTCCGTGTGCGCAGAGACCTGTGTCCCATGTGAATCGGGTTACCTGCACCCATACAGCTGGCTTCCAAGCTGTGTGGAAGACCCCAAAAAAGAAGCCTGAGTCCAATTCAGGACCACATCAATCCAGGAAAATAAGTTGTTGTTTTTTTTTGCCGGACCCCTAAAAGTATCCTGGGAGGTAAGCCCTACAGCTTTACCCTACACTTATCTGGAATAGGTGCACCCAAGTTGTCCGTTCTCAGACCTGTATCATCCCATGAAAAACAATGTATATGTAGCAATGCATAGTGTTTGTGCTGTTTGCTCCAAAAGAATCACTTTCTGTTCCAACCTTAAGACGATCCTGGGAGGTAAGCAAGTGGAAGCATTACCAACATACTATATGGAATAGGTGTTCCTAGTTGTCCCCGTATACAAGGACTGCATCATTTCACTTTACTGGACTTTTGCACAAACCGTGTTCATTGCGTCAAAATAATCACGGTGTTCTCCCACTAAACATACCCCTGGAAGGTACCTTAGCCATGGCATCTAATCTTACCCGTTGTTCCCATGTCTTATTTGTATTGTGTGATTTGCTGTTAGCTCCTGCTAAATAAACTCTGTTTTTTTAAACCTGTTCTGTCTGGCGATCTAAAGGTAGATGGTAGACCCTGATCATGACTGACTATATCGAATGTGCCTTATGATGGTAATGCAATGCCAATTGGGGATCTCATGCAGATATTTTTTTTGTCTGCGGCCGTTTATGGCTCTTATTCTGTGACTAGTAGTGATGTACCAGGTACCTGGCCATATTTTCCCTTCCCAAAAATTACCTGGACCCAGAGCCAGGTACTTCAGCAGAAGAGGATAGCAACTGACGACGGAAGGTCAAGCCTGCAGAGGACAGCAGCTGGCGGTGGGACAGGCCGACAAAAGCCTGCAGAGGACGACTGCTAGCGGCTGGCAGCAGAGGGAGAGAAATTTTGCAGGCTGCAGAGAACAGCAGCCGGTGGGAGAAGAGGACCATGTGAGCAACAGAGCGGCACAAGCACAGCCGGGGAGGAGCTGCGCTGTAGTGTGGGTCAGCCGTAGGTTTGCGTGCACAGTACGGACACGGCCTTAGGCTACATTTGAGTGTTCTTTGTGGTTAGAATATACCTAGACCCGTGTTTAACCTTTTATTTTGGTTAAGGAACCGTGTTATTGTGAAGTTCTGAGGAAACCCCACCCCCTCATACAACTGACATAAGGAATTATTTATCCAATCTGGATCAGATCTACAAAACAGCAGACTGTGGTTTTAGCTCACATTTATACAAAAAAAACCTAGAAATTAAGAGTTGGTTCCCAGGAGCCAACCTACCACCATCACATCCAATTGTGGATGTCATCAAGTCATGAGAAAACAATTTAGTGCAGGGCTCCAATAACTTGATAAAACAATAGAATTGGCAGAAAGCAGAATACCATTAATGCATGGATAAATTACTAGCTGATGTCACGAAATAGAGGACATCCCTAGCATCAAAACAATATGGAGAAATGGATTTGAGAAGCAGAAAAACAAGGATTTTTGCTTGATAAGACTAGGCAAGGACAGGGCCATAAGGCTAAGGGACAGGATGGTCTGGGGAGTTCAAGTCCAAGGAAAGACAAAGGTAACCGGAGACATGACTGTATAAAAGCAACAGTTACCGATTTCATTCTATGGCTACTGTGATCGGGAGATCTCGTGCAAGTGAGAACTTTTGGGGAACCTGTGGCGACCAGTTAGTTACTCAGCCCTGCACCTCAGACAGTTTCCTTGCAAGGTCCCATACCACTTGATGCAAGTAGTTAGGTGGAGGGAATGAGCCACAATTATTAGAGGTTACTGTGCAAGTGTCTGTCTTGTTTTCCCCTCTTATGTTTAGTCATCCAATACTGAGGAATCCCAGCAAAGACTGATATCAATGTGACTAAGGACTGTTTTGTAACCAAGGATTTGTATTATTCATTATGCCAAGGACTTTATGCTCTCTTGTACTTCCATGGTTTGATAGTTGCATCATGGGCCATCGACTTGACTCACCATATACCAAATTTACATAGTCTTCAAACACGCTGAGAATGAAGTCCCTAGTATTAACCTAGTCTAAAAAAAAAAAAAAAAACACACAAATGCAACACTTAGGCCCCTCTAGCTTTGCAGATTTTTTACGGATGTCACCAGTTTAAATGACCAGCGGAAAGAACAAAGAACAACGAACACCAATAGTTTAACCATGCGTATCAGGACGACCAGAACATTTAACGGATAAAAGAAACTTGATAGGGTATTTGAAATACAACTTTATTATGATCTAAACGAAAAAGGTGTGGGAATGACGGTAACAAACAAGATGCACCACTGAATATTGTGATGTGACTGTAGCAGTCTTAAATTAGATTTGAAACTTGAGGGGAGTATTTGCAGTCCCAAACAGCTAGAGAGGTCCAAAATATGAAGTAATTAATTTGTTTTCTTAACTGCCACATTCACTCCGAAGCCCATTCATCTCCTTCAGCATCCCAAAAAGATTAAGCACATGTTCTGCTCAGCTAGATAATAAAGTGGCAAACACGCTGCACCACTGACATCACTGGACAGTTGCCTATAAAACTAGACTTCTGACGCTGGGCTCCAGCTTCGTTCCCCTTACAGATCATCATCTTCGTCTGGCAATGCAGTGGTTTGAGCAATCTGGAGAAAGAGGGAATGCTGGTCAGAGACTGGCACATTGTATTTGTAGGTAGTGACAAAGGGGTAGCCCTATCCCATTAGAGATGACTTACCTAGGACTAACTAAGGTCAAAGAATGTACAAATTATGATCCGCAATTAGATCAAGAGTTTCTAGAAGCTTTCATTCTTGAGAATGGGCAACGGAAAATCCCACCCATTACAATATTTCTTACTTGCTTACTTTGAGGTCAGTAGCAATTAGGCATTGTGGTACTGAAAAGTTAAGTAGGGCTAAACATACCTGTAAATCTTGCTCGTATTGTGCTGCCAATGCAGGATCCATAACAACCTCTGGTGGTGCAAGGGCAGGCATGGCTACAAACTCAAGATTAGGATCACCTATCAGCTTCCTAGCAAGCCAAAGGAAGGGCTTCTCAAAGTTGTAGTTACTCTTTGCTGAAATATCATAGTACTGGGAAAAAAAAACCAAAAAAAAAAAAAAAGAGTTAGAGAACAGTCTACAGATGAAATGACGTTTTAATATTAGTTCAAGTCACCGACTGCATATATTTCTCAATGTTACCTTGTCTTATGGCATAAATTACAAGTATAGTTAGTGTGCACATATGTGAAATCAAGAATTAGAGATGGTGCAAATAAAGTTTGCATTCTTGTAGTTAGCAGTGTTTATCTATAATAACTGTCACATGTATTGTTTAACTCAGAAATAACAGACTTATGAATCCAAACTGCACAATGTTTAAGCTTTTCTTTAACTTGCTAACCCGATGGTAATTAGGAACTCATTCATCGCACAAAATGAGTCTTAAAATATTTTGTCAATTCTATAATTACTTAACATTTTGTCACCAAAACAATGTAACTCACCTGCAGATTCTTCTTCCTGTGGAAGACAATCGATTTGGCCTTAACTTTTCTGTCCTTAATGTCCACTTTGTTGCCACACAACACTATAGGGATGTTTTCACATACTCGTACCAGATCTCTATGCCAGTTGGGTACATTCTTGTATGTGACTCTTGATGTAACATCAAACATGATAATGGCACACTGAGCTGGAAAACAAAGAAGCCACTTTAAGAAGTCAGTACCAAGCAACTATTTCAAAAGTTAAATGCAGCTAAAGTGATTAAAGCAGCACTCCTGTGGACCCTTTGTGGTACAAAAGGGGAAGCAGTGACGTCATCCCTTGCAGCTTACTATTGGCCCATGTAATCCAAGTATTGGATGACTAAAGAGGGAAAACAAGACAGACCATTGTGCAGTAACCTCTAAGAGTCATTATGCCAAGGACTATATGCTCTTGTACTTTCATGGTTTGATAGTTGCATCATGAGCCATGACGAGACTCACCATATACTAATTTACATATCGACTTCATTCTATAAGCAAGCGTGTTTGAAGTCTAGTATTAACACAGTCTAAAACCCCCAAAATAAACCACAAGTGAAGGGAAATTTTTTTTAAGAATGTCAGCACCGTTGTAACATTTTGTGCAATGATTATAGCAGAGATACTGGCATCCCCATAAGCCTCTGTTATAGTGCGTGCTCAGCGTGCGAATCATGCACTGCAGGCATCGGGAGGAGACAGGTAGCCATGGCCATGGCATCACATGAGCGTTTCACCCTCATTGGCTGAACCGCTCATGTGATGCAGCAGTTGGAGAAAAAAAAAACAATCATATTCTTGGTCTGTTTAAAATTTGCGTGCACTGGGAGCACGCTCAATTGACATTTGTTTTGGATGCGCGTCGCCATTATAAATCACTTACGGGGGAAGCAGAGGATCAAGGAGCTGAAAACATGGTTCAGCTCCCGAGTCCCCATGCTGCATATGTATGTCCGAGGAATGCTGCTTTAAGTTGCATTTGCTTACAGTAATAACTTCTGACCCCTGGACACAACCTAGAAAACCACAACTGATTAAGTTACAGCTTTCTATTGGTCTGACACTTGGCAGACAGCTTCTCCTGGAGAATTTAAACCTGGGAATTTCCCCTGCAATGGTCTCGGGAACAATGGTTTTAATTTAGACAAACTATTGTGGGGTATATACCTTAAAGGGACTCAAATATTCTCATAGGGTTTGATGATATACCTTTGAATAACAGCTAGAAGCTTAGGCCATTCTATATTTAACTCAGACACCCCCCCTCCCCCCATTTGTACTTGCAGCTTTCATTGTGTGCCAATGCTTTTAAGAGTTTAGCGACGTAAAGACCCAACATCCTTCATTCAGGTCTATTTTTTTTAAATGTGTCTACAGGAGTTAAGTTGACATTAAATTAAAAATCCATTTTTTTTATTTAGACAAACACCACAAACAATGCATTATAAACAAATAAGAGTTATACGTATTTGGCTATGAGTGACTGCAGTAGTA
Organism: Ascaphus truei; assembly: GCA_036426205.1. Classification (NCBI taxonomy): domain Eukaryota; kingdom Metazoa; phylum Chordata; class Amphibia; order Anura; family Ascaphidae; genus Ascaphus; species Ascaphus truei. Next base: position 9,277,401 of record CM071584.1, read on the forward strand.
TGCCATTTGTTGATAGGAAAACTTACCCTGGATGTAATACCCATCTCGCAGACCACCAAACTTCTCTTGACCAGCTGTATCCCACACATTGAATTTGATGGGACCTCTGTTTGTATGGAACACCAAAGGATGGACTTCAACCCCAAGTGTTGCTGTAAAGGTGTTACATTTATTTTAACAATTTTTAATATATATATAACACACACACACACACACACACACACACACACACACACACACACACACACACACACACACACACACACACACACACACACTAAAATGCCAACAGTGCAGAAGACTATCAATAACATACACTTGTACAGTATGTAGGGAGGGCCCTGCTCCAATGAGCTAACAATCTTATAAGGAAGGGAGTGTAAGTGTTACACCACAAAAGGCACATTCATCCATCCTAGAGCAAGGGCTAATAGAGAGACTGCTCACTTAACCGATTGCCCAAGACATGCAACTCATCAAAAAACCCGCCAAACATCTATAGAAATAGTCTTGCTACCCCTTTCTATTTATTATTGCATATCAAGGTCTTGCATTGTGTAACAATATACAGTTTATCACATTGAGAACAAAACATAACCGACAGAACGCCGCAATCAGGTTTAAGCTTTTTGCATATTATGTTTACGCCAATCATCAAAACTGAATAAACGTGGATAAAAATTTGCCAGGAAACATCAACTTACCTACATACTTCTTTTCAAATTCACCAGTCAAGTGACGTTTCACAAAGGTCGTTTTGCCAGTACCACCGTCGCCAACCAGAACAAGCTGTGAGACAGCAAATTGTTTTATTACAGTTGTAACCAGACATAACTTTATACAACACAGAAATACTTTTTTTAAAACAAGTATGCTCTTTAGCCATAACATTGAAATATTTTATAAGCTTAAAAATCAGTTGTAAACTTGGGCAAGAATATCATTGTTATATGATTTTATTTTTATCTTTACCTTAAACTGTACTTGAGGCTCTCCTTGGGCTGCCATGGTCTTGTCTGCTTGAGGGGGAAAAAAAAAAAACAGTTGGTGACATTCTGATTTCAATAGTGTCAGCAACGTGTGCTGTTGCAATGTGCAATATATAATAGGCCACTCATCCCCCAGAGCAGCAAGCTTTAGACTTTTCAGAGCCAACAACATAGAGGGCGTTAGTCAGCACACACACCACCCACTCCACTCCCAGCTATACACCCCTTCCTCAGGCATAATTAAAGGGCTATTGTATGAATGAACATAGCACCTTGTATAATAAATACTTCCACACTACAAACCTCCACTATTCCCCTACAGCAAGTTTATTAATGATGGCCTACACAAAACGATAATAAATCTGTATGTACAGAAATGCAGTATGTTCCGTTTCAGAATTTAAATGGCAAACCAAAACTTATGCAGGCCACAGACTTATCCATTAACTGCATTGCACCCAAGACCTGTATCCCAAAGCTATGTAGAAAGGGAGGCCAAAGTAAACTACCTTGTAAAGTGTCTCAGATAAAATAAGCTTTATTAAAGTCACTACTTTTAGACAGTTTACTAAAATGTCTGAGCTATAAGTAGAGATTTGTGAACTGCTGCCAGACGCAACTTTATGCCAAGCATAAACAGGTCTTCCAAGGTAGCAGAAATAAATCAGTATGCCACAATAAGACGAGGTACAAAACAATGCCACTCAAAATACTTGAATTCAGAAAAGCTGCAGGATTTAAAGCCCCGATAAATTGATCAACACGTGTCCAAGACAATAAAACTCCATAACTTCTAACAGCCACAACCATAAGCAAACAGCCCATTCAATAATTCTCCTGGCAATAATACACCACGGTCTCTGGCACTAAAAGCGCAAAAACGGAAGGGGATTGAAAGACCTCCAAATACTATAAATAATTATTTTTTTATTTAAATAAATTTAGAAGAAAAATTACTGCAAAGGGATCGAGGGGAGGCCGCATAATACAGATTTACACCGAGAATAAAAAGCAGCCTTCCAAAACTCAGCGCCCCACACGTGACTCCCTACCCTTTGTTACAGATGTGACCAACAGCATTGTTAGGCCTTTCTGGCAGCAGAGGGGGTTACAAGCCCCCCTAGCCCGTGGCGCATTTCCCCATTACAGCAGCAGCGTTTCCTCCTCATCCCGCGAACATGGAAAAATAATGTGAATAACATCAAGAAGCTGCTGCCCTGACCCTCTCACCCCCCATCACCCTACCCCCCCCCCCAATTCCTGGCAGAGAGGATTAGGGCCCGGAGGGCGTCTCCGCCATTCATTGGCATAAACATGAGGCGGGCTACCCCATATTCCCGCCACACGCGGAGTCTTTTCCCCACCCCCCCCCCCCATCATGGCGGGAAAACGGCTGCGAGACACCCCACCCCCCGCCAAGATGCCCGTGACTCAGAGCTACAGGGAAATGTCTAGTCACGGGCTGAGGGGAGAAGCGGGGCGAGGCCTAGAGACGGAGGGGCTAAGAGCCACGGAGGGCCTGGCAGTGCGGTGAGGCCTAGGGCGCAAAAGGGAAGCTTTACTTCAGCCCGGCCAACGCCTCGGCAGAGTCGGTGTAAGGGATGGGGGGGGAAGTGATCGGAGATAAGGAGGGCCTCTGCGGGAAGAACAGCGGTGGGGTCCGGAGAGAAAGCGCGCCAATATATCCGGCCTTCCTGTCAGGAGGGACCGACCCGCCGCCCGGTCCCGTCCAACTCACCGAGAGAATCTCAGCCCAAGAACTACCCGGACCGGCGGCTAGGAGGGAAGGTGCGCGGGTGACCAGAGGTGCCCGGGGCGCTGTGCGGATGGGGATGGCGGAGATGCGGGGCAGATTGCGCACGGGGGGAAAGGAGGGCGGTCTCTCACCTTCCAGAAGCGTCTCTGGGCAGAGAGAAGATGGCGGAAGCAGGATTCAAATAGCAGGGCGCGCGGGGAGGGAGGGGCGGAGTCGCGTTGGTGGTTACGTCACAGCAGCCATGCATTGGGCGGGGCGGAATCACGTGGGGAGGCGACGTCACTGCAGCATGCACGAAGTTGAGTGTGGCGCGCGGAGGGCGGGAAAGTTTTTGAAAAGGAGGGCACGAGATGGCTCAGAACCGAGACCTAATACACTGTATATAAACACCAGTTGCACAGATATACACTACTAGGGTATAATCTCAGAACCAGAGCAGCAACAGAACTGCAGAATTAAACATTATGTCAGAACATAACAGAACTGCAGAATTAAATGTAATGTCAGAACCAAACTGGTACCACAACTACATACAAATTGTTATATCAGAGTCATAATACAATTACAGACCTGAATGTTGTGTCAGAACCAGACTGGTATCACAACCGTAGACCTAATTACTATATCATAGCCTGATTGGTGCCACGATACAATAAGACAACCAGTCTGATACCACAACTACAGGACTGGATATAAAGTCATTCTCCACCAGAACTACAGACCTAATTATTGTGTCATTACCATAAGAACAGAACTCGGTATATGCCACGAGTTTACTAAATGGTGCTATTCTGTGTAAGGCCTCGCTCAGACAGGCCGCGTTGCGCGCGCGCACGATCGTCACTTTCAGTCTAGTGGATGACAGTTGTCACAAGAAACTGCTTGTGGCGGCAAACTACAGCGTTGACGCTGCAACATTTTGCCTCCACAACCCATATTGAAATTTGGGCTACAGTCGCGTTACGTGAGCTGGTTCAGCCAATAAAGGCAAACCAGCTCTGTGACGTGTTCTTTACGCCCCCAAAAGCCGCGACCCAACTCCTGCAGCTTGAGCGCTGACCGCTCGCTGCAGGAGCACGCAGTGGAGGCGCGCACGCAAGAGCGTGCCAAAGCAGCCTGTCTGAGCGAGGCCATAGGCTGCGTCTACGCTAGCGCTGAGCACGCAGCGCTTGCCGAGTTTAGTTCCTCAACTAAAAATGTGGATTAACTGCTCTATTCTCTATGTGGGAATAATCATATTCTCCGAGATTACTATATCTCCTATATATCAAATATGTACTTGGAGTGCAAGTTATAGGGACTCTTGAGTGAGATTCTTCTCTCACTATATGTGTTCATGAGTTTTGTTCCTGCAATTTAAAATGTCCCGTCCCCGTGGTACACGCGCGCTCATGCGCGGGCACGCACGCTCTCCCAAGCTTGGCGCTTGGGGATACAAAAGAAAAAGAGAGTTTGAAGCGTGCTCAACATGCTCCCCGCGCGCGCTTGCAAAATAGATAGGACACCCGGCGCTCATGCTTGGAGAGCTGGTGACGTCACCGCTCTCAAGCATGGGTGTGGTCAGCGCCAGCGGGGCCGCAGCCTTAGGCTGAGCTCAGACAGGCTGCTAGGCGTCCGCGCCTCTCTGCTGGGCGATGTGTGCTCATCCCCAGCAGACAGAATGACGTGAATGGAGACGGGACCTTAAAAAAAAAAAAAGTGTGTTTGTGATTGGCTGGCGAAGTACACGTGACGCGGCTGCCACTTGAAATCACAACTTCGTTTGTCTTCTTCAAGTGCAGCGGCGTCAACACTGTACTTCGCCGCCGGATGTTGTTTTCAGTTTGAAAACTGCCTCACACCAAAGCGAAAAAGTGGCCTCGCAGCCTGTCTGAACTCAGCCTTAGGCTTGTTATATAGTAGGCGCTAGTGCGCGTGTGGGCGTGCGCCCGGTGTTTCACGTGGCATACGCGTTTAGTTGTTAGGGTGCAAGCGGGGACACGCGCGATTAGGGGGTGTGACTTTGACGTCACAGCGTTAGGCCGCGCTGTGTTTGATTCGTGGCGTGGCAGCATCACGAAAATACAATTTGATTGTATTTTCCCTGGTCTGCCGCGTCACCGCTCACCGCGTGCGCGCGTCCCTAGTATAGAAACGTCTGGCTAACAGCCAATTATAATTGACGTGCGCACGGTAGCGCACGCGCGCTATATTACAGGCCTAAGGTTGCGGCCACACTGCCGCTGAGCTCACTCATGCTTGAGAGTGGTGACGTGATCAACTCAAACTCGACAGTTTGGGTAGATCTGGGAGAAGTTTCCCAGGCCCAGCTCCTCTAGGCTGAGGCCCCGCTGCCTGCGCCTGCACGGGTGCCTTGCTTGCCGGCGGCGCGTGCAACTCACTGCATCGCGATTTGCAGTCTGCAGTGAACTGTGATGCGCGCTGGGGGGGCGTTGCCAAACGGATCGTGTGGGCGGGGGCAATGACGAGGGCTGTGCGGCCGTCCCCCTCCCCCCCCTGTGCGAAACACACAACACACACACACTTCCCCCCCGACTGTTTGGAGGGAGAGCCATGCACGGCTGCCTCACAGACTTCGCTCCCAAGCAGCCTCCCTCCCGTAGCTCCTTCCTCCTCCCATCCTTCCCTCATTGGCTGACTCGTGCACCACGTGACGCGTCAGCGCTTCTGATCACCAGAAGCTTGCAGCATCGGCCAGCTGACGCGTCACAGCACGCAGTGAGCCACGTCGGAAGGAGCCAGCGGGGACCTCCAGACTGGAGGAAAGGGGCTGGTGGCCAGTGGCTGCGCGCGCCGCCGACCGCAGCGAGTCCTTAGCCCTAGAGTGCCCGGCTGGCCAATGGTGGAAGTCCAGGCTGCCCCTTCCTGCTGGTGTGTGCCACGGGGCCCACGCTTCCCTCCATTGCCGAGCCCTACCTAACCGCCGCTGCTAATTCTAACCAAAGACTGGTGCAGGCCCATAAGCCTACATCTCTTAATACTGAAATCCAGAGTGGCAATGGTAATGTTTAAAAATAGTGTTATATAAATATTGTGATGGTAGGGGTTGCCAGTCTTCATAATAAAGGTGAAGCCCGACTGGTTACCTCTGAAAACCGTGGGTCCCCGGTAGCTTAGTAGCACCATAAGCCCTGTGTGTATTATAAACTTTTCTGTTGTATCATAAACCTGGAATTTCGGGAGTGGGAGTTTAAGGGTTGTTATTTGGGTGGAAATGTGCTTAAAACATGTACAAGATCGGGGGGCAAAATTACCGGTTGTCCCCCCATTCTACCCGCAGACCGCATCTGGTCTGCGGGTACGCATCTGCATATTGTCCCCCTAATATCTTCCCTTTAGATTAGAATATGGTAGTTTCAGCCCGCAATGCATAATATAACAGTTGCAGTCCCGAGCCCAGAGTAAAAATGTTACATTTTAAATTGTGTTTTCATCTCTATACTGACAGTCCTGGTAATCCGTGAGGTAGCTGGATGTTTGCATAGAGATCGGGGATCGAAGGGAAGTCGAGAGGTGTCAGAACGTTTGGTGAGGGGGGAGTAGGGCAGAGTACCGGGTATGGGAACAAGGACTCCCCGCGGGTGAGACACTTTGCTCGCCCAGACTCGGTGGATCCTACCCAGCGGCCGGTATGAGGCTGGCATAGAGAATCTGTTGCTGGTAGGCACGATTCTCATTGGCCAGTTCGAATTTCCTGCTTGCCGGCATCCTGCACACCTCCTCTGACTCGTACAGCCAGATGAGCCCCCAACTCTGATTGGCTGGTAGAGCTGCGATCCGTTCTCTGATTGGTCACCAGCCCCTTCTCCATGTTGAACATAGAACAGCGCAGTCTATGTAAGGGGACTGGGCGATCAGAGAACCAGAAGATCTTGAGCTTGGTCCAGCGAAGCGCTGGCGGGCTTTTCAAAAGTGCAAAAGTGAATAGCAAAGTACTCTGCACAGAATTGCCAGAGAAGCCTACCCTAGCTAAGGACAAGTTCTGAGTTTGTGGCCAAGTTCCAGCTTTTGCCTTGCTCGCTTTTAGCGGGTATAGCAGGGTATCTTCCCCGAGGAGGGTACCGTGAAGTTTCTTGACGTGGAGCGGACAGGGTAACACTTCCGAAGCTAGCACCATGCACCTAGTTGAGGCTAGACTCCCCGCAGACCCCCAGTGAACTGTGTATTTGTCAAGACTGCGTGCCCGGTCCCTACGCTCCGTCACTCACCCGCGCCTCCTTACCATGGCAGCCCGCGCGGCCGCATCCTCCGCTCCTCCGACGGCGCACCGTCCCCGCCTGCCGGAGACACGCGACGAGTCCCGTCCGTGCGCACCTCCGCACGTCACACTCCCGTCGCGCTCGCGGCACACATACGCACCTCTTAAAGAGACTAACACCTACAATAATGCCTGGATTGATCTCAGGTGGGCTACACCTGAGCACCCTGCCTCAGCCTATCACAGGTCTACCTATATCTGAACCACTCCTCCCTTTTCTCCCTGATTGGTTCCTTTCGGTATATATGCCTCATTCACCCTCTGGTCGTTGCTGAGCATAGACCTTTCTATGCACCTTGCTCACTTGCCGCCTGAGTTCCTGTCTACGTTTATTCCGAATTCCAGTTGTGACCCTGCTTGTACCTGACCTGTCTCTTCTTGTTCCCCTGGACCATGGCTTATGGACAACAACTATTCTACGCTCTCCAATCCTCGACCACGGCTTACAGATCTCGACCATTCTACACTCTCCAACCCCGGATCATAGGCAAGTACCCGCTACCCTCTCCACTCTCCAACCCTGACCTGGCTTCGTTCACGACTCTGCAATCCGGACCCACCCCCGTGGCTTAGGGTGGTGGTTATATATCTTCCCCACCTCAGCCCCGCGGTTCAGTCCAGGTTGCAGTGAGCATCCGTGACAGTATTTCTTGTATTTTGTGTATCATTGTGTGTCTGCTGGTATCACCAGAATAAACCTCATTTTATTCCACTATCTTGTTCTGCCTGGTGAATTGATCCCGGAAGGTAAAAGGTGTTAAAAGTACTGGTCTCCCGTGACAAATATGGAAGCCCTGGCCAGGTGAAGCCAAAATACTAGCATCCTCTGAAAGGTTTAAAGATTACTGCAAACTTTTGGAAGTAGGTTGGGACTTAACTGGAGGTGCCACACCTAACAGACAAAAGAAATGAAGGACAGAGAACCTTATCTTCTTTCAATAATTGAATTTGTACTATTTTACTCTTAAATCATTATTTGTTTTCAGGTGTTCCAGCCCTGTGTGATAACGTTAATTTTTCACAAATCGACGTGGTTATTGCTCTCCTCAGCCTCAGGTGGGAAGAAATAGGTGTGTCTGGGATAGGCAAGTTTGGGGATGTTCTCTAGGGTTCACCCAAGGAAAGAAACACCGTATAGAGGTAACTAGGTGAAGCTGGATCTCAGTCATTACAGCCCGCTGAGTGTAAGAGGCTCCTTTCTTTTAATCATTGCTAAGTCAGTTTGCTGCAGTTTTAAGCCATTTTAAGTATTGTTGGGGCCTTGGGCTAAGTGTAAATTGGAGGACCCACCCACAAAGGTCACGTTTAAATACAAATACAGTATGTTTTTATTGAACAGCATTCAAAACTTTTATTGACATTCTGCCAATATTACTAAAAACATGTTATTTATCTACGTGTCTGTTTTTTTCTTTGCCAAGTCACACATAACATCATCAAATTCCATTTTATCTTTCTTTATATACTATATTAGTGAAAGCACTGTATGTTTGCCTGCCTGCCTGGATGTCCGGTGTCCCTAGGGGAAATCTCATTGGTCCCTTGGGCCGCCCCCGCACACCTCTCATTGGCCTGAGGCGGAGTGACGGGCCAAAGGACACACAGGGACACACACACACACAGGGACACACACATACACAGGGACACACATACACAGGGACACACACATACACTGGGACACACACACACACGGACACACACAGGGACACACACACATACACAGTAGGGGGGGGGGGGTGTACATTAGCAGCATGTATAACCCGGGGGGTGGGGCTCACATGCCCACCGGTCCCGGAGCCTCCGCCTCTTCCTCCCCGAACATCAGCCTCCACACCCGCGCGCAGATCCTCCTCTCCCCGTGTCCTGTGTGTGTGTGTGTCCCTGTGTGTGTGTGTTCCTGTGTGTGTGTGTGTGTGTGTGTGTGTCCCTGTGTGTGTCCCTGTGTGTGTCCCTGTGTGTGTGTGTGTGTGTGTGTGTGTGTGTGTGTCCCTGTGTCCTTTGGCCCGTCACTCCGCCTCAGGCCAATGAGAGGTGTGCGGGGGCGGGCCAAGGGACCAATCAGATTTCCCCTAGGGACACCGGACATCCAGGCAGGCAGGCAGGCTGGCATGCATGCATACAGTGCTTTCACTAATATAGTATAAGATACTAGATTATTATTTTTCACTATTTGCACTAAGTGGTGTGTATAGCGCCTTCCAATATCACGGTTTTGGTAAGCCCATGCCTTAAGGCAGGGGTGCAACATTTTTTTTGGGGGGGAAGGGGGGGAGTGGGGCGGCGGTACTTACAGAGGCCCTCTGCTCTTTCCCCACAACATTTAAATAAAATGCCGGGGAAGCAGGTGAGGCCTCTGTATGTCTCTTACCTTCTCTCTGCTGGCAACGCGTCGCCATGACAATGCCGAGTGAAATGATGCTGCGGAGTCAAATGGCAACGCGACGTCACATGGCGCTGGAGAAAACTTAAGGGGGGGCGCGAGTAGGGGGGGGAGAGCAGACGTGGGGGTGCAAACTAAAAAGTTGCACTACTCCCACCCTTTTTAAATTTTGTAGTTGAATTCTGCAGGGAAATTTGCTTCACTGGGAGGTTAATATTTGCGCTGCCATTCACACTCAGAGGTCGCCACTGTAACATCAGCTGCCAGTGAAATAATAAACCAGTAAAAACTCAGCGGGAAAAAGGAAAATTTGGAAAAAATAAATAAAAGTAGGGTTAGGACTAGAACAGAGTGAGCCACCAGGTTATGTTATTAACCCATCATAACTTATTTAAGGTGCGGTTATAACAACATGAAACGTAATTCTCCATCACAATAAATGTGTGGGAACTACTAACAATGTCCATCAGAGGGCAATGAACACAGCAAAACCTTTGTCCTTTGTTTCTCTTCCAACAAACCTGCTGCAGCCAGCACTTCCTGGGGTCTTTATGACAAAACCCAGGAGGCCTGCACATTTTCTAGCACAGGGTTCTCCTCCCAAGCATGCACGTTAAAGTCCGACTTTTACTTCAGTGTAGCTTGAATAAAACCCAACAACTCTGTTTGCCGAGTTAATTTTTGATTTATCTGTGAGGTTTTCAGAAGTAGCCAAAGTACACACCGACATTGAAATAATAAAACAAATGGTTTACCGGTAATCGGTTCTGGTGAGGCCGACAAATGTTCTGACTTTATTATGACAAGCCTTGCAAGCAATCAGCTTAGACGGACTTATAAATACTGCACGGTTGGAATTTGAATAACTTTGTTTAGCGTCCATCATTTTAACAGAAATTTGGGTTTAAAAAAAAACATTTGAATATTCAGTGCACAAACCTAATTTTAGTGGGGGGAGTGTGGGGGTGATTGGGGGGGGGCGCTATACACTATCTTCAAAAGTGCAGATTGAGTTTTTGTGAAACAGAGGTAACAACTAAGACTACGGCCCCGGTAATCATGGCTGCACGCGCACCGGAGCGCCTGGCGGTGCGTGCACCCGTTTCAGCCGCGACCTGTGGTCTGCGGCTGTGCTTTCAGAGCAGAGCAGGAGATCCGACGGGGGGAGGGGCGTGGCCTTGACGTCACGCAGGTGGTTTCGCCCTCATTGGCTGAACCGCCGCCGTGACGTGGCCAATGCTCGGCCGCCGCGGCAAAAGACAAAAATCACACACACGCCGACTGGGGGCCTGCTCCATAGAGGGCTGTGCCTTGTGTGTGGCACGCAAGCCGTAGCGCGCGCCGCAGCGGCCACTGGCGACCTGTCCTAAGAATCACTGAAGCACTGTCAATTTCATTCCTGCAGTGGTCAGCACAATGGTAAGAAACGTGTTTTAGCCGACATCTTTCTTACGTACGCTATTTTCTAAATGCCCAATCCCTTTAACTCTCCACTGTAACTTCCGGCGCTCACACAATGCACCCAAGACTCAAAAATTAAACCCCAGTATGATTTTGAGGTTCATAGAAGTCTTTGGAGTCTTACAATTTGAAGTCTTGCAAATGTAATTTTGTTTTTGTTGCGTCCCCAAATCGCACTCATTTGAGTTCTTCAACCTTGATGGGTAAGGAGCGTATTCACAATCCAGAGCAGGAAATGCTCAGAGGGCAAGTTACAAACAGTATACAGGCATACCCCGCATTAACGTACGCAATGGGACCGGAGCATGTATGTAAAGCGAAAATGTACTTAAAGCTGCAGTTCAGTCAGTATCCTACATGTGTGTTTTTTTTAAATAAATCAGTTCTGTAGTAAGAAAAAATACTTTTAGCATTTTCAAAAAACAACTGTTAATGACACAATTTCTGTATTTCTATTTTAACAGCCATTTGCTAATGCCCCTTCATGTCCTGTCACAAGCCCTGGCACACCCCTTTGTGAGCCCTGCCCTCCCTCTAGCACATGTCAGTGCAGGAGTGCTCATGAATATTCATGAGCTTTCACTGACAGACAAGCAGAATATAAACAGATCCCTTCACTAATTATGTCACCAAATTTCGACCTATCAATACATAGAGAACGAATTGACCTGCAGCTATACAGTTCTTTAGGTAATTAGAGATTGCCCACATAAAACTATTGAAGTAAAAAAATAAATAAAAAAAAAAAAAAAAAGACTGAACTGCAGCTTTAAAGTGAAGCACTACCTTTTCCCCACTTATTGATGCATGTACTGTACAGCAATCATCATATACGTGCATAACTGATGTAAATAACGCATTTGTAACAGGCTCTATAGTCTCCCCGCTTGCGCACAGCTTCGGTAAAGGTAGGAAGCCGGTATTGCTATTCAGGACGTGCTGACAGGCGCATGCGCGAGCTGCCGTTTGCCTATTGGGCGATATGTACTTACTCGCTAGTGTACTTAAAGTGAGTGTACTTAAAGAGGGGTATGTCTGTACAAGTTAAACTCATATGCTTCTAGGAGGGATGGCTGCTTTGAGCCTGTTGTAAAGCTCCTCTGAAAGAAAGGATAATACAACTATTTTCTATTATTACTTCAACAAAAGCCTGCAATGCAGAGCAGTGACACCAAGCTGTGTTTAGTGAATGAGAAGAAATAATGACATATTTTGGCTAAGCTAAAGATGATTTTTGTCATTTTGCCATTATGATAACCATTGTAGGTATGTACAGTATATCTTTATTTATATAGTGCCATTAATGTACATAGCGCTTCACAGCAGTAATACACGTGATATAATAATAAGAAGAATATAAATAACAAATAATGCCAATAACACATAATGGGAATCAGCGCTTCAGACTTAAAAGTAACATTAAGAAAAGGAGTCTCTGCCCGAAGAGCTTACAATCTAAGGCTGCAGCCACACTAGCGCTGAGCGTGCGGCGCTTGCCGAGTTTAGTTTCTGCAATTTAAATTGTCCCGTCTCTGCTCACGCCCCCCCCCCCCAGCCACCGGCCAAGCACCGCCCACCCCCGCAGCCACCGGCCCAGCATCAGAGCACCACCATCAAACCCCCCCCCCCCCGCAGCCACTGGGCTGTACCGGCCCACCCACCCACAGCATCGGAAGCACCGCCACCCCCCCAGCAGCCACCGGCCCACCACCACTGCCACCCCCCCCCCCAGCAGCATTGGAGCACCGCCACCCCCCCACCACAGCATCGGAGCACAAAAACAACATCGGAGCATCGCCACACACCCCCCCCACCGCAGCATCAGAGCACCGCCACCCCCCCACCGCAGCAATAGGGCACCGCCACCCCCCCACCGCAGCATCGGGCACCGCCACCCCCCCCCCCACCGCAGCATCAGAGCACCGCCACCCCCCCCCCACCGCAGCACCGCCACCACCCCCCATCGGAGCACCGCCACCCCCCCCACCGCAGCATGGGAGCACCGAACCCCCCCCCCACCGCAGCATGGAGCACCGGCCACCCCCCCGGAGGACAGCAGAGCACCGCCACCCACGCAGCATCTGAGCACCGCCACCCCCCCCACGACAGCACGCCACCCCCCCCACCACCAGCAGCATCTGAGCACCGCCACCCCCCCCACCGCAGACCGCCACCCCCCCCCACCGTAGCATAGGAGCACCCCACCCCCACCTGGGCCACGGCACCCCCCCCTGCACGCACCAGCGCACCCCCCCCCCACCAGCCTGACCTGAGATCATCCCCAAGGTAAGTCGGATTTTTCTATGTATTGGGGGTGTATTTTATGTATGGATTGAGGGGTGGGGTATTTTATGTATTGGGGGGGTTGTCGTATTTTATATATGTATGGGGGGGGTATTTTATATATGTATTGGGGGGGTTGGAGCATTTTATATATGGATTGGGGGGTTGGGGTATTTTATGTATTGGGGGATTTTATATATGTATTGGGGGGTGGGGTAGTTTATGTATTGGGGGATTTTATATATGTATTGGGGGTGGGGTTATGTATTTTGAGGGGGGGTTGGGGTATTTTATATATGTACTGAGGGGTGCTCCATGGGACTCGGGGGACCGGAGCTGTAAACTGAGGGGGGAATCTGAGCTGGTAACGGGGGGGGGGGGGGGGGGGGGGGAAATCGGAGCTGTGAAGGTGGGGGGGGAGGTAAATTGGAGATGTGAAGGGGGGGGAGAAACGGAGCTGTGAAGAGGGGGGGGGAGATAGAGCGTGAAGAGGGGGGGAATCAGAGCTGTGAAGGGGGGGGGAATCAGAGCTGTGAATGGGGGGGGAGAAATCAGAGCTGGAAGGGGGGGGAGAAAAAGAGCGTGAAGGGGGGGAGAAATCAGAGCTGTGAAGGGGGGGGGGGAATCAGAGCTGTGAAGGGGGGGGGAAATCAGAGCTGTGAAGGGGGGGGGAGAAATCAGAGCTGTGAAGGGGGGGGGGAATCAGCTGTGAGGGGGGAGAAGGGGTCAGTGCGTGAAGGGGGGAGAAATCAGGAGCTGGTGACAGTGGGGGGGGAAATCAGAGCTGTGAAGGGGGGAAAATCAGAGCTGTGAAGGGGGGGATATCAGAGCTGTGAAGGGGGGGAATCGAGGTGTTGAAAGGGGGGGGGGATCAGAGCTGTGAAGGGGGGGGAAATACAGAGCTGGAGAGGGGGGGAAATAAGCAGCGTGAAGGGGGGGGGAGAAATCAGAGCTGTGAAGGGGGGGAGGTTGGGGAAGCAGAGTGGAAGGGGGGGGGGGGGGGATGAGGGAGGGGGGGTGAGAAGGATCAGAGGCGGGTGAGGGGGGGTGGAAGGGTGGAAACAGAGCTGTGAAGGGAGGGGGTGGAAATCAGAGGGTGAAGGGTTGGTGGGGGGTGGAAATCAGAGCTTGTGAAGAGGGGGGGGGGGGAAATCAGAGCTGTGAAGGGGGGGAAATCAGAGCTGTGAAGGGGGGGGGGAATCAGAGCTGTGAGGGGGGGGGAATCAGAGCTGTGAAGGGGGGGGGGGAAATCAGAGCTGTGAAGGGGGGGGGAATCAGAGCTGTGAAGGGGGGGAAATCAGAGCTGTGAGGGAGGGGGGGAAATCAGAGCTGTGATTGGGGGGAAATCAGAGCGTGAAGGGGGGGGGACGAGCTGTGAAGGGGGGGGAATCGGAGCTGTGAAGGGGGGGGGGGAAATCAGAGCTGTGAAGGGGGGGGGAATCGGAGCTGTGAAGGGGGGGGAATAGAAAGTGAGCATGGTGAAGGGGGGGATCAGAGCTGTGAAGGGGGGGGGTCAGAGCTGTGAAGGGGGGGAATCAGAGCTGTGAAGGGGGGGGAATCAGAGCTGTGACGGGGCGGGGGGAGAAATCAGAGCTGTGAAGGGGGGGAGGAATCGAGCTGGAAGGGGGGGGGAGAAATCAGAGCGGTGAAGGGGGGGGACAAAGCTGTGAAAGGGGGGGGGGGAGGAAATAGGAGCTGTGAAGGGGGGGAAGGGAGGAATCAGAGCTGTGTAGAAGGGGGAGAATCAGAGCGTTGAAGGGGGGGAAAGGTTGACGGGGGGGAAATCAGAGCTGTGAAGGGGGGGGGGAATCAGAAGCTGTGAGGGGGGGAAGAATCAGAGCTGTGAAGGGGGGGGGAGATAGAGACTGTGAAGGGGGGCGAACAGGGAAAAGGGGTTTAACAGAGCTGTGAAGGGGGGGCGGAAGAAAATCAGAGCTGTGAAGGGGGGGGGAGAAAACAGAGCTGTGAAGGGGGGGGGGAGAAATCAAGAGATCTCAGTTGAGTGAAGGGGGGGGGGAGAAATCAGAGCTGTGAAGGGGGGGGGAGGGAACATCAGAGCTGGAAGGGAGGGGGGGAGGAAATCAGAGCTGTGAAGGGGTGGGGGGGGAAATCAGAGCTGTGAAGGGGGGGGGAATCGAGCTGTGAAGGGGGAGAAGGGAGAAATCAGAGCTGTGAAGGGGGGAGAGAAATCAGAGCTGTGAAGGGGGGGGAGGAAATCAGAGGCTGTGAAAGGGGGGGAACAGAGCTGTGAAGGGGGGGGAGAAGGAGAGAAATATCAGAGCTGTTGAAGGGGGGGGAGAAGGGGAAGAAATCAGAGCGTGAAGGGGGGGGAGAGAAATCAGAGATGAAGGGGGAGAAATCAGAGATGTGAAGGGGGGGGAGAAATCAGAGATGTGAAGGGGGGGGGGAGAATCAGAGCTGTGATGGGGGGGGGGGGACGCATTCATGTGAAGGGGGGGACCGGATTGACATGAATGGGGGACAAAGAGAGAAGGGGGGTGAGAGGGGAATAAGGAGAGATAGGGGGAGGGAGAGAGAGGGGGAACAGAGAGAGGCGGAGGGGGTGGAGCGGGATATTAAAATCCCGGGCAAACGCCAGTGTGACGGGAGCTTGTGAAAGGTTATAATAATAAACATAAAAAGGGTTGAACTGAACGAGGCTTCTTAGATATAATAAAAGTATATTTTCCTTAAATAGGTGAACACAGAATATACAGGCATACCCCGCATAACGTACACAATGGGACCGGAGCATGTGATGTAAAGCGAAAATGTATTAAAGTGAAGCACTACTTTGTCCCAATATCGATGCATGTAGTGTACTGCCATCAATATATTTGCATAACTGAGTAAATAACGCATTTGTAAAGGACTATAGTCTCCCTGCTTGCGCACAGCTTCGGTTACAGGTAGGAAGCCGGTATCGATGTTGACAGGACGTGATGACAGGCGCATATGCTTGAGCTGCCGTTTGCTATTGGGCGATATGTACTTACATCGCGAGTTGTACTAAAGTGAGTGTATTTTAAAGCGGGGATGCCGTAGTACACATACAGGAAGAAATAGCAAGAAAGCCTACTTGGGGCGGGGAATGAGAAAGTATCAAGTAGCAATTCTCCGCAATCAGGTAAACAATTAAGTGGGATAGAAGACAAAAGGGTATAGGGTTGACACAGTTTATATATCTTTTGTGACCTATCCTTAACATTAAGTACCAGCTATTGGGTAACAATTAGCTGTAGCCAATGCTTTAACGTGGGAAAACATTTTAATCCATGCCCCCCTGCTAGTCAGCTCATGCGCACTAGGACACCTGGGGTCCTTTCTGTAGCCAAACATTTACATCGGGAATGCCAGCCAGTTACCAAATGGAATTTCTGGCAGGGATACCTTTGTTGGAAGGTGTAAAACTAGACATCACATGCTGCTTGGTTTGAGTCGTCTCCGCCCTCAGGAAAACGTGAGAGTGGTAAAATCCTTGAAACAACACTTAGTCCTAGACTTGAGTCGCTCTCTGACCATATGTTCCTGTATGCAAAGGAATTTCCTCTATGAGGTTTTATCCTGCCTTGGGATACAGTGTTATAGGTAAATACAAATAATATTAAATATCTGGTTCCGTTGGGTACTAGCGGGTCAAATACCAAGATCTTAATGCCGGAACGGGGACACCATTGGTGCCGAGTTTCGCCCGCTACACTCGGGAACCGGAGTTACACAAGTACAACTTAACCTTTCCTATTTTAATACAAAAATCTCGCTGTAAATTAAATCACGGCTTTTCACTAAATACCCATTGGAACAATAACGGGCTCCGCCCCAATACGACTTTCAATGGCAAACCGCCGCGGTGGGCGCTATGGGAATCCGCAGCCATAGACTTTCATCGGGGGCATCGCCGCCTTTGAAGTCTATGGGGTTTCTCCGCCATAGCCGGTCAATGGAAAATGGCCGCCATTGGAGTCTATGGGAGGAAATTCCCCGAACTTTCAAGGGGGTCCATACTCCATCGGGTTGGTCCAGAGGGTCAGGGATGGTTCTGCAGCCATGCCGGAGCAGTGCCTCACAGTACCCCAAACACTGGCCATCAGGACCCTCGGAACAGGAGGTATGGATTCATGTTTTTTTAGTTTCACACTTAGTCAAATTCCTGAGCTGTTTCTGCCGCCGCATGGAACATATGGCGCGACCACTCTCTCGGCATGACCCTCTCAGGGGGTCCAGGATACGGGGACCCGGTGGTGGTCGAGAGTGGGGGGAGGGGTTTAGGGACTAGGGGCAAAAAGAATTTATTTCTGGGTTGCCCTAGAATGGTAGATTCCCACGCCACTTACGTTGCACATTGACTTATAAGTGATAAAAGTTCTTTTCAGAAAAAGTATCCGCTTTGCGGTTTGGATGGCAGACAACTCGTTCTGGAAAGCGCGTCGAGGAATCTCCATTGAAGTCAATGAGCCATGACTTACAATGGGAAAACCGACGCTCCTCCTCTCGGACGCCATCTGCTGGTCTTCGAGGGGAAACAGGTCCAAAACAGCAAGATCCGCCATTGAAATGCATGAGTCTAAGGGCGGCCTATGGGACTCTGCAAAATGGTGCCTGAAAAGGCAGGGGGGGAAAATACACAAAGGGCTATAATCACTAAAGAACTATAACCCTTGCCCTCCGGATGGCTCCCAGTGTATGGTGTGATGCAGACACCGAATAACCAGATATCACAATAAAGCTTGGGGGACAGGGGAAATACTTTTGATGTTATAACAAGGGTTAAACCACATTCTGGACCGCGCAGCCAGTTAACCCCTGGACTCCCTGGGTTGAGGTCAGGGGATGGCCAAATGGGTGCAATCCCTTAATACCGGGCCACCACCTTTCTCCCTCTACTAGCCAGGTATATCAGTAGCAGTGTAAAAAACTGTCATGTAGGTGAGTCTTAATATTGGTCAGTGCTTAAAGGTAATCACCGCTTCACATACATTAAGGACAGTGTCCCCAATAATGACAGTGTGATTAATACCAAAGTATTTCAAAACATATAAGCAGTTCAATGCAGCGCATATCTCAGAAGTAATCAGGCACAGCATATACTATTTCTGTTGACCAAAAAGCCTCCCACTGAATGTAGGAAATCTGTTTAAGGTTATAATCAGCAAGCCAAGTATTTAGATCGCCATAGAGATTTAAATCAATAAAACAGCCGCTCACTATCCGGGGGGCTATACCAGTGTACCATTAGCATCGCATCAATCAATTTTTTTTAACTGAAAGCGTAATACACCGCACTAATTGTGGCAGAGTTATTTATGGCCTATAATTAGCAGAATCGCAAACAGACTGAAAATCCGCAAAACCGGCCAGTGTGTACTCAGCCGCATTAGCATCAATTAATTTGTAACTGGAGCCGTAATCACACTGCACTAAATTATGCGTGTGGTTGTACTGTTAAGCAGTCTTCCGATAACCGTGAAAGTAGAATAGATCATCGTGTATGCCAATTCAGATATTGCCAGCATAGTATGTCTGCACCCGAATCCAACGGTTCCGTCCTATACTGCACATGACGAAATAAAATTAGGTTCCATCCTTTACGGCAGCGGGTGGGGAACGTCAGGCCCGAGGGCCGTATAAGGCCCCGAAATCAATTGGTTGGCCCTGCTAAGGCAATGTATTAACCGGGTCACGCTAATTTAAAAAAAAATGGGCGCCCGCGCGTATGATCGGGAGGAGGTGGGGGTTGGAAGGCGCCGGCAGCCCTACACGATCCCAGCAGCAACGTACTTCACCCCCGCACTCCCCTCACAGCAGTCCCAGCAGTTCCCCGCACTTACACACAGCAGCCGCCTACACGATCCCCCCAGCAGCAGTTAGAAACTACCAGAGGCAGGGTTAGGTGGGGATACTGTTGTGTCTGATGCCTGCTGTGTGTCGCCTGTGTGCCTGTATGTGTGTGTATGGCCCAGACGCGTAACGATGTTATAATATCCAAATGGCCCTTGCAGAAAAAAGGTTCGCCCCCCTGCTTACGGGCACAGGGGCAGAGTCGGACAGTATTATAATGCGCAGATTGCATCACGAATATCCCGCCAAGGCGCATATGGGAACCGATTAATAGCGACTGCAGCGATATAGCAGATTCCCGTGCACGCGCAGAACGTGCCTGTTGCTACTGCGGACATGCGCGATTATCGACTCCCGCGCATGCCGCCAGACGGACTTATTCTACGCGCATGCGCGACTTTCGATTCAAGAGCATGCGAGAACGGCCTTATTCTACTGCGCATGCGCGACTTTCGATTCCCGCGCATGCGCAGAACGGGCCCTATTCTACTGCGCATGCGCAACTTTCGAGTTTCACGCATGCGCAGAACGGCTATATTCTACTGCGCGTGTGCGACTTTCGATTCCCGCACATATGCACTGGTTTTTTTTGTTTTTTTTTCTTAATTCCTGCGCACTAGGCCGGTCCTTTTTTTATTAATTTGCATGCGCACTGGGGGCCTCAGTGCTAGACAATCTCTTACAGTCTGACAAAACTGTGTTATTGTTTATTATTATTATTATAAGCAGTGTGGGGCTGTCAAATCTCCAGCAAATGGATAGCCCACTCGTGATTTCATCTGCCCCATTAATGCAAGAAGCACTGACTCAGAACTTCATATTCTCCCCTCCAAACCATGCCCGTGGAAATCTCAGGAACTCACCAGAACTTTAGTGAATATAAAAGCTGACAAGCAACAAAGCAGAGGCAGACAAGCGGATTCTCCCCAGCTGACAAGAAGCTACAAGTGTACAGCAGCAGAAGATCAGCCTCTCACAGACGGCTCAAACATTATCTTGTCCTGGTGGCTGTTACTACATCAGCATTGCATTGTGTTGTTAACTACTAAGATACCACACTATGTCACCAAAGTTGGTAACACCCATGCAACACTGCAGTCAGGCATTTAAACCACATGACTTGCAGCGAGGCTTGGAACGCAGGAACGCCCCCTCCACTCCCTCCCACGTGACCCGCTTTTAGATTTGCATAGCTACGCCCCCCTCCCGGCGGCCAAGTCTCCCCTAACGGTATCACCCCAGTAAGAGGGGCGGGGCCTGCGTGACTGAGCGGTGGTTGCCGTGGCAGCGGGCGGAGGGAAGGAGACACCGGGGAGCGCGCTCCCTCACACCGGGGGGAGGCGGCAGGAACAAGTCCGGGTATGAGGGACCGGCTGTCGGAGCTGTCAGCGGTGAGTCTCCCCGCAGCTCCGCACGGGCTAACGGTCCCACTCCTATAATCTTGTATATTGTGCTTATTGTTATCTAATGGTCGCGGTGCTTAGCCGGTTACTGCTATATACTCCCCAATTTTCTCCTGTTTATCTATATACACATTCCTATTTATTACTAAATAAACACTTATTTCCATTTCTTTTCTTTCATGTGTGTGTGTGTGTGTGTGTATATGTGTGTATATGTGTGTATATGTGTGTATATGTGTGTATATGTATATATATATATATAGATATAGATATATATATCTATATATATATATATCTTTTCTGTTAAATATTCCCATTTTTTGGCATTGGTCTTTTATATAATATAGAAGTGTGTGTTTATAATATATCTATCTTCATTTTATATAGTGCTGTCCATGTACACTGCACTTTACAGCAGTGACATAATGGGAATAAGCGCTTCAACATAAAAGTAGACATTTGGGAAAGTGGTCGCTGCCCTGAAGAGCTTACAATCATATATATGTAATTGTTGTTTATCTTATTATTTTTACTATATAATATGGATTTATTACTTGGTTTAATTCTGCTGTTTTGGATGCATATGTATTATTCTTACATCTTGTTTATTAGGCGGCGGCCATGCTGCCGCTGAGCGCGCCTGGCGCGCTTACTGCAATTAAAATCAATTGGTACAGCCACGCTCAAGCGGTGCGCGTGCTCGTCAGCGTGCACGTACGCTCAACCAAGCTTGGTGCTTGGGGAGACAAACAAAATGTATTTTGAAGCGCACTCAGCAGCAGTCAATGCACACAGCCACAAACACACATTACATACACAAATAGCCCTGATCCACGCCCCCCACTCGCGCATGCCAGATTATGCAGGACAGCCTGCGCTCATGCTTGCAGAGGTGGTGATGTCACCGCTCTAAAGCATGAGTGCGCTCAGCGGCAGCGTGGCCGCAGCCTTATTCCAATGTCTTTCTATTCACTGTTAATAATCATATATACTTATTTATTTCCTTCAACAATTCCTGTTCTCAGTTTTGTACTTTATTTTTGTTAGATTTATACTTTAAAATCCTGGTTAAATCTATTTTACTGCCTGTATTATTATTTTGCCTATATTTAATTTGCATTCTGCGCAATCTTAGATTTAGTACACAAGCTGACGTAAACCAAATAGTAAAACTATTATCGTGGCGCGCTGACGTTCATTGGGAACGTTTCCCAGTATCAGACAGGTTCCCATTACTGCCATTTTCCTTCATTTCTGAATCTATCCTTCATTTCTGAATCTAGAATCTGTTGCATTTAAGGGTAATTCCGGCACGCTTCCCAGATGGTGTAACCGCTACCTAGTAAACAGATGTGATTTTAATTGACATTAATAGTTATGCAGTTGGTATGAGAACTACATCGCAAGGTCTTTGGGCCAGGAAGGCCTTTCTCCCAATGTTACATTTTTGTCCATGATGCACTTAACCCATCTGTGTTATTATATTCTCTGTCTTATTATATTCTCTGTCTTGTAATTCCAATGTTTATTAAAAATAAATGGTGAAGCGCTGAGTACTGTACTTGGTTGGCACTATAAACATACATATATGTTCACAACAAAAGACAGAGGAGCCCAATGCTATATCCAATTGACAAAACATTGGTAATAAGTATAACGTTAAATACTTCAATAATAACATTTTCTTGGTTATTTAGTTAACCCTTTGGCCAAAGTGTCATAAGCCTGCATACCGACGCCAAGGTATAACTAAATTTACAGGTCCTAACACTACACTGTGAACCTTCTCTTTTTACCTCTGTATGAGGGAAAACAACCACAGTGGGTCTTGTCCATACAGCAAAATGAGAACCTCCCAAGTACAGTACTGTATATGTATATGTTTGAGCTTACTGGAAAAGTGTGTGTGTGTGTGTGTGTGTGTGTGTGTGTGTGTGTGTGTGTGTGTGTGTGTGTATATATATATATGTTCATTGGATTATCTTCCTATGCAGTTCATCATTATTTATAGGTTTTTAAAAGTCTGAACACCTCCTTTCTACTTTGCACCCCTAAAGACACAGCCACTTATGCAAACTCCCTTTTCTAATTTCCTGATGACATTTTGCCCCTGTTGGTTCTGAGCTTCCCCCTCTCTCCTGTTGCTTCCTGGTACAATATCTATCCAGAACTACAGTACATTCTGAGAAATCTGCTCTTAAGGGGACTGTCGCTGCAACATCTACAAATGTAACTTGTTTTCTTCGGATATTAAGGCAATCTGTTTATTCTTCTGCCAACCTTGCGTGCAGAGTTCAGGACGTGGATTTAACGGTTGATGGGAGAGAGTAAATAAAACCATTGCTCAGAACCGTTAGTTACCAGTACGGCTGAAGTGATAATGAAGCAATGGCAGGTTTAGGGCTAAAAATTTTTTTAGGGTGGGGGAGGTTGAACAGGGACGGGCATTACATGTCACAAATATTATTTTTTACATTCCACAGAGAACACTGATGTCAGTATACATATTTATAGAATTTTGCATCTATGAAGTCATTCCTCTGAGATAAGATATTTGTATGTAACAGAGACAGAGCTTTGTCTGTTTCTTCGTATTCTTTCTGTTCCTTGGTTGTGGGGGAAGGGTGGTTTGTAATAAATTGATCATGTTTCACTGCTAGACACATCCTGTAGGGATCATCTCTGGGAGGTACTGAGCAAGCAGTCACAGCTATGCTTATTCATAACTTGAGCATTAGAATTATTTGGCATATTTGAATTCCTAAATATTTCCATATAATTATACCGTCGCGAGGGGAGCATTGTATAAACGATTTATTTTCGTAAAGCACTGCTAGCCTTAAATATCCTCACAAATATCAAAGCCGTGCCAGGATTGTGCAAGATTTGTATGGAAATGTTAAGACTGATTTCCCCCACATATTTCATTCAGAGAAATGAATTGGCTCCTTCTGGCTTTGAATTCTTTGTGTTGGACTTTCACTGTAATGGATGTGCTACGACGATAATGAGAAAGCATGGTAATTATTGTGAGCAAAGCAATCCGGGACCTTCCTACTCATTATTTTTACTATTATGTTTTCATGCACACCTTTTTAGATATATATATATATATAGATATAGATATATATATATATATATATATATATATATTATACGGGGCTCTCAGCTAGTATATATATATATTATATATATATATTTTTTTTAGATAGGCATTCTGTAAAATAATCATAACACCTTTTTAGTATAAAGCAATGCATTTCATATCCCTGTGTTCATTTTCAAAAGGAGACCGTTGAGGTTTGGAAAGCTCATTGCATTCTAATTTAACCTATTAACTCTTCTGTTAGTCCACTGACATGGAACATAACAATGCCCCTCATACCACGTTAGATGAGGTTTTATTTATTTATTTTCTATTTATAAAAAATTTCACCAGTAAATAATACATTTAGTTACCTCTCGTTTTCAAGTATGTCCTGGGCACAGAGTAATTGCGACACTAGGTCTGTTCTCTCCCTACATTTGTCCAGCAGAGTTCTAGTGACAAACCTGCTATGGTGTATAATTATTAACATTGCTAAATAATTTACTCCAAGCCAATATATCGCCACACTTTTAACATAACCGTTTTTTTTTATCCCCAAACTAGTGTTGGGGTTGGTTATTACTTCATCAAGTCCAGACAGTTGTCTAACTTGTGTAAAAAGGGCAGAGACTGAAATTGATCCAGAATATAGTGTTTTTTTCGATCCTTTGCTTACCTTAAAGCAGCAGCCACTGCCTAGGTATGATGTACAATTTGTGAGTCAGACAAGTCTTGTTAGAGTCCTAGGCTAGTCTCAGCTGAGTGCTGTTGTCTCTGCAGTAAATACTGCCGGTTGTGCCACACATTTATCGATGAATGAATGAAGATTAATGAATGAAGCAGCACTGATAACTATTTCCCTACTATTTCTCCTAATGTTGACCTTTTATTAGTAGTTCGCCTTCCTTTAGTTTGTTCCAGAATTGACATTTGTTTTGAAGTGGTGACTATCGTCATGCCTCCTAGGATGAAAGCTTTTCGTCCCAGGTTGCTTCTCAGTAGTGAAAAGCACATATGTTTGTTTTATACCCGTGAAATAAAGCCGAAAGGAGATCTCAGTATCTTAAAGAATATGTTACTGTTTAAAGCAAATACTCCCGAAAACTCTCAGAAAATACTTCCCCCTACCTCCAATATATTGCAAAACCATGGAGGCTGCAACTAGTTTATACATTTTTACATTATGGCTTTGTATATATGGCATTTAATACGTAAAGATCCCCCACCCAGAAATAGTTCCTGCAATACTGTGTAGTACAGTGATTTCCAACCTTTTTTGTTTGGAGGAACCCTTGAAGTATTTTGAAAAATCTTGGGCAACCCCTATCTGGCTGACACATATTAGGTTCGACAGGGGTCAGTCACAAAATTTCACACCTCACGAGCCCCCTCTATTTCCCACCCTCTACCCATGTATTTCTCTCCCATCCATCTCACTAATTCCCCTCCCGCCTTGCATGTATTTATCCCTTGCATCTCACTCTTGCTCCCTCTTTTCCTCACTCAGTCCCTCCCTCCCGCCCCCCTATCTTCTCTCACTCGACACTACCTTCTTTCAATTACCCCACTCTCTCTCAATCACCCTACAAAATACATACCAAAAAACCCCACCCGGGGGGGGGGGGGGGGGGGGTCTGTGGTCCGTAGGAGAAACCCCTGAGACTGCTTCAAGGAGCCCCAGGGTTCCACGGAACCCTGGTTGGGAATCACTGGTGTAGTAGAAGGATAAAAGATGACAGAAAAGTACTTGGGTGATGTTGTTTAGATGGGCACAGATATTGAGCCAGAGACTAGTGTTTGCATAGGGCACAATGAGTTGCTTTTGAGTGTTAATTCAAAATATGACATGGGGTGCAAAGCAAAAAAGTTAATGATGAGGTATGCTCCTTTAGTACCCAAAAGCTTATCGGTGTCACACACAGAATTTGGGATGTATACACAAGCCCGTTCAACCAGTCAACTATCATGTAAACATTTTTAGGATTATTTGATGCATTCATTGGGATGACCAACCCCAGAATGTTAGTAATCGCAGCTTGATTTCTGTAATGGTTGAGGGACTGAAACAGGCATGTTAGATCGTAGGTGAGGTGCGTATGGACTCCAGAGTCTGTTGGTTACCCTTCTTCCCCACCGCCCCCTCCTTATTAGTTCCTCATGGAAACGATTGATTTGTAAACCGTGCATAAAAAGTGTTGTGATTGTATCTGTTCCCTCACTGCCTGCTTTCCTTGCAGATGTTTTATTATAATGTTGAATAATACCCAGAGGTTTTCTCCTTCCACTCGTGGTTTCCGTCCTGGTGATTGCAGGCTAGATGTACCAATTGGCGTGCGTAGACATGACTTGCATCTGTATTTCCCAATGACACATACCGGTATATTAAGACATGGCCGTGGGGGAAATACATTCCATTTAGTAACGCTGACATTTTTTTTTTATATATATTTTTTTCCCCCAGCTGTTTTCATTCTGCTGACCATTTTCTATTTGAACACATGTTTTCAGTGGCCTATTTAAAGTACTTTCATGATTTTAATGTCACATGATCTATATCCATTTTGTAAAAGAAAATGTAACAATGAAAGATCGATATTTCTCTGCATCTTGAGATCAGTCTTGCAAAGAGTAACATATTGTGTGTGTGTATATACGCACACTCGCGCGCACATCAAGAATGTTCCAGCTTCAAACTTTAAAATGACATTTGTTTTAATCCCATCAAATAAATTGGTTTATTACTCAGAGAATCCCACCTCACTCCACATTCTCCTGTTTGTTATTACTGTTTAAACCTTTTGCTGCTAAAAAGGGCAGACCGGCACATAGCTTGCTCCCATGGCAGTGAAAGGGTTAATAGGTGGCACAAGAGACTCCAAAATGAAAATCTAAATTGCAAAGCTGTAGTGTTGTTTGTGTTACTTTCTGAGGTTGACGTGCTTTTTGAGTCTGGCACGGCTGGGTTAATATTTCTTTTCGGGAGTTTGGTTACCATTAACCGGTGGCGTGTCTGTGAAAGCGGGAGACGCGGTATTTGGAAAGGAAGTGTGAGAGCCGTGTACTGCCAAAGGAACAGCTCATTCAGAATATGAATTGTGGGTTGTTCTCTCTCTCAAACCTTGAAACTACCAAGTACAAGAGGTCAAGTGCAATTGTACTTGGAATCATCGGAATGTAAAACTTTACTTTGGCATTTCAAGTTCAAGTCCTGTTTATCTCACTGCTGCATAGGTAATACTATTAATTGCAAATTAAAAAGGCCCTTTGCTTATTGTTGTAGAATAGTTCTTGAAAGTATACAAAATGTGCCAGTTATGTGTTCATTTTAATTCCTTCATTGAATGACGGTGTATAGAAATAAATATGCAAGAAAATGTACACATTTATTTTGTCGCAAAGGGGATCTTTACAACGAGCGGCATTTCTAGTCTGTATTTCATGTTGCTTTCCTTAGTAATCTGCTTTTTGCACTTTTGTAAAATAAGAACGCTGTAACTTTGGATTGAAGAGCATGGTGTGACTGGTAAGGTTGTTGGAAACGTGTGTGAGTTTGTACATATATCGACATGCACATACACAGAATTCCAACCTGAAACATACATACTGTACTCTTCTAAAAGCCCAAGGCTGAGTCCCCGCTGGTTCTGAGCACGCTCATGCTTGGAGAGCGCTCCAAGCATGAGCGCCGGGTGTCCTGCATGTGGGGGCGGGGGGGGGGGCATTGCGGGTAGTTGAGCGCGCGAGTAAGTATAGTTTTTTTTGTTTATCTAAGCGGTGAGCGTGTGTGCCTGCGCACGAGCAAGCGCACAGTGTGAGCGGGGATTTACATATAGCTATATATGTAAGTAAGCGCCGCCCGCTCAGCGCTAGCGGGGATGCAGCCTAAGCTATTCATCTTCAGAATGCAGGTGGTATCTATTTGTTTTTACATTTGCTGTATTCTGTTATAAACTGTACTTTGTCAGATTTCTTGGTATATGGTATTTTGCAAGTGTTCCATACATGTTTGTGTAAGGTGTCTCTCTCTATGTATTTATTTACCCTATGAAGATCTGGTTCCAGGTCACCCTTGTAGATCTAGAACCTGTATGTATCGGTATATTATACCTGTTTTTGTTTTTCATGTAGAGTAAAGAAAATGAAGGCGATGGGCACACGGCGGTTGTTCTTCAGAAGGAAAATTTTATGGATGATTTTTTCCATCAGGTAAGGAGTCATTTTCCTGTTGCCTGACCTGAAGGCTTCAAATGTCCGATATTTAACCCAGAAGGGCCAGCAGTGCGTTGCAGAATGATGACATCAAGGGGAATAAACTCATCACCGTTTCCCCTCCTCCTTTGTTATCAGCATGGTACAGCATGTGCATCAGGATCTTTTTAAACTAACAGCATTTTTTTTTTACATGTCGTTTTGCGCCGTAATGCAAAACGTATTAACGCTCAGAATCCATGTATATAAATCAGGCCTTTTAAAATCAGGTCAACATTTTCTTTATTCTTCAAGTTGTCCCCTTCCCAGCTTTGTGCAATGTGATTATTCACACTACATCTGCACACTGACCCTACTCTGCAGAGATGCTCTGGTTATCCTATTAGCAGACTGCAGCAGCACTGTACATACACAGCTGCTTTACATTAGTGTGTTAATACTGTTCCCATAAATGTAGTATCTACCACAGAAAGTGGTGTTTATAATAAAACTTTTAGTATTTTATAGTTTATAGCTGCCATTAAGCATTTTCTTTTAGAATTGTTTTCTGATTTTCTAGTAGGGTTCTATAAATAAGTAAAAGGGAGAGCAATCCTACACACTTCTCCCCTCCCCCCTCCCCCCCCCCCGCTCCG
Source organism: Ascaphus truei (assembly GCA_036426205.1). Taxonomy (NCBI): domain Eukaryota; kingdom Metazoa; phylum Chordata; class Amphibia; order Anura; family Ascaphidae; genus Ascaphus; species Ascaphus truei. The sequence goes on from CM071584.1 coordinate 9,305,701, forward strand.
CCCCAATGTTGGGAGAGGGGAGAACATGCCAATAAAATGAAGAGGATTAAAAAGCATGTTAATTCATTTAAAGTCTGTCATTGATTCAAGTACTGAAGAGCTGTAACATATTGAGGCACAGCACACAAATCAGTGTGTTGCACTGAAGTGGCTGAAAGGGTTAAATAACGCTTCCTCTGTTCCCCTAAACAAACTGGGTTTTTTTTATCCGGTATCCCAGAAGTTCAATGCTATCACAGGAAACACTCACAAACTTCCTGGGGTGGGAACTGATATGAATGAATACAGAAAACCCTGGATATTCCAGGCACTGGGAGATACTAACGTTTCCGGTAATAGGATTCATTGATATAATTCTTTATATTTATTTCACATACGTGACTATTTTCTTGTTTTGTTTTGCTATGCTGTATCGCATGCATTGAGCCACCATTAAAACTTTATTTGTACAATGAGATGGAGGCCGTGTTGTGTTCCCGTGAAAAAGCTATTCACTGCAATTCATTATGCACCCTTCAAGCAGTGGAAAAAGTTAAATCAATCTTTACATGGGATGGGTATGAAGTAGCGTTTATTTTCTCGCTCTCCGCATGTCATGTGCTTTGCTTAATGATATTGGCATAGGTCACAGTGATATGTCCATAATGTGTGGTGCCAACAGTCTGGTTTGTATATACCAGGGGTAGCCAACGCCAGTCCTCAAGAGCTACCAACAGGTCAGGTTTTCAGGATCTCCCTGCTTCAGCACAGGTGGCTCAGTCAAAGACTGTGCTGAAGGAGGGATGTCTTGAAAACCTGACCTGTTGGTTGCTCTTGAGGACTAGAGTTAGCTACCCCTGCTATATAGAGTTGACTGCATGTGGCAGCCAGCGAGAGTTTTCTGAGGTATGTAGGGTTATTTAGCAGTTGCAAGGACAACAGTAAAGTCTTTGCATGTAACTATCCAGCAATATTGTACATCATTATTATTGTGTTCATTAAATTGCCGCACCAAACTATGAACCTCGGCATACAGCAAATGGGTTAATATTTTTAATCTCCCAAAAATATTGGTGCCCTGTTTCTATTTATCTTTAGGGTTTGTGTGTAAAATGTATCAGGGAAGACCGACGGACCTTTTATATGTACAGCTTGGGGGATATGACTGAAACATTCAATTATATAAAGGGTCTCCACAAAGGACAAGAGGGAAGCATATTTCTAAGAAAGAGAAGTGCTAGAACAAGTGGTCATGCCCTGAAGCTGGTGGGTGGCAGGCTCAGGGGAAATTTGAGGAAGTACAGTACTTCTTGGAAAGGGTGGTGGATTCATAGAATAGCCTCCCAGCAGAGGTGGCAGGGACTCCTACAATAAGGGATCTCAAACATACTTGGGACAGACATAATGCTAAATACGAAGAAAACCAAGGATCACATGGGGCAGGGGTGCGCAATCTTGTCCCCCTGCCTGCTCTCCTCCCCTGCTCGCCCCATCTCTCCCCCCCTCCTTCTCAGCTCCAGCGTTAAATAACGCCGCGGGGTCATGTTGCCATGGCGACGCAATATCACGTGACCCCGCACCGACATTTGACGGCAGGTTATTTGACGACACGTCGCTGGAAGCAAGGTAAGTTAGATACAGAGGCCTCGCGCGGTCCCTCTGCATTTAATTTAAATGCCTTGGAGATTGCGAGCCCTCTGTAACCGCCGCACGCCCCCCCAGTTTGCACACCCCTGATGTAGGGTCTGAGGTGCTACAGACAGCAGAAGGGAAATGGGCAGACGCGGGGGGGCCACGTGCTTCTTATCTGCCGTCACATTCTATGTTTCTTTCTGTAGGTAACTGAATTTTTTCCCCTTATTTACAACAAAAGGAGTGTGTGGTAAAGATTTCAATTTCATATCGCCACAGTGTATGCTTGGTTAAAAATCTAAATGTCTTGCCACATTACTTTTATTTATTTTTCTATTTTAGGTAGAGGAGCTAAGAAATTGCATTGCTAAGGTGTCAGAAAATGTAGAGGAGGTGAAAAAGAAGCACAGCACAATCTTATCCGCACCCAACCCAGAAGACAGTAAGCTCTCATTTTTAAGTATTTTCTGTATGTAGATGAGGTTTAAAAAAAAAAATAGACACATGTCCATCAACATTGCAGCTGAGAACTGGTGTAAAGGCCTAGCATGTCAGAATGAAGAATATCCACCTCTGTGCTGAAGTCATAAGAGAGGGGTAGACTCCTATTCTGTAATTATCCTTGATCTTCCACTTACATAACTTGGCTGCTTAATGAGTTAAAAGTGGGTAACTGGGAATGCACACAGAAAACGTTGCAGATCTGAGTCTTTCAGCAAGAGGGGTTTATGTACGTTTTCTTACCCCAAGAGCTTACAATCTGATTGTGGGGCCTGAGACGGGTGATGTTAGTGCCTAGAATTGTATCGAATTTAACTGGCTCTACGAATACGGGTTCTCCCCCTATAAAGTTGATTCCCTCCTTTAAATCGTGAGTTAGAACTGTATGGTTGTATTGTAAGACCTCCTGTTACACTGGTGTGTAGACTTGACATCTCTCTTCCCTGCCTTTATAGCCCTGCTAAGAATATCTTGGGCGTGGCAGCTACTGTATGCTATGAGATCACTCCAGTGGTTTGCTGGTGACATGATGAAGCTGGCTTTGCTGAAAGTCCCTCTTGTTATCTGCGTAAATAAGTGTTCTCTTGAGATATCAGGTTGGATGTCTGTGTTTGTTATACTCCTGCCTGAATAGCTGATCTCCTTCCCTGCTGGGCAGCCTTTATCAGACGCTCGCTTGCCGCTAATAAGAAAAACATGTTGCACTTTATTTATTTTTTCAGCATTTTGTTTGGTGTGAGTTATGGGCGGTTATAAACTCTTGTAGCACATCTCATTATGAACATCCTTATCTTCTTTTTTTAAAGAGACAATTTTTTTTTTTTATCAAGGCCGTTTCTCCCTTTTCGACAATGGTTTTTATTAATAAAATACTCTGCTCGAGAGAGAAATGTTAAAGGTTCCACTCCTGTAAAACAAGTTGCATCAAAAACAAAATATATGGAAGGTTCGCTAGGGTAGATTTAGATTGCTCCTTTAACCCTTTGAGTGGTGGAGGGGTCGCGACACCAAAAGTGAGCAATTACATTATGACACAGCTACTACGTCATGGGGGTCCCTGAAGCGCCGACCCTATGATCGTAGCTACGTCTGTTGGCACCCAATGGGTTAAGTTGAAGAATAAAAAAAAAACATAATCGGCACGGACTGTGGCTTTTACTGCGATAATTTTTGCAGTAAAGGCATTTAAGTCTCTGCAGTAATGAACAACTAATGTTTTACGTCATATCCTGATCAAGATGTCACAATATGCATGTAAATCCTTTATTTGTAATGTCCGTTTGCCTGGTAGTTTTACCAGTTTCTTTAGGTGAGCTGTGTAATGTATTTCTACATTGGTTGCAGCATGGATTTACGACCAAACCCCATTTATCCAACATCATGTATGTGTATACATGTCACAGACATATAGACAGTTGGTTGGGTTTAAGTATAATTCTAAAGTTTAGTGTTCCTAAAAAGATTTCCGGAGTCATATATAAAAAAAGGAAGCAGCGTTTAAAGTGTGTGTGTTTGTGTGTGTTCATCGCTGTTTACGTGTGTGAAATACACACAGGGTTTGTTGCAAAATGACATTCCTACCTCATTGGTTTTCATGATACAGTTGTGCAAAATTCTATAGTACTTTTGCAATTGTGGAAACACTGCAATTTGTATTTCCTGATTTCCCTTATGTTCAGTTCAAAGCTTATTACCATCATTTAGATAAAGCCTCTCCTTTCCAGCTGCGCAGTAAACAATTCTCCAGTGAAATGTAGACTGTGCCCTGGTACAGTAATATGGTTACAGTAACAGTACAATCGGTTGCGTTTACAATCGGTGGAATAGATATCGGGCTCCTAATTCCTTCTCTTGCAGTTTGTATAACACTGTTGTACAGCCGTGTTACACCACAGAATAATCGACATTAGTTCTCGATATTAGTTGTGTAATTCACTTCAGGTAAATGCTCATTAACAAAGGTTATACCTTCTACATTATATTCACAATAATAATGTGTGGTATCCCAGCTTCACATTGCACCAGCCTCGCACCAGCCTCGCACTGACGAGACCCAAAAGGTTGAAACAGCTGTCTGTGAGTAGGTTACTCGCTATGCACTTCTATAACCCAGGCTGTGCTGAAAAGCTGTGTAATGCGGCAGGCATAGGCTCGTAGGGTGAGGCTAAGGCCCCGCTGCCTCAGACCGCGCGCCTGCACTGCAGACAGGCGGCGCGTGGAGAGGCACTTGACCGCTAGCTGTGGTCTGTAGGGAGCGGCGTGGTTGGGGGGGGGGAGGGAGCGTGGTTGGAGTGGATGGCTGCAGCAGGGGTCTCCCGAGCTGCAGGAGGGTGCTGCTGCCGGCTGTATGCTGGAAGGCAAGCAGCTCCCCCACCCCCCACCCCCCACACACATGCCCTCTGCTGCGCGCTCTCTGTGCTGCTCCCTCCCCCCGGTCAGTCGGTCTGTCCCTCCGTCGGTCTGTCCCTCCGTCGGTCTGTCCCTCCGTCGGTCTGTCCCTCCGTCGGTCTGTCCCTCCGTCGGTCTGTCCCTCCGTCGGTCTGTCCCTCCGTCGGTCTGTCCCTCCGTCGGTCTGTCCCTCCCCAACACACAACACACACACATATAGATACATATACACTTATATACACACACACACTCCCCCCCCCCCCCCTACCTACCTTTTTGGAGGTGGGGGAAGCTCTGACAGCTCCAGCCACCGCCGCTGATAGGCTCACCAGAGCACCACGTGACGTGTCAACGCTAGGGATCTCAATTCTCTTGCATCCCCTGGCGGCTGACGCGTCACAGCGTGTAGTGAGCCGTGCAGCGAGGGGGGACTGGGACCGGCTCGGGAGGATACCAGGTGATGGTGAGTAACACGCAGCGGAACCCAAGCTTGAGTGAACAGACAGACTAAACCAAAATAAAGGAAGAGCAGCGCTAAAGCTATGATGTGAATGGTTGTGAAATTGTGACCAGTGTATATAAAAAGTGACATAATATAGAATATAATAAACTGTGCTATAATAAACTAGCTCCTATTATATAAAACAATTGAAGGATGCAACTAGTCCCCAAGTTGTAAAGTATGGATCTTAACAGATCAGTACAGGGAGTCCTCGTTATCCAACGTTTCACTTTACAACAAATGGCATATCCAACGCTTTACAATGCAACCGTATGGGCTGTTTTTCGACGCCGGAATGCGTTATCCAACGCTCACCGCCACTGATTAACATGGGACTCGCTTTACTACGGTTTCACTATCCAACGCTACTTCCAGAACGGATTCTGTTGGAAAACCGAGGACCGCCTGTATGTAGAAGTCCAGAACAATGGCATTGTATGCTTGGAGATCATGAGTTAGGCCTCCGCATGATGTCACTCGAGCGGTGCGCGCACGAAAACCTGCACGGGAGACGTGGCCGTGACATCACGTGAGCGGTTTGTTCCCATTGACTAAACCGCTCACGTGACGCGGCCGGCGGGCAGGGAAAACAATTTTGGAAATATTTTTTAAATCGCGCTCCTGACAGCTGTGGTTGCATGCGCCCCGCCATTATAAACAAGGATTAAAAGCTGGGCTGCAGACCTGTCGGATATGGGAATGTGCCCACAAGTGATATTTTTATTTGCTGTACCCTGAACGGTGAAGGTTTTTTTGCCACCATAACTAATTTAATGTGTGATTCACAATAATAGACGTGACATTGTAACTTCAGTTTCTGCACCTTTTACAAGTTATTCTGATGTTTTTTTTTTTTTTTTTTTATTATTATATCATTTTGAAGATATTTATCTAAATTAAGGTTTATATTGGAAATATTTTTGTAAGCAGCTCGTGCCCACTGCTTCCACATTCTATTGTGTGCAAATGTACTGTATACTGTGCTGCTTTTTTTGTGCAATTGTGAGTCTTTTGGGCCTAAATTTCAAATGTGGTGAAAGGGGGGATTTCATTCTGGACCCTCCTTTTTATTTATTTTTTCCCTCTGGTATAGGAAGCAGGGGGTCTCCGCAGCTGAACTGCATTAATTTCAGCTCCAGGAACCCCCTGCTCCCTGTGACACTTACCAGGGACAGGGCTGCTGGCTCTACATGCAGGTTGAACCATTTGCTTGCCGGAGGATCCACGGCCCCAGCGTGCTACAGCCCCTCCGGGACACCCGCTCCTCAGAGTTATCATGTGACGGCCACATCACTTAACCCTCGGAAACGGAAGAGGAGCCCTCCTGCATTTCCTTGCGTGTCAGGTCGTGTTGCGCAGAAAACGAACCCAAAAAAGGGCGTAACATAGCCACGACCTATAGGAAAACGCGATGGATAACGTTGTGGCTTCCTATTGGCCCGCATGACGCAGGAGATTTTAATGCTCCATTTTGTTTCCCCCCGCTATACCAGGGACATCTTCGGAGGAAAGTATTTGGGGATGCGGAACTGCCATTTTTTTTTTGTTTGTTTAACATTTCTTTCACATGTTTAACGGGGGAAGGGTTTTTAAAAGTATCTGTGTATCTGTGTATTTCATGTTTGGGCCTCCCTGTCTCCCCCCCCCCTTTTTTTTCCCTGTGCTAGAAAGGGTTAAAGAGCAGTTGCATGATTTTATTTAACCCTTTCTGTTCCTCAGGAGCCAGCAATCCCTAGCACTCAAATGAGTGCATAGGACAAATTAGTTGAGCGTGTAAATTTCCTGCTCTTGCTGTTCTTTTGTCCGGGACAAACTGCTGACCACCGATTTTTATACCCTTTTTTTTTTCTAAGGGATTTTATGTGCTCCAAATGTACACAGACGTCTCCGAATATTTTAACAGACTGTTGCAAAAGCGTCACCATGGTTTAACCCTTTCATCACTGAGGAGGAGCCTTTGGCTATGGCCCCAGTGCGCGCTACAGAGCGCCTCCCGGTGCTCTTCCCCCTCCAGCCGAGCGATCTGATGGACTTCAGATCACTTGCGACTGGGGGGTGTGGTTGGGGCGCGGCCATGACGTCACACGGCTGGTTCGCCCTCGTTGGCTGAACCGCCGCCGTGAACAAAACAAAATTCTTGTCTTTTGGCAAAGGGCATCGCGCATTGTGCAGGCAGCTACTGGGGCCGGCCCCATAGCGGGGGCCGTACCGCGTGTGCGCCGCGTGTGCAGCCGCAGCCTTAGCCGAAGCTTTATAAGGCACTCCCCGCATTGCAATGATTTGGGGCCTCTTGCAGCTACAAATTAGAAATAAGATTAGAAACTGTATTTAAAACCTACAGGACTTTTATATAAATGATTCATTCACCAAGTGCTTCAAAACCAAAGGAGCAAACCGGGACATATTTTCCCCTTCCACCCCCCACTAGCCTGTATTATAATACGGTTCATATTCTATAATTGGGGATCTACACGAAGAAATATAAAGAGCATTATTTCAGTGGGGATTAGAAAAAAAGAAGCATTTACCAATGTGTATTGTAATATCCTGCATTTTACAAGGGAAGAGTTTGGAATATGAAGAGCGAAGTGAGTGACTTGTAAATTGTTAAATCTTGGTCTGTCACGTCCTCCAATTCAGTCTTATTACTGCAAACTTGAATTTATGGGATTTTTATATTCCTAAACCAATCTGTGTTAATTTATTGAGTGAGTCACATTCATTTAATATCTAATACAAACTGCCAACCATCCCTGAGAACAGGCGTGTGCGCAAACTGGGGGTGTGAGATTTTATGGGGGGGGGGGGGGCGTGGCGGTTCAGAGGCCCCGCGCTCTTCCCCAAAGCATTTAAATACCGGGGGATCGCGCAAGGCCTCTGTGTGTTCTCTTATTTTGTCTCTGGGTTGCTTCTAGCGACGCGTCGCCATGGCAACGTGAGATCAGAACGCCGGGATGGGGGGTGAGAGCAGGCAGGGGGATGCAGAGGAAAAAGTTTGCGCACCCCTTCCTTAGACCAGGGAATGGCAACTCCAGTCCTCAAGGACTACAAACAGGTCAGGTTTTCAGGATATCCCTGCTAATGGTTGACTTAGCCACTGATTGAGTCAGCTGCGCTTTTGAAGCAGGGATATCCTTAAAACCTGACCTGTTTTGTGGCCCTTGAGGACTGGTGTTGGCCACCCTAGCCTTGGATAGCTTCAAAGTCATATATAGTAAGTGATCAATATGATCAAAAATAGGGATGTGGCACATGCATATATGACCTAGTGTTTTCCTTTAAGAAGCTGTGTAAGCACACACGTGGCCTGTGTCTGATGTTCCCAAAATGTACGATTCAGATCTTCTGCTTGACTCCAGCTCTATAAACGATACGTCAGAAAAGAACATCGTGGTATATGGGACCACGCACAGGCACCTACCACTATCTCTGCTACCGATGCTGCCTCTTGGAGGAACAATACTTAGGCTGCGCTTATAGTGCCGGGACGTCAGGCTGCAGTTGCTGGAAAAATCAAATTGAAGTGACTTCCAGCGATTGCGACCAAGCTGTCGCGTCTACTATAAGCGCACGCGATGGCGTCGATACATTTGCCGGCACTATAAGCGCAGCCTTAGAAGTGAAAAAATATTTTGTTGCAAAAATATCTTAAAACGAATGGAACATTGAAAAACTCCAACCGGTTTTGGAGTCTGTATGCTTTTTAGAAGACTCCTGTTGTGTCTTAAATTCATTCTTAACTGTGTACTAGCCTCCTTATCTGTATAAGATGTGAATACATCCCATCTACAATGCCAGGCTAGAGCAAGATTAACTAGAGCGAAATCTACAGTTGTTTTTAAAATGATTATTTTTTTCTTCTAGAAACCAAGGATGAACTTGAGAAACTTAACAAAGAAATCAAGAATATCGCCAATAAAGTGCGAGCCAAATTAAAGTGTAAGGTCCAAACTTTTTTTTCAAATATATAATTTTATTTTTTACTAACCACTCAAAGGATTAACTCGGTTATGTTAGCATCCTTCCTACCGGGCCTCGTCTCCCAATATTATATTCTCAATTATATGTGACACATTAATGAGTTGCAAAAGCATATAATCATCATAATGTGCCAGTTTAAACCCAATGTGTTATTTACAAGAAGAAAAACTATGCCGCTGAAACCTATGTGTAATTTTAAGAGCGTATAATAACATTATTTTTTTTTATGCATATATGTTTCTTTTCTGTTTTATAGCTATCGAACAAATAATTGATCAGGATGAGAATGCAAACAGAACTTCTGCAAATTTAAGAATACGAAAAACTCAGGTAGAGTCTTGATATGTACGTCTTTTAACTCCCCTTGCTGCAACAAATGAACCATCTATTTTACTTCGTTTAACAATTGTAAGCTTTTGTCGTGAAAACATTTTGGTCTCCCCTTAAACATGTCACTGCCATTCGTGTACTTTGGTCATAGAATAGTCTGCCTCTATAATTGAGATAACTATGTACTAGTTGATCAAAAGTCGCTGTTTTTATAGATGGGCTATAAAACAATGTTTAGATAATCACCAATTTAAATGTTCCCATAAAAACCTTTTGCATCCGTCTTTTCTCGACCTTTCTCGTGGCAGTCGGTACCAAAGGATTAACTCCGTCCTCCAGCTCAAGGTTGGACAGAAACAAATTCCAAGATATCACTTAAGGCTTCAACCCTGCTGGCTCCCTGGTCTTGTTCTCTCCTACCTAGCTGAGGGATAGGTTTTGGTGGTGCTGGACTTGCCTCACTGCCAATGCAGTCAATTTAGGGGGTTCTCTCTTCTCTCCCCTCTGCAGCCCCCTTGTCCACTCTTTGGATGATGCATGTCAGGGGGACGCAGCCTCCATTCACTTCCATGTGTTGGAAGCCATTGGTAAACCAGTTTAGTCCGGGCAATGCAACCCGGTTCCCCTTTTGCAGATGCATCTTGCAGGGGAATGAACGTTCGTTCCACACATCCGCACCCGCGTTCTTCCGCTCGGCTTGTGCAGACGAGGCCGTGCTCAGACGCGGCAGCACAGATTATTTAGCACGCATGCGCAAAGTTGTGTTTTGTTACGCTCTACGTGTGACGTCACACACCTGGAAATCGGTGAGATATCCTCCTAAGCCTGCAGTATGGTGTTTTCAATCTTCTATTCCTGCTGAAATAGAGTTTTTTTCTTTTCTTTTGGGCTAAATCTGCAAGCATTGCTGCTTCCATAATGGAGCTGCTGGTTAGTTTGTGTTTGTAAATAGTGCTTGCTGGGGACTGAGCCGATATTTATTTAGTTCTGCAACCAGAGGGAAGGTACCTCAGAACCTGCTTTTGCGGTTTCCCAACAGAAGTAAAAATGTTCTAAGAGACTTCAGATTTTTAGCCTCACACACTGGTTTCTCAAAAGACACGCAGACTCTGAAGAAGAATGTATGCAATCGTAGCCCTGGCGACATCTCATCAAATGGCTTAGTTTCTAAAATGGATTAAATCTACCATCACGCAGAGTGTAAAAGCAATGAAAAAGCTTCAGAAAAAATCAGTCTCAAAGAAACTTAGCTAAAAAGGCAGATTCCTCATCAGAAACATTGAAGATTGACCAGATGAGTGGATCAGAAAGAGAACATATATATTTTTTCTTCTAGTCTACTTGATCTTGAACTGGTGGAACTGCTTAAAAAGGCTGAGTGGTTTTAGACCTGAGTAATTGCACAAAGGAGGCAAAAACCTTTTTTGGTTCATAGACTAAAGAGCAATGATTTGAGCAGAATGGGCACAACCAGATAAGCACGTTGGATTTGGGAAGTACCGTCAAATGTAGATACTGCCATTTCCAGAATTGGACGAAAAACAACTCGACTGGGTGAGAATGCAGCTTTATTCAAGGATGCCATGGACAGGCGTATTAAATAAACTACTTTCTAAATAATGCATTCGGAACAGCATGGAAACCTTTGTTGGCGTGGCATCCGTTTTAAAGAGCACTCAGAATCTGGGGAACAAATATTGAAGAGGCATTGGGAAAAGTAGTACAAACAGTAGCAATTATTAATGCCCTAGCAGAAATAAAACGTTGAGTGGATTATATCTGAGAGGCATAGTTTGATTGAACACGATTAGCGGCAAAATCCATGGGCCTAGCTGTGGCAGCTAGAAGGGTGCTATGGCTGAGACATCAATAAAAAAGTTATGCACACTACCGTTTAAAAACCTTTTATTTGAAAAGGGTGTGGAGGCAAAAGTGTTATTTTTTATTTTTTTTATTATTATAATTTTTTAACCCTAAGAATACTAAGATGTTACCATTCTACACTGCAGTCAGACAGAAAAAGTAAGAGGTGCTACAAGTGGGAGATTGTAAACAAGACAATCCTCCTGCACTGGAGGCCAAAATTAGAATTTAGTGATCCTAGAACAGTGTTTATCAATCATTTATATATATATATATATGCCATCATTTTATTAACTCACATTTATTTCACTTTCAATCAAACTGGGTAGAAATTAAAAACAAGTATTTAATTACAATATAATTTCACAGTTGGTGTTATGATAATTATGGTTTGTAAATGACAATGTAGAATTCAGGTTTTCTACTAAGCTAAACATTGCAGCATTCATGTTGATTCACTAAAATAACATTCTAATGAGCTTTTTTACTGGGCACCCTTAAGGTTAGTCTGAGCAACCCTAGGTGACCCGGCACCCTGATAGAGAAACAGTGCCCTAGAGGAAGAGGAGGATTCTTGAAGGGAGTCAACTAATCTTTGAAATAAAGAGGGCTCAGTTGCTCATCAAAGATGGCAGAGAAGTATGGACCCGCTCGGTCACAGGGTGTTGCAGATAATTCCCAGAGGGTACTGAATAACAAAAAGGAAACACTTGGGTAATGTCATAAGGGCAAAGAGATGATTTGGGGGGGAAGTGATGGAAGGAATTTATTATATCATATTTAGTACAAAAGGACGCAACATTTCTGTGCAATACTAGATAACCGGTTTCTAAAATAAAAAAAAAGACAAGTTCTAAACAAACTCTCAGATCTATTCTTAAAGCTGTAGAAGAGGGATATCGGATGTCTTGAGTGGATCTAAAAGATGCTTACTTTCATTTCCCAATAGGAGAACAGCACCGGAAGTTCCTCATATTCAATACGTAAGGAGTTCAATACCAGTTCACAGCTATGCCTTTTTTGGATAAGACTAAACAAGTATAACAGCAAAGCTTTGCCCTTTTTTTGGGAGGGGGGGGAGGAAATTAATAACAAATTGACGAACCTTTCCATACACTAGGGAATTCAATCAGTTTTCTTTATCCTTATCTTTATTGGCGGTCTGATAGGGACAGCGTGGGATAAAGGGAGGAGGGGAGAGAGGGCTCTGGCTGTGCAAACTCTTGTTGAACACTGTGACATACGACTAAAGGGAGCAGCCCGAATAAACCATACCCCTCCCAAGTTTTACCTCACCAAGTTTACAAACCAATTTAAAACCATTATTTTAAATACGCAACCCCAACCCTCTGTAATAAGGTGTCTGAGATCCATATGCCTTGTAAATTCTTCTGTATTTGGTACAATTTTCAAATAACCCGAAAATTGCAGAGAACCAAAGGGTTCCTAGGAACCCCTGTTGAAAAACGCTGCATTAAGATGGCATTGGGGCATGTCATGGGGCAACATGAATGTATGAAACATTTGAGTACTACAAGATTTGTAAAGGATTTTGCACTTTTCAAAGAACATGTGGCAAGGGATAGGGTTAGGGTGAGTTGCAGAGGCTGTGTAGTACAATGTTTCAGATAAGTGTTGGTCTTAGAAGTGGGAGAATAGATGCACAAGAGGAAGAAGGTGGATGGAGACACACATTATATTGACTGAGAATTAGTCAAGAAGCTGTTTTTTCATCTCCCAACAACTGCAAGCTCACCTGTGCCCTGCAATACACCGCAGGCCTTTTCTAGCGGGCACTTGCACCTCCATTGCTATCTTTACGCTTCACCTCCACTGTGAAAGGTACTGTGTTTTAGGAGAATGATGTACAGACCTTACAAGCCAAGAGTAAAAAATATATAGGCTGCACGGAAGTGGATCTGGGTCTCGCACCAGAATTTTCTATTTCGGACACCAGTGTCTTTATTATAAAATGTGTTACCAGGAAGTAATATATTTAGAGTTACCTCTCGTTTTCAAGTATGTCCCGGGCACAGTTATGATGACTGGTACATGTTTCAAATACAGTTATATTAAGTGAACAGGGTTATTTTTATAATATATTATATATATATATCTTATATATATATATATATATATATTCATATATATATCTATTATATATATATATATACTATAGATATATCTATATAGTATCTATCACCACAGCAGCGCCTTGTGTTTAAATATATAATATATCTATTTAAAATATATATAAAGATGCTTCATAGAGAAACAACACAAACCTACACATCAAATATTATTCAAACATAACATCAACAAAGAACAAAAAAGCATATATATAGATATAGAAAAAACAGTCCTTTTGAAAATCCATATATATATGTATAATATATATATAAACGTCTTTGTACGGCCTTCTAGCGATGTGGGAACTTTCCGAGATTTATCGCTTTTAATCAAGCTTTTCACAAAAAGCCCTAATATTCGTAAAAAGTTTATTTTTTAGCCCAATAGTTCAGAAAATGTTGCTAGTTCTGGCTAAATCAGTTCAAACTTGTCTAACTTCTAGCCAAATTGGGGGATTTCACCAGTCAATCTATTCAAACAATATTTGTGAAGGATTTTCTACTTTTGAAAGATTATGTAACTGAAATAGGGCTTTGTCTCTCGCCAAAAAAATGATTACAGGATGTGCAATGGACTTTGTCTTTTATTTGGTGAACTGCTTACAAACTTCTGCACGTTTTTTCTTTGGCAAAAAAAGGGCAAATTTTGATTGGTTCTCAATTTTGTTTGAAAAGTTTGTGGATCTCGACTGCCTATCCTGGAAAATACATTGTGGTTTGACATCTGAATTTTATGTTGCAGTAGAAGGAGCGGCTCAGTGAGTAAAGAAACACACTGTAAACCAGCGGTGCGCAAATTGGGGGGCACGCCCCCAGGGGGGGCAGGATAATTTCATGGGGGGGGGGGGCGCGGGCTGCGTCAGGCCTCTGTAACTCACTCACCTGCTCTCTGTCGGGTCTTCTGCGACGCGTCAAAACGTGCCGTTACATCACGTGACCCGCGACGTCATTTGACGCCGAGTCACTGGAGAGGGGGTGCGCGAACGCTGCGGCTCCTGGGCAGGGGAACCTTGTTCAATTCCCGGAGTCGGTTCCTTGTGACCTTGGGTCAGTCACTTTATCTTCCTGTGCCTCAGGCATCAAAACTATAGATTGTAAGCTCATCTGGACAGGGGCTGTGTCTGTAACATTTCTATGTGCTGCGTACCGCGCGCTATACTGTAATTGTGACGCTGAGTCCCGTTGGCGGAAAGGCGCTATATAAAATAAAGTTGTTGTTATTATTAGAACTTGTATTTTTGTTTGTGTTGCAGCATTCAGTATTGTCGAGAAAATTTGTGGAAGTAATGACTGAGTACAATGAAACTCAAACCCAGTTTCGGGAGCGCAGTAAAGGACGGATACAGCGCCAGCTGGAAATAAGTAAGACCGCGACACACACTTTTTCTTTCCTTTTAGTTGCTGGGAAAAATCCGATTTTATTACTTGCTGTGCAATCAAACTAAGCCTGATGTATGCATGGCTGTTTGTTTACAAAGTGGCAACCATTGGCAGCACGTTATAGAACACGCGCACTTACAATAAAATACACGGGCAGGGTGCAGCAAATGGGAAGGGCACACGTGCGCTGAATCCCTGCCCAAAAAGGCTAATGACATGAACTCTGTGGATGTTGGTAATGTCTAATATTTTTCTTCTGGTTCACATATTCCATAGGTGTGGGGTCTTTCCATCAGCATGTCATCATACATTTTTGGGCATTTCATATTAAAGGAGGGGAGGGTCCATTTGTGTCCAGTTATTTGTGATGGCACATGTAGTGGCCATGTGCATATGGGTAATAAGTGACCAAGAGTGTCTAGGAATTCACACATTTTATTTTTGTTTGAGGACTACAAAGGGATCATGCGGGGTATCTATACCGGTCACTTTCTTAATAGCAAAAATCTGAACCCAGATTTTGTAAACCTTTTGGACAGGACCACCAACTATGAGAAATGGTGCATCTTGGTCCCTTGGGCGCTTTTTTTAATAGGAAGCCCCCGGCTGCAAGGGATTAACCATGTCTTGTCCTTTCTTAGCTGGAAAAACAACCACAGACGATGAACTGGAAGAGATGTTGGAGAGCGGGAACCCTTCGATATTTACATCAGATGTAAGTACTGAGCGGGTCGGTCTCCCTCTGTCTCCCTCTCCCCTCGGTACTCGTGGCAAAGACCTGGTCTGCTATCTGTGCTCGTCTTTCAGATCATTTCAGATTCCCAGATCACCAGACAGGCTCTGAATGAGATAGAATCCCGTCACAAAGATATCATGAAGCTGGAGTCCAGCATACGGGAATTGCACGAAATGTTCATGGACATGGCCATGTTGGTGGAGACTCAGGTAATTATTTCCATGGTGGTCTACTCAAACCACCTTGTACTTGCATATGATCGGCTACATCATTTCCGTTTGCCAACAACTACATTTAAAGAGAGCGGACCTTCCGACACTTGTTACCCCGGCAACGTGCAGGTGGTCCTCGGTATCCAACGGCCCGCTTTCCGTCAAATGCTTTATCCGCCGCTCACCGCCACGGATTAACAAGGGCCCTCAATCCGACGCCGCATAATGCAGTCCGCTGGAGACATTATCCGACGTTAGAACCGCTTATCTGCCGCTCACCACTGCGGATTAACATGGACCCGCAATCCGACGGTCCGTTATCCCACAGCGGTTTGCGGGGCACATTCTGTTGGGCAAGCGAGGACCGGCTGTACAGTACAAGCTTGCATCCGAGTCCTGTATGGAGATCTTTACGCCATCCCTTTTATAAAAGGAATATGGTTATTTTTTTTTGTACTCTGATCTTAATAAAAGTTCAGACATATGCATGTACCACAACCTACAGCTGTATTTTGGGTTAAGTTAGCATCTCGTTTCTGGCAATCACTATTGTCTTATTGGATATAGCAAACGTCAACAAAATAGTTATCCCAGGCATCATATTTTTGATCTTGGTTGTGGTACTACAGCTCAACCCCGTTATAACGCGATCCGTTACAACGCGAATCCGCTTATAACGCGATGCAAGCGTGGCAACCAATTTTCGTATTGATGAATACTTTACAACACGATTATTGGTGTCTTAAATACTTTATTGTACAATGCATACAATTGTACATTATTTCTAACGCGATCCAGTTCTTTGGACCCCAAGCACAGCGTTATAAGGGGGTTGAGCTGTATTTCTGTTCAGGGTAGGCTATCATTGTATTATAATTTTATATTTTCTTTGATCTTGACCAAAGAAACAGTGATTTAGTGATCTAGCACCATCTTAAAGGTGCAGTTTGCCGGCATGGTTATATTTTAAATATTTTTCACGATACTGTACAATATGGTGTTCTGTTTTCACCTCCGTTTTTTTTTTATTTGTTATTCCTAAAAATGTTTTAGACCAAATCCTCTGTTTATATGGCTGCTTATCCCCTTTCACGTAGACATTAGTAAACCCAAAGAACATTATTTAATCAAAACTAAAAATGAAATAAAAAATGGTTTGAAATCTCTAAATCCAGTTGATAATCTGTTTCAAAGGGCATTACACTGAGCTCACTTTCAGAATAGGGGGGTATTTGGGGGAACTGCGCTTGTTTTTTAAACCCCCTTTGTTAGACCCACTACTCCATGGGATGAAGTTTATCGACCTGTGTTCTGGCCGCCAATTATTACTTTGTAATCTCTTCTGACGATTCTGGATACAAATTAACCTTTAGAGTGCCGGCAGGACCAAAGCACCAGAGTGCCACCACCCCTCCTGCATATCGCGATCCCATGATCAGGTCGTCACTGACGCGAATTGTCTCCCTTTCTTGTCCTCCCCGTTTTAGAGGGCGTTCGTACGGATTGTTTTAACACCTCCCCCTCCCTCCCTACAGCCCGACGGCAAACGAGCCAATGGTCTAGCTAACTACATCACCTGGGTAGCCAGACCTCATGACATGGTAGCCAAGTCCTAAGCTGCTGTGACCTGAAATTCAAGGTTCCCGTAGCACTGTACTTAAACAATACCAGTTTTATTTCACTGGCACCAACGGTGTTTGCAGAAATAAAGGATTACAATTGGATAAATATGATTAAAGCTGCAGTTCAGTCAATATCCTGCATGTGTTTTTTTTAATAAATCAGTTCTGTAGTAAGAAAAAATACTTTTAGCATTTTCTGTTTTAAAAACAACAACTTTGAAAGACCAATTTTCTTGTATTCTATTTTAACAACCATTTGCTAAGGCACTGCCCCTTCATGTCCTGTCACAAGCCCTGGCACACCCCTTTGTCAGCCCTGCCTTCCCTCTTGCACATGTCAGTGCAGGAGTGCTCATGAATATTCATGAGCTTCCACTGAGAAAGAAGCAGAAGAAAAACAGATCCCTTCACTAATTATGTCACCAAATTTCGACCTATCAATACATGGAGAACGAATTGACCTGCAGCTATACAGTTCTATAGGTAATTAGAGATTGCACACATGAAACTATTGAAGTAAAAAAAAAAAAAAATAAAAAAAAAAAAGACTGAACTGCAGCTTTAAATGTTTAAAATCGCTGTGCAGTACTAGCACAATTAGCCAGTGAGGGCATATTAATTAATAGTTTCCTGTGTTCGCCATAAAGAAGTAGAACTGTAGCAAAGTAGATTTGAATCCAGAGATATTGATAAACTGTTTAACGCTTTGCCATTTCTTGCTGATTTGTACCTGCTGGTGGACAGAAATCCAGGTAATAGATCACATATTGTGCCATTTGTCAGCATTTTTCATTTTCAACCCAAAAGAATGTCCTTTAAACATGGTTGCCTATAATAAGAAGCATGGCATGTGGCCAAATCTGATTTGACTCCTGTATTTACCAATCAATCATTTGACATACTGTAGTGCTATAATATATTCAAATTCTGAATACAATCTGCAGCTGTCCCATCAAGCCGGCTACACATGGGATGCTTCTTGTGCGTCTCCTATCGAGACACAAAACTTCTGCACCTACAGAATGCATATACATGAATTCAACTCCAAACACGCAAAGGGAACCACCATTGTCCTATAGCTACAGAAAGCACTAATAAAATGTCTGCTTATCTAGCAGAGCAGCACATTGCTGGCCCTTCCAGCAGTGAAGGTGTTAAACATTCACCGTGGCTTGGGGAGGGGGAGAGGAGACATCTCCCACAAAGCTTCTGTGTCTCTATAAATCAACCTTGCAAGTACTACACAGAAAAAGGCATGTTCAGTATTGCAGTCTGCAAAAAGAGGTTATTTTTTTCAGAGTGCTTGCAGTTTGATTTATTGTTTTTATACACACAGCTGGGATTTCCTGCAATTTGACATGGCATGTTCACTCCAAAGTCAGACACACACTCTCCTGACCTGTGTCTTGTTTTTGTAATCCAGTGGTCATTTTTGCCTGTCCTCACCATTTCCCCTCCATAGGTCGGATGATCTCCCTGTTTGCTTTCTTCCTTCCTTCCTGCTCATTCCCATGCACAAAAAAATAAGTCCTTGCCTCTGCATCCAGCTCTGTCATCATTCACGGGGCCGTTTTTATCTGCTCATTTTAACATCTTTGTCTTGTGACCCAGGGCGAAATGATTAACAATATTGAGACGAATGTCTCGAATGCTTCAGATTACGTTGAACACGCCAAAGAGGAGACCAAAAAGGCTGTGAAATATCAGAGCAAGTCTCGCCGGGTAAGATCTATGGAACACGGTGCTGTACACTATTATATGCATGAATAAAGTTACCATGCGACTGCTAAGTGCTGTGCATTGCAGTACCAACACTGCAGTCATCCTGGATACGAGTCCAGCAGAAATAAAAGTATAAGAATATTATATCATTCAAATAAAACACATTCTCCTGCTTTGGATATTGAACGCCTGCAAGGGGTTTCCTGGTTCTTTTCATACATAATTTGTTTTTGTTTTAACTTGTATTTGATTGATTTTGGGATTTAGTGGGGAAGGGGTACAGAAAGTAAGAGAAGGGTGGGTGTAGAGGGCAGGTGCCAGGGTAATACATTTCTTGTACATTCATACATTAACAGAAAGGGATACACTTTGAGGGATACCCTAATGGGTCCATTACATATCAATTACCCAAGAATGTTTAGGTGGCAGGGGGGTCTCCGGGGGGGCTAGGTTCATACGAACTTTACAAAACAAAATGTAGAAGTATACTATTACCCATAGATCAGTCTAGTTGAGCACGGTTCGTCTGTATGCATTATGTTACTAGGTCTCGTTAACATGTCATTTTGCAAGGATGGTAAAATGTGTGAGGAAAATAACTTTGCCAGTGTTTGCTGGAGTCCAATGACAAAAAAGCACACCAGATATTGCACAAACCATGTGAAATTATCATCATCATTTGTTTTGTTTTTAACCTCATTGTCCATTTTGTACAGAACCTGTTCCGTCGCTGCAACTAATTCGTAGAAACATTCTTTGATTAACCTCATGAATGCTAAATTGCATTTTAATTTTTTTATTGTATGCATTTGTCCTTGGTGACCATGAGTCTATTGCTAGCCTGAGCTTTTGCATGATTCTCCAGTTCTTTGAGAATGTTTCCAAGTTCTGATTGCCTTAAGTTGACTGAATGCAGGCATGTTTATATTTTACTCCATGCGTTACTGTTCTGTCTCATGGAGCAGCAGGTTGCCCCTTTTGCACATGGAGAGACGCTGAACGAGAAATGTTCTGACCATACTCATGTAACTTACTTTTCTTTAACAGAAACAATGGATAATTGCCATTATAGCGCTGGTGGCGATTGGCTTAATTGCCTTGATTATTGGTTTGTCAGTTGGCATTAAATGATGCTTGAATTGTTTCCAGCACGCGTGCACCTCTGCCAATGCGGCAGTAAGTAACAAATCCATTAATTTTCTTTTGTTTTATTGCAAGAGACCTTGAGTACTCGCGGGGAGAAAAAAATAGTCAACAAATCACTCGACTTAATTGTGCAGCAATCTTTCAGTTTAAAGTTTCAATTGAATTTGAAGCTGCTTTGCGTTCTATTCAATATAAATATAATAGACAACACAAGGATAATTTGCGGTTCTTCAAGGTCTCTTGTTATAGCCTCACCATGCTTGCTAATCTGCACATGTATTGCTTATGTTGCCATTCATTGTGTGAACTACTGTATATGAGCGCATTGCACGTATCAATTAATTGTGATGTTTAGTGCGCCATCTGGTGGTCTGCTTCCACAATAACATAATTGGACAAAAGGAAACCAGGAAAGTAGAAATTGTTGACATTTAACAGTTCAAGTATAGAGAACTAGCCCATCTATTTTTGGATCTAATTAATTCTATTTATTAACGTGATGTCCCCCTTTGTAAAACAATAAAAACACTGTCGTACCCACTCTATCTTTGTGATATAGGCAAAAGGGTTTGCTAAAATTCCTATGTATATTGTGTCAGGATTGCTTCCCTGTTACAGTATAAGCAGTTTGAAGAACGTCAGGTCATCAGTTGCAGTAGATTTAATAGTTTTCCCTATATTTATTCAATATTTTCCATGGCTTGGGGGAAGACAGAAAATCCTTGTATTTTTAGTTTGCTCAGAAATTAGAGTGAGGGAAAAAAAACTTATCCACAATTGTCCAAAGTACAAATGTACAAGTAGGATGCATCCAAAGTGCTAAAGTGGGAGGTAAAGAATCTCTTTAGAAAATATCATAAGGCTATATAAATAGCGCATTTTAATAGCTTGGTTAGTGTATGAATGGTAATAGACAGTTTGCCCTGCTAACTTGGTAATTGTGTTGCTGCTGTGGACCTAATTGGTGAAGGATTTCTGGGTGTTTGTCATCGGTGATGGGTTTTACAACTTTATTTAAAATCTTCATTACTAGAGGAGCTTTCAGCAGGTTTTGTTTTGAATGCACAACATTGTGGATTCCACAAGCCCCCTCAAACCCTGGTTATAGGAAAGGCACAGGAAAGTGAAGTGATTTTTGTTTAGACCTAGTAAAATCTTGTGTTTTTTGTATGTGTTACGAATGGAACTTTCTTCAAACTTAACACTGTTTCTTTGACTTTCCAGAAAATGATTTTCATAATTATCTGTGTGGTCATCTTGTTGGTGATCCTGGCAATCATCCTCGCAACGACATTGACCTAACAAACGCTCCGAGACGCGTCGCCAACCAACTCCCCAAGTTCCCGTCCCAGGAATGTTAAACCAAAACTCTCTCTTTATTTGGGTACCAGATTCTCCATCGTGGGAATAGAACTGTGTTCTAGGTTTGTTTGAATTTGCACAGATGAGTCCCTCTGAAACAAAGGGGCAGATGAGTACTGTGTGTGTGGCAGGACCGTACAGTAGGTTTTGCTACCTGTACTTGGAAAGGTTATTCCTGAATCTACATGGGGCAGAAAATGAACATCTCTTTATAAAAGCAGCATGATCTCACTAATTTACAGAACGCGTTTTTAGTGTGGCCTTACATACAATAGTTACATTTGTTTCTTTTAAAGACTACTTAATTCTGAAGGTCGGAGTTATCTTTGGCACAATAGAGGAGATAATATAGTCTTTGCCGTTTAAGTTTACCATGTGATTCCTTATTTTATTCTATGCTTTATTCACCATTGAACACATTTTACAAACGCTGCTCATTGTTTACCATCTTAGTACCTGGAATGTTCATGGTTCATTTTCACCCTATGTATGCATTCAAGAACTGATCTTCAAAGTGCCAGTCTCTCCAGACCTAGATTAACGTCTTCTCTGTCCCAGCAGTCGGCAATGCTTTGCAGGCCCCTTTGGCAGCAAAGGTGTTAATAATCAAACATGGATAGGAAGTAATACTTACTGTTCATAAGAGCTATGACTTATTTTCTTAGCTGCTTTTCAATGTACTAAAACAGTAGATGTAATGCTCTCAAACAGTGGTGCTCCGCTCCAGTCCGCAACGCCCACCAACAGGACAGGTTTTAAGGATATTCCAGCTTCAGCACAGCCACTGATTGAGCCACCTGTGCTGAAGCTGGGATATACTGAAAACCTGACCTTGTTGGGGGGTCTTGAGGAGTGGAGTTGAGCTCCCCTGGCTCTAAAACACGACTTCACGGTGCAGCAGTCTTTCAAAACTTCTGCTGAAACAATAACACTTTCCCAAACACCTTCCATTATTGTTTTTTCAGTAGTCGAAGCAAAACCATCGCTATAAAATAAATTCCAACTTGTGAAGTCTCTTGATACCTTGATGGTCATTTCATTTCAAATTTTTTTTTCCTCTCAAACATCATGAAGAACAAACACTGCGTTGTATTGTCTGAGCATTTCACTTGTCAAATTCCTTTAGAAACCCAAAGAAAACACACAGGAGCAGTTCTTCCTAGTGTTGTGGTGGTGATTATCCCCCAATCTGTACAGGGTGGGAACTGGGAAGTTCCCCCTGAGTAAAATATCAGAATTTTCTGCTCCAGTGACCCGCCCCGAGTCCCAGAGATACCAGTGAATATACCTGGTTTAAATCTCCCCCAGGGGAAACAAAATGGCGGTCAAATCTCATGCCAATAGAAAGCTGCAACATCATCGGCTGTGTCTTCCTATTGGATGACAATTTAAATCTCCCTTTAAAAAAAAAAAGAAAAAACACCAGGCAATAATACCGTGTAACTTCACCAGGAAGTATCTCGGGAAACGGGTAGGGTCCCCGGAGCTCCGAATAGTGCGGTTCAGATCTGGAAGACCTCGTATAACAGAGGTTAGTTACACAGGAGGATGGGGGGGGTCACTTCTTTAATATGTGCTGCCTAGATGTGAAGATTTACAATGTGTGCCCTCTTTTATAAATCTCTAATAGAAATGAAATGTGTTAATTTTCTTTTTACCATTCACACGCTTTATGGTCCCAAAGTCCAATTTTCTTGTTGCCACTTCCCAGTTCCCGAAACTTCCTTCACTATAGGGAAAGCAGCTTTGCAGCATATTGCAGAAGGGCCAACAGGGGTTATTCATTAAACTGATAGTGCCAATCGGGACTCCGCCACCCATAATCCCATTGAGGCAGTGGGAGTTTCCGGGAGGTAATGCCCTGATCGGCACGATCCCAGCTGAATGAATAATCCCTCTGCATCACGACAGGGAGAGCAGGAACTAGGAAATCAAATAACTGGGTAATTAATGTTTCTGGTATCAAAATGTGTAGCGTTCTACGGATAATGTTCTTTACATTCAGAAGCCAGATCCAGAATACCGATGGTGTTTTTATTGATTTGTTTTTTTTGTTTTTTACACGAAAACTTGCCCAAACCGCAGAGGCTTCTCACACATTTCCCGCTCATTGTGGGACCAGGAATGTCGGCAAGAGAGCTACAGGAGCAATTATTACTGCCTTCTTTTTGTATTGAGAGTTCTGTTCAGAGATACTATTCGTGCCTTGAAATACTTTTCACTTACTGTGAGTTTCATTTCGCCTCAGATAGCTGCAATATGCGTAAATCAAAACATTGCACTGAATAGTTTCTCCCAGTCGTTGAAATGAAGTAACACAAAGTGTTAACGCTAACTAAATAACATTTCTATTTGTAGCAACTGTAAAGGTTTTTTTTTGTTTTTTGTTTTTTTTTTACATATCTAGAAATATATTATTAAAACAAATACATAGTTGGGAAATATTATTTTGTTTTCTTTTATAATGCACGTATCTTGTACAAAGTGACTTTAATTTTTTTTTTACGTTTTCCCCTTGCTAATACGAGTAAGTGGAATTATTGTCAGCCAGATATATATGGAATGGGACGAGTACTGTTAAAACAGAATTACTGTGTGCCAGCATGATGTTTTTCTGCGCTGATTATAAAGGTCGCACCTTGCTGTAATACTAAACACACCGTCTTTGCCTTATATTCTTTTTGCCTGTTCTGCTTAAAACAGATGTAAATTGACTTCTTTTCTAAAAAAAAAAAACTTTCTGTACGTAAGGATGTATATGTAACTGAGTCCGATGTGTAATCAAATGTGTTTTTAATATTAAACATGAATAATGCACTTCTGTTCTAATGAAGACTTTCTCAAGTGTATTATGTATTTCAACCCCTTGTATACATGAACTCCTTGCAAATGGCTTTTTTCCTTGAGTGTCTCATCCTCATGCATATATCGACTGGCAGACACAGTTCATGTAGGAACATTGGGTATTGGGGTGTTTGTTTGTAATAAACGAAGTCTTGAGGTTTTAAAGCCAAAATGAAGGTTACTTTACTTAGAACTATGTGGGTAGGTAGACTGAAATGATCACAACGTGTAATCCATGTAGTTTCAAAGATACCCGCAGCAAATTGCTTTGTGCGTTATAGAATTTACCAGCACAGAAGGGGTTAAACCATATTCTAAAGGAGTTTTTTGGTTAACCATTTAATTCTGCTGTTTGAACACCTTTTTATTTAAACATCTTAGGTGATCCGTGGTCCCCCAACATCTGGGGGCCCTTCCAGATCCCCAGATATTTGTGGGGGGTTTTGGTACCTGTTTTGGCACACAAATGACAAACATGGTTACGGCGTCGGGAGTAAAAAGTGGCAACGTCCTCGCTCGTCTGCCGAAACGAGCCTGAACCCACCGTTCTTGTTTTCCCCACTAGGCATGTATTATAAACTGCTCGTTACTTGAGAATGTGGAGTGAGGGGTTTGACATTGGGGAGCCCCTGATGCAGGTAACAACAAGCAAAAAAATAGCAGTGCAGACTTTAACAAGTGCCTTGTGCCAACCTCTTGGGCAGGATTAAATTATTGGTGCGCATGAGGTTAGTGACTCTTCCACTAAACCATGTACTGTAACACGTAGTTACTCTTCTGAGCCCAATATCGCTCATTATATGTGTTCCATCTGGGAATTACTCACGCACATTCCAAAGACATTTTCTATGATTTTATGCCTCATTTGTAAAATGTTTTAGGTTAGGTAGCACCCACATCATATTGCTTAAATTGGCAATCCCTCCTTAAGAACAAAGTGAACTCATTCCAGTGACCTGTTTAAGGGGTTTCATCTGGGTAATTAATAATAAATAAAAATTTTAAAAAATTACACAGATCTGGGTAAAAGTATTTGACGTTTATTTATTAAAGCCCCCTTTGGTGTCGTCTGCGATCAGTGCTATACAGGAGCCCTGATTGTTGACCGTCCCTAAAAACAAGCAAAAGGCAATGACATAAAGCAGATGTCTAAAGTGGGACTTTCTATCATGTATGTCAATGGGTAACTGAGGTGGTTAAGCAGGAATGGCCAACTCCAGTCAAGAACCACCAACAGGAGTTGGCCACCCCTGTGTTGAGATTCCTGTTCTAGTAGCCAGATTTGGCTCTGGAGGAAAGCCTATTCGATGTATGTCGTGATGCCTTTTAGTGGACCAACATTAGAGATCTTTGTAAATGAAATTATTGTGATGGTTAACAGAGCTTTTAAGACCTTGCTGTTTACTTCAGAAAGAAAGAGGAAATCTTTGATGTTTTAAAAGACTTGTACGCTACTGTATGCATAGTTTTTCTATGAAGAACTCGAATGTCGGGTCTAGTACAAAGTATCACAAGCTTAATCAAATTGCTTAAGAGATTTCGTAAAGGTTAGACACCCTGAACGGTACCCACCACCCTTCCGGGAACGCCTTAAATGTTACTGCATGAGAGATGCATCACCAGTCCTATTAACTGGTAGAAAAACAATGTTTTGATTTTATATGCAATCTGATTTGGCAGCTACTGTAGAAGTTACTACATTCCTTCACAAAGGCTTGCAGTCTGTTTAGATGTGGTCATATTTGTTTTTAATCCCTGTGTTTCCAGAGAGGCCAGCAATGCATTGGCAGCAAAGATGTTAAGTTAATGACCCAATAGCAATGCCACAAAATATGCCATACTGGATAAAACTAAACCAATATACCTGAACATTCCTGCCATTTCTTTTTCAAATAACAATAGAAGCATACAAGTAATTATATTGGTACAACACTTTATTAATCGGGGCTTGTAATTATAAATGTCCTTCTTTTTTTATTTTATTTTTATTTAATTTGTGTTTACAGCCTTTCTCAAATCGCTTAAAACCATCAGCCTAATTTCTAAGACCAGACCATAAACCCTTCAGGAGAGTTGTGCAATACGTTTTAGAACAAATGTTTTAGATCTAAACTGCAGAAAAAAAAGCCTTTAGAACAGGCTGGCATCAGGCAGAATGATTCAAACCGGTCCCAATACGTGGGCAGCTGAAGATGTCTGTAATATGTTCTTGTTCACATGTAATCTAGCCATGTATAATATGTTTTTATGTACTTTTTGTATTTTTTATTTTTCTGGTTGTACACTCCTCGTATCGTATGTTGTAGAAAAATGTACACGCGCAATACTTAACCTTTTACGTCTGTGACACCTAAAGATCCAATAATATGTACTAATACATTTTCCTAATAAAATGCACTTTACATGTGGCGATTTTTGTTGAATTCAATCCTTTGTGTGAAGATATATCTTAAAGCAAACTTGAATGTGTATTATCTTCGGAACATGCAAAGACATCATTGAAAAAATATCTCTAAGAGAATATATTTGTGCAGTTACTGTTAAGAAGTACAGTCCAGAACAGTGAGTCTCAACTGGAGGGGCGCCTCCCCAGGGCGTTGTTTCAGGATTTCAGGGGAGGTGTGTGTAGTTTGAAAAAACATATTCAATATTATAATATATAATTTTTATTTGGAAAACAAACTAGTCTACCTCTTGCTTTCTTAGTATAGAAAGTATGCAGCCTATTGCATCACCATATGACGCGCAGTAGTGCACCAGTGGCCTAGCTATAGCCCGCTCTCTAGGGTGACCATATTTGTTGCCAACTGTGCATGTGTGAATCTGCTGCTCGCCGACTGCGCATGCACGATCGGCACTTGCTGATCGCGCATGCGCACGAGCAGCCGGCAAACTTTTTGGGCCCGGGGGCCCATGCATGTCCGGCACGGCGTGCACCTATTCTCTTCACTTTATCTTTTTCTGAGTTACGCTGTAGAGTTCATCGTGTGTGGATGATGCCGCTGTGCCACTAAAATGCCACGTGGTATATCGCATTTCCCTCCCCTCCCCCCTGTTTTTTAAGGTGAGTTCGTGTTTTATTTCAAAATAAACGTTAGTATTTTAGTACAAAAGTACAGTGTAGTACAGTGTTTTTCCACCAGGTTCTTAGGAATCCTTGGGTTCCCCGGGCATCCCTAAAGGGTTCCTTGCAAATTTCTGGTCAATTGAAAATTGGATCAATTACAGAAGAATTTACAATGCATCCGTCAGACTCGTTATTAGAGATGGTTAGGGGTTCCTCAGGATTTCACTTGACGTTCCTTAACCAAAAAAAGGTTGGAAACCACTGGTGTAGTATCTGTAGAGTGCACATAAAGAAGTCTGGAATTGAACGTTTGAATCTTTTTCAGCACATTGGTATTTTTTTTCCATTTAACACGTTTGTTATTACAGATTATGTATATGCTCATAACCAGTGGTTGACAAATCACCAAAAAATCTACTCGCCACACAAAAAAATCTACTCGCCACCTAGTACCAAACGTGTGCTGCTTGGGCCAATATTTACTCGCCCGGGGGTTAAATCCACTCGCCCGGGGCGAGCAAATGTATAGGTTTGTCGAACACTGCTCATAACGCAATACCAACCAAGTGGGCCCTTCTCTGGCGAATGTCCACACATAAAAAAATAAATAGGTTTTAAGAGGGGGCGTGAGATTTTAATGTTTATCAAAAAAGGAGGCATGGGTTAAAAAAGGTTGAGAATCAGCTCTAGAACAATTACAATCCTTTTAAATCAAACTTTGGTTCTATTTACTATCAATTTTGTTAATAGAATTAAAAAAAAACACCTGACTATTACCCTTTTAAGGTGATGCTACACAGTTCACATCAATACTCCGCTGGCAATGAAAATGTTAATGCAGTCTTGAAACTCTTTCATCGGATGTAGTAGTGGGTCAGTAATGGAGGTACTAGCCTGGGACATCATTCGGCGATTACACTACATCAGTATCATATCGCACTCTACATTTACGAGCCTCATAAGCCATGCTAAAATTAGATCTGGCACAGAGCCTCCTGCACGGGCACTGGGTCAAACCTCGCACCTGTGGAGTAGCTCAAACCTATGTGTCACATAGAGTCCCAAAGCACAAATCATGTGCTGGTCAACTCGAAAACATGTTTAACGCTACAAACCAAACCGTGCTTGTGATCTAAAGCAAACTAGGACGCCACAATAGGAAGTTTTATTTATTTATTCTTTCCCAAGCACGTTGGGAATCGGGTGCACGTTGGATACGTAAATGACCACTTTTGACGGCAAGGACGCAGAGGATATGGTAAGTACATGCTTTGGAAAGTGTGTGTGTGTGTGTGTGTTGACTATATAGAGATGCATTTCCAATGACTAGGTGAAGTTTGCGTGCTCTGATTCAGAAATCTGGCCTCTATGACTGTCGAAGTGATGGTAAAAATGTTAACTGGCTGAAAATCCGTGAGACGTGACAGGACCGCAGCAACTTTTATTCATTTCAATAGTTAACATTTGCAGCTCAGAACTTCTTCGATCAGCAGCGCAGTGAAGGGGACACGTACCCGCCGTATCCCAATTGTTGCTCCGATGCCATAAAGTAAGGCTGTTAATCTAACCCTTTTGCTGCCATTGAGGCTGACTACGCAAATACATTGCAGGCCCGTGTGGCAGCAAAAGCACCGCAGTTCAACAATGCATAAACTCTTAGGCCTCAGGCATGGTCAGCGCTTAGGCGCTGACGCTCGACAGTGAGCCCCTGCAGCCGCAATGAGAGCGGCTTTAGCAGGGGCTCGCGCACGCTTCCGCAGGCGTGCGGAAGATTGCTGACTTTCACCCGACAGTGAAATTTTAGATTGAGCGCCGAGTCCGCTCACGTGACCTCCAAAGCAACCAATGAGGAGAGGTGAGTGGAGCAGGGGGACAGATGTGGACGGGAGCGGGGTGAGTTGTTGAGTGGTGGGGGGGGGGTTGGGAGAGGGGGGAAGTGTCCCAAGTACCGCCTCGCAAGCGCGCTGTCTGCCTTGCCAGCCAGGCAAAAGCGCCTGCATGCGCTGGCCAGGCACAGCGGGAGCGCGCCTCAGCATGAGAGGCAGGAGTATGGACGCGGCCTTAGGTTGTAACTGATTAAAGATTAAGTCAACTGTTGCATAATTGCACTTTGTATGTTACAAAAAAAAAAAATATATATATATATATATATATTATATATATCTGATATCGATAATTATATCTGATGTGTCTCC
Organism: Ascaphus truei; assembly: GCA_036426205.1. Taxonomy (NCBI): domain Eukaryota; kingdom Metazoa; phylum Chordata; class Amphibia; order Anura; family Ascaphidae; genus Ascaphus; species Ascaphus truei. Next base: position 9,335,292 of record CM071584.1, read on the forward strand.
AAAGCGTTGAGGAATGTTGTACAGAAATATCATATTTCATGGTTTCCACCTTAAAACCCAAGTTCTGATTAAGATAAATTATACTAATAAAAAAAACATACTGGTAACATCAAACTGACTGCATAATTTTTCAATCTTGCACACATAAGGGGAATGCATGGTAAACAATGCTCATTTCTTAGCACTATGATTAAAGCAGCAAAACATGTGAAATCTTTTTTTATTATTATTTATATATCAGCTCTGCAGTATTAGATAATACTGCATTTTTTAATTTTGTATTAAACGCAATGCCATTTTTAATGAGTTTTAAAGCTGCAGTACAAGCTGCCGTTTAAAAAAAAAAATTCCCCATTCAATATGTGCATCAATACAATCTGCACACTGACAAATGATTAGCTAAGCTGCAGATCGATCCGTTCTCCCGTAATCAATCGCTTGCTCGGGGCTACTTAATTCTATTCTTGCACAGCATTTTGGGCAATGTAGTCCTGGAATATGATTGGCTGGGCAGTTACTAGATACAATTGGTTCACTGCTAGAGAGAGGGCGGGGCTCAAGAGCCAGAGCCTATCAGAAGGGGAAGGGGGCTGTCACTTTGGAAATGCTTCCTACATTAGAAACATTAAAAATGTCTTTAAAACATTTTTTTTTTAAACATTTTTAAATGATACAAGTATTTTCTCATAGTACAGAACTGAGTTATTTAAAAAAGAAAAAAGAAACACATGTAGGATATTGCTTGAACTGCTGCTTTTAAAGCACTTTGATTTCTATAGCAGGTTTTAGCGCACTTCCCCAGCAGTGCAAGATCTTTGCAACACTGTGATCATTTGTTGCCAATATTCCCAGCAGTTTTAGCTGTGAACTGTAACAATAGATAATGTTACCTTTAGCAATATAAGGATACATTGTAGCTGCTCAGTTACTCTGACTGAAGCAGTCATTGTGTTGGTAACACCATTATCATTTTGACACATTTATAACAGGAGCCCCAAATGATTGCCAGCTTAGGTAAGAATGTAGACTTCTACATTGCCACATGTTTTACAAATAAGAAAAGGGGGGATGCAGTATTGCTGCTTTAAGATAACGTTTTGGATGTCGAATGCCCTTATGAAGTGGAGCAGGAAGTGGAATATCTGCTAAGCAAAGCCAGGAAATGACTTTCTATACCTGGATGGGGATAATCTGTATTAGCTGATGAGGACACAGTTGATCTGAGTATTTTTTTTTTTTTAAACAGGCAGCACCACCCCTCAGGAAGGATAATAGCATATTGCAGGCTCTGATTTCAGCCTGCATGTAACACAATGCAACATATCTGTAGTAGTCTGGTACACGGATGGAGGTCACTCATTACCGAGCTATTCCTGGGCTTTGGAAGTTGGGTTCAGTAGTCATGCAGCTCCAGTGGGTTACCCACAAATAGTGACGCCTGCAGCGGGATAGGGTCTTCTGCAGGTCTTATTCTCAAAAGTAAGTATTTATTTAAGAAGTACACTTATTCCACAACTTAAATGCTCCAACATCGGTATTTTGAATTAACAAAAATATGAAATAGTGTGGTATGTACATTCTGTACAGATATTGTAATATACAAGACTGCAAAACTCTTATTCAGAGGTAATATAACTTGTGAAACCCCTGGGACCAGTGCAGCTTTTAATATCCCCCAGAAAAGCGTTTTTTGGTGGGTACATTTATTTGACCCCTCTGCTGCCAAGAAGGGCAGTGCAGCGATTAAAGAAGTTAATGACATTTATTATATTAATCTTTTATTTGCATATCGCCAACATATTCTGCAGCGCAGTACAATGTGGGAGGAAGGACAATAACATTGTGTGACAAAATAGTGCATCTATATTAAGACAAATGGAGACAATGAGAGGAGTTTCCTACCCCAAGGAGCTGACAATCTATGAAATGCTTTGTGGTTTTTTTTTTAAACTGGCACTTCAACCTTTTGGCTGCCTTTGCTGGTGTCTTTGGCATGCAAGGGGTTAAGTGTCTGCTGTTTTGGAAGCGGGCTCTATTTTCCTATTGCAGTGGGTCTGTGAAGCACAAAGCTGTGTGCCACTGCTTTTCAGTGTGGGGGATTATGGAAGGACAGTACTTCCTAGCAGATCAGCAGCAGTAATACTGTGAAAGCTGCTATGCCCATAGCCCAGCCAGTGCTTGCAGTATATTTATACAGTACAGTATATGCTGCTCATAGGCTTTATAAAGTTTATTACACCAACATGAGTTACTCAAGGCGAGTGTTTAACCTCTACTGCTGCTGGAAAGCCTTGCAAAATTGCAATAGGATTCCTTGCTCCCACCGGCAGTTAGGGGGTTAATACCACAGTTCTCTTGTGCATGCAATAGAAGTATTTAGTATGGGGGGGGGGAGGGGTTATTCTAGTCCAGTGATTTTCAATGTGATGGTTCTGGAGCGGCAGCCAGGGCCTGGTCCCAGCATGGGAAGGGTTAATTTCAATTAAAATCCTGATCACATGGTTGCCGTACTCTGGAACGATCGTTTCCATTGCAGATTTGAAAGTGTGACTCAATCGATAATGGCGCCCTCATTAGGCTGATCAATAATTCCACCCTGCAGTGAGTGAGGCGGCACCCCGACCCCCACTCACTCCCACCCCAAATTTACAGGGACATCACCCTCTTCACTGAAACACTCCCTCAGTGACCTTCCCCCTCAGTAACACTCTCCCCGCCTCCCTCTCCCCCCCTCACTCTCCCTCTCCCCCCTCACTCGTGTGTATAGATTGTGTGAGTGAATAATTTATAAAATAGATTTTTAAAAGAAAAAAAAAACGTTGAATAAATAAAAATTATTTTTCTTGTGCACTTATTGACACACACACACACACACACTCACACTCACACTCACACTCACACTCACACTCACACTCACTCTACAGCTCCGGTATCGGCGCAAAATCATAATTTTATTGACTTCTCCCTCGTCGGTCGACTCCACACTCCACGCTCACTGCCATGCGCATGCGGCCCTATAACAACAGCCAACCTATAAGTGCCGCATGTGCTCACTATATAACAGCCGTAAGGCCGAGGCCCCGCTGCTTCAATCAGCGTGCCCGCACTGCATACAGGCGGCGCGTTGAGAGGCAATTGACCGCTACCTGCGGTCTGTAGGGGGGGGGCGTGGTTTGAGCGGAGGGCTGCAGCGGGGGTCTCCCGCGCTGCAGGAGGGTGCTGCTGTATGATGGAAGGTGAGCAGCGAGCCCCCACACATGCCCTCTGCTGCTCGCTCTCCTTGCTGCTCCCGTTTGTTCCCCCACACAATATATAAATATATACACACACACACATTCCCACCCCTTTCTTTTGGAGGTGGGGGAAGCTCTGACACTCCAGCCCCCGGTGCTGATAGGCTCACCAGTGCACCACGTGATGAGTCGCCGCTCGGGATCGCAATTCTCTTGCATCCCCTGGCGGCTGACGCGTCACAGCACGTAGTGAGCCTGCTCGGAAGGAGGCAGCGGGGACAACAAGACTGGCGTTAAGGGGCTGGTGGCCCGCGCACACTCCTGCTCGCAGCGGGTCCTCAGCCTAACTCTTGCCTCCCAACTCTCCCCTCCCCTCTCTTATACCTCTTCCTCTCCCCCTCCCTCTTTTACATATCAACCCCGGCAGTCTACTCTCTCCCCCTAAGGAATGTTCAGAAGGCCTCCAGCTCAGTGTGGCGACCAATCACATACCTCCCTGCAAAGCAAAGGCCGATCAGCGTCCTCACGCAGAGAAACCGACAAATCAGCAACCTTGCAGAGATAGGGAACAACCAATCAGAGAGAGCCGTTACAAACAGGAGGAAGGGGGAACCCTCCCAAAATAATAAATAACTGCCAGGTGCGCATCCCTAGCATGCAAAGTTTCGGGTGTGTAGGTTCCTTGTTCTCGGAGACACAGGCGCTTTTATTCTTCTAGGTTACCAGCTGCTCCAGCTATGGCGAGCAATGTGTAATGTGTTGGACTAGAGGCCTTACTGAAGCTGACAATACAAGAGCTATTTTTAAATATATACTGCAGTCTTTGTGGCACTCGGTCTCGTAAGTAGACAAATCTGCAGAGAATTTCTAGTGCGGGAGCCGCAAAGAAAGGAATTAGTTTGTCGAGTGAAAAATGTATTGGTATCTTAAGAGCTAAGAAGCTGCCTGGAAAAAAAGAGTTGACTATGAAACAAAACAGTGGGTAAAGTGTACCACTACTTTTTTATTTACAACTACTGTAGACACAAGCAGACTGTACGCCAGGGGCGGGCAACACCAGTCCTCAAGGGCTACCAACAGGTCAGGATTTCCCTGCTTCAGCACAGGTGGCTCAGTTGAGAAGCCACCTGTGCTGAAGCAGGGATATCCTGAAAACCTGACCTCTTGGTGACCCTTGAGGACTGGCGTTGCCCACCCCTGCTGTACGCCAACATACATGCTCAAATTGGAGACAAATAATGATGATGTCTACGCTCGACTAACGAGACCACCCGCGTTGCCCACCGGAATCGCCGTTATGAACATGTTTTGTGTACAGTATATGCAGTACAATGTTAAATTCTTACCTTGGTGCACTTTCTCTTTTGATTGTTCTACAGAAAATCTATAATAGCTGAATTAATTTGGCTGTGTAGTGCAGTTTGTGACCACCAAGCCTTAGTCAGCTAGTTATTGGCTGTTGATATCTGCTCTGATTGTTGTTTTGAATGGAAGTCACAAACTAGGAAGATGAGCAGTCTTGATCCAATCTGCTGAGGTGTAACATAATTGATGTCCAACTCCCTAACCGCTTGGCGTATACCAAAGAGGATCGTTATAACCAAGGGGTGGCCAAACGCTGTTCTCGAGAGCCACCAACAGGCCAGGTTTAAGGATATCCCATGCTTCAGCACAGCTTGAGCCATGTGTGCTGAAGCAGGGATATCCTTAAAACATTGCCTGCTGTGGCTCTTGAGGACTGCGTTTGGCCACACCTGATTATATCATCACAGGCTCCTGCATCAGGACTGTATTATAAGAAGCATCCCCCCCCCCCCCCCCCCCCCTGTAAATATAGTACATGATCCAGTGAATAAGACCTGCAGATGGTTAGAAGCAAGTGTGTTCCCACCCACGGCTAGTGACACAACGCTTTGGGTATCCGCAAGCTTGTATCCTGTGAGCGTCTTTCGTCGATACTGTACGCTTCAGTCATCAGGTTTTTCAATTCCACATGGAAAACCAAGTGTGCGTGAGCCAGGAAGCTGAACTTGTTAGGCAGTAGCTGCAGTGTACAAAAAGGTTTTCGTAGGATGAGTCTGTTCCACCTGCTCTTCCTGCGTATGTGCAAGCTGCATTGGATCGCAGACTTTTTTTTCTTTTCTTACCTCCATGGGTACGAAGCAATACAGTTTCTCTTTCCTACAAGGGAAATCGTCTTCTTTTTTAACTGGCCGATTCGCTGGGCGTGAGAAAGTGAAGCGTGTCTCGGATGTAACAGCAGTTGGTAGGGGAAGAATCTGTTCCCATGACTGCATTTTTTTTTTTTGAGAATGCTCTTGGCGGATAACCAGCGAACGCCAAATGCAAGCGTTGTGCGATGCATCAGAGGACACATTGGGGTGCAGGATTTGGTGTGAATTTAACCGCTCGAGGTACACAACGCCTGATTTCTACACAGACCGAGAACATTATCAGCCTTTTCTGTGAGACATTGCTTTTTATAAAGCAAAATTTTAGTAGTTGTGGTATTAGAGAAGACTAGATTATTATTATTTTTTCTTGCATGTAGTGGAACCTTTCATTGGACTATCATGGCAATTCTTCATAGATGACATCGATGAGCTTTCAATGTCTGAAAGGTCTCCTGTGCCCTTCTATCAAAGCTATTCATACCATTATTCTTTACCTCCATCTCTTGGGGATTTGATGCCTGGAAGGAACGTCTTGAAACATTAAGCTATTAAGGGAGTATCTCTGGATTTCTAAAGTCCATGGAAGATGGATGTTGGATTACTGTGTTTTGGTACCCACAGAGTTTAGGTGCTTCGTGTTCCAATTTGAATCTTCACCAAGTAACAGATGGGACGTTTGGTACATTCGCATGCCTTTCCCACCCGGTGCAAATCTGCTAGGCAGTAGGAGACCTGATCACTAAATGGGACAGGGCACCTACCATTCAGAACCGACCAAAGAGGTAGGTTGTAACTCTAACATCACGTTATGCAGTAGAAGTCACAAGCAATGTAACATACAGGTATACTGCAGAGGTAAAGTGTGTGTGTGTGTGTGTGTGTGTGTGTGTGTTGTGTGTGTGTGTGGTGTGTGTGTGTGTGTGTGTGTGTGTGTGTGTGTGTGTGTGTGTGTGTGTGTGTGTGTGTGTGTGTGTGTGTGTGTGAAAATGGCTATGAGACTTCAGTAATTATAATATTGAATCCGACAGATTATCAACAAAAGCCTAATAATGATGAGTTAATTTTCATCTATTCATCACTCACAGCAGGACACCATCGTTAAAAGACACCGTAGCCCCCTCGTCTCTATTATTCTATCTATATACGTGTGCGTGTATAAAATATATATATATATATATATATATATATATATATATCTATCTATCTATCTATCTATCTATCTATCTATATATATATATATATATATATATTCCCTGCCACAGAGAGTTTTCAATTAAATTACCACAGTGGCAAATACAGACAGTGGAAGTAAATGTGAAAAGTCCCCTAAGGTTATCAGTGTATTGCAGACAAGATGAGTCACCAATCACAGAGTTCTATATTTCACACTATATAATATTTATATCCACTTAATTGGGCTAAAATTAGAAACAGTACAGATATCTTCCATGTGGAGTTTACAGAACATTGACGTAACGTGTGACCCGATGATGATAAACCCGGAGCCAGGAGTGGTTATAGGTCAGGCACTGAACTCTGCGTTTCCAATCTTTTATTCTGTGAAAGTGAGACTGTTATGCAATATTTCCTAATGAATATAAAGTAATGTGTAACATCGATTTCTCTGCGTGACCCCTTTTCTCAGAACTCCTCTTCCTATAGAAATGCTTCCATCCTATACCTCATTAATTCACCAGATGTGTTTGAAAGTTTGTCCTATCTCCTGGCGTATCTAGTTTCTTGCTTCTAACGAGCAAGGAGCGTCTCAGCGAGTAAAGACACTGACTGGCACTAAGTTTGAAGCAGTTTGGTTCAATTCCCAGTGTTGGCTCCTTGTGACCTTGGGCAAGTCACCTTATCTCCCTGTGCCTCAGGCACCAAAAACATAGATTGTAAGCTCCACAGGGCAGGGATCTGTGCCTCCAAAATGCCTCTATAAAGCGCTACGTAAAACTAGCAGTGCTATATAAGAACATGCTATTATTATTATTGCATATTGCATGTGTATATATTTTTGCTATGAAGGTATCATTCTGTATCATGAAGTCTTCATTGAAGATGGTTGTTCAGGTGGGTTTTGATTTGTACTGCTGCTTCCTGTTCTAGGAGAAGAGAAAGGATCATGACCGCCAGGAGAGCTTACAAACTGACACCAAAGCTGAGAAATCCAGTAGCGCAAGGGAAAAGGAAAAGAAGAGACTGGTGAGTGAGTCACAACTTCATGTGCGTCAGGAAAGGGGGCGTCCAGGTTCAATAATAATGTCTTATGCGCATCTTCAATAAGATGTCTTCCCAGTGCTGGAGAATGGATCAGCCCCGTGCAAATAAATGGGATTAAAACCTTCTCCAGCACGGACAAGCCGTCCTCGCTGCTTATTGAGTAGGGTTCATAGGGGCAGATTCATCAAGCGCCGGGACAAGTTGGCGCACCCGATCCGGTGTTAAATAGCAGTTCACGCCGGATCGAGTGCGCGAACCCGTACTTGTTGCTTTATTCGCCCGTTATTCTGCCTGTCGGGGCAGCTGGTCCCGGATGGCGGAAATGGGTCCATGACTGAGGTGGTACATCATAAGGCCTCTTTAAAGACTAAAGAGATCAACTAAAGACCTGTAATGTGTACACCCTGAGCAAAGGGGTTTGGGGCAGATGATAGAGACTTTCTTATCTTAAAATCATAAAAAAGGTACAAGAAGGAAGACCATGTTGACATGCGATTAATGGGAGGAAGAAAATCTTCATATTTTTGTTGTTGCTGAGATTAGTACATACATGGAACAGCTGCCCAGCAGAAATGGTGGGAAAACATTAAATTACTGAATTTGAAAATGCATGTAGACCCAAGGGAAGCCAATAGAGTTGGAAGTCGCAAATAAAGGTCAATGTTGATCTGGTAGTGTCTATTGCAGGTAATAGGGAACATAAGCAGACTAAATGGATCAGAAGGCCACCATCAGTTCCTATGTTTCAGAAAATCGGAGCGTTTTTTGTTTCTTTGGCGCCCACGGGGCCAACACACTGCATTTCCCTGACTGCGAACGGTTAATGATCAGATATGGCAATATGCCATCAGACAGGGCAGTAACCCCACTGTACTCCATCAACTGAACGAGTGGGTGAGGCATATGGAGCCTCCTACATCAATCTGTATTACATGGTGTGAGCATATTTCAGCACCACCAATGCCAGGGTTTTATTTTCATTAATCACACGCTCTCGGGTGTTAAGAGTGGGAGGTGGGGAGACGTGTCATTTCTGTGTTTTTAATGTATACTTCTATATAGTGCAGAGCATACAGTATGTGCGTATGTATATCTTTATATTTATTTTTATTTATAAAACGTTTTACCAGGAAGTAATACATTGAGCGTTACCTCTTGTTTTCTAGTGTGTTATATAGTGCCCGCAGTGTACTCGGCGCTTTACAATGAGACAATACAGGGAATTATAATACAATAAGTGCAACATAGTCCAACAAAAGGAAAGGAAATCCCTGCCCTGGAGAGCTTACAATCTAAGTGCTATGTTGGGAGACTTGGAGACAGCAGGTGAGGGAATAAGTGTAGGAGATGGCAGTGCTTGGCTACAGTGGTTGGTAGGAGTGACTGTGGGCGTGGGACAGTAACCATGAGTCCAGCGTATTGGGATGCTTCATTTAAGAGGTGAATTCGAAGGTTTGTCTTGAAGATGGAGAGAGAGGGTGCTTGGTGTATACTGAGTGTGAGGGAGTTAAACAGGTAAGGGGCAGTGGGGTGGGGGGAGGGTTTAAGGCAAGAGAGAGCAGTATAGGTACAAGTGTTGGAGAGGAGAGAGTTATGGGTAGAGCGCAGGAGACTAGCCGAGGCACAGCGAGAGATCTCAGCATATATTTAGGAAGGAGCTGATGCGTGGAGAGCTTTAAAGGTAAGGAGAACTTTGTAGGTAATCTGCCATGTGACGGGAAGCCAGGAGAGGTTGAATACTTATGCAACCAGTTTCCTTCACTTTTTTTTTACTATGCTGACATTTAACCTTCTCACATAACTGTGTTCAGTTTAACTTCTACAGCTCTGTGGCTTTGAATAAAAATGTAACGGTGTTTCCCCCACCTTCTGGGAGATTCTGCCATTACTGGTCGTGTGGTGCATGATACCAGCTGGTAACAGGAGGGCTGAGCTGTCCGTCGGGATTAGTGGGGACACAAAATTAGGTTTCCGGGGTACATTACCCACATGGTTCTCTAGCAGTGCAGCGCCTCCATCTGCTGTAGGCTCCAGATAGGTGACAATGATCTCCTAAAGTAGAACTAATAACCTCTCCCCCCCCAGTAAGGTCACACACTAGTCGGGAGTATAAGAACAGGAACGGTTTATTCTCTTGGTCTGTACAGTACGGAACAAGGCAGATCTCTGCCCACTGCAGTCTCTGGGATGGTCAGTTTGAGGATGGTCCCTGGACTACTACTACAGGTCAGGGCCCCTGCAGCTGTCCTAGCTCTTCCCTGGCCCTCTAGCAGGACCAAGGGTATAGGGTATCGCTCACTGTCCCCCAAGGGGAAGATTAACAGGGTAGGCCAAGCTCCAGGCAATCCTGTGTGATCCCTGTCTCTCAAGTGGGGAGAGACACTACTCAATTTGGGGTGACACTGCCCTTAAGTACAGCCAGGAGGAAGGCACCATGTCTGTCCCATGATTGGACATGCTCAGGCCTGATGTCACCACCTCCCACTGTCACTCAAGTACAGCACCAAGGAGGGAGAAAACCCCATGTTGACTACTGGCAGCCTGATTCTACCACGGCTTACTGCCAGGAGTAGGGCAGGTTAGTAGCCAAAGGTGGCATGGCTACATCTGTAATTCAACAATTTGTGACATTATTGATAGGGGGTGAATACGTGTGTGTGTGTGTGTGTGTGTATGTATAGCAAAAAAAAGATATACTTATAGTGCAAATCAATGTGCCATATACAGTGGTGGATTACGAAATCCGCCACCCTTAGACACTTACATATGCCAGCCGCCTCCTTTCTGTCGCCCTCCTCCTTCCGATTCATAGCATCAAATGACATCAACAAAGTGACGTCACATAACGTCTCGTTGCCATGGTAATGTGACATAATTTGCCGCCGCGATGTCACGTTGCCATGGCAATGAGACGCCATTTGATGCCACGTTGGTGACATCAGTGGCGTCATTTGATGCTGAGAATCGAAAGAAGGAGGAGGGTAGCAGAAAGGAGACAGCCAGGAGGTGCCTGGCATATGTAAGTGCCTTCCCATTGGGTCCAATACGGCAGCACTTGTATTTGGGGGCGGACATTTTTGCTTCCCCAAAACTTTACCGCCCTAGGCCCGGGCCGAATGGGATATCTGCCACTGACCATATACTTCTGAATGATGCAGAACAATGTATTCCTGTATGCAAAGCAGAGTAGTGTATAGAATGCATAATGTTACCCCATTTATATAATACAGTGCAAATGTATCTTTGTGATGCAGACCAGTGTATCCCTGTATGCAGTGTAATCCATAGCATTGTACAGTTTGTAAGCAGTGAATACATGTATGGCATACAGGACATTGTGAATCTACTTATAACACTGACTAATGTCATAACCCCTAAGTGTACTGTACCAATTTAGCAGCAGGCACTGTACCTGTTTGTCATGTCCTATACACATTGTAGCTATTTCTGCCAGTAGCTGAAGCTTCAGCTAATTAAAGCAGCTGGGAGGTATATGACTTGTCTACTAATGATTAGCTGATGTGTGTGCATGTGTGCATGTGTGTTATACAAATAAATCCATAAATACACCGATTTTATTGGTAATACGATTTTGCATATAAGGTGTGGCTCAGTGAGTAAAGACACTGACTGTAAACAGTGACACTGAGTTTGAATCAGGGGAACCTGGTTCAATTCCTGCTGTCGGCTCCTTGTGACCTTGGGCAAGTCACTTTATCTCCCTGTGCCTCAGGCACCAAAAACATTAGATTGTAAGCTCCCCTAGGCAGGCACAGTGTCTGTAACATTCCTATGTGCTGCGTACCGCGCACTATACTGTAATTGTGAAGCGCTTGTGAGAAAAGTGCTATATGAAATAATATCATATACTGTAGTACATTGTACATGTAATTGAGCCTCCTTGTGGGGTCACTTGCCTGGAAGCTCGCCTATCCCACACCGAGAGAGCAAATACATTGTATCTATATTTAGGTGCCAAAGGTGTAATGTGTATCTGGTGGTGTTAACTGTTGGCAGTGTACGGGTAAGACATTGATGTACAGATGAAGGACACGGCATACTGCATTCCACTTCCCATGTTGCCGCTCAGTTTGGGGTTCCATAGCAGTGAGAAATAACTCATATTTTCCTTTCACTTCCAAAGTCTCTGAACTTTTGTTCCTAGGTCCAAATCACCCGGCTGATTCTATTTCAGGACGCTATGTTCTGACAGATCCCTGTGCAGTCTTCTCATGAAAAAAACCCCATTCTGTTTATCGCCAGCCTTTTAATCTGAAAAGGTATTCTCTCCAAGGACTGATCATTGGCTTGAATTTCTATTCCCAATGTATTTTCAGTTGTGCGTACGTGCGTGTGTTACGCTGACTATTTCTCATAGAAAGTTCCATATAAACCCTTATGATGCTGAAGGGGGCTTTTTATATACGCCTATGAGAGAGGCTTTTCAATGATGCTTTGGAAGCACTGCATTATTTATTGTTAATGAACTAATATTTAACTGCAGTGGTATGTTCTATATTTGTATAATCCAAATTAGGTTTTCAGTTGCCATAGGATATTTATACATATTTACATGGAGGGGGGAAAAAAAATCTTTAAAAGTATTTTAAAACCAAAAAGATTGAAACAAAAAAAAAGTATTTTAAAACCGAATTACTGTCTAAGTACTACATGGAGGGTCCATGCAAAAAATCCCGTTTTTAATCATTTCAAAAATCAATATAAGGTCAATATACCTGACACAGGTCTGCGTCACCGAATATTCTAAATGAGCCCAAAGTCACACTTGACGGCAAAAATAAGATCACCGCCATTTGGTCACGTCACGTTTTTGCCGTCTTCAATTCTGAAACGCAACGTAAAAATAGTACCTGCGCTTTCATTTAATGCGACCACTCCCGCTGGACACCCACATTGTGTTGTGGGCCAATGACGACGTTAAAGTGGTGTATCTGTTGTACGCTGCTTTGGCACTGAAAAGGTTAACAAAGTCAGACAGGAAGAATACCGCTAACCATCACCTGCGCAGAAAACTAGGCTGCAGGATGACTGAACCGCTGGGGTTGTGGAGTTCGCATTGTAATTGATTTCTCATCAGCCCTACAGTACAACTCCTGTGTATAAGAGTGCTGTGTAATCTCCAAGCAAGGCCTGCCCTTAACAATACACTGCAGCTAATAGGTTGCTTGGCAGCTTTTACTAAACTGCATTATTTCTCAAACCCAGAGTAAGCAAGTGTACAGGACTTAAAGGGCGTGCAAGAAAGGTCAAGTTAAAGGGTCCTGCAGCAGGGCACTGTATTCACCTCTAAAGATGGAAATCATCTGAATCCTAGTATGCAAACATTTCAATCTCCCAGCAATCCCGAGTCCTCACTGTTAATACTCCACTTCCAAATAAAAAGGAGAGGATGAATGAAGATCAGCAGCAAAGATTGATACTTTTGCAAACCTCTGTCAGCGGTTCCCAACATTACACTGTGCACCCCCTGCTAGAAGATATTTGTTCTGTGAACCCCTAACAAATCTTATTACCGACTCATCAGACTGTCGCTAACAAACCTGTGTGACCGATCCCAGGCAGTATAGTGTCCCGAGCTCATGGTGGGAAACACGCTTTATAAGGCCCCAAACTGCCCCTCAGTGTGTGCAGGCAGCACGAGGGCTATAGCTGTCACTCACTGCGGGGGGTGGGGGGGGGGGAGAGTTTCAAAGTCATGCCCCACAATGCCATGCTGCTGTGGATGCAAAGCATTGTGGGGAGCGACTTTGGAAACTCCTGCTGTAATTGACGGCTATACCCTCCACACGAAGGTGCAGTTTGGGGCGTTCCGAAGTGCGCAGTCCCCACACGGGCTCGGGACCCCGCTCTACTGCCGGGGAGGTGCCATTACAGATTATTTTTGGAGAAACCCTAGGAGTTCCCTGTTGGGATTGAGCCATTAACTCATGAATTATGAGGTCCGGCCAGTAGAAAATTCCTGCCAAGTAAAAATGGTTATTTCATTAAGGATTATCAAAAGGCTTTGCACTAGAATGAATTAATAATGAAGCGAAAGAACAATACGGCAGAAGTGAAGGAAAAGAAGGAAATGCCGGATAAAATATGGATGAGATCTAATGCTATTATATGGTGGCTGGAGGAGTGATTTTAAATCCCGTTTAGTTTCTTTGGCTTCTTGTAGGGTTTTTGACAATACTATAATGTATTGGTCAAGCACTTCAGAGCCGGAGATAAAGACAAAAATATAGAATAAGGACAGACCTTTCACTGGGGTTTTGATTCGAAAGCTTTTTTGGTGTTTGTGTTGGTGTTTTTTATTTTTTTTTTTTATGTTGGGGGGGGGGGGGGGGGGGCGAGGTAAAACAACTTTTTTTTTCAAAATTTGGGTTAAGTTTGACCATTTTATACAAAACCAATCAGAGTTGAGCCTTCTTGGGTTTTGGTCCGGATTTGGAATCGAATCCTCGAATTTCAACCTTTAAACTCCTGAATATGCCTGATGCCCACATGCATTGTTCAACCTGGTGGATTGGGAGATTAGAGCCCACAGTTGCTAAACTAAGGGGGGGGGGGGACAACTGCAGTCCTCAATGACCACCAACCGGTCAGGTTTAAGGCTATTCCTGCTTCAGCACAGGTTAATCGATTGAGCCACCTATGCTGAAGCTGGGATATCCGTATAACCTGGCCTGTTGGTGGCCCTGGAGTTCCCTCATCCCTGTGCTAAACTATACCTGGCTTAGAGAACTTTAAAGGACTCTTCCACATTGCAGGCAAAAAATGTTTGTTAAACAGCTTCTCAATGCAACGGGCTTCCTTGGAGTCATTCAACCACCCTCAAATTAAATGTGTGTAAAAATGAGTACGTTTCTATTTTCTTCTGAGCTATTTTATTTTAATATTCTCTGGTATCTGTTGTTCTTCTCCAGTATTCAGTATCTCTAAACGAGTTCCACTTGCTTCGTTAGCCAAAACAGATCCGCAAAGGGGGAAATGTCTGGTAAAACCATTAATACCTACTGTACATGCAGCAGTTTGGGAACCCGTCTCGCCACAAAAGAGATTAGGGAAAGAGCATAAAAATTCCAGTGACGCATTTGGTAACTGGTGTATGGAGCCCTTTTTAAAGTGAAAACAAATATTTTGTTGACTTGGGTTGTAGGACGAATTGCCTTTTTTAGGTCCCATTAATCGGGCTTTGGGTTAAAGGTCATGCAGTCCCCGTGCCAGCTCTGAGTGCCTCTGGGCAAGTTTCCTTATATTTCCATGTGCCTCAAAGCCAAAAATGTGCCACTTCCATGCTGGAAGGCATTGGGGGTCAATGTAACAAGTAGGGTGGCCAGGTGGCTTCTCCAAAAATACTGGACACAATGGGGAAAGGAGAGACGCGCTCGAGACACACACACATACCCCACTCGCCACTCGCTGCTCCACGCTGTTTCCTCCTCTCCTTGGCCCAAGCTCCTGACTGCTTGTCCTGATTTGTTGCATTACCCAGCAGCAGCCAATTAGGATGGAGGAAGCTGAAAAGCCCTGCCCTCTCCCTGCTCAGGGAATTCCTACAGCCCCCCAAGCCGGTCAGGTCACTATGTCCAGAGAGATTAATAACGGACACATACATGTCCAGTATTACCTCTCATTTTTTTACTGGACAGTGAGTCAAAATACGGGATAGTCTGGTTCAATACTGGACACCTGGGAACCCTACTTTGAAGGTAAAAGTGTGTTTCAAGCACGACCATTATTTTATGTATTTTAGCTTGTAACTGAAGCTTTGGAGACTTGAGTCATATTTGACCAGTAGAACAAATCATTTGGACTGCCGCCCCTTTATTATGTAACGTAATATAATTAAAACAGCAGCAGTAGTTTTCTACATGGTTTAAAATATCACATTAGTTATGTAACTTAAAGTGTACTGTATACTTCTAATACTCGTGTATCTCATATTTGAGGAGGTGTCTTGACAAAGCAAACTCCAAGTGTGTTAAGCCGACTGAGAAATGTGTTTGTTTTTCTTCCTTAGCAGAAACCTGACGGCAGCAAAGTAGGAGAACGGGCTGCAAGACAGCCGATCCCGAGATCCACCACCAAGGTCATCGAAAAGCCAAATGCACCCGTGTCCACAAAGAGCAAGGTACAGGTCTTCATTGTGTAGAAAAAATGGGGAATAAACCCCAATGGATCCGATGCTACAGAACCATGTGTAGGTAGTTAACAACACCTACAACCAATGCCAAAGTCCACAAGGGAAGGGATCTCACTGCAAGTATACTGAAGTAATAAGTAGTAGATAAAGGGTAGCGTGTAGGGACTTACTACCGGAACAGAGGCTACAATGCAGACCGAGTGCTAGAGGTACAAGGTGACATGTCCGCAGGCACGCCACTTGTATGCTCCAAATAAATGACAGACTGCTGCCCTTACCCGACCGGTGTCCTCGCTAGCCCTGCAGCCGGTCCGTGCTTGTCAGTGGTGAAGACGTTGTCTCAATGCTGCTAGATGGCTACACCCCGGCTGTATCCCAGCATGCCAAGCGCTCCGGCGCATCCCAAGATTCAAACGGATGGCGACCATCTACCATTTCGACCTTACCTTCATTGTGTAGAGCAGGGGCGGGCAACTCCAGTCCTCAAGGGCCACCAACAGGTCAGGTATTGGGTATATCCCTGCTTCAGCACAGGTGGCTCAAGTTAACAACACTAGGACGCCAAAGCATTTGTGCATAGTGCGCATGCACATGCGCTACGAGGGAGACTGGCGCGTTGCGCTGCAAACAGGTTTGTATTTCCCGCGCGACGGCCCGGTCACGTGAGCAGTTCGCCCAATGAGGGCGAACTATCTCCGTGACGTCACACGCCACGCCTCCCTGTCGCCTCTGCCTGCAGGACAGGAAATATCTCCTGCTGCAGGCGAGTGTGTGCTGCGCTGAGCAGCGCAGAAGCTATTGCGTTCCACTGTGGACGCAGCCTAAGGCCGCGCTTTTAGTCCCCGCGACGTGACGTTGCGTCAAAACAAATTCATTGAATCCGTTGCGTGCGCTTATAGTAGGAGTGACGCGACAGCGCGACGGCCTGGTCGTGATCGCTGGAAGTCAATTCAATTTGATTTTTTTTCAGCGACCGCAGCTTGACGTCAGTGTCGCCGTCGCCGGGACTATAAGCGCGGCCTTAGTGTTGCAGGTAGTAATACCTCTTAAGGGACCAACATAAAAGTTATTCATGCATGCAATTTGAACTTTCATGTATTGACAGAGTGACCTTGGAGGTATTGAATAATCGAGGACAAATATATTTTTATTATTATCTTTTATTTATGTAGCAAGGTAGAAGGAGCGACTCAGTGAGTCAAGACACAGAGTCTAAACAATGACACAGGCTGTCCCCCTGCTGCAGGCTTCCCCCTCACTGTCTGTCCTACGCCGAGGTGTCTGATGCTGTCGCGCCCTGAGACTTCCTCTGACTTCAGCTGACTTACGGCACGCGCTGACGTCAGAGAGACCCTGGCGTGCGTCAGCATCAGACACCTCGGCGTGGGACAGAGAGTGAGGTACAGTCCTGCAGCTGGTTGAGAGCCGGGGCCGGCAGCAACTGCTCTGACCGGCCGACGGGCCCCCCGCAGCCACTCTGCATTCGGAGAGGTAATCGAGGACACATACATGTCCGGTATTACCTTCCATTTTATACTAGATGCATGGGCAAAATACCGGGCTGTCCGGTTCAAAGCCGGACCCCTGGCAACCCTATCTGTAACTGTTACATACGCCCATAGTCGTATCTTCAACTGTCCATGAAATGTCTGTAAATTGAATGTATAACGTCTGTTTATTTAATGTAACCATGTACCTGTCATTATAACGCTGTGCCCAGGGCATACAGTACTTGAAAATGAGAGGCGCCTTTCAATGTCTTACTTCCTGGTAAAATATTTTATAAATAAATAAAATATTCCGCAGCACAGTACAATGTGGGAGGGAAGACCATAACATTGTATGACAAGGGTACATATATGTTAGGACAAACTGAGACAAGCCCCAAGGACTGCCCCAAGGATCTTACAATGTCCACCTGCAAAAAAACTCATGTTGGTGCATTCTAAAATATCACAATGTGGTGAAAACTTTCAGGCTCATAAAAGAAGTTTAATCCCAAATGAATAGAGAGTGCAGTGTTATTACATATTGTTCACCTAATGTTTCTTGCTACAATTCACACACACACACACACACACACACAACACAACACAAAACCAACACACACACACACACACAACACACACACACACACACAACACACACACACACACCACACACACACACACACACACACATACGTCTGCCCCAGACACTCTTTGATAACTGTGTATGCTGCTTCTGATACCAAAGTACACTGTCCATGTAGCAAATTGCTGTCAGTTCTTTGAAAGAAGCAGTGATAATAATGGTTTAATCTCAGTGTTTCAAATCCAAAAAACGCTAAAGCAATTTAACATCTGTCACACTTTCATTCTGCAATGTGCGTTTAGCATCTCATCTCTTAATGTTATTTTGAAATGAGACATGTCACCCTTTTGATATAGCTTTTCTTGCTCTATTTCAACCCCAGACCATGAATATACAGTAGAAATATATGAAACTGCAGTTACTCTGTGGAAATTACTGTGATCGGGTCAAAAAACAGGACCCTGTAATTGAACATGGTCCTTAAGTGCCTAGAGGCTTTTGGTGGCCCTGAATTTTACAGCACAGCGCTGCTTTGTACTACACGTCTGTCTTCATACAGCTTACTATATGTATGTATGTATGTATGTACAGGAGGGCCTCACTAATATGGCGGGTTCCGTTCTGAGGACCCGCCGTAAAGCGAAAATCGTCGGTTAGGTGCGCATGCGCAGACCGGCAATGCGCCTTTCTGCGCATGCGCGACAGAAGGAAACCCCTCCATTCATGTGCATGCGCTATCCCAGGCCAGCCCGTTCTGCGCATGCGCGAACATAGCGGCAACATGGCGGCCCCCTTTCTCGGCACCGCCATATCGGCGGATCGCCGAAAAGTGGAGCGCCGAGAAGCGGGGCCCTGCTGTATGTATTTATGTATAATATCAATCACTCTCTGGGGAAGAAGAGAAAATCCTTGCAAAACTCTTTACATCGTGCTTTAAAAAAAAAAAATGTGGGTGTGAAGACTTTTTTCCCCAACAACCATTCCAGTATAAAGGTAAAATAAAGCCTTTTATATTTCTTCACTTTCTGGGTACCCGTGTTTTTGTTATTTTTTATACTTTGAATTCCACAAGAATGCCCCGCTACATTGTAACAATTCACTTGTTACTTCCGGATTCCGGCGGCACCCGAGGGGGGAGGAGGAAGCTTTCTACATTGCCGCGGACATGCGGCGTCTATCTCTACCGGCGGCGGGACTCGGAGTCTGACGAGTGGGTCTATCATAGGAGGGTAAGCAAGCTTAGTTACCTCCTTTGCCCCTACCCGGTCCCCCTGACTAAACCATTTACAACATATCCGTGGGACTCTGTTTATGTCTTCAATTGGAGGACGGTCGCAGTACCAATCACTCCAGGACTACAACTACCCAAGACGGACCCTGGGACGTAAGTGTTGGTGAGGGCCGCTTCTGCGCATGCGCGGGCCGACGGCCTCATCTGCCAGCACTGACGTCACTTCCATAACCTACTTCCGTCTCCTTGAAAGGCGATTTGTTGCCAGCAAAGAAGTTTCACTTCCTAAAACAGTAAAAATGAATAACAATGGAAAAATGCCGTAGTTATCCTCATCCACCAGAAACCAGGCAAAGAAGACTTCTAGAACTACAAACCAAGCAGTCCATTTCCAATCACTCCAAAGATACTCGCTAATTGGCTGCAACAGACCCTGGCCTTCACCCAGTCTAAAGAAGAAGCAGGATTTTGCAGTAGATGCAACACAATGGACCACGTTCAAGTCGTACAAGAATGTATTTTCCGTGGGTTATGAATATGATCTACCACTCCGTTTAGGATTCGTAACCTCAGTGGTTTTAAATGCATTAAGAAAGGGTATTGAAGAAGCGTACATGGATAGAATAAGAAACATTTCCGAAAAATGCCACGTCAACCGTTAAATTACATAAAGATGAGGAGCAGCAAGGGAGTGCGACACTTGAATGGTTCAAGACATTGAATTGGGAAGCAATTATTATTATTATTTTTAAATCAACGGAGACTACTGGTTCAGAAGATCTTGGAGAACTCGCCGAGGCAAGTAAAAAGATGGGCCTCCATACGAATCTCTGCAAGACCAAAGTGACGTTCAACAAATGTGTCAAGTTAGCAAAGGTTTAAGTAAATGGAATACAAGTTGAAGAAGTTGAAGACTGTCTACCTTGGCCGGCAAGTTACAATGAATGGGAACCTTTTGAATTAAATCATTAGGAGAATTCAAATGGAGCACATTTGGTAGAAATGAGCTAATCTTTCAAGGGAACTTTCCAATATGCCTCAAGGTTAGTGTTCGACCAGTGTATCCTGCCCGGGCTCACGTATGGATATGAAACTTGGACCCTAAATTTGAAGATCATTCAGAAGCTTCAGACAATGCAAAGAAGTATGGAGAGATGCATGCTGGGTATTACCCCAAGAGACAGGGAAAATAATTAATAGGTTCGAAAACCAAACAAGAGTCAGTGACATCACAGGGGTGAAGAAATGAAAATGGCAGTGGGCTGGACATATCGCAAGGAAAAATTACCATAGTTGGACAAAGATAGTACTTGACTGTATTCTAAGGGCAATTAAAAGACCAAGACGACGACCAGAAGTAAGATGACTCTTAGGGTTGCCAGGTGTCCAGTATTGAACTGGACTGTCCTGTATTTGGATACTCTGTCCAGTAAAAAATTAGAGGTAATTCCGGACATGTATGTGTCCGGTATTACCTTTCTGGACATAGTGACCTGACTGGCTTGGGAGGCCGCGGGATTTCCCTTAGTAGGGAAGGAGCAGGGCTGTTGCTAGAAGACTGGGCAGCTTCCTCCATCCTGATTGGCGGCTGCTGGGTGATATCAGGAGCCTGGGGTGGGGCCAAGTAGAGGAGGAAACAGCATGGAGGAATGTGAGTGCCTCTGTCCATCAAGCACGCTGCACCTTTTCACCATCATGTCCAGTATTTTTGGAGAAGCCACCTGGCAGCCTTAAGGTTGAGAGGATGATATCAGAAATTTGTTAGAGCAACGTGGAGAAGAGATACACACACACACAGAAATGTACCCTTAATTGGTGTAGTTTGTCCGAACACTAAATATATCAGTGATAGATAGATAGTATGCTTCTATCTATCTAGATACACTTACACAATGTTCACACGCACTTCATAATCAATAATAATAATACTTTGGATTGCATAGCATGATATATGAGCTGATCAATTGCAGTTTATTTCATATAAGCCAAATAAGCAGAAAATCATTTGGGGATTAATTAAAGCTTCACTGTGCGAACACACAGTGCAAAGAAACTCTAGGCTGCAAAGTAGAAGCTCTAGCAATCTAATTCTGCTGGGCACTGAAGTGTGGCTCCCGTTATAGCATCCATGCTAATTAACTCAGGCAGGTCAAAAGCAGAAACGCCAGGTGAGCCATAGAGTATCACATTGAAGTAACAGTGGGTCAGTGTATAAGTTCATGCTGACACCAGCTATGGAATTACATCAGGCGGCTCTTTCAAAAGGACCAACCAGAACCATCAATCAATGCTTCATGACAATTACACACACAAACAAAAGCTCTAAAGACATTCGAAGGCGGGTTATTTGGATTTCAATCACATTCATGGGTACAAAGTCCAAATCCATTTAATTTATAGGACAGCAATAAATATTATAAGACAGATACGCCAGTGGTCCGAGTCCATCCCTGTGCTGACGTCCAGAGAGGATCTAACTACATGATGTACTGGTATAGAATGATCTGCTTTAAGCACAAGAATACCGTATACCAAAACACCTGGGGTATATAAAGTGTGAACTGCATTACCAGACATAACAGGACAATACTTTACCTCACTCACGCGTATTCCAATACAAACAAACAGCCACTCACCTGTAACAGCAAATCAGTACATTGCTAAAATGCCCTGACTGGCTTTTACTACATAGGTAAACATATTATTATTATAAAAACAGAATGGCCTAAATACAGGTATTCTATATGTGAGGCCATATAAAAGGATCCTCAGAACAAATCGTTGCATAACATTGCTACACTGGAATACCAAGTGCCACCTTTAAGTACATGCAATTGAACAGGCTTTGGCATCACCAGAAGGGTAGGACCGATCCAAGAGACTTCTGCAACGAGAATGTACTGAATACCACAAAGGGCCTCAATAATTACTCGAAGTATTGCTTTCATTTAACTCACTGAACTACTACTGATGTATGTTGTCAACCTACAGGGGGGCTCTGGTACCCTACCGTCAGACATTGGTTATCAGCCTCGGCGTCCACCTAGACTTTGTCAAAGCCCATGGACCAGGCTCCTGGTATTCCAGGTGCATACTGGCGACTGCCTCACTCTTTATGGGCCAGTTGTAATATATAAATTATGCTCTTGGGCTATTGCTCTGAAGTGTTTTAATTGGCTTATCTGGAACATTTTGGACGTTGGGGTTATATTTCCCCCTGGTTCTATATTGTATTAGATCTACTTTTAGCAGATCTGGAACTATTCATTGAGCATGGCTTGCCAGCCCTCAAGTCAAGGACTTTGGATACCTTGAATTTACAATACCACCTATTTTGGGTCTCTGGACAAAGTATCTGCATCCTCTAAAATGACTGTAATGCAATGAATATGTTGCTCGCCATGGGGACGGCGGACGCAAACGTCATTGCTGATTTAGCTTCATGACTCGCTGCCTCCTAAACTATGATGGACACTTGGATTCAAATAGAAATGTCTGGGTCTACATGTACCAGCTATACATTTTGGGATATAACATGGTGCTGCCGATTTCACTATAAGATTGCAGAAATACTATTGGTTCATATGTTTTTTTTGGTCAGGGGCGTAGCATAGACATGTAAGGGCCCCGGGCAAAACAATTCAGAACCCCGTGAATTTAATACTGACTGCTATTTTTTGCTCCCTCACCACCATTCATCTCTCTCATATAACCTCCTCATCTATCCCCATCCCTCACTCATCTCTCACCATCTCTCCCACTCCTCCTCCCCCCATCATAATATCTCCCCCTCTCCTCTCATTCTCCCACTCCCCACTCCCCCCTCTCTCCCCATCATAAACATCTCTCACCCCTCCTCATCAACTCTCCCTTGAACTTATATGTACAAATAGAGCTTTATTGATATCCATTTATAAGGCTCGCACACAAGGACATACCTCGCGTTAGACATATTAAATGGGGCAAAATCATAGTTACTCTGCGCCTTACCCCTGGTAACTCTCACCTACATTGGGGGAGGTACTTATGCTTTCCCCCCTTACTATTGGTTAGATTGCCAATCTCCTGCATAGCATCAATAGTGCCCCATCTCAAGTGCGCCCCTGTTATATAATGTACACCTGTTCACTAATGTAACTATGTATTTGAACCATAGATTATTTGTCATCATAACTCTGTGCCCAGGACTAATTGAAAACGAGAGGTAACTCTCAATGTAGTAGTCCTGGTAAAAATTAATAAAGAAATAAATACAAATCCCAGAAAGAGCGTATATTCCCCTTACTGTGTACTGCAAATTTCGTTCAATGCATATTGGATCGGGAGTTTACTAAGGACCTTCCGTGGGACTGATCAAATTATGCTCCGGAGTACTACTTGAAGTCCTACTAAGAACATGCTCACTCCTTTTCCCAAATGAGAACAATCTTGAGCCATTACTATAGGTGCCAATATATGGTGCACATTCCTTAACTGAAAAAACAATAAACAGGGACAGAACACTCTTAAAGATAAATATCAATACACTTAAACATATTACAGGACTCACGGTGAGGCCTCTGGCAGAACTCGGAGGACGCTTCTAGAATATTGGGGGAGCTATATATACCCTTTCTATATCCCTATGGTGATATCAATGGTCACAAGACATCTAGATCAATGGTGGGGAGGGGCAATACAGAGTGAACACACCGGTTAACTCATTAAGGCCATTACTCAGTTTACACTAATTAGTAGTTCCCAGGAGGGGGCTACAGTCTCCCTTATCGAAACATGATGTCCCCAACAGCCTTACATATACA
Organism: Ascaphus truei; assembly: GCA_036426205.1. Classification (NCBI taxonomy): domain Eukaryota; kingdom Metazoa; phylum Chordata; class Amphibia; order Anura; family Ascaphidae; genus Ascaphus; species Ascaphus truei. Next base: position 9,359,177 of record CM071584.1, read on the forward strand.
ATGGTGTATGTTTCCAATATTTAAACAGTTAATAAATGGTACATACAGCGCATGCATTTCTTTTCCTCTCTGTACATAAGAACCACAATATCAGGCATGATAAAATAATAAAAATAGCACACCGCATATTCAATAGGATACAGTTGTTTCACAGGTTTTAGACTAGGTCAGTGGGTATGTAACATAACACGGATTCTCTATACAGAGGGACTTGCTTCAACCAATAATGGGCAGGTCTGATGTTCTATACACTCCCCCCCCATATTGTCCACATATTCAACCCAATTCTTATGAGTATCTTGGCCTATGAGGCAGATCCACATTAGTTGTGCCACATGATCTTTTTGGTGTCAATGGTCATGATGAGCGATAGTTTTTTCAATCCATTGGCCCCTGAAACATATCAGCATGCCATACCCCCTAAAGCTGTCCCAAACGTTGTCCATACCATCCTGTTGTCTCGCTCTTATCGTGTCAGCGGTATGCAGTATGGGGCCCTCGGATAGAGCCTAAGCTAATGGCTCCTCTTTAGGGCTCTGTCAAGACCATTTGACAAAGACCACTTCGTTGAGGGTTGGTCTATCACCAATAGCCTCCAAAAACTGCTGGGAGGTTCTCATCTTCTGCAGGGATCCAAAAGCCCCCGCCCCACTGGGCACAACCTTACCCCTCTAACCATAGACAAAACCACCAACACACAATTCTTTCCTTTCACAGGAAAAGGGTGGTATCCAAAATACAGTGTCCCCAAGATGCTGTCCGGCACACTTCAGCTAAATTAGGTGCTGCAAACATTATCTCCATGATCTTTGGCTTTTCCGTCGTATCTAGCCACTGTGCTCCACTAGAGACGAAGTCGCTAAGAGCAATCCTCATTTACCTCAGCGCCATTGCTCCCATGGATATCTAAGCCAGAGCATCATTCGTGGCTTATTCCTCTTTGGGGGGTAATTTGTTTGTTTTCTCCCATTAACCGTTTGTGAACATCTAGAGTAGGTTACCTTTTCCGGAGCAGCTCGCCGGTAGTACAGAGGCAGCCCCATCTCAAATCCTGGCAAACGGGATGGCCCAATCCACTGAAACTCCCGCTGTCCACATAGTATAAATGGCACTCAGTACATTCTAGAGATATATAGCTCTCGTATCGATCAGATAGGGCATGCCACATTCACCGCAGCTAGCATGCTGAACGTTCTCCACAAGACACCAGGCAAACATTTCTTTGCAGTTGACCGAAATCCCTCCTGGGATCTCATAGTGGCAGGGACGTCAGGCCAGGCACATTAGTTCCATCTCAAAAGGGGTAGACATGGTGCACTGTATTCGGTTTCGCTTGTTGGCTGAATACGAATAAGATACTGCAATCTGTCAGTCAAGTAGGGGGACATTCAAAGTCGTGGGCCCGTGGTTCAAGTCTTTAGGAGAAAACACAAAGTTCAGGTCAGAATCGCGCTAGAAAAGCTGTGGCTTCGCAAACCTACTTTTCCGTATGTGCTACCTCTTTGCAACACTAGTCCGTCCCCCCTAATTAAAATTATTAGGGGCCGGCCTAGCTCTGGTTCTCTTTGACGGTCATTGGACGGTCCATAACAGGGGTGGCAAACGTTTGTACTGTTTTTTTAAATGTTTTTGGCGGTAAATAAAAAACACAACGCCCCTACATTTGCAGAAACTTTCTGGCGGGAAACTTTGTTCCATTTGTTTCGCTGAAAAAGCACCAGCCGTCGTGGTGGGAAAACATTGCACAACAGTCCGTCGCTTTTGAAAAAACTTTGTAGTCGGGAAAATTGGACCCACTTTCTTCTACAAAATTCTCTTGGCAAGCATTCACGAATGCAAGCCTTAGGGGCCTATTCTGTGAGCTCCGAAGTGGTCAGTGACAAACCCCGCCGTTTGGCACCTTGAGAAGAAGCAGAAGTGAAATCTCAGCAGAAAAAACACCAGTCCTATCGCAAACTGCTTCTTCTAAAAAAACCGCTTTTAAAAAGTGACAAACGCCCGGACTGTAAGCGCTTTAGAAGCGGAAGGACCAGTGGTGGTGCTAACTCCATGCCTGTCTGACTTAAGGTTTTGAGCTCTCAGCCAAAACCCATATTTCAGGTCTCTGGATGTAACGTGCGATATCAATCTTGCCAACCAAGAGTTTTTAGTAGCAGTTTGCAAACGGAGGCTATGTAGAATAGCAGTTTTAGTTAAAAAAAACATTTAATATGCGAGTTGGAGACTTTTGTGACAAACCGATCGAACTGGCAGAGCCGGAGGTGAAACCACTTCTAAAAAAGTATTTAGTCTTTTTTACATTGTTCTGCAGCTTTTTGTGTTTTTATTCTAAGGGGGTTTGGTCGTGGTTACTGAGAAGGAGCGGCTTAGTGAGTAAAGACACTGACTCTACAAACAATGACGTCTGAAATTGAATCAGTGGAAACTGGTTCAACTCTGATGTAATCACATTGTGACCTTGGGCAAGTCACTTTACTCCTCGTACCTCAGCACCGAAACCACAGATGTGTAAGCTACACTGGGCAGGGAAGTGTCTGTAAACATTCCTATGTGCTGCGTACTGTGCCCTGACTGTAAGTGTGATGCTCTTTGTGTCCTATTGGGAGAATGCACTATATGAAATACAGTTATTCATTATTTCAGTGTTCGACAAACCTATACATTTGTCCCGGCCCGGCGAGTGGATGTAACATCGTCGGCCTATTGGCCCAAGCAGCACACATGTGTACTAGGTGGCGAGTAGATTTTTTTGCTTGGCGAGTAGATTTTTTGGTGATTGTCGACCCCACTGATTATTTTTGTGTTTCTTGCATCTTGAGGAAGTCTCCATTGGGGCCACAATGTGATGCTTGGATACAATAAAGAAACATATTGTGTATACTGTAGGGTTTGTATCTACAACATTACAAACACTGTACTGAACGTTGGATGTAAAGTCTTACTTGCATTACTGCAGGATACACCTACGATTGGCTTGTTTGTTTAATATACCTATGCCATCTGACAAATTGGAAACCATTATTGGTCTCTAACGCGATCCCTTAGGTGTTAATACTTCTAGTGTTTACAGTGGTTACTTAATGAATAAAAATTTTTTTTAGTATATGGTACTAAGTAGAGGATCATTAGGGATCTTTCCTCTCTGATCTTACAACGTTATATCCTTGCACACCTACTTAACGCTATTTTGCCCATATGCACTAACATTGCTAATTCACCTTCTCCATCGCTTTTCTTTCACCCTGCGCCCCCTCTCCTCTTACCCGTCTTTTCTGGAATTCACGGTCCGTTTCTTATTTACGACCTCCGTATCCGCATGTGCCCCAATCCTCCATTCTCTTGTACCTGTCTTGTCATGTTGCGGGTTCTTGTGTTTGGGGTGGTGTTGGTATCATTAGTTGCATTCTAGTCCTGATAGCACCTCTTAGATGTAAGTATCTTTGGCTGAGCAGGAATCCCCTCACCCTTTCCTACTTACACACACACACACACACCACACACACACACACAGCACACAACACACACACACACACACACACACACAACACACACACACCCACACACACACACACACACCTTCCAGACAAATCTACTACAAATTAACCATGAGATAGAAGTGCAAAACCAGGACCTGGATGGTTATCATGCAGCGGATACGATATAATCTACCAAGAAAACGCAAGCTGGGCGGGATTGCGTCTATAAAATTCCTATGTGCGGTGCACTATACTGGAATGTGAAGCACTTTGAGAAACGCGCTATTTTAAAGTAAAGTTATTATATATATATATAAAAGTGGATGGCACTTTTAAAATGAGCTACCTGGAGCTCATTCCTGAAAGTGGATGAGCGATTCTACATCGCGTCCTGTTTAATGAGCGGTCGATGGCCCCAAAGTGACACAAATGATCTCCACTGCGTCCTGTTTGTCCCAGAGACCTACGGAATGTGCTTCCTGAAACAGACTAATATCTCAAACCATTTCCCATGTACAAGCTTGTAATTTGTGGACCATGGCATTTTAGCGTATTGGATTTAAGGCCTAGACTTGGAAGCCAACAAGAACTACATTTAATACATTGGGAAGCACACCTTCAAACCCGATTTAGCTTTTATTTGTTTATGGCGCCAACATATACCCCAGCGCAATACAATGTGGCAGGAGGCGGACAATAACAGTGTTATAAAAAAAAGACGATTGAAAAAACGAACAGGCACTAGGAAGCGGTCCATGTTCCCAAGAGCTTACAACCTAGGAAGATGGATAGTGGAAACGTCGTGTTGTGTGGAGGGGGAAGATGGAAGTTGCTTAGCATGGGTTAGCCATCAGGCCTTAACTGCCTATGTGGTTCTAGAATGAAAGACATATGAGAGTGTTGGATAAAAGTTCTGAAAAAGAGAGTGTTTTAGGGAAACTGTTACATTATGTTGGGGGGAGAATCTGATTGTGTGTGGCAGAAAATCCTATAGTTTGGGTGCAGCATAGGAGAAATCTTCGAGGCGAGAGATGACGAGAGAGGATAACGAGAAGATGACGAGGAAGCGATTATGACGAGGAGAAAAGAGAGAGAGATAACAAGAGAGAGAAGGAGAGAGAGAGAGGAGAGAGGAGAAAAAATGACGAGAGAGAGGGAGAGAGATGTGGGAGAGCGAGGGGGTGATAAGGAGGCACAAGAAATCAGAATACAGGTACTCCAATTATGACCATAAATTCGCATTCGTTGTGATAATTGGGAGTGCCTGTTATTCTGATTTGTTTCTTATAAAAGCCACCTTGTTTTCTAAAAGCACCATCCTTTATCGGCAGTACTTGGATATCAGATATATAGATACATGTCTCCGGGGACCCCCTACTTCACCGTTCTGGTCACACAAAAAAAAAGGGTCTGGGAGGTGACTGCTCTTTAAGGCAGCTAAGGTTTTGAGGAAATTATATACATATATTATATACACACCATACACCCACACCACAAAAATTATATATACAGGTACTCATTCTTTGCAATAGAAAAGTGAAAAGTTAAGAATCAGTATAGAAAGCACGATATGGCTGTGAGGATCAATAAATAATGTGTATTTCAATCTGAATAAGGGGACTGCTGCTTTATCTGAATATGGAAAACGAGGCCTAAAGCATCTTTGGTACGCTGCAAAGAAGTTACCATGGCAACCAGTCATGCAGTTGGATGCATGATGGGATGGAGGCATTCAATGTGTAAAGTAAACTGTGTGCTTCAGCAACTCGTAATTAAATCGGGCCAAAGCGTCGGGGGTCCCCGAGAGTGGTCGGCGTCCGCCATTTAGGACCCACCTTCGGTTTCACTTAAAAATGGGGTCATGTTGTTTCTGCATTGTGAGTTTATTATTTATTTAAAATATGTTACAGGAAGTAAACATTGGAGTTACCTCTCGTTTCAAGTAGTCCTGGGCAAGAGTTAAGACAAATAATACATGGTTACAAATAGTACATAAATGAAACAGGGATAACATTATATACAAGACATTGCATGCACAGTTAAGATAATAAATATTATGTGCGTATGAAACAGTTACAGACCAGATTAAATGTGTGACAGCCTTAGATTTGAAGAACTAATGATGATATGACGTTGTCTTGCAATAATTCTTGGATGGGGCTACAGAATAGGACGGAAAGTTCCGTCCACCGGCTTTGCGAAGTTTCAACTCTGGGCAACACCTGGCTACGGCGCTGGGGTTAGCCACCTTATAGCCCGTGGTTAGACTGTTTAATTCACACTGTTTTTGCAAGACAGACTGGTTTTTAGCCAGTTTCATAGTATCAAATAGCATCTCAAGGAAAAAATCAGCAACTTTTCATTAAAACGTCATTTTGTGGTCCAGAACCCCAAAATCTTGCCGATTTTTGTTTTTGGCTGGAGGTTGACATATGTCAAAAGTAGTCAGGGTTACATAGTAACAAATAAATAAATATGGCACCCGGATCAGACAGCCCTGGTAAAACTTTTACTGTTGACAACATTCTGTATTTGTTAGCAAACATTATCATTATGTTCCATCAATTTATCATGCAAAGTTTTTCCCTTCAACGCTCTCGCCATGGTTCTCGTTCACAGAGTTTGGTCAACGCTGCACGATTATTACATTGCTCTGCTGGAAACCTACATTTTAGGGGTTGTCTTCAAGGGAAAAGGAAGTTTAATCAGGCAGAACTGTTCCTATTCCTTGTTGATAGCAACCGCAGGACATGAATCATTATGTACAAGTAACACCAAGTGGACCTTGATTAATATCCAAAATTAACTTAGCTGTATTTCTGCTATGTTTCATGTACGTTAACACCAGCTATGGTGTTGCAGATTACCCCTATCCTTGCAGAGCAATGCGCGTGCGGGCCATCAGCCATTGAATGGGGTAAGACACACACCCACACACACATACACTATTCCTCAGGTCTCCACAACCCCTCCTCTAGATTGTAAGCTCCTGGGGGCCGTGGCATCCTTCTCTTGCCTCAGATCGTCTTAACACATACAGTATGTACTCATCGCACTATGTTATTGTCCTCCCTCCCACATTGTACAGAGACTGCAGAATATGCAGGCGCCATGCAGAAGGTAAGAATAACGAAGACCCAGGAATTCACAGCCCTCGAAAAACATATTGGGTCCATTTATGGTTTTTTGCTATTTTCCGGTTCTTAAAAGATTCATTCTTATGCGCGAGTCAAGAAGAACAGCCGAGATTCTCTGTGAAGAGCGAGTAACAGAGCAATTGGTAAATGGATACAGCCGACAAAAGCTGGATTTCTCAGTAAATATGTCAACGAATGAGCATTTTGTTGGCAAATGCATCAATTCCGTATGAAAAAAGGCAAATATAAAAACAGACAGTGAGGCCTTCCCATTTTGTACTAAGCCAATTTCATTTTACTGGAGAGTTGGAAAGAGTCCCATTTTCAATTCAATACATTTGTTGCACTTATTCATCGTACGTCAAGAAATATCTTGTAATTAGTTATACTGTACCAGGGGTGCGCACAGACTTCCCCCTCGCCACACCCTCCTGCTCTCCTCCCTGTTGGCTCCGGCGTAAATGACGACAAGTGGGGTTGTGGACGTCTCGTTGCCATGGCAACGGGATGCCAGGTTACCATGCCCACGTGTCGCTGAAAGCCACGTTAAGGTTAGTTACAGAGGCCTGCTATTGTCCCCCGATATTTAATTAAATGCCTTGGGGGAGAGCGCGGGACCTCAGTAACTGCCGCGCCCCCCCCCAAAAAAAAAAAAACTTGCACCCAGTTTACGCATACCTGAGTTATAAAATAAAATATACACAAGTGACGTGCTCAAAAGAAGAAGCGCGGTACTGTGCCTCAATTTCAAAAAAACATTAAAGCGTTCAACAACGGGACAAAGCTTTCTACGTCTCTTTTTACAGACTTTGATGCCCATTGGCAGCAAAAAAAAAAAAAAAAGTTGAAAAAGGAAGGAAACAGTGTTGTTTAATGAAAATATATATATACATATTTTTATTTATTTTTATCATTATCGTGAAAACTGTGGTTTGGAAATACAGTAACAGTACTCTGGGAATGTAATAAATAAAGCAGAGGTACTGCTATACCCATCAAACTTCCATCACCGCACACAAAGAAGCAATGCCTTCAGGGGGGCTCGATATAAATCAGGTTGTGGTAGAGTACTGCACTTAGTGAGAAGCATTCTTTATTTCTAGTGAACGTGCTACATTTTTATGTGTACCGGTGCTTGTTAATCATGCTTACAAATCACTAGGAGCTGTTGAGCCTATGCCCCTATTTAAAGCCGCAGGTCTGCACTGACCACTTACTGTTGGCATTTTATTCTTTTTACTTACTTTAAGAGATCTGTCTTGCCCTTTCCAACACGGTTTTTATTTTTGATTTATTTGAAATATGATGCTACGGTTGGGAGATTAGGTTTCTGAAATATTAAAGACCGGTAGGTTAAAATGGAGCTCTCTCCCCCCAGAGCCAACTAGAGATTTCCAGGTAAACTCAAAAGTAAGAGATGAAGAATAAGCATTCGTGTAACACTAGAAAGAGGGCTCTGCTCTTCCGCTCCCCTGCCAAGGTAAATCGCATTCAACGTAGACCACGCGCAGAACGAAATCTACCGTGGAAAATGAATAGAAAGACATGGATATAGCACTACAACAGGGGGCCCCAATAGTGCCAGGGACTGTGATGTGGGGGCTTTGTAATGGTCACCCACATGGTTAAAGTACATATTCAAATGGACAACTACTGGAAGTGCATGCTGGAAGAGCTTGCAAGCAGGCCAACTAGCACGGTCAATAAATTCAGCAGCTACCGCAGCTCATCAGCTGCAGTGCCCTGCCACCCAGTGTCCCATTCATGAACTGCAACTAGAAACCGGACTACTTATACAACGGATCTTCACATTGTGTGGGTGTGTGTAAAAAAACAACACACCACAACACACCACAACACACCACAACACACCACACACACCACACACACCACACACACCACCACACACCCCCACACACCCCACACACCCCACACACCCCAACACACACACCACACACACACACACACACACACACACACACACACACACACAATGGGTGGGAAGATTAGTTGAAATGTGTGTTTGTGAGAGAGTTGCACTATTAAAAATGTTGAATGTTAAATATTTTTTGCAATATTGCTTTTAGCATGGATTTCCTACTTGTGTTTGTGGTTATAGAGATATAGGCGCGATGTTGAAAGCACTGAAAACTAGGAGTAAGGTAACAGTGGCATAGCTAGAAATGTGCAGGCCACCGGGCACAAACAATTCAGGGCCACTCATGTTCTTCATTCTCTGCGCTTCTCCTTCTCTCTCTCTGTCTTTCCCTCGTATGTATTTCTCTCTTGTACTTCATTTCTTTGTGTCTCTTCCTCTTTCTATCCTTTGTTTTTGCCCCTGTGATTTAACCCTTCCCCTCCCTCTCACCTTTCCCACCCTGTACTCTCAGGCTGCAGCTCCAGCCCCGCGCTGCACACTGAGGCCCGCCCCTGACCTAAAGCCCGGCCCACACTATGGAGGCTCTGCAGAGGAAGGAATTCCCCTTTGTCCTCTACTGCATCTCAGGGCAAAGCCCCCTGACACCAGGCCCCGCCCCACCTGCAGAGGAAGGGATTTCCCCTCTGCGAATGATCTAAGGGGAAGAGAGGGGGGGGAGGAGGAGGGGGGGGGGGGGGGGAGGAGGAGGGGGGGGGAGGGAGGAGGGGGGGGAGGGGGGGAGGAGGAGAGAGAGGGTGGGGGGGGGAGGAGGAGGGGGGGAGGGGGGAGGAGGAGTGGGGGGGGAGGGGGGGAGGAGGAGGGGGGGGAGGAGGAGGGGGGAGGGGGAAGGGGGAGGGAGGGGGGGAGGAGAGGGGGGGGAGGGGAATGAGGGGGGGAGGAGAGGGGGGGGAGGAGAGGGGGGGGGGAGGAGAGGGGGGGGGGAGGGGGGAGGGGAGGGGAGAGGGAGGGGAGGGGGGAGGGGAGGAGGAGGAGGGGAGGGGAAAGGGGGGGGGGGGGGTGGGGGGGGGAAGGGGGGGGGAAGGGGGGAGGAGGAGAGGGGGAAAGGGGGGGGGGGGAGGAGGAGGGGGAGGGGGGGGGGAAGGGGGGCAGGGGAGAGCGGGGACCCAAGAGCACTGGCCCCCCGGGTTTGCCTGGTCTATGCTACGCCAATGGGAAGCTAAACTAGTCTCCATAGCTACTTATTGGCCGGGGTCCACAAAGCTCTTGTCACATGCACTTTATGTGACAATCTAACTAAACGTCAGTTAACACGTACAGTGCATCTTCAAAGGACAGCATCATATTTTTCTCCTGTAAAGAGCAGGGTGTTAGTGATATGCAAAATGAGGAATTATTATACCATTGCATATCCACTAGTCTGTTAGTTTAAGGGGGGCTTTATGATACATTATTAAGTGTTATACCTCTAAACTCGACGTTACCCGATCCAGACATTGAAATAGTTAGATATTGATGAAACATACATAGCATTATTTCCCTCTCCTCTCTTTCTCCACTAGAGTTAAAAACCCTATCTGGATGGGAGTTAATGCTAACACATAATAACATTGTTTTTTGGTCGAAAACGCAACTTTATGCTACAACAACATGTGTAAGCCTAGGATAATGAGAGTAGAACGTCCATTGTTTTGCATATAATAGTTTGAGGATACAGGTTAACCTCAGGAAATATAACATCCATTCTGTCAAGTGTGTGAGTCCTGGATTTAACAGGATTTGTAGAATTAGACCATAGAGTTTCTGTGATTATAGGGGATTGAATGAAAGGTGTCGGTGGTGTCTGTGTGTCTGTGTGTCTGGTGGTCTGTGTGTTTGTGTTGTGTGTATTGTGTGTGTGTGTGTGTGTGTGTGTGTGGTGTGTGTGTATGTTGTGTCTGTTGTGGTGTATGTGGTACTGTGTGTGTGTCTGTGTTGTGTTGTGTTGTGTCTGTGTTGTGGTGTGTGTATGTGTTATGGGTTGTAGGTGCAGTGTGTGTATGTATGCGTGTGTCTGCTGTATGTGTATGTGGTGTTGTAGTGTATGTGTATGTGTGTGTATTGTCTGTATGTGTGGGGTGTGTAGGTGTGTATGTGATGTACTGTGTGTGTGTGTGGTTGTTGTATGTCTGGTGTCTATTGTGTGTGGTGTATGTGTGTGTGTTGTGGGTTGTAGTGTGTGTATGTGGTGTGTGTTGTATGTGTGTGTGTGTATGTGTGTGTGTACTGTATGTGTGTGTGTCTTGTGTGTGTGTGTATTGGTGTGTGTTGCTGTTTGGTGTATTAGGTGTGTTGTGTGTGTATGTTGTTGTGTGTATGTATGTCTGTGTGGTGTATTGTGTGGTGTCTGTCTGTGTGTATGTATGGTTGTATGTTGGTATGTTGTGGTATGTGTGTATGTTGTTGTGGTGTGTATGTGTGTGTCTGTTTGTGTCTGTGGTGATGTGTCTTGTGTTGGTCTGTTTGTGTGTGTCTGTGTGTGTATGTATGTATGTGTGTCGTGTGGTGTGGTGTGTCTGTGTGTGTGTCTGTGTGTGTGTGTGTTGTCTGTGTGTGTGTGTCTGGGGTGTGTCTGTTCTGTGTGTGTGTGTCTGGTGTGTGTGTGATGTGGTGTGTGTGTGTCTGTTGTGTCTGTGTGTGTCTGTCTGTTTGTGGTGTATCTGTTTGTGTGTGGTGTATGTGTGTGTGTGTTGTTCTGTGGGTGTGTGTGTTGTTGTGTGTTGTGTGTGTGTCTGTCTGTGGGTGTGTTGTGTCGATCTGTGGTGTGTGCTGTCGGTTGTGTTGTCTGTCTGTCTGTGTGTGTCTGTCTGGTGTGTGTCGGTGTGTGGGTCGGGTGTGTGTGTACTCTGTGTGTTGTGGTGGCTGTGTGTGTGTCTGTGTCTGGTGTGGGCTGTGTGTATGTGGCTGTGGGGTGGTCTGGATGTTATATTTCCTGAGGTTAACCTGTATCCTCAAAGCTAATTATATGCAAAAGCAATGGACGTTCTACATCTCATTATCCTAGGCTTAACATCATGTTGTTGTAGCATAAAGTTGCGTTTTCGACCAAAAAACAGATGTTAAGTATGTGTTAGCATTACTCCCATCCAGATAGGGTTTTTAACTCTAGTGGAGAAAGAGAGGAGAGGGAAATAATGCTATGTATGTTGCATCATATCTAACTATTTCAATGTCTGGATGCGGGTAACGTCGAGTTTAGGTATAACTTAAATAATGTATCATAAAGCCCCACATTAAACTAACAGACTAGTGGATATGCAATGGTATAATAATTCCTCATTTGCATATCACTAACACCCTGCTCTTTACAGGAGAAAATATGATGCTGTCCTTTGAAGATGCACTGTACGTGTTAACTTGACGTTTAGTTAGATTGTCACATAAAGTGACTTGACAGAGCTTTGTGGACCCCGGCCAATAAGTAGCTATGAGAGCTAGTTAGCTTACCATGGGCGTAGCTATAGACCAGGCAAAGCCCGGGGGCCAGTGCTCTTGGGTGCCCCGCTCTCCCCTCCCCCCCTTCCCCCCCCCCTCCCCCTCTCTCCTCCCCCCCCTTCCCTCCTCCCCCTCTCCTCCTCCCCCCCTTCCCCCCCTTCCCTCCCCCCCCCCCCCCCCCCCTCCTTTTCCCCCTCCCCTCCTCCTCCTCCCCTCCCCCCCTCCCCCCCCTCTCCTCCTCCCCTCCCCCCTCCCCCCCCCCTCCTCCTCCCCCCCCCCTCTCCTCTCCCCCCCTCTCCTCCCCCCCATCATTCCCCTCCCCCCCCTCTCCTCCCCCCCTCCCTTCCCCCTCCTCCTCCCCCCATCCTCCTCCCCCCCCTCCTCCTCCCCCCCCTCCTCCCCCCCTCCTCCTCCCCCCCTCGCCCCCCTCCTCCGTCCCCCGCCCCACCCCTCTCTCCTCCTCCCCCCCCTCCCCCCCCCCTCCTCTCCCCCCCCCCCTCCTCCCCCCGCCCCTCCCCCCTCCTCCTCCCCCCCCTCTTTTCTTTCCCACTTATGATTCCTTATTTCTTGCAGAGGGGAAATCCCTTCCTCTGCAGGTGGGCGGGGCCTGTGTCAGGGGGCTGTGCCCTGAGATGCAGTAGGAGGACAAAGGGGAAATTCCTTCCTCTGCAGAGCCTCCATAGGTGGGCCGGGCTTAGGTCAGGGGGCAGGGCCTCAAGTAGTGCAGCGCGGGGCTGGAGCTGCAGCCTGAGAGACAGGGTGGGAAAGGTGAGAGGGAGGGGAAGGGTTAAATCACAGGGGCAAAAACAAAGGATAGGAAAGGAGGAAGAGACACAAAGAAAATGAAGTACAAGAGAGAAATACATACGAGGGAAAAGAGAGAGAGAGAGAAGGAGAGAGCGCAGAGAATGAGAGAGACATGAGGAGGCCCTGAATTGTTGTGCCCGGTGGCCTGCACATGTCTAGCTATGCCACTGTACCTTACTCCTAGTTTCAGTGCTTTCAACAGCGCGCCTATATCTCTAATAACCAGCAAACATCAAGTAGGAAATCCATGCTAAAGCAATATTGCAAAAAATATTTAACATTCACACTTTTTATAGTGCATACTCTCTCACAAACACACATTTCAACTAATCTTCCCACCCATTGTGTGTGTGTGTGTGTGTGTGTGTGTGTGTGTGTGTGTGTGTTGTGTGGTGTGTGTGGGGTGTGTGGGGTGTGTGGGGTGTGTGGGGTGTGTGGGGTGTGTGTGGTGTGTGTGGTGTGTGTGGTGTGTGTGGTGTGTGTGGTGTGTGTGGTGTGTGTGTGTGTGTACACACACACACAATGTTATGAAGATCCGTTAGTATAAGTAGTCCGGTTTCTAGTTGCAGTTCATGAAATGGGACACTGGGTGGCAGGGCACTGCAGCTGATGAGCTGCGGTAGCTGCTGAATTTATTGACCGTGCTAGTTGGCCTGCTTGCAAGCTCTTCCAGCATGCACTTCCAGTAGTTGGCCATTTGATATTGTACTTTAACCATGTGGGTGACCAATTACAAAGCCACCACATCACAGTCCCTGGCACTATTGGGGCCCCCTGTTGTAGTGGCTATACCATGGTCTTTCTATTCATTTTCACGGGGAGATTTCGTTCTGCGCGTGTCTACGTTGAATGCGATTTACCTGGCAGGGGAGCGGAAGAGGCAGAGCCCTCTTTCTAGTGTTAACACGAATGCTTATTCTTCATCTCTTACTTTTGAGGTTACCATGGAAATCTCTAGTTGGCTCTGGGGGGAGAGAGCTCCATTTTAACCTCCCGGTCTTTTAATATTTCAGAAACCTAAATCTCCCAAACGTAGCATCATATTTCAAATAAATCAAAAATAAAAACCGTGTTGGAAAGGGCAAGAACAGATCTCTTAAAGTAAGTAAAAAGAAATAAAATGCCAACAAGTAAGTGGTCAGTGCAGAACTGCGGCTTTAAATAGGGGGCATAGGCTCAACAGCTCCTAGTGATTTGTAGCATGATTTACAAGCACCGGTACACATAAAAATGTAGCACGTTCACTAAGAATAAGAAGAATGCTTCTCACTATATGTGCAGTACTCCACCACACCTGATTTATCGGAGCCCCCCTGAAGGCATTGCTTCTTTGTGTGCGGTGATGGAAGTTTGATGGGTATACGCAGTACCGCTGCTTATTTATTTACATTCCCAGAGTACTGTTACTGTATTTCCAAACCTACAGTTTCACGATAATGATAAAAATAAAATAAAAATATGTATATATATATTTTCATTAAACACTGTTTCCTTCCTTTTTCAACTTTTTTTTTTTTTTTGCTGCCAATGGGGCATCAAAGTCTGTAAAAAGAGACGTAGAAAGCTTTGTCCCGTTGTTGAACAGCTTTAATGTTTTTTTGAAATTGAGGCACAGTACCGCTGCTTCTTTTGAGCACGTCACTTGTGTATATTTATTTTATAACTCAGGTATGCGTAAACTGGGGTGCAAGATTTTTTTTTTGTGGGGGGGGGGCGCGGCAGTTACTGAGGTCCCGCGCTCTCCCCCAAGGCATTTAAATTAAATATCGGGGGACAGAGCAAGGCCTCTGTAACTAACTTAACGTGGCTTGCAGCGACACGTGGTCATGGTAACCTGGCATCCCGTTGCCATGGCAACGAGACGTCACAAGACCCCACTGCGTCATTTTACGCCGGAGCCAAGCAGGGGAGGAGAGCAGGAAGGGGTGGCGGAGGGGGTAAAGTCTGCGCACCCCTGGTACAGTATAACTAATTACAAGATTATTTCTTGACGTACGATGAAATAAGTGCAACAAATGTATTGAATTGAAAATGGGACTCTTTCCAACTCTCCAGTAAAATGAAATTGGCTTAGTACAAGAGATGGGAAGGCCTCACTGTCTGTTTTATATTTGCCTTTTCATACGGAATTGATGCATTTGCCAACAAAATGCTTCATTCGTTGACATATTTACTGAGAAATCCAGCTTTTGTCGGCTGTATCCATTTACCAAATTGCTCTGTTACTCGCTCTTCACAAGAGAATCTCGGCTGCTTCTTTGACTCGCGCATAAGAATGAATCCTTTTAAGAACCGGAAAATAGCAAAAACCAATAAATGGACCCAATATGTTTTACGAGGGCTGTGAATTCCTGGGTCTTCGTTATTCTTACCTTCTGCATGGCGCCTGCATATTCTGCAGCTCTGTACAATGTGGGAGGGAGGACAATAACATAGTGCGATGAGTACATACTGTATGTGTTAAGACGAACTGAGGCAAGAGGAAGGATGCCACTGCCCCAAGGAGCTTACAATCTAGAAGGAGGGTTGTGGAGACCTGAGGAATAGTGTATGTGTGTGTGTGTGTGTGTCTTAACCCCATTCAATGGCTGATGGGCCCGCACGCGCATTGCTCTGCAAGGATAGGGGTAATCTGCAACACCATAGCTGGTGTTAACGTACATGAAACATAGCAGATATACAGCTAAGTTAATTTTGGAATATTAATCAAGGTCCACTTGGTGTTACTTTGTACATAATGATTCATGTCCTGCGGTTGCTATACAACAAGGAAATAGGAACAGTTCTGCCTGATTAAACTTCCATTTCCCTTGAAGACAACCCCTAAATGTAGGTTTCCAGCAGGAGCAATGTAATAATCGTGCAGCGTTGACCATAACTCTGTGAACGAGAACCATATGGCGAAGAGACGTTGAAGGGAAAACTTTGCATGATAAATTGATGGAACATAATGATAATGTTTGCTAACAAATACAGAATGTGTCAACAGTATAAAGTTTTACCAGGGCTGTCTATCCGGGTGCCATTATTTATTTATTTGTTACTATGTAACACTGACGTACATTGACATATGTCAACCTCCAGCCAAAAACAAAAATCGGCAAGATTTTGGGGTTCTGGACCACAAAATGACGTTTTAAATGGAAAAGTGCTGATTTTTATCCGTGAGATGCTATTTGATACTATGAAACTGGCTAAAAACCAGTCTGTCTTGCAGAAAATCAGTGTGAATTAACAGGTCTACACACGGGCTATAAGGTGGCTAACCCCAGCGACGTAGCCAGGTGTTGCCCAGAGGTTGGAAACTTCGCAAAGCCGGTGGACGGAACTTTCCGTCCTATTCTGTAGCCCCATCCAAGAATTATTGCAAGACAACGTCATATCATCATTAAGTTCTTTCAAATCTAAGGCTGTCACACATTTTAATCTGGTCTGTAACTGTTTCATACGCACATAATATTTATTATCTTTAACTGTGCATGCAATGTCTTGTATATAATGTATACCCTGTTCATTTATGTAACTATTTGTAACCATGTATTATTTGTCTTAACTCTGTGCCCAGGACATACTTGAAAACGAGAGGTAACTCTCAATGTATTACTTCCTGGTAACATATTTTATAAATAAATAAATAAACTCACAATGCAGAAACACAATGACCCATTTTTAAGTGAAACCGAAGGTGGGTAACTAAGATGGCGGAACGCCGTACCACTCGGGGACCCCGACGCTTTGGCCCGATTTAATTACGAGTTGCTGAAGCACACAGTTTACTTTACACATTGAATGCCTCCATCCTATACATGCATCCAACTGCATGACTGGTTGCCATGGTAACTTCTTTGCAGCGTACCAAAGATGCTTTAGGCCTGCGTTTTCCATATTCAGATAAAGCAGCAGTCCCCTTATTCAGATTGAAAATACACATTATTTATTGATCCTCACAAGCCATATCGTGCTTTCTATACTGATTCTTAACTTTCACTTTTCTATTGGCACAGAATGATGTACCGTATATATAATTTTGTGTGTGTGTGTGTATGTGTGTATATATATATATGTATATAATTTCCTCAAAACCTTAGCTGCCTTAAAGAAGCAGTCACCTCCCAGACCCTTTTTTTTGTGTGACCAGAACGTGAAGTAGGGGGTCCCCGGAGACATGTATCTATATATCTGATATACTCAAGTACTGCCGATAAAGGATGGGTGCATTGTAGAAAACAAGGTGGCTATGTATAAGAAACAAATCAGAATAACAGGCACTCCAATTATCACACGAATGCAGAATTTATTGGTCAGATAATTGGAGTACCTGTTATTCTGATTTCTGTGCCTCCTTATCACCCCCTCGCTCTCCCACATCTCTCTCCCTCTCTCTCGTCATTTTTTCTCTCTCTCCTCTCTCTCTTCCCTTCTCTCTCTTGTTATCTCTCTCTTTCTCTCTCGTCATATCGCTCTCTCGTCATCTCTCGTTATCCTCTCTCGTCATCTCTCGCCTCGAAGATTTCTCCTATGCTGCACCCAAACTATAGGATTTTCTGCCACACACAATCAGATTCTCCCCCACCATACATAAATGTAACAGTTCCCTAAAACACTCTCTTTTTCAAGAACTTTTATCCAACACTCTCCATATGTCTTTCATTCTAGAACCACATAGGCAGTTAATGGCCTGATGGCTAAACCCATGCTAAGCAACGTTCCATGCTTCCCCCTCCCAACACGCACACGTTTCCACTATCCATCTTCCTAGGTTGTAAGCTCCGTGGGAACATGGACCGCCTTCCTAGTGCCTGTTCGTTTCATCGTCTTTTTTTTTATACACTGTTATTGTCCTCCCTGCCACATTGTATTGCGCTGGGGTATATGTTGGCGCCATACAAATAAAAGCTAAAATCGGGTTTGAAGGTGCTTCCCAATGTATTAAATGTAGTTCTTGTTGGCTTTCCAAGTCTAGGCCTTAAATCCATATACGCTAAAATGCCATGGTCACAAATTACAAGCTTGTACATTGGAAATGGTTGAGATCATTAGTCTGTTTCAGGAAGCACATTCCGTAGGTCTCTGGGCAAACAGGACGCAGTGGAGATCATTTGTCACTTTGGGGCCATCGACCGATCAGTAAACAGGACGCGATGTAGAATCGCTCATCACTTTCAGGAATGAAGCTCCAGGTAGCTCATTTTAAAAGTGCCATCCACTTTTATATATATATATAATAACTTTACTTTAAATAGCGCGTTTCTCAAAGTGCTTCACAATTCCAGTATAGTGCACAGCACATAGGAATTTTATAGACGCAATCCCGGCCCAGCTGCGTTTTCTTGGTAGATTATATCGTATCCGCTGCATGATAACCATCCAGTCCTGGTTTTGCATTCTATCTCATGGTTAATTTGTAGTAGATTTGTCGGGAAGGTGTGTGTGTGTGTGTGTGTGTGTGTGTGTGTGTGTGTTGGGGTGTGTTTGTTTTGTGTGTTGGTGTGTGTGTGTGTGTGTGTGTGTGTGTGTGTGTAAGTAGGAAAGGGTGAGGGGATTCCTCGCTCAGCAAAAGATAATTACAATCTAAAGAGGTGCTATCAGGGATAATAACGTATGTATAGATCAGAGAGGAAAGATCCCTAAATGATGCACTCTACTTAGCTAATCAATATAATAAAAAAAATTTTTTATTCAATATAAAGTAACCACTGTAAACACTAGAAGTGATTAAAACCTAAAGGGATGCGCAGTGAGAGACCAAATATATAGGTTTCTCAATTTGTCAGATGGCATAGGTATATTAACCCCAAACAAGCCAAATCTGCTAGGTGTATCCTGCAGTAAATGCAAGGTATGAGATTTACATCCAAACGTTCAGTACAGTGTTTGTAATGTTGTAGATACAAACCCCTACAGTATACACAATATGTTTCTTTATTGTAATCCAAGCATCAACATTGTGGCCCCCAATGGAGACTTTCTCAAGATGCAGGAAACACAAAAATAATCAGTGGTCGACAAATCACCAAAAAATCTACTCGCCAAGCAAAAAAAATCTACTCGCCACCTAGTACCACATGTGTGCTGCTTGGGCCAATAGGAGCTCGCCACGATGTTAAATCCACTCGCCCGGGGCGAGCAAATGTATAGGTTTGTCGAACACTGAAAATAATGAATAACTGTATTTCATATAGTGCATTTCTCCCAATAGGACACAAAGAGCATCACACTTACAGTACAGGGCACAGTACGCAGCACATAGGAATGTTACAGACACAGTCCCTGCCCAGGTGAGCTTACAATCTGTGGTTTCGGTGCTTGAGGTACAGGGAGATAAAGTGACTTGCCCAAGGTCACAATGTGATTACATCAGGAGTTGAACCAGGTTCCACTGATTCAATTTCAGCGTCATTGTTTGTAGAGTCAGTGTCTTTACTCACTAAGCCGCTCCTTCTCAGTAACCACGACCAAACCCCCTTAGAATAAAAACACAAAAAGCCTGCAAGAACAATGTAAAAAAGACTAAAATACTTTTTTAGAAGTGGTTTCACTCCGGCTCTGCCAGTTCGATCGGTTTGTCACAAAAGTCTCCAACTCGCATATTTTAAAATGTTTTTTTTTAACTAAAACTGCTATTCTAGTAGCTCCGTTATGCAAACTGCTACTAAAAAACTCATGGTTGGCAAGATTGATATCGCACGTTACATCCAGAGCCTGAAATATGGGTTTGGCTGAGAGCTCAAAACCCTTAAGTCAGACTGGCATGGAGTTAGCACCACCACTGGTCATTCCGCTTCTAAAGCGCTTACAGTCCGGGCGGTTTGTCACTTTTTATAGAAGCGGTTTTTAGAAGAAGCAGTTTGCGATAGAGACTGGTGTTTTTTCTGAGATTTCATTCTGCTTCTTCTCAAGGTGCCAAACTGCGGGGTTTGTCACTGACCACTTCGGAGCTACGAGAATAGGCCCCTAAGGCTTGCATTCGTGAATGTCTTGCCAAGAGAATTTTGTAGAAGAAAGTGGGTCCAATTTTCCCGCTACAAAGAGTTTTCAAAAGCGACGGGGACTGTTGTGCAAATGTTTCCCACCACGACGGCTGGTGCTTTTTCAGCAGAAACAAATGGAACAAAGTTTCCCGCCAAGAAAGTTTTCTGCAAATGTAAGGGGCGTTGTGTTTTTTATTTTACCGCCAAAAGAACATTTAAAAAAACAGGTACAAACGTATGGCCACCCCTAGTTAGGACCGTCCAATGACCGTCAAAGAGAACCAGAGCTAGGCCGGCCCCTAATAATTTCAATTAGGGGGGGGACGGGACTAGTGTTGCAAAGAGGTAAGCACATACGGAAAAGTAGGTTGCGAAGCCACAGCTTTCTACGCGAGTGCTGACCTGAACTTTGTGTTTCTCCTAAAGACTTGAACCACGGGCCACGACTTTGAATGTCCCTACTTGACTGGACAGATTGCAGTATCTTATTCGTATTCAGCCAAAAGCGAAACCGAATACAGTGCACCATATCTAACCCATTTTGAGATGGAACCTAATGTGCCTGGCCTGACAGTCCTGCACTATGAGATCCCAGGAGGGATTTCGGTCAACTGCAAAGAAATGTTTGCCGGTGTCTGTGTGGAGAACGTTCGAGCACTGCTAGCTGCGGTGAATGTGGCATGCCCTATCTGAAGGATACGAGAGCTATATATCTCTAGAATGTACTGAGTGCCATTTATACTATGTTGGACAGCGGGAGTTTCAGTGGGATGGCCATCCCGTTTGCCAGGAGTTGAGATGGGGCTGCCTCTGTACTACCGGCGAGCTGCTCCGGAAAAGTGTAACCTACTCTAGATGTTCACAAACGGGTGGATGGGAGAAAACAAACAAATTATCCCCCAAAGAGGAATAAGCCACGAAAGATGCTCTGGCTGAGATATCCATGGGAGCAATGGCGCTGGAGGTAAATGAGGATGGCTTAGCGACTTCGTCTCTAGTGGAGCACAGTGCTAGATACTACGGAAAAGCCAAAGATCAGTGAGATAATGTTGCAGCACCTAAGTTAGCTGAAGTGTGCCGAGATCAGCATCTTTGGGGACAACTGTATTGTGGATACCACCCTTTTCCTGTGAAAGGAAAGAATTGTGTGTTGGTGGTTTGTCTATGGTTAGAGGGGGTAAGGTTGTGCACAGGTGGGGCGGGGGACTTTTGGATCCCTGCAGAAGATGAGAACCTCCCAGCAGTTTTTGGAGGCTATTGGTGATAGACCAACCCTCAACGAAGATGGTCTTGTCAAAATGGTCTTGACAGAGCCCATAAAGAGGAGCCATTAGCTTAGGCTCTATCCGAGGGCCCCATACTGCATACCGCTGACACGATAGAGCCGAGACAACAGGATGGTATGGACAACGTTTGGGACACTTTAGGGGGTATGGACATTGCTGATATGTTTCAGGGGCCAGTGGATTGAAAAAACTATCGCTCATCATGACCATTGACACCAGAAAAGATCATGTGGCACAACTAATGTGGATCTGCCTCATAGGCCAAGATACTCATAAGAATTGGGTTGAATATGTGGACAATATGGGGGGGGGGAGTGTATAGAACATCAGGACCTGCCCATTATTGGTGAAGCAAGTCCCTCTGATATAGAGATCCGTGTTATGTTACATACCCACTGACCTAGTCTAAAAACCTGTGAAACAAAACTGTATCCTATTGAATATGCAGGTGTGCTATTTTTATTATTTTATCATGCCTGATATTGTGGTTCTTATGTACAGAGAGAGAAAAGAAATGCATGCGGCTGTATGTACCATGTTATGTACATGTTTAAATATTGGAACATTATCCCCATTGTATATGTAAAGGCTGTTGGGGACATCATGTTTCGATAAGGGAGACTGTAGCCCCCTCCTGGGAACTACTAATTAGTGTAACTAGTTAATGGCCTTAATGAGTTAACCGGGTGGTATCACTCTGGTATTGCCCCTCCCCACCATGTGATCTAGGATGTCTTGTGACCAGTGATATCACCATAGGGATATAGAAAGGTATATATAGCTCCACCCAATATTCTAGAAGCAGGTTCCTCAGAGTTCTGACAGAGGGCCTCACCGTGAGTCCTGTAAATATGTTTAAGTGTATTGATATTTATCTTTAAGAGTGTTCTGTCCCTGTTTATTGTTTTTTTCAGTTAAGGAATGTGCACCATATAGTTGGCACCTATAGTAATGGCTCAAGATTGTTCTCATTTGGGAAAAGGAGTGAGCATGTGCTTAGTAGGACTTCAGAGTAGTAGCTCCGGAGCATAATTTGATCAGTCCCACCGGAAGGTCCTTAGTAAACTCCCGATCCAATATGCATTGACGAAGTTTGCAGTACACAGTAAGGGGAATATACGCTGCTTTCTGGGATTTGTATTTATTTCTTTATTAAATGTTTTACCAGGAACTAATACATTGAGAGTTACCTCTCGGTTTCAAGTATGTCCTGGGCACAGAGTTATGATGACAAATAATATATGGTTACAAATACATAGTTACATTAAGTGAACAGGGTGTACATTATATACAACAGGGGCGCACTTGAGATGGGGCACTATTGATGCTATGCAGGAGATTGGCAATCTAACCAATAGTAAGGGGGGAAAAGCATAAGTACCTCCCCAATGTAGGAGTGAGAGTTACCAGGGGTAAAGGCGCAGAGTAACTATGATTTGCCACCAGTTAATATGTCTAACGCGAGGTATGTCCTTGTGTGGCGAGCCTTATAAATGGATATCAATAAAGCTCTATTTGTACTATATAAGTTCAAGGGGAGAGTTGATGAGGAGGGGGAGAGATGTTTATGATGGGGAGGAGGAGGGGGGAGTGGGGAGTGGGGAGAGATGAGGAGGAGGGGGAGATGATTATGATGGGGGGAGGAGGAGTGGGAGAGATGGGGAGAGGATGAGTGAGGGATGGGGATAGATGAGGAGGTATGATGAGAGAGAGGATGGGGTGAGGGAGAAAAAAATAGCAGTCAGTATTAAAATTCACGGGGTTCTGAAATTTGTTTTGCCCGGGGGCCCGTACATGTCTAGCTACGCCCCTGACCAAAAAAAACATATGAACAAATAGTATTTCTGCAATCTATATAAGTGAAATCGGCAGCACCATGTTATATCCGCAAAATGTGAATAGCGTGGTACATGTAGACCCATCATTTCTATTTGTAAATCCAAAGTGTCAATCATAGTTTAGGAGGCAGCGAGTCATGAAGCTAAAAATCAGCAGTGACGTGTTGCGTCCGCCGTCCCCATGGCGAGCAACATATTCATTGCATTAGCAAGTCATTTAGAGGATGCAGATACTTTGTCCAGAGACCACAAAATAGGTGGTATTTGTAAATTCAAGGTATCCAAGAGTCCTTGACTTGAGGGCTGGCAAGCCATGCTCAATGAATAGGTCCAGATCTGCTAAAAGTAGATCTAATACAATATAGAACCAAGGGGGAATATATAACCCCAACGGTCCAAACATGTTCCAGATAAGCCAATTAAAACACTTCAGAGCAATAGCCCAAAAGAGCATAATTTATATATTACGAACTGGCCCATAAAGAGTGAGGCAGTCGCCAGTAGCACCTGGGAATACCAGGAGCCTGGTGCCATGGGCTTTGACAAAGGCTAGGTGGACGCCGAGGCTGATAACCAATGTCTGACGGTAGGGTACCAAGAGCCCCCTGTAGGTGACAACATACATCAGTAGTAGGTCAGTTGAGTTAAATGAAAGCAATAATTCGAGTAATTATTGAGGCCCTTTTGGTATTCAGTAACATTCTCGTTGCAGAAGTCTCTTGGATAGGTCCTACCCTTCTGGGTGATGCCAAAGCCTGTTCAATTGGCATGTAACTTAAAGGTGGCACTTGGTATTCCAGGTGTAGGCAATGTTATGCAACGAGTTGTTCTGAGGATCCTTTTTAGTATGCCTCACATATAGAATACCTGTATTTAGGCCATTCTGTTTTTAAATAAATAATATGTTTTACCTATGTAGTAAAAGCCAGCAGGGCATTTTAGCAAGTACTGATTTGCTGTTACAGGTGAGTGGCTGTTGTATTTTGTATTGGAATACGCTGTGAGTGAGGGTAAAGTATTGTCCTGTTATGTCTGGTAATGCAGTTCACACATTTATATACCCCAGGTGTTTTGGTGATACGGGTATTCTTGTGCTTGAAAGCAGGATCATTCTATACCAGTACATCATGTAGATTAGATCCTCTCTGGACGTCAGCACAGGGATGGACTCGGACCACTGGCGTATCTGTCTTATGAATATTTATTGCTGTCCTATAAATTAAATGGATTTGGACTTTGTAACCATGAATGTGATTGAAATCCAAATAACCCGCCTTCGATATGTCTTTAGAGCTTGTTTTGTGTGTGAATTGTCATGCAGCATTGATTGATGGTTCTGGTTGGTCCTTTTGAAAGAGCCCCATGATTGTAATTCCATAGCTGGGTGTCAGCATGAACCTTATACACTGACCCACTGTTACTTCCAATGTGATACTCTATGGCTACCTGCGCGTTTCTGCTTTGACCTGCCTGAGTAATTAGCATGGATGCTATAACGGGAGCTGCACACTTTCAGTGCCCAGCAGAATTAGATTGCTAGAGCTTCTACTTTGCAGCCTAGAGTTTCTTTGCACTGTGTGTTCGCACAGTGAAGCTTTAATTAAATCCCCAAATGATTTTCTGCTTATTTGGCTTATATTGAAATAAACTGCAATTGATCAGCTCATATATCATGCTATGCAATCCAAAGTAATTATTATTATTGATTATGAGTGAGCGTGTGAACATGTGTGTAAGTGTATATAGATAGATAGAAGCATATATCTATCTATCACTATATATTTAGTGTTCGAGACAAATACACCATTAAAGGGACATTTCCCCCTCTGGCCCTCCCTTTCTTTTTATATGGGTATGAAGCCGGGGGTCCTGGAAGCTGAGCCATGTTTATTTCAGTACTGTGAAGTCCTTGGTTCCTGAGATACTTAACGGGAAATGTGACGCCAATAGGAAGCAGCGACGGATGATATTGCGGCTACCTATGGGACCACGTGGAGATTTAAACCTCCATTTTGTTTCCCCTGGAGAGGGAGTGCTACCAGTGCTACCTTCACCGGTAGGTATCTTAGGGACCAAGGGTTCACCAGAGCTGAAAATAGTACGTTTCAGGTGCTCGGACCCTTTGCTTTCCATCCATGTAGAAATAGGGATAGAGGGGGGGGGGGGGGAGGGGGCGACAAATGAGTAGCGCCAACTACACCGTTTAAGCAGCAAAACGTTACTTCTTGTTTATTTTTTTAAATAAATCAGTACTGTAGTATTAGATAATTGTTTTTGTGTTTTTATACAACTCAATGACATTTTTAATGCGTTTTAGAGCATTCTTTGATTTCTTTAGGAGGTGTTAGCCCACCTCCCAAGCAGTGCAAGACCTTTGCAACACTTTCTTGTTTGTGATCATTTGTTGCCAATGTTCCCAGCAGTTTGAGCTGCAAACTGTAAGGCTACGCTTACAGTGCCGGCGACGCGACGGAGACGTCGGGCTGCGGTTGCTGGAAAAATCAAATTGAGATGACTTTCCAGTGATCGCGACCAAACCGTCGCGTCGCGCATACTACAAGCGCACGCAACGGCGGCAATGCATTTGTTTTGATGCGACGTCGCCATCACCGGCACTATAAGCGCAGCCTAATAATAGATAACGTTACCTTACATTGATAATGTTACAGATACATTGTAGCTGCTGAGTTACACTGACTGAAGCAGCCATTATGTTAGTCACACAATCACGATTTTGACAGATTTGTAACAGGAGCACCAAACGATTGCCAGCTTAGGTAACAATGTAGCATTATACATTATCACAAGCTTTACATATACAAATATGAAAAATGTGGCATTACACATGTTAATTTTTTTTCTACTTTTGTACTGGATTGTGCCTAGAAGGTAATGATAAGCTAACATGGGGATATGTTTCCAGCAGAAGAAAACGACATCCCCATCCCCATCATCAGGAGCCAAGAGGCCTCAGGCGAAGCAGAAGATGCGCTCGGTGAATGGAGGACCTTCCCAGCTGCCGTGTCCCAGCAAAGACTCGGAGAGAGAAGTGGAGATCCGGCTGCTGCAGGTGGAGTGCGACGAGCTGAGAGGCAGGCTGGGGTGTTTAAAGGTAAATGCCAAACATCGTCCTCAACCACTGCTCCCGGTTCCAGGGTCCCCTTTGCTGCAGGAGGGGACAGCTTGCAGGAATTCCTGGGGGCTAAGTGGTTAATATTAGTGGTATTGTGCGTGATGTCAAGAGTGGCTGGTGGCTGGTTACTTTTATTAAAAAGTAAAAAAATCATTTTTTATTCAAATGTGAAAAAAAATAATGCAGGGGTTAGTCCTTTAATTATAATAATGGAATTATTTAGGACAGGGGTTCTCAACTCCGGTCAAGACCCCCCTACAGGTCAGGTTTTAGAGATATCCCAGCTTCAGCACATGTGGCTCAGTCGAAGACTTGACTCGCCTGTGTGGAAGCAGGAACTGATGAGCCACCTGTGCTGAAGCTGGGATATCTCTAAAACCTGACCTGTAGGGGGGTCTTGACCGGAGTTGAGAACCCCTGTCCTAAATAATTCCATTAATATTATTATTATTGCATCTTGAGGACTGGGAGCTGAGAACCCCTGATTTAGGAAGCATCAATGCTCTCTCTGCTGACTGGTCCTCACTGGGCAGCCCAGGTAATGAGAATAAACGTCAACCTGTTAACACCGCGAAGAAAAAGTAATAAAGAATGACTGACAATTTCTTTGAATGCAGGAAGGGCTTATGGGTCAGAAGCCCAGCGATGTGGAACAGTTGCTCAAACAGTCCCAGAAGGAGTTGCTCTGGCTTCAGAGGCAGTTGTCGTTCATCTCAAGCGGAGGTCCAGCCTGCATCCTATCCCCAAACAAGGTAACGTCCTCTGAATGCGAGCTTCCCTTATAAGGCAGTGGGAAGGAACTCCACTTGCTGACTTTCATGGTGCAGGTGGTTGAGTTTGGAGGAATGTTCCGCGAGACTCTGTCCCAACAGTGAAAATACGTACGCTCAATAAGTTATGCCGTTTTTAAGGCGTGCAATTTATTGTAGCCATATATCAGTGTAAGGATCGCTAACAATGGTCTCTGAGGGAATAGAAACTTTGATCTACGGCTAGAATAAATTGCAGTGATTGCCTAAATTCTGGGCTATTAACATCTCTGTGAGTGAACTATGTAACGTATACTGAGCTCTGACTTAGAGTGAATTACTAACTGTGACTCATTGAAGACTCTTGGTCCAGCAAGGTCAGTCTGTGAGCACCTGCACCATTTTGCTGGCACAAAGAAAGCGGTAGCTGTGGCGCTCATAGGGACCTCGGCTTTTTGGCCATACACACTTGTGTGTGTCCCCGGAATAAATAACTTGTCTGCACAGATCAGAGAAACATCCATCTATTGTCATCATTATTATTAAACCTTTTCATTACCGGCAAATGATGTAGGCAAAGTTTAACCCATTGGCTGCCAGTGGGGCATGCAGTGCATTGCCCAGCAATGCGTGACTGGCCCTTCTAGCAGTGAAGGTGTTAACAGTGTAAACATACATACTGACCCCTCCAGCTCTAAAGGGGTTCAATAGATGCATGATACAAAGTTGGGGTTAAAGGAGCAGTTCGATCTACTTGATTTCACCCCCCTCTCCCTTTTATTTTGGAGCTACGGGGAGCCCCTTATTCCTGGGATACCGCGGAAGGAAGCGCCGGTAAGGCGTGCTAATAGGAAGCCGCAACGCCACTATTTACAGCTTCCTATTGTCCCTCGTGACACGGGTGATTTAAATAAAGGGACGTACCATTGCTACCCTTCCCGGTAAGTCTCTCGGGGGGAACCAGAGATGGAACGAACGCGATTGCGTTCCAGGGACCCCCTGCTTCCTTATCCTTGTATACAAAAGAAGGGCAGAGGGGGGACGGCTGCTTTAAAACTATTGAATTTACTGGGAAGTGAACCTCTTTCCTGCAGAGCTTGCAATCTAAGATGTAGGAGTGTCTAAAGCCATGGTGGCCAACTGCAGTACCAACAGATCTGGGTTTTCAGGATATCCCTGCTTCAGCACAGGTGGATCAGTCTTCCACTGCACCACCTGCGCTGAAGCAGGGACATCCTGAAGACCTGGCTTGTTGGTAGCTCTTGAGGACTGGAGTTAGCTACCCCTGGTCTAAAGTATCTCACTGCACTGCATACAATCTGCTAATAGCCATTGCAATAACAAAGACCCCAGGGGGTTTTCATTTGATTATTGGCCTGCAAAGCTCTGGATGACATCTGTACAGCAGAATATGAGAGCAGGACAAAGTATATAAATAAATATAAACATGCTTACAGGCAACAGTCAGGCATTTCCTCCACTAACTGTTGTCATAGAACAAGCAGTGTACAGTAATTGGTTGTAATTGGGGTATATTATGTCAGCAGAACATTCCCTGGGGTTTTAACATCGAGCCCTGTGCAGAGTCCAAAATTATGCACATCAGAAAAGCAGTGTGTGCAAGAGAGGGCTGCAATGCTTGCATCCCCCAGGGAGGGTCCTTTAATTTTTCCTATTGCTCCTGTAGTTGCTAGGCAGCTGACACTTAAACTGTGTGTGAATGCTGTTTCTGATCAGGGCATCTTTCCATACACACATGTAGCTTTCTTTCGTCCTCTTTTAGTGCTGGAATCTGCAGACAATTGCTGTCTATGTTACAGGAACTGAGAGGGTTACAAAAACAATGTTCATCTTATATATTCATATATATATATATATAATATATATATAATATATATTATATATATATATATTATATATAATATATATATTGTATATGTTAAACCCTTTTCCTTTGCCTCATTTGAGAAACATCTGTTTATCATTTAAAAGAAAAACACATTGTGATGATACCAAAAGCCCTTGTTATGTGTTTTTATGAATATTCAATCATAGGTTTCTGAGTGCATTTGTTTTTTTTCAAGGCCCCCCAAAAAATATGGCCGTCATACTCCTAGTCTTTGCAGGCAATCGCCCCTCCCCCCCCCCCAAAAAAAGGATGTTTTCTTTTTGTTTTTTTACGACCGCTTTAACTTGCATTGAAGTCTATATATTTGATTAAAATCTTCTTTAACCAGTAACACGGCATTGCTAGCCCGTATGGCGCACAAGGGGTTAAGAGACTGGTGCTCAAAAAAAAAAAAAAAAAAGGGAGTTTGGGATATTCCAGGTAATCCCTGTTAATACCCTTCTGCACTGGAGTCCCTAAGCTCTCCATTGGATGCAGGATAAAAAGAAAGCTCAATGGCAACCCACATTCGCAATGGATTGGTACTTCCTAGTAGGCCGTAGATGACCTCTTGAGATACCTGCTTAGGGGGTTGGGAAAAAAACACCGGTGAGGTGCAGAATAGGGACGGGCTGGTAGGAGCAGCCGGGCGGACTGTATACAGTAGATGCACAGCCCAGACCACAGCTGGGCATGTCAAGGAGAGCTGGAAACTAAAGGAGAAAAGCCATCTTGTCAGAGAGAGAGCGAGGAAAGGGGGAGGAAACACTGGTAGACTATTTCATAGGCTCCAGCAGATGCTGCATGTTTGATGATGCTTCTTTCACTGGCTGCCGGCAGTCATGAATCATTGTGAGCTCAATACAAGCATCTCTAGCACACCAATGCTGCTGCTGCTGCTGCTGCCACCTCTGTCTGCCAGGTTGTAAAGGGACACGGCACACTGCAGCTGTCCCTGCGTCTCCGGAAGAGATCTTCCAGTGCAAGGTAGGGCGGCATTTACCCAACACATTGCTTCACCTGTCTCCTGGCTGCTACCCCATTGACGATGTGGGGGTCCGCGAGAGCAGAAAGTTACCATCTGGGAGGGATTGCAGGTATAGTTGTATACACCATGAGGCAGCAATGGAGATTAACGTCTCGCTGGGGTTTCATAGCCAAGACTTCTATTGCAGATGCATTTGCAGGGCTCTCTTGCAGTGAATGGGTTAATGTGGCCCCACTCCCTTCAGGCCTTTAACACTTTGGAGGGTGGGAAGGGGGCCATTCATCAAGAAGCAGTTGGGGACCAAGAGCTTAATTCATGTGATTTATACCCATTTTGCTTCTACTTCTTAGTATGGTAAAGATTAAAGGGGGATCCCTCCTTTATTACTTATTTTTACCCCAGCCCCCAGATTTATGGGATTCCCACCAATGTGCCACGTAAATGCAAAGGTGGAAGGGTCAGGTAAGGGACTGCCCTTTGAAGTGGGTGAGCTGGGTTTGCTTCCTGGTATGAGCTCCGTGTGACCTTGGACATTTCACTCTATCTGTCTGTATCCTTGGGATTTGGAGCAAAGATGCGATGGGCTCTGTGTAAGAATTAAATAACAATTATTGTAATTAACCTCAATAGCAAACGGGAACATTTTCATGTCTGCACAACTCCTTGATTAATGACTACAATTTGCATAATTCTAGGACTAATAGATTTGGGCCAAATTCTTTAATGCAATGGGGACTCATTTTCTTTAACCTCTTCAATGCCACTTTTTTTTTCCATTTGTGACACCATTTTGTCATTACCGTGCCCGGCATTTAGAAGCTGTTCAGATTGCAATAATGCACTTTAGAGATCATTTGATAGCAGCCAGGCTCTTGCATTGCCCACAATGTTGATAAAAGCTTAGGTGTTTAAAAGTTTTATATTTTCATGCATTTAAAATATATATATATATATATATATAATGTGCCATTATCGCAGCTGCCATGTAGTTATTTAACAGTGTTTCAGGCCAGTCCAGCATTGAATGAGTGAAGCCAGAGAAAAAGCCATTGGATTTGTTGTCTTGTATTCTATATATACGATAGTATGAAGGAAAGAGAGGAAGGCAGGAGATGTGCATAATTAGTTTTGCATCATGCTGCAGCGTCTGCCACTACATCTCTGGTTTAACATTATATTTTGCATCTGTCTGCCTTTTTGGCATGAATGGTGAACAGCTGGAATTTGCCCAGTATGCACCAGTGAGATTTTGCAGAGAGAATGAGTTTTAACACTGTGCCAAGGCAAACTGCAGCGTCTCAAAATGCATTTTATGGCTCCATTTAAAGTTTAGACATAGATGCACATGTCCTATTTCTTTCGGACCTTTTTTTTTTTTAACCCCTTGAGTGCTAACCGGGTCAGCAATGTGTTGCTTTCCCCATTAGCCCTGAAGGGGTTAATGATGACTGGGGTCTGTCTTGTCCCCTTTTTCCATTGGCATACACGGTTTATTAATAAACGCAGAAACACACTTGACAAACAAGGCAATATGTGTCTGTATTCAAAACTAATGCTTCGGTTCCCAGCCAGAGCCACCGATATGTTAAC
The DNA here is from genome assembly GCA_036426205.1 of Ascaphus truei. Lineage (NCBI taxonomy): Eukaryota > Metazoa > Chordata > Amphibia > Anura > Ascaphidae > Ascaphus > Ascaphus truei. The sequence goes on from CM071584.1 coordinate 9,390,390, forward strand.
CCTTTGCACTGCCACAGTGTTCTACAACACTGGTCCTCTACTGTGTACTAAAGCCCATGACTGATGGAGGTGTATGCTGTGCTCCTCAAAACCTTAAATTAAGTTGTTTAAATATAGATTATTTTCCCTTTACAAATTGACATTCATTTATATCCTGATCACGTGCTTAACAAAGAAACAATATCCTCATCCAGTTAACCAAAGTTCTCTAAATTAGAGGAAAACAAGAAGGTCTGTGTGCTCTATTTGCCCACACTTCTGTTCCATGATAAGCTATGGTGTTTTTCCAGATTTACCGATGCAGTGGGCATGTCTACCTCAGTATATTTGTATGCTGAAACCAGTTATTCCAAAGCATACCTGCTAGTTAATTGTCATCCCTCTAGGTCAGTGGTGGGCTACCAGAGGTCCTTTCATCGATAGGCCACTGGTAGCCCACCACTGACCTAAGGATGACAATCGACTGCAAGTTATTATTTGGAATGACTGGTTTTAGCGCAAATCCAAATATATCTTTGGTTGAGTTATGCTGATAGGGGTCCATACATCAACACACAAAGTTACCATTGGTACAAAGCAAGGTTTGCTAAAACCCGTGTCGGTGAAGAAGCTTGGCCGCCGTTTTTTATTCAAAGCAATGGGTACAAACACTGCAAAGATGCAGAACTTCATATATCTCATTACAACATGTACACCAGTTAATTCCTCCGTGTGGCATTCCTTCGAGCTGACATGCACTAGTCAAAATAGATCTTGAATCAGTGATGCTGAGAGGTGCGGGATTAAAAAAATAGATTCCTTGGTGGGGTGTTGTATGCCAAAATGTACTTCATACATAGTTACTTCAACATTTTAATTAGGGTATTTTTTCTTTGGTATGGGAGGAATGTAAATCTTGCCATATTAGGGTTGTCAGCACTTTACATGCTGCAGGTTTTTAGAAGTGAGAAATTTTAATACATTGACTGCTATATGTAAGAGTGCTAGAATAAATCATAGATGGGTAGCTGTCTGCAATCTGTTGCTAGACCCTCTAGCAATGAAGGTGTTAAAGCCGTAATGCCCTCTGCTTGATTTTGCTGGTCTGCTCGTACAGAACCACTCCTGTTTTACCAATATCGTACGGTTGGTTCAGGAAATATTTACCACCGATTTACTGTCAGTTTTGGGAGCCTAAAATGGCCACTCTGAGGGAGCTGCCTGCAGGCCAATCAGTAAAGTAACTGTGACATTCCCTATGAGGTCGCTGATCCTGATTGGCTCGCCGGCAGGAAGCCGCTCAGCCACCATCTTGGAAATGTTCAGAACCTCTACACCTAAATAATGAAATCTCTCTGGAGGAATAAGTCAGGCTTGTGACACACAAACATCATTTATTATTTTGAATTCTCCATTGTTTGCACAAAGATTTTAATCGGCTCAGACCATTGTCAAGGAGTCTGTTAGTTTTGTCAAAAGAGAAAATAAATTAATTCTCCCCCAGCTCATTGAGGCGTTTAACTTAATTTAATTTCAATTCAGACTGAAATATTGTCATATTGAAAGCAACACTGTGGTTCATGACTTGTTGGCTACAACAGGGACATGAAAAGCATTGTAAGGGCAGCAGCAGGGGTCATACAGGAAGTGTTTCAAACCTTCTATGCAATACCGGGGGTCTGATTTGTAGGACCAATGTGTACAAAGTATCTTCTTCTTTCGTCCCATAAGAGACAGTCACCACCAAGATAATTTTAAGCTTTATAACTTCCTCACACTTCCAGACCAGAGTAAGCCCGCGTTAACAGTCAGAGCGACGGCGCGTCAGCCGAGAACAAAAGGCCTTACCTCAATGAGGTCAGCCATAGTGCGCGCGTGCACAAGCGCGACCGATTTTTCGTGCGCCAAAATCTTTTGATTTTGTCGCGCGACGGCCGGGTCACGTGCGTCGGTTCAGCCAATAAGGCACGCCCCCAAACATTGAATTGGCGCTGCTCTTGGTCACGTCTCCTCTTCCAGACCCCACAGGCCACGGATCACCTGTGCTGCAGGCGCGCGTGACGTCACGAGCTCGGTCGCGCGCCTACTATGTACAAAGCCTTAGATGGAAGAGCAGGAGGCCTGTTTCCAAGCAGCACCCAGCTAGGTTTTTTTTTTTTTTTTTTTGTGTGCCCATTACAACCTCCAAGATTAAACTTTACATGTTTCCCGAGAACTCTAATGTTCTTCCGTTCCTAACAGCTTATGCAATACTAGGAAAGTAATCAGGTGTAAAGTGGGACCATAGTTTTATTGCCGCGTGACAAAGCAGTGTAAGTGTAACTACACAAGGTTCATCACACAGCAATTAAATTAAGCGGCATAGGAGCTCCGAGGCATATGAATAATACTAATTCTTATAATGCAAACAGTTAACCCCTTCACGTCCAGAAATGGAGCGCAGCTCTCATTTTAGACTGGTACGTTTGGTGATGAGCAATGGGAAATTCAGCAAAAGTTAACCAATAAAAGTCCATGGACTAGGATTGTTTTTTTTTTTTCATTAAAACGGGATCGTGCAGATCAAGGGGACAGTCTCCCAGAAACTCACATTGACGTCAGTGGGAGTTTGCATGCGACAGTGCCCCATTTGGCACCATCACAGTTTAATGAGCCCCCCACCCCCCAATGCTTCTATTTAATATGCTGTGAAGCAGCTTCCCTGTGATGAGGAAAGATTTTAGTCTGATTTAATTTAAATACAGCTGATCTCTTATCCAGTATAGGGAAGGTGGCTTCACTGTGTATTCAATATGAACCACTAGTATCACTGGGAGCTGACCAAGGTACTGAAGTAAAAGGCCCTGCTTTGTGCTGGCATGGTAGTAAACTGGAAACTGTCCCTTTCACCACGAACTCCTAACATGGGAGAATAACATGCAGCATTTCCCGCTCCCTTCCGTGGGACTTTCACAGGGGGTTTCACGAAGGGGGATTGGCGTTAACTTGAAAGGCAGGTAACACCCATTTAAGCTCAATATCCATTGTGGTGAGTTTCCGTGTTGGGGTTAGAAATAAGGGAGGTTCTTCATTCTCTTTGTAGAAGATGCTGTATACTGTGTGATTGGATGGTTGTAGTTACATTAGTAATGCACCACAGTGTAGCATACATATTGTTTTGGAGACATCTCTTAACTGATGTGTGGATCGGATCAGAATCTGTTGTGTGAAGATATCAGTAGTGAAGTAGTCTTGGACATTGGTGGGCAACACCAGTCCTCAAGGGCCACCAACCGGTCAGTTTTTCAGGATATCCCTGCGTCAGCACAGGTGGCTCAGTCTTTCACTGCCCCACCAGTGCTGAAGCAGGGATATCCTGAAAACCTGACCTGTTGATGGCCCTTGAGGACTGGAGTTGCCCACTCCCTGTTTTAGGAGAAAGATTAATTGGTAGATTTGTGTGCATGTGATATCATTTTGGGGCCAACATATTAATGCTGGAGACCTTAACAGCACATGTACAGTAAGACAACACACATGAAACATGTCAATGCTACTTCATTGAAAGTGAGGTCATCACGTATGGCTCTTTGCCTTTTTTCTATACTAAATGGTTTATTTAGTGAAGGAACCAGCGACGATGCCAGCCGATAAGGAAGCAGACGAGCATTAAAGTACATGTCTCCAAGAAATCCATTGTCTGTGGTAGTCGTCATAAAGTGTCAGATCTTCCGCAGACAGACTGGATGAATTGTTAAAAGCACTAACCACCAATTCTATAAGGCCCATTACCAGCATGGACTACACAGCATGGCTTGTGTTCTCCACCTATTTATGTGACTATTTCACAGTAGGGGAGTACATGTCATTTTCAGTCTCCCTAGTCTTTAGGTGAGCCTTGGTGGGGCCATCATCAATCTCCAAGGGTAGTTGTTTGCAGTAAATATGCCAAGACACCAATTACAATAGGCATCTTCTAACTTCAGTTCTGTATAAGTCACAGGTGTGGGAAGTGGTTACAGTGGTTATTTTATTAATATGTCTGTGTTTCCCATCTCTTTTTAATTGCTATCTAATGAAATGCATCAAACCAGCCTAGTCTGCCTACAAAACGGTATCAAAAAGGTTTTGGGATATGAAACAGACGAGAATGGATGGAATAAGTGATCCGCTGCATGGTAATAATACAGTGTGCTGGATTAAAAGACAGTTTTATCTTCCTGTCCTTATCCCTAGAATAACCTAATAGTAGTATCATCCTTCTATGTGTTCTCCCCTCTGCATACTGGCATGAAGGCCACCGTTATAGTAATGTGTGTCCTGCTAAGTAGCAGGCAGTGTGTGGACTTTTTTTTTAATGGGATGGTGGACCTGTCTAATTTAATACAGCTGTGATCTTAGGAAGAAGGTCAAAAGCTTGGCTCAAATTCGGACTTCCAAAAAAACGCAGTGAATTGTCTAAGATTGCATCACAGAGGGGGCTGCATGAATGCACCTGAAATATATTTGTACATTTAAGTAATATAAGTTGTTATTACCAAGTTGTTGTGTCAAGTCATGTGCCTTTGTAGGTTTATGTTGGTAAATTATTTATGATTTATCCAACAGACTGCTATTGCTGCTAATGTTCTCATGTTCTCCTTTGTCACCTTGGGCCTGTAACGGGACAGACCGTTCCTGAGGCAGAATTACATTTTTGGCAGGGTTTCCTACATTTTGATATCAAGTAAAGAGTAAGCTAACATTGCTATCATCATCATAAACAACATGTCATGTCAGCGTGGAAAAATAGGGTTTATCTTTGGAAAACCCACTGCTGCCATATATAATAATCGGAGAATCTTTACAAAAAGCTCCTTATATTTGGAGAAAATATTGCTGAACTCTTCAAGGCTTTGCCATAGAGGCCAAAGAGGAGATAGTAGAGTGACGAGCAATTCTCTGCTCTGCCAGAACAGTTACTGGACCAGCAAAAAGACCCTCCAATGTAGCGTACACATACATATATACACATATTATATATATATATATATATATATATATATATATATATATATATATAATGTGTGTGAAGAAAGGGCTCTCTGGAGCTAAACGCCATTAATTTCAGCTCTGGGGACCCTCTGCTTCCGGAGATACCCCCAAATTAAATGCCAGTAGCAGCTGCCCTCGGCTGCCAGGGATCCTGTAATGGCCGCCGTATAAAGAGTTTGCGTCCTGTGGGCCAATATGAAGCTGTGACATCATCGGTGCGGCTTCCTATTGGCCCATGTGATGCGGGAGATTTAAACTTTAAAGCTGCAGTTCAAGCTGTCGTTTAAAAAAAAAAAAAAAAAAAATTCAATATGTGCATCAATACAATCTACACACTGACAAGTGATTAGCTAAGGTGCTGATCGATCCGTTCTCCTGTAATCGATCATTGAAGATTCTGCTAGGGGTTCACTAAATGCATCCTGGGTCCTCTTCTGCTGCACTGACAGCCAAAGTTCTGTGAGGAAGATCATGTGACCAGGCAGGCACTAGATTCAATTGGTTCACTGCTAGAGAGGGCAGGGCTCAAAAAGGTGATGCTGTTTCAGAAGGGGAAGGGGATGTGACTTTGTAAATGGTTGCTATAGGGACAAAAATGCTTGTTACATTAGAATACATTAAACATTTCTTTTAAATAGTTTTTTTTTTTTTTTTTAAATGCTACAAGTATTTTCTCACAGTACACAAATGATTTATTAAAAAAAAAAAAAACTAAATAAAACACGTAGGATATTGCTTGAACTGCAGCTTTAAAGCCCTGCTTGCTCAGCCGGAGCGGCTACCGGCACCTACTTTGGAGGGAAGTATCTCTTGAAGCAGGGGTCCCGGATCTTAAATTAATGGGGTTCGGATCTGGAGACCCTTTGCTTTGATCCTAAATTTAAAAACATTACAAAAAAAATTTCCATTCTCCTTTAAGGATACTATATTTAGATTCCTCTATGTTGTTGTTGTGTTTGTTGTTTGTTTTTAAATAAAAGTTGTATTCTGTGCATTTAAAACCTACAGCACTTGCAATCCAATTGAGTTTAGGGCCATTAACATTTCATCATGGGGGGTTGTCATGGCCAAAAAATCCTAGCTGGGTGGTGCTTGTTAAGAGCTGCCTATTCTTCCATCTAGAACTGGTCGGGAACACGTCGAGCTTACATTATCTGGGTGGTTTGTACCTTCCGCCACATGCTTATGGGAACTTCATATTCAGTTTTACAAATAATGTTTAGTGCGTTTAATGCAGGTCTCACACATACGTGATCTTTTGGCAAATATACCACTTGGATTTTACGGTGAGAGGAGATGTAGTTGAACGTGAATTATGTATCTCAATGTGGAGGAGAGAGGGTGGGTGGGTGTGTTTTGGTTGCAGGATTCTGTAGTTCTAAATGCTTTCCAGACTCCACAATCTATACCTTGAATCAGGGGGTTATTAAGCAAGCAGCAAAGATGAGGAGCGAGGATGCCGTATGAACCCTAATTTAATGGGAGTTGCATACAGACTGGTGAGGGAAGTAAAAAAAGCATAAAGTTTGTAACTGGTATAAATGACCCAGTGGCGGATTAAAATCCTCTGGGGACCCTAGGCACCAAGTCTTTGGGGGACTTTCCTCGTAGTTTGTAATGTTTAAAAAATACAAAAAAAAAAACAAACATGGCATCATACTGAAAAACGTAATTTAAAAATAAAATATTATAACTTTTTTTTAATGAAAAACAGGCTTATTATTCTATTTTATTTACAAGTTAACATTTTAATTTATATTGTTTTACAATCTAAAAATAAGCCATTAATACTGCTTTATTTTTAGAACATAACAAAGACGTGTAAAGTTGTAAAAGAAAAACTGGAGTCCGAAAAACAAAAATGTTGATTTTGGAAATTGAATGAAACTACAACAAATATAAAACCAAAGAAAATTAATATATATGGTATAATTCTGCATAAAGCTTACCTATATGAGGGTCTAAACGGAAATAAGTGACAGGGAGCAAGAGCCGTGTGGCTGCATGACAACATATGATGACGTGCCGGCTGCAGCATGTAAACAAACTGTTATAACCCTGTATCATACAGCAGGGCATCCACTAGCGGAAGCGAAACGCGTAACAGACTAGTAGTGTACGGACCAAATGACCTGCACCAGCTGAATGTGACTATATATGAGTTACTTACAGGGTGGGAGGGGTTAACCTTGGGGGGCCCTAACCTTGGCGCCCATAGCCGTGTGCCTATTGGGTCACCCGGCACTGAAATGACCCATAATGCAAGGATCTGGGTTGAGATATCAAACTCAGCTTAATTAATCTATATCTTGCAGTGCAATTCACAAGACCACAAGCATGTTGACACACACATCATGGGCATTGCCAAGCAACTATTTATATAAACTTGTATGTCTACCTTGTGCTTTATTTTGGTAAATGGATCCAACTCTCAGATAATTGGCCGTGGCAACAACATGCTCATTGTAATGTCTTCCCCAGTATTCCGTTTGAGACATTGCAAATTAATAAACGGTACAGTGTTGTTAACATTTTTCAAGCTGCTGCCATATGTTATTTAATTGGTCTACCCTTGCCGCTGTAGGAATTGGTTCTTCTGGCTGCCAGCGCCATGTCCCTAAAAATCAGTCTTCTCCCACACACCAGGCTCGACAGAGAGAACCGCGGCCAAATTGTCGAAAGAAGGGGAGTTTTCATTAGAATAAAACAAAACAGACTTTATTTCCAAATACCATGCAATGCCAGTTCCAATGCTTTGCAGTGTGCTGTAGTCTTCCTATCGACAATAATTGAATGATTATTTGCATCTAAAGTTTGTGCCCCCTGACTTTTTTTGTCCATCTGTTTGGTTGCCCCAATGCATTTCCCTAGAATAAAGATGCACTCCGAACACAGATGTACAGATAGTGAACTGCGTAACCTGTGCTGGCTGAGACATCTGGAGACATGGGCTGACCTCAGCGTAGAGTTCAGAGAGGAGGCAGCAATTAGAAAACCTCATTCAGTTCCAGAATGTGCATGTTTCCTCTCAGATGCACAAATGCTTACACTCTAGAGAATTGTAATTTAGTAAAAACTAAAGCATCATCATCGTGGGACCAAGGCATTTTTAAAGAGAGAACTATATTTAACAGTTGGATCACATTTTGCACTTCTGCCAGTTGTGATGAGCTGGATGGGTTGTGCATTTTGCATGTGCAGGATTCTTGCTAAAGTTTTCAGTGCTGTAGGGTCCTTGCCATCTTTTAGTGAAGTTGCACAGTATGTTTAGCTTCTTTTTACTGGTCTAAAATGTACACATTGTTGCAGAAGAGCTTGTGGTCTGGACATGCAGAGACAGTCAATGAAATGCATTAGATATGTAAGTGCATAGGAGAGAGGATCTGAATTAATTAGTGTGTTCAAGGTTATTGATATGCTTTATTAGTAAGTTGTGCTTTTATTAATAAGATGGAAAGAGAGAGTGTTCCAGAGATCGGGGGCAGCCAGTTAAAAAGGTGAAGCAAATAGGACAGAAAGGGGACAGCCTTGAGCAGACTGCAATAAAAGTTGGTACAAAGGATTATAAGGCCTTATGCTCCCTATCACTTATTATTTCTTGCTATTAAGTGAATAGGCAGTGAGATGTCTTCCAGCGGGACGACACGTTATGGAATAGTACATATGGTATGGGCCTCGTTGGTTTAACTCCATATACTGTGAAGTGGTCGAAAATCCTTATTGAAGTCAATGGGGCTTTGAACCGATCAGCCGCTTTGCAGTATATTGAATTAGTCTCTTATTCTATAAGGTGTCCGATCTGTCTCTACCTCACGGAAAGGCCCATTGTCTTCAATGAGACTTTGCTTTTTGCGAGGTAGCGCCTGATCAGCGCTTTCTTTCTTTTATATAATAAGGCCCTTCGTCTCGTCCCAGACGTTCCAGCTGGAAACTCAATGCTGGGGAAAGGTTTCACGAGCAGCAAAGCACTGGTAGAGATCTCCTCACCATGCCTGTATACGCAGGAAGTCAATGCCATGTTATCAGAGAGACGCGCAGACAATTTGCCTCTGAGTAATTGGCAAAACCATGCTTGTAATATCAAAGAATAGCCAAACAAAGGAGATTGGTATAGCACACACGCTTTCCCAATAACAAATATACCATCAAATGTATGTAATCATCCCCAAAAATAGGAAGAAAGATCTTGTTTTTTTATTGAAGAATCAGAGACATACAAGTTATTACAGTGAATTATAAACGTCATAATCAACTTAGAAATTACATTACTTCAATGTCATGTAAGTCTAATCAACCCCTAATTGGGGTTTCCCATTTATCGATTTGATCTCGGAAATTGGTAGTCTCTGAAAAGGTTATATAAGAGAAGATAGAGATAGAGAAAATAACACACACAGGGGGTCGGGAAAAGTAGGGGGGGGAGTGGGTAAAGGGGGTCCGCAGACAGGGAAAGAGACATACGGGGAGAGGAAGAGAAAGGAGGGGGCCGTCATGGTCCCCAGCCCTCCCAATCCCCCCGTCATAAAGATATCTTCTAAAGAATGTATTTGTTGGTTTACACACAGTCTGAATTTTCTTACACAGGTTTAAAATAGCAGTAGGTGTCATTCTTTAACCGAACTATGCAGTTCAAATTATCAGAGGTTTAGTTTTCTTGGTATATTTTGCTTTTTCCCCCCTCGTACGTTTTTGCAGTATTTAAAAAAAATGTAGCCTCCAGATATCGGCTGCTTATTTAACTTTCTCAGGAGTGTGTAATCCAAAGATTAAGGGAACAATACACTGCAACAACATATTGGTCATCATGTGTGGTAAAAAAAAACAAAAGTTAGATTTGTGATTAAAAATCTACCCCTAAAGGCCCTGTTCAGTACAATATATTAGATCTACAATAATGCAATGATTCTTTTAACATGTTGCAAGTAAAAATAACGTTTGTGGCGCGTGAGTTTATCGAAGTTTATCTGCTTTTATCTTTGGCTTGCGGATTTCCAATTCAAAAAACTACTGGTGGTTGGCACCGCGCCCCAAAAACACCGCTCTTCCTGTTTGTTAGGTTTTTGAAGCACAGAACGTGGAGGCAGTTAAGAATCGCGTGCCCCCCCCCCCCCCCCCTGCGTCTGCCCATTTTTCCATCTGCTGAAAAACCTCAAACCCGGCGGGATCCTTGAGGCTCTCTTTCATATTTAGGACCTAGCCTTATGTCGACCCCAAGCATGTTTGCGTTCCCTTACTGTATTAACCCCTACCACGTCTGTTAAGAGCCCATTCCACAAATCCGCCACCCTTTCTGTGAAGTACTTCGCCACATCTCCCCTTAGGCTGCCCCCCTCCCACTTCAGAGAAGGACCTCTTGCTCTAGCGCTCCTCTTTCTTAGGACTATGCTTCCTTCCTGCAGTTTGTTGTTACTTTTTTATACATTTGAATGTTTCAGCCTTATCCCCCTCTTCCCTTCTATTCTCCGCAGTATACATATTAAGGTCCTTTAGTATTTCCTGATGAGTCTTAGCCCCGCGTCTACAGCTAGCAATACGCATGGCCATAGAGTGCGACGGCTCGGCCATTTTTTCCGCGAGACGAAATCTTTTGATTTTGCCGCGCGACGGCCGGGTCGCGTGCGCGGTTCAGCCAATGAGGGTCGAACCGCGCACGTGACGTCACGGGCAAGCCCCCAAACATTGAATTAGAGGTGCTCTTGGTCGCGTCTCCTCCTCCAGACCCCACAGGCCACGGACCGCCTGCGCAGCAGGCGTGCGTGATGTCACGCGCATGCGCGCACCTACTTATGTACAAGCCCTTATGCTGTAGTGTAGATCATGCACCATCTTACTAGCCATGTTTTGTTTTTATTTTATAGTGAATTATTTAGCTAATTATGGCTGCAGATTTCTCTTGTACGAAATATCAAAAGAGTTGGCTGTCTCCTGAAATATATTAATTGGTGGTCAATCATGGCAGCAGAGGGTCTAACTAATCTATGTTCTTTAATCCCACGAGTGACTTAAAAAAAGAACCCCCCTTTTGAAAAGAGCCTATTTATTTTCTGTCTAGTACTCCGACTATCCAAGATAATTGGAAATCAGAAAAACGGCTATAGCAGGGTCCTATATACAGGTGGAGAATATTTAGACACAGAATTTAGTGCATACAGAGAAACTAATAATAGCATTCATGCTGCTTCTACAACGCTGCTCTATAAATATTTAAATAGCAGCTCATCTTTCAGACCAAGTCACCAGTAACAAAGATCAAGCAGTCTGACCTTTTGTTAACTTGCAACAGGAAATATGATTCTAGCAGGCTGCTTTTGCCATTTTCCTCGGAGAACAGGCTTTGTGTATTATCTGTGAATCCATAATATATCTAACGTGGGCGGGATAGCCGGTACAAACGGGTGTGCTAACTTCTTAGCTGCTGGATCTACATGCAATTCATAGTCGCCAGTAATATTACCTGCACGCAGTCTGCACAATATATGTGGGCTTTTGTAAAGCTAACGTCAATTCGTGGCCTTGGGTAAATCACGAGTGGGTTAACAGCTGTGGTTCTGCTCAGCCTCACAATGTAGAACTTCTTCAGAAGTCAGCATGGACTAGGCGCAGGGGTGCGCACACTTTTCCGTTGGCTCATTATTATATGGGCGTCGGGTAACTTGTCCCTAACTATTGAGCTACACACTGATACATTATCACAAAGAAGCACAAGATGAAATGCGTCTTTGCTCCCATGTTGCATTAATACACCAAACTTGATACTGATGCTAATATGTATGGAATCTCCCCCCCCCAAAAAATCTGTACATTAAAATTAAAAAGCAATGTTTTTTTGGGTCCAGAATCCCCAAATCTCTCTGTTTTCAGTCTGTGGAGGTTGGCCGACCCTTAGAGGGGCAATCCATGCAATATCCTACATATGTTTCTTAAAATAAATCAGTTCTGTAGTATTAGATCATACTTACTATAAAAAAAAAAAATCATCTCTTAATGCCACTTTTAATGGAGGTTTAATATACTGAGCATCCTTTGATTTCTATAGAAGGGTTTAACCTACTTCCCCAGCAGTGCCAGATCTTTGTAACATATTACTGTTTGTGATAATTTGTTGCCAATATTGCCAGCAGTGTAAGCGGCAAACTGTAACAATACATAATGGTACCTTAGTAATATATGAATACATTATAGCTGCTGAGTTACATTCACTGAAGGAATGATTGAAACTGAACGGCAGCCATTAAGTGAACCCTAGGAATCAGGATCTTTGCTGATCAATCATTGGAAAACGAAAATCGATCAGCATCTTAGATAATTAGTTTTCAATAAAGTTAATCAAAGGCTGCATATATTTTTTTTTAAAAGTGTAAGTTTTCTTTTATTTAAAGTGCAGCTTGGCATGCCTATTTAAGCTTAAGAAAGTAGAAATTACCATATAGGAAAAATGGGGATTAATTAAAAAGTAATAACCGTAAATAAACAACCCCCCCCCCCCCCCCCCCCCAGCTATTTCCAGACAGAATATTACCTGCTTCCAGCTTCCACTGTACACAGCTCTGAAGAATTCCACTATTTTTATTGGATGGATTGGGTTTAAACCAAATTTGCATTGTTACAACAATTTTAAATAGCTATGTGGTTGTGGTCCTTATTATTTCATTTTTGCACAAATCAGATTGTGGAAATATTTAATTTGTCTATAGCAAATTGCCGGAAATGTAATGCAGTTCTTACGTACAGTGAAAATCAAACTTGGGAATAGAGCCGGTTGCTGATGAGTTTTGTTTAAGGCGGTTCCCAAACGTGAGTGATATTGACGCCTTGAGGCTTTTTCTTGTGTGACATCTGCTTCCTAAAAAGGGATTTTGCAGAGAGAAAAATCAATGTGGGAGATAATGCAGCATTTCTGTGTTTTATTTTTTTTTTGTCGTCAACAAAAGACATTTTGGCTGCTACACAATTGTATTTTTTTATTTTATTTATTTACTAGCAGAGAGACCCGGCGTTGCCCGTGATTAAAATTCCCTGCCCCCTCCTCTCTCCGCTCCCCCTCTCTCCCCCCCCCCCCCTGCGCAGCTCTGGTCCCCCCCCCCCCCCCAGCTCTGGTCCGCCCCCTGCACAGCTCTGGTCCGCCCCCTGCGCAGCTCTGGTCTGCCCCCTGCGCAGCTCTGGTCCGTCCCCCCTGCGCAGCTCTGGTCCCCCCCTGCGCAGCACACAGTGTCACATACACACTGTCACACACAGCGTCACACACACACACAGCGTCACACACACACAGCGTCACACACACAGTGTCACACACACACACAGTGTCACACACACACACACACACACTGTTACACACACTGTTACACACAGTGTCACACACAGTGTCACACACAGTGTCTCACACAGTGACACACACAGTGCAGTCAGTTGGAGTCTCTTGCCTGTGCTGTCTGTGGCTCCCTCCAGTCTGTGATGGGGGGCTCTCCCCATGAGGTTAAATGCAGCCAGCTCTGGTGTGAGTGCGCACACCTCACATTTTGGTCTTCCTGCCTCTGTGGCTGCTGGGAGTATTGGGGAGCGTTGGGGGGCGGGAGGAGCCTGTGTTACTGGCTAAGTGTGGCTGTGAATGTGCTCCTCAGAACGCGCTCTGCGGAGTGACACTGACGCTTCCTGCTCACTGCCTGCCTCTCGCTGGAGCTGTCGTGGGGAGAGGAGGAGAGGGGGCTGACAGAGCTACCGCTGAGCGGCTTGTGCCGTTTGGCGAATGGTCTTTCATGGCGGGGGCAGGGAGGGGGAGCGCCCTCGGCGGGGGTTTGGAGCCAGTGTAGAGCTGAGGGGGAAGGTAGCGGGGAGGTGAGCTGCGGGTGAGGGTGGGGAATGATGGGGGGGGGGGGGGGGGGGGGGGGGGGGGGGGGGGGGTTGATGGGGTGAGGAGGAAAGAGGAGAGTGGCCGGGTGGCAGGCCGCGGGGTGAGGAGGAGAAGAGGATAGTGGCCGGGTGGTTGGGTGAGGTCATAGAAGCAAGCAAGCCAATGAGAGGTGTGCGGGGGCGGGGCTAGGCCATGGACCAATCTGATTGGCCAGAGGCTGAGTGACAGACCCACGGACCAATCAGATTCACCACATCTTGTAACAATCTCACAAATTTCAATTATATAGATATAGATTTATAAACTGTAAAAATACTGTTATGTAGCAGCCAAAATATATTTCCTAAAATTAGGGTCCCCCGTTCATTATGATAAATCAGCAATAGAACAAATTTAGCTCCTGGGCATAGCGGCCATGCCCTTATTGTGCGCATTTTCACCACGGGGAGGACGCAGAACGCGACCCGAAACGCAGGCAAATGGAAGAGGACTTGCGTGTGGCCACATTCACATGGTTGCTATGAGGTCACGTGATCGGGACTTGCCAGAGGCATCTTGCCACTCGAGGGCTGCGGCCCTTCCAGCATCCAAAAGGTTAAAAGGAATAACTGTTTTAGGGCTGTATTCAAATACATGTAATGGCATACGCAAGCGATTTATTTTATTCCATATTACTCACTGCAGGCCCCGCTTGGCGTCATATACTGAGCAGGGTTTACGGTAATATTCGAGCTCGGAAACTTGAGGTTTGCCAGTTTTTGTTTTTTTTTTCTTCTTCTCTTGAACCATTTCTCTGGATATTTTGAATGGTAAAACCTATTGCATTTAATATCTGGGCTGAAAGCCTGGTTAATTTGATTTGTATTGACAAAACGCTACTTCCTTTTGGCATTCTGTCTGGTGCGGCAGCTCGAAATAAATGAGGGTTCTGCATAGAATTCATTCTTAAACCCTTTCATTGAGTCGCGTTGCAAGTTGTGGTCGCGTGGAGATTCTGTGGCCCCACGTTTTCGTAGGCTGTGAAGCTTCACCTCAATGTCAGGGAAGTCTCTGAGCTAATGGAGAAGCTGTATTATAATATGCTTTAACCACTTGAATGCCCCATGATTTGTGGCTTATAAGGTCGTTTTTCTAGGGGAGATCGCATTCTGCGCTTTTGTAGAAGGCTCAATGCAGTCTGGCCGGCAGGGGGATATATAATAATGTGTATATTCAGGGGCAGGCTGGACAGGGGGGGAAATTGCCCCCTAGGCTGATCCTATTTGCAGGAATGCGGCCGCTCTCTGCTTTTGCGGTAACTGCGGCCCGCCCAGATTTTGGCTCTGTTCCCAAAGCCGACAGCAGGCTGGCGTCAGGCTACGGCCCCAGTGTTGGCTGCTGCGTGCGCTACTGCCTGCGCGTCAGGAACAAGATCCGCCCTTCTATGGTGTCGGGTCCAGTAGCTGCCACACGCGCATGGGGAGATCGCGATGCGCTACCAAATTTTGTAAAGACAAGATTTTTGTCTTTGCCAGTGGCGACGGAGCGCTGGCCATGTCACGGTGGCGGTTCAGCCAATGAGGGCGAACCAGCCGCGTGACGTCATGGCTGCGCCCCCGCCACGCCTGCAGCTATCTCCTACAGCTCAACCGCTGATCCGGGTTTTTACACGTGCCGCCAGGCGCATCAGCTAACACTGGAGCCGTAGCCTTAAGCTTCAATTATACCAAGGGCTGCAGGGCGTCAGCGCTATTCTGTGACGTCACCCTGCACTGCCACCGCGCGGTATCTTCATTATACCGGGGAGACAGGCGAGAAGAGTAGCAGAGGAGGCATGGCCTTGAGTGGTTCGCCCTTATTGACTGAACTGCTCAGGTATATTTACTTGAATTGGATTTATGTCTTGTTTTGAGCCGCGCGGGCGACATTTTCTGTATAATCACTGCAGCAGGAGCTGAGACTGCTGGGGGCGGAGCTAAAGGGACTGAGGAGGGACAGGCAAAGACTTGCGCAGGGGGCGGAGCTAACAGTGCAAATGGAGCAAAGGGGCTAGTGGGGGCGTAAGGTAAGGAAAATTGCCCCGGCTGGGAGCTGGGGGTTAACAAAGTGTGTGTCATGCTTGTGTGGAGGTGTGTGTTTCATGCTTGTGTATACAGTGTGTGTATTTATGTATGTATGTATGTGTATACATACATACATACATACACACACACACGTGACCCCGCGGCATCATTTGACGCCGTGTTACCAGGACGACGCTGGAAGGGGAAGGTAAGTGGGTTATAGAGGCCTCGCGAGGTCCCCCGGCATTTAATTTAAATGCCTGGGGGGAGAGCGCGGGACCTCTATAACTGCCGCGCCCACCCCAGAAAATCTAACGCCCCCATTTTGCGCACCACTGATATATGGCATGCATATGATACTTGTGTATATATGATGTTGTTGGTAGCAAAAAAATCCTTTTATTAAATGAAGGGATCAAACATCACCCCTGGATCACCCAGGAAACGCTCACCTACGCGTTTCGGCCGTGCGCCCTTTATCGTAGGTGAGCGTTTTCTGGGTGATCCAGGGGTGATGCTTGATCCCTTCATTTAATAAAAGGATTTTTTTGCTACCAATAGCCTCCTCCACCATTTGTAGGCAGTGCACTGCCTTTGTTCACCCATTTTCTACTTGTCCTGCTTGGTGGATTGCACGCTGCTCAGAATTCCTGATGGGACTGCTCCTCTGACGGAATTGGAACCAAAAGTGAGTTTTCTCTTACATACTATAATTATGTTATTATGGATGGGACAATTTCTGTACTGTTCATTGTGCTGGCTAGCACTAGGTACTAGTCCCTTCCCCTAGTAGGGTATGTTATTATTGCTCACCATCATATTGGAGTTTTCCCAACGGAAGAATTATTATTCAGTATTGGGACTCATATATTCTGATGCACCGGTTACCCACATTTTATATATGATGTTGGTCTGGGTGTGTGTATCTATAGATATAGACATGTAAGGTGTGTGTATCTGTTTGTATGGGATGCGTGGGTGATTGTATGGGCAATGAGGCTCTTATAATAAAGGTGAAGCCCAGTCATTGCCCACCATCTGGATGAATATACAGGGTTTACCTGTATGTGTATCCTATCGTGGCTCATCTGGCCAACTAAGTTGTGTGAAAATGTATATATGACCCTATATTACATGTAAAATATATCTAGTCGTGCTAAGCTGGTAATACACTTACCCAGCCTACACTCCCAGGTATCCAGGTTTGGCTAGTTCCACGAGGAGGTTGAGGACAAAGGAGAGTGGGATGGGCTGGTCTACCTGGGTGACGTTGGTCCAATAAGCGGAGCCATTGCCTGCCCAGCCAGCGAGGTGCCTATCTCAGCCAGAGATGATAGACCAGCATTGAGAACATGGGCAGGTAGGCGCAGTTCTCATTTCCACCCTCCTTACCTCGGCCTTCACGTCACGACCCCATCCTAGATTCGCCACTCTGTGATTGATCCCATACACAGCATCCACACTGTGATTGGTCGCCACCCCATTCTCCATGATTTCCTATGGGGACGGGAACCTAAAAAATGGACAGCCAATCCCGGCTCAACAGTCTTTGCTAATCCTAGCGGGCAGACAGACTAAGCGGTGTGCTCCGAGGTTGTGCTAGAGACACCCAAAACCGAGGCTGCCTGCTATTCCGAGCGGGAGATTTAAACTTGCTCACCGACATCTTGCAGCCAGCGCTGCCTGGAGTTCCCGATCACCCACATAAGTGGAAGTTGTGCCGGGGAAGACATTTCGGCGGCACTGGTCACCTAGGACTGCTAGGATTCCCCCTGTATGGTTCTGGGAGTTGGGAGTATGGCTGTGTTGGGACTTTGTGCTGTGTCTGAATTAACACCGTTTATTTGATCTCTGTGTACATATATACATATACACAAGAAATATAAAAACTATTATAGCTCCTAGTAAATTAAAACCGAGTAATATTGGGAGTTCAGTTGTTAGACCATCTTCAGAGGTAATTTTTCATGTAGGAGGAGCCGCTCTATTATCTGTAAACACCTTAAGATCACAGATAAAATGATTTCCTTTTCTAACAGATTAGAATTCTGATTGGGGGAGCAGTTTTTACCAGCCCTCCCAGTCAATGTCATGACGTACTGTGACATGACGATGCGTTGTCATGGCAAAGCATCACCATGCGACGATGTTGCTGCGACCCGTGATGGTGTGTTGTCATGACAATGCATCACCATCTGATGCAGCATCACCATCTGATGCAGCATCACCATCTGATGCAGCATCACCATCTGATGCAGCATCACCATCTGATGCAGCATCACCATCTGATGCAGCATCACCATCTGATTCCATCATCCCATCTGATGTCAGCATCACATCTTATGCAGCATCACCATGACGCCAACTCATCACCTGATGCAGCGACGGCGACGAGGGGCTGCTCTCAACAAGTCCCGCTCTCTCCACCCTGGCAATCGGTTGTTATATTGCTGTGTGGAAGAGCGCTGAACCTCTGTAACGCAATGCCATTTCTTGGAGCTGCAAAGCACCCCTGCAAACCCCCCCTGGTTGCCATACTGGTGTAACAGTGCTTTCATTTGTATTTATTGCACCCTCCCTCTCTCCTCCGTTCTGCTTTAAGGTGTCCTATCTAGATTGCGAACCAGTCTAAATCTGTTCCTCTGCAATTTCCCGCCTTCCCAAATTTTTTTGACCATATACGGTCTCCCATGCCGCCCCCGCCCAAAAATAATCTGCCTACGGATAGTTACACGACGCAAACGCGTGCGGATAATCTCTAATCCGCCATTTGGATTACAATCCGGTGGATTTTGATAGACTCCAATGGCAAATTCCTACCCGTGCCAGATTGTTAAACTCTGACCACGGGTTTATCTACCCGGTCCGAGAATAACCCCGCGGCATTAATTCCGTTTCCAGATTTTAAGTAATCGACCGGATTTCCGATTTGCTCTCTAAAAAAATAAAACACAATACAATAAAATCCCACACTGCGGATTTGCCTTTTTGAGTACTGATGTCCACAACCAAGGAACCGACCCTGTCCAAGTCCGCCAACCAAACCACGATCGCCCATCTGTACCTGTGACAACATGAAATATGTGCCTGTCCAATGGAGCCAACACGTAGGATTGGAACCCTCGGTTTAAAAAACCCCCTTTCACACAGGCAGTTGATGTCTGTCCACCTATTTTTTTTGGTTGTTTGGGTGTTTTGCCAATAAGTTGCTAATTAACTCAAAACATTTCGCAGCTGGGGCCTCCTCTCCGTCACTCTGTCGTGTTGCCTTGCTTTGGCCCCTTCCCGTGGTAACAACTGCTGTTTCCACCGAGCGAGATTCAGTTACGCTTATATTCACTGACACAAAGCAGCCAACTGGCTCTGCTCAGAGGGTTATAATAATTAAGGACACGGAGCCGTGGGCCTCACCAGGGCCAAAGGGGCCGGTGGTCACCGAGCTTGGCTTCAGCAAGCACATCTTGGTCTAACAGTAGGCATATTGCAGCTAGGACCTGCTGCAAGTCGCCATGTTTGTAGTAGTCCGTCATGAACGGTGTCTCGGCCTTGGATTAACAGACTGTGTTTGTTGTTTTAGCAGATTGGGAAAACGTTCCAAGACTGCAGTGTATAATATGTACCTTATGATCTAGCGCTAACAATCTACCGCAAGCAGTGAATTAATAATACATATTGTGTAAACTGCCAACACATGACCGGGGAACAAAGCCATGCCCGGGAGAGCTTATCCTTTTAATGGCTATGACTGAGTGTTAATTGCAGCTCAGAAGGATGGTAGATTTTGGTATTTACTGTTCAGTTGTTATGAGACCCTGTCCATTACTACCCTAGACACACTTGGCATTTCTAATCACTACCTTAACGCCTCTATTTCATTTTCTTCTCCTCCGGATCAATAGGAACGACTAGCTTTGCACTATTATAGAAAGAAAAGGGCCCCGTTTTTACCTCCTAATTGCCAGGTTGGGCCTTCAACATTTTGCTCTGGGGCCGTGAAAGAATTAAGAACAATCAACCAAGGGGGGACACGTTGCCTGTGGGGGTAATGTCCTGCTCAGCACAATGTCACTTCATATAACTATTTACCCAATTAGTTTGATCACCAAATACTTCTGTCTGCCCATCCAGTATTAATCAGGAGATTTACACCTTCTAAGTCTCACACTTTTAACCGCACTTCTAACATTTTTAGCAGCTATTTTTAGCATTGTAATACAACGACAAATCAGATAACTACAAATAATACAATAAACAAAGGAAGAAGTGCTTCAGACATAAAACAGTAACATTTAGGAAAAGGAGTCCCTGCCCCGAAGACTTACCATCCAATTGTTGGTAGGAAGAACTAACCAGAGACAGTAGGAAAGTGGTTCTGGTAAGTGTGTGCTGCAAGGGGGCCCCAAGGTTATGTACAGTATGAGTTGTAAATAGTATCAGCCACGAAGCTACTCATTTGCTTCCTAAGCATAGGTGTGTTTAAGTTTATAAGAGGGTGCTAGTTGGATAATTGATGGGAAGGGACATTTTCCAAGGTGTTGTGGCAGTCAGTGAGAAAGGTTTTACGGCGGGCGAGGGCTTTAGATAAAAGGGGCAGAGATAAGACTCCAAATGAAAAAGCGGAGCGGAAGAGTTGACAGGTGTATAGCGAGATGTCCATCTGTGCTAGTAAGAGTAAGCATTGCAGAGCCCGTGTAAATTCATGGAAGGCCACTACCTGTAAATCGTGGCCCTGTGATTATGTTCCCCATTGACGACTTGTTTACAAGAGATGCCAGATATAACAGGTCATGCAATTATTTTTCCTGGTCCTGTGGCACCCCCTTACTATACGGCTTCTGCAGTCATTAAACAAACCTATATAAATGATTGTGCTAATCCAGGGGCAGACAATCCAGTACTTCAAGGCCCCGCCAGCCAGGTTTTACAGGCTATCCCTGCTTCAGCACACATTTAATGACTGAGCCAACCTTTGCTGGAATCAGGAATATCCTTAAAAACCTAGTCTGTAGGTTGGCCCATTAGGCCTGGAGTTGGCCACCGTTGCACTAGTTATTGCGATACATGGCAACTTCCTTACCTCCTCTGTGGGTGAACTCTAGGTGAGATTGTAATAGTTTGGAAAGAGAAATGTTTGTGGTCAAGTAATGAAGATTTTAGCGCCATCATGCAAGGACTATATGCTGTGAGGCGCGCTTCCCAATGCTTCTACACCTTCAGCTTCATTGACATAAATGTGACTGAAATCTCTACCTTTTAAATTATACCCCTTCCCCTCCCTACCTTCTCGCCCTTGAAGTTCACACTGTCCTGGTTCTTTTCTTCCCATCCTCCCTCTTTTCTTCATATCTTTGCTTACCTTCTTTATTTCCTTCCTCCCTCCTGAACATACCTAGGCTCATCCTGGAGAGCTTTAACATCCCTATTAACCACCTCGATTCCACCTGCTGCCTCCAACAAACTCACTCTGTAACCTCCGCCTTTGTGGATCCCATGGGACTCAATTTTCCTTTGTCCCGCTTCTGCTCAGGTCTCTAACTCGCAACCTCTTCCTTCCGTTTCTTTTCCTGATCACCACATTCCAAAGTTTTAGCCTCGCCCTACCCTCCTGTGCCATCCTAAC
This sequence comes from Ascaphus truei, assembly GCA_036426205.1. NCBI lineage: Eukaryota > Metazoa > Chordata > Amphibia > Anura > Ascaphidae > Ascaphus > Ascaphus truei. Next base: position 9,411,892 of record CM071584.1, read on the forward strand.
ACCCACACAGACTCCACACCCCCTATGTAGATCCTAACATGCTCTAACCAGCTCCAATTTTCTAACATAATTAGAACCTCTACTCTCATCTCCACCCTTGCCTGTCCGGATCTGGCAATGTTCCTAACACTCTATACACTTCCTTCCACCACCACCACCACCACCACATACCACTCACACCAATTTGTGCCACAACCTGTGCACACTAACTTAACTCACTACCTTAAAATGTGCCCTAAACACTGCTAAATGAGATACTGAGAGAGGCTTTTTTTGTCTTTTCATTACATCTCCGGAGACCGTAACCTGGCTACAACTGTAGCTCTTCCATCTCTCTGACTATTACTAAATGGGCAGTAAAACTTTATATTGAACTAGCTGATATCACCGGCGTGCCCGGATGTAATGTCTCTAATTGTTTTGTGGTGTGGGTGAATCTTGGGTGGGGTGGTGAATCTTGGGGGGGGGGGGGGGAGGGGTGAATCTTGGGTGGGTGGATGGGGGGTGGTGTGAATCTTTGGGGGGTGGGGGGTGGTTATGTTCAGGGTTGAATTGGGGGGTGAAGGTGAATCCTTCGGCGGGTGAATATTCGTATGTGTGTTGGTGAGGTCTTAGGGTGAATCTTGGTTGGTGGGAGGAATCTTGGTTGGGGGGTGTGGGTGGGGTTGGGTGAGTCCCCCCCCCTCATCCCAGGCAATCCGTTCCCCGCCCCCCTGTCCCCGGTGCTTGTTTTCCCCCCCCTTCCCCGTCCCTGGCGGTGTTTCTTCTACTCCCCCCCCCCCGTTGTCTCCTGCGCGTGTTTCTCTCCCCCCCTTGTCCCCTGCACGTGTTTCTCTCCCCCCTTGTCCCCTGCACGTGTTTCTCTCCCCCCCTTGTCCCTGCGCGTGTTTCTCTCCCCCCCTTGTCCCCTGTGTGTGTTTCTCTCCCCCCCCCTTGTCCCCTGTGTGGTGTTTCTCTCCTCCCCTCTTGTCCCCTGCGTGTGTTTCTCCCCCCCCCCTTGTCCACTGCGTGTGTTTCTCTCCCCCCCTTGTCCCCTGCGTGTGTTCCCCCCCCCCTTGTCCCCTGCACGTGTTACTCTCCCCCCCTTGTCCCCATCGTGTTTCTCCCCCCCCCCTTGTCCACTGCGCGTGTCCCCCCCCTCTTGTCCCCTGCGCGTGTTTCCCCCCCCCCCTCTCCACCACTCCCCAGCTCTCCCGGCGGTCCCCGGGGAGGGGAGAGAAAACGGGGCCCGCAGGTGGTGAGAGCTGCAGGTGAGGGGGAGTAATGGGGGGGGGGAGCATGAGGGGGAGGTGAGCTGCGGGTGACTGCACCGGGCGGTGTTGGTGAAGGGGGGGGGTTTAGTGTGGGGGGGTGGTGTTGGGGGGGGGGGCACGCAGCAGCGCACAGTACCTGAGGTGGTGTCAAGTCCGCAGGGGAGGTGAGAGCAGGCGGTGAGGCAGTGATTGTTCTGAGTGTGGCAGTTGGGTTTGTGAGGTCAGCGTACCACGCAGGCCAATGAGAGGCGTGCGGGGGCGGGGCCGGGCCAATCAGATTGGCCAGAGGGTGAGTGACAGACGAACGGACCAATCAGATTGCCCATAAGCACAGCAAACGAACAACGTGCACAGCAAACAAACAACGTTTTCATTTTTATAGATATAGCTATAGTGATTCAGCTTCATTGTATACCTGATGCCCATTGTTAAGAAGTGGTTTTGCTCCACTGAAATAACTCCAAGCCTTTCCTTCTTCCTCCCGCCAGTTCAGAAATGATCTCCAGTGCCTGCAACCATCAGTGCATCACAGAACATACAATCAGATCCATTTTCTAGAGGAGAAATCGCGCCCGTTTCGATCCGATGTCACTGCGATATCTCCGGGGAAGGTGCACTGGACTTTTCTAGTAAGTCTCTGTTTTTGTGGCTCACATTTTATGTACTTTTCTTGTGACAAAGGTAAAAACATTGGGGTCTATGTATGAAGACAAAGCCAGTGCAATTCTAGGGCAAAAAAAATAATAATGTTGCTTTGAATGGGATTTTTTTTCTTTAATGCTGCAGACCAAGCAATATCCTACATGTGTTTTTGTTTGTTTTTTTAAATCAGTTCTGTACTATGAGAAAATACTTGTAGCATTTAAATTTTTACAAATAATTTTTTAGACATTTTGAATGTATTTTACTGTAACAAGCATTTTTGTTTCTATAACAACCATTTACAAAGTCACATCCCCTTCCTCTTCTGAGACAGGCTCTGGCACACCCCTTTTGCCCTCTCTAGCAGTGCACCAATTGTATCTAGTGTCTGCTTGGTCACATGATCTTCCACACAGAACTTTGCATTTTGGGTAATCTGCTGCAGCCCTAACAGTGATATAAAGAACCCCTGAGCCGAATCTTCAGCGATCGATTACAGGAGAACAGATCGATCGGCAACGTAGCTAATCACTTGTCAGTGTGCAGATTGTATTGATGCACGTATTGAATGATTTTTAAAATGGCAGCTTGAACTGCAGCTTTAATACCTGTGTTGTAAGAGGGAGGGGGGTGATTTGCCTCAGAATTACACCACATCCTAGGATGAGTGATTTCTTGCTAGGAGGGGGAACCTTGGCATGGGAGTTGGCGGTGTTCTTAATTTTGTGTCAAAATTATATTCATGTTTTTTTTGGGGTTGGGGGTTATCTCCGTGAATTTGCAAAAAAAAATAAAAAATGCTCGAATATTTTGAATATTCCAATATTGTTTTTCGAATATTCTCTACATTTTCAAATATTCTCTTCATTTATTTGTAATTTTTTTCCCTCAGCTTTTTCTTGTAAACATTTGAATATTTCAAATATAAAAAAGATGGTGTTTTTAAAAAAAAATTTTTTTTCAATATTCTTCCAACTAGAATTTTTGAATATTTGAGTTAAAAAAAATGGGGGAATAATTAGCCGATCTCTAGTTCTTACTACTACGCTACTCCTTCAGTTCTGGGGAAGGGAAAGTCCTACGGAAAAACAACCCTCTCTCTCCCCCCCCCCGCCGACCCCCTCTCTTGCCTTGTAAAGCGGACATTCACGGCTGTTTTAATGTAGGAAGAATGTCCTGACCGCATCATAACAACCATACAATATCTGTCTCCCCAGACTAGGCATGCTCTTTATCTTCCGCCATTAATCTCCTCTGTACATAAAGCCGGGGACCTGCGCCATGCACCTCTTCGTTACTAAGTAACTGTGGCCCGTGCCAGTGACTGCAGCTGTCGATCGACAGCCTGCGCAAGCGAGACGTTGAAATATAAGTGCAGTCTGTTGTTAAATGGAGTCGGATAAGGGGGCAATTTACGACTTTGTTGCCAGATTGGGTTTAACCAAGGGGTGGCCAACTCCAGTCCTCAAGGGTCACCGACAGGTCAGGTTTTAGGGATATCCAGCTCCAGCGCAGGTGGCTCAGCCAATGACTGAGCTACTAACTGAGCCACCTGTGCTGAAGCAGGGATTCCATGAAAACCTGATCGGCTCAATGAGTAAAGGCACTGACTGGCACTGAGTGTGAAGCAGGGGAACCTGGTTCAATTCCCGGTGTCGGCTCCTTGTGACCTTCAGCAAGTCACTTTATCTCCCTGTGCCTCAGGCACCAAAAGCATAGATTGTAAGCTCCACGGGGCAGGGACCTGTGCCTACAAAAAGTCTCTGCAAAGCGCTACGTAAAACTAGCAGCGCTACACAAGAACATGTTATTATTATTTATTGGTGGCCCTTCAGGACTGGAGTTGGCCACTCCTGGGTTAACCCCTTCACTGACTGAAGGGCCAGCAATGTCTTGCTGTGTAATGTGTTGACAGAACTTCTGGACGTGAAAGGGTTAAAGCCAAGGTGCCCTTTTGCCGGACTCCAAAAAGAAATTTGTTCCACACATTTTCTTTTTTTGGGTAGTTTATTAATTTGGGTTTTTTTGTTCAGCCCAACGTCAGACAAGAACTGCTTTGATCACCGATCCATCCCCACAGCTTTGTACGCGCTGCAGCACTCCTTCCTCGGCAAGCTGTGACCTCCGCATCCACAGAGGCCTCCTGTGCACAGCACGCACGCGCAGAGGCCTCATGTGCACAGCACGCACGCGCAGAGGCCTCATGTGCACAGCACGCACGCGCAGAGGCCTCATGCGCTCAGGACACATGGCCTCCAGAGGCCTCCAGCGCTCAGCGTGCACGCTCCTCCAGCAGCCTGTTTCTCTCCCGTGGCACACTGCTGGAGGAGCGTCCGTGCGTCATCACGTGGAGACGCCAGTCAGTGGCTCAGCCGTTGAGCTGAGTGGCTTCCACGGATCCAAGTTCTACGAGCGTAGAGTCCGGGGACTGGTGCACCGGGTACTAGCAGAATTGCATCAACGGACATTTCCAGCTCTCACTGGGACATCGTGGAACCTACTTTTACCTTTTTCTTTGCAAGTCCATGCTATACAGTTAGGTCCGGAAATAATGTGACACTGATACAAGTTTTGTTATTTTGGCTGTGTACCAAAATAAATTCAAGGTGCAGTTAAATAATGAATATGGGCTTAAAGTGCAGTCTATCAGATTTCATTTGAGGGTATTGACATCCAAATTGGAAGGAAGGGTTTAGGAATTACATCTCTTTATATATACACTTCACACAAAAGCATGGATCGCAGTAGAAGAGGCAGCACATCGCAGGTAAGTGATCAAAACATGTAGAGTATTGAAAGAAGGTATCCAACGTGTCAGTCCTATAAAAAGGACTTTATAAAAGGACTTTTACCAGTGTGGTGAACTGCCTCCTCTTCTACCCCGATCCCCAAGAGAGAGGTGTGTGTGTGTGTGTGTGTGTACACACATGTATATAGAATTCCCCCTTTTCACTCTTGGGTCTATGAACCATAATGTCACTTACAGTAGACGCAGGTTGTTTGAAATAAATGCTTGATGCTCTCTTCTCTAGTGGAATTAGGGATGCATGGTGATATGATTGGGGTATTACAGATATTACAGGCTACAGAAACAGCAATTATGAAACGCTCCAGATTTCTGCATGGTTTTAAATACATTTGCATTAATAAAAACACGGAAGCCCTTTAATTTAACCGCGGGTGGCAACATCTATAAATAGCTTTCAAAGTGCGCTGTACATTTTGGTAACTTGTCGGCAACGAGTGTGGAGCACATCACAGAGCGCATTGTTAGAACGGAATGAAAGGGGCGGACGTAGGGACGTTTTATTTGACGCGATGCGGCTCACAGCTTGACAAGCTTTATCTGAACTTAAAGATGACTTAATGAAACGACAGTGAATCACTATAAATCTAAGTGAAGGGTCCGTTTGCCGCGGGGTCTGCATTGCATGTGAAGCATCCTTTAGCAACAGATATTTTCAGCTGGCAATACAGTGAAAGTACTCAGCCATACGACACCATCTCTACCTTTGTCATACTGTAAATTGTTTTCCAGTATGCCTAGGGTGTTAGTGGGTTTATCCCTGCGTGAACAAATTACACTCCCTGCAGCTTCCCAGGACATATACACACACACACACACACACACACACACACACACACACACACACACATCTATATATATCTATCTTCAAGTTTGTTCTAGGAAGCTGAAGGGAGTGTAAGTTGCTCACGCAGGGATTGAACCCACCAACACTGTGTGTGTGTGTGTGTGTGTTTTTGTTTGAAATAAATGCTTGATGCTCTCTTCTCTAGTGGAATTAGAGATGCATGGTGATATGATTGGGGTATTACAGGCTACAGAAACAGCAATTATGAATCGTCCAGATTTCTGCATACTTTGGTGCAGTGGAAGTGCTGTGTGCTGGGTGATAATGGTGAAAGGCGGGGTTGCAGACCTGTCTAAGACATGCAAATGATCATACAGTAATATTTCCATTTGCTCTGGAGGATTTTTGTCACTTTCTTTACCCACCATAACTTAACTATGTATGGTAAAACCTATCCTTGCTTCATTTTTGCATAGCCAGTATAACCAACCCCACACTGAGGAGACCCATTAAGGTCGAAACGGCTGTTGTGGGTGGGTTTACTGGCCATGCTCAAAGCTGTGACCATGCAGCAAGCTTAAGCCCATAGGGAACCATGTTAATGGTTTTGAAGCAAAAGGTGACACTGTGCTCATTTGCATGTCATTTCCCAGATTCCCTTGCTGCAGTGGAAGTGCTGTGTGCTGGGTGATAATGGTGAAAGGCGGGGTTGCAGACCTGTCTAAGACATACAAATGAGCATACAGTAATATTTCCATTTGATATACATACATACATACATACAAGGCTCTTATTTTGATTTGGGGGAAATGTGTTTCTTAAGCATGAACATTTAAACACCGTTCAGCTGACATCATGCAAGCCAGACCAAAAGATTACAATAGAAAACATAAGTATACAGAAGGGGACCAGCGACGTAATCTTGTTATTTTCTGAGAAGATGGAGAGCAGCAACAGAACAAAACACGAACATAGCAAGAGAATCGCAATTACAGGCTGAGCTAAATTTGCCATGAACAACTACATGGCTCTTTTAGTAGAGAACGGAGGAAACGACATCCGTCCGCCGCCTTTTTTTTTTTTTTTTAGACATCACCAATAAATCCTATGAAGTAATAATGACGTTACATAGTTACATAGTAGCATGAGGCTGAAAAAAGACATATGTCCATTGAGATTAGCCTGTGTTACATTTAGACGACGGATACTTATCCTATATTTGTATTTACCGTATATTGATCCAGAGGAAGGCAAACAAAAAAAACCAGTGAAACATTATCATTAATGTGTTATAAGGGGAGAAATTAATTCCGCCCTGGATCCAGTAATGCAAAAATCAGATTTCTCCCTGGATCATCATCCTTCCCATGTTTACTTCTTTGGTATATTCCTGTATATTTTTCTAAAAAGGAGGTCTGGCCTTTACTTAAAGATATCTATTGTATCTGCCATCACAGTCTCCATGGGTAATGAATTCCACATTGGAACTGCCCTTACTGTAATGAACCCTTTCCTTTCCAGTTTATGAAATGTCCTTTCCTCCAATCCCAAGGGATGACCCTGCGTCGTTTCTTCTGTCCCTGGGATCTTTAGTTTCTTTAAAACAAATTATTTCTTATATATAGAATATAGGACCCTTTTCAGTGTGAGATGGGTAGGCAGATTATTATTGGAGATAAGGAAAAAGCTGAGGTATTAAACAAATTCTTTGCCTCTGTGTTTACCAGGGAAGAATCATGTTCAATAGTAGTGCCGCAGGAGGAAGCCACAACCTCCATATTAATGAACAATTGGTTAACTGAGGAAGAAGTTCATAAGCAACTTGAAAAAAAGAAAGTAAATAAGGCACCTGGCCCCGATGGCATACATCCAAGAGTTCTCAAGGAGTTAAGCTCAGTAATAGCCAAACCATTATATTTAATATTCAAGGACTCCATTTCCACATGCTCAGTACCACAAGATTGGCGTAAAGCAGATGTGGTGCTTATATTTAAAAAGGGAGCTAGATCACAACCGGGAAATTACAGACCTGTAAGCCTGACTTCAATAGTAGGGAAACTACTTGAAGGTTTAATACGGGATAATATTCAGGAATACCTAATGGAAAATAAAATTATTAGTAATAGTCAGCATGGATTTATGAAGGATAGATCTTGCCAAACTAACCTTATTTGTTTCTTTGAGGAGGTAAGTAGGAATTTAGACCAGGGTAATGCAGTTGATGTGGTCTACTTAGATTTTGCAAAGGCTTTTGATACTGTTTCACACAAGAGGTTGGTGTACAAAATAAAGAAAATTTGACTCTGTAATAATATATGCACCTGGATTGAAAACTGGTTAAAGGACAGACAGAGGGTTGTCATAAATGGAACTTTTTCAGGTTGGGCTAAAGTCGTGAGTGGAGTACCTCAGGGATCGGTACTGGGACCCCTGCTTTTTAACTTGTTTATTAATGCCCTTGAGGTTGGGATAGAGAGCAAAGTCTCTATCTTTGCTGATGATACTAAATTGTGTAAGGTAATAGAATCAGAGCAGGATGTAGTTTCTCTTCAGAAGGACTTGGAGAGACTGGAAACGTGGGCAGGTAAATGGCAAATGAGGTTTAATACAGATAAATGTAAGGTTATGCATTTGGGATGCAAGCATAAAAAGGCGACTTACAAATTAAATGGAGATATATTGGGGGAATCCTTGATGGAGAAGGATTTAGGAGTGCTTGTAGGCAGCAGGCTTAGCAATAGTGCCCAATGTCATGCAGTAGCTGCAAAGGCAAACAAGATCTTATCTTGCATCAAACGGGCAATGGATGGAAGGGAAGTAAACATAATTATGCCCCTTTACAAAGCACTAGTAAGACCATACCTTGAATATGGAGTACAATTTTGGGCACCAATCCTAAGAAAATACATTATGGAACTAGAGAGAGTGCAGAGAAGAGCCACCAAATTAATAAAGGGGATGGACAATCTAACTTATGAGGAGAGGCTAGCTAAATTAGATTTATTTACATTAGAAAAGAGGCGTCTAAGAGGGGATATGATAACTATATACAAATATATTCAGGGACAATACAAGGAGCTTTCAAAAGAACTATTCATCCCACGGGCAGTACTAAGGACTCGGGGCCATCCCTTAAGGTTGGAGGAAAGGAAATTTCACCAGCAACAAAGGAAAGGGTTCTTTACAGTAAGGGCAGTTAAAATGTGGAATTCATTACTCATGGAGACTGTGATGGCAGATACAATAGATTTGTTCAGAAAAAGGTTGGACATCTTTTTAGATGGGAAATTTATATAGGAATATACCAAATAAGTATACATGGGAAGGATGTTGATCCAGGGATTAATCAGATTGCCAATTCTTGGAGTCAGGAAGGAATTAATTTTTCCCCTTAATGGGGTTTTTTGTTTGCCTTCCTCTGGATCAGTAAGTAAGTATAGATATAAGATAAAGTATCTGTTGTCTAAATTTGGCATAGGTTGAACTTGATGGACCTATGTCCTTTTTCAACCTCATCTACTATATGTAACTTATGCGACTGAAATACTGATTGTGAAGGGAGTAACATGATTTTTCTACCTCATTCCCTCTCTTAAAGCTTGATTATTTATTGGAGTTTAATTATTTATATATATATATATATATATATCTCTTAGCGTTGAATCTTTGTTTCTATATATAAAAACAATACTATATATTTTTCATAATTGAAAAGGCAATTTGTAGAAACAAGAAATACTGTACATTGTGGATTTGGTAGGTTGAGCAGTACCTTAAATCCCTGCTAGAAGATTATTGTCTTCGCTGTTCTATGATACATTCCACAAAACAATAGGGTTAAGGTGGACTTATTGGCATGGAACCACTTGGCTAAGGTACACTGGATGCCCCTTAAGAGCTTGTATTCACCTGATGGTTACAATGTATCAGGGCTTTGGAAACCAGCCTATTAGCTGTGCTGTCCATGATCTGAATTACGCCCGGGAGCTCGGAACCCGTCTCATAGCAAACCTGATTAAGTCATTTAACTGCAGGCCAGCAGTGCCCGTAAATGAATTCCTAATCTACAGGCCTAGTCTCCAGCAGGACATTTCCGCCAGGAGGTCTGCTCTGATGCAGCACACAAAAAAAAAAAAAAGTCAATTAAATTCACTAACTAAATATCCTTCAATTTGTCCCTACACTGGCCAAGAATCCCAAAATCAAATTAGAGTTATTACTGAGGGCCATTTGATTTGGCTACAATTATGTCATCTAATGCATTTGGGATCTTTGCATTAAAAAGGATTTAGTGTAGGGATAATCTGTAGGGTGTCCCACCTTTCATTGGATTGAAATGAATGTTCCTAAAAAGGATTATGTCCACATATTTGGTCAATGCGTTTTTTAACCACTTCAGAGCCCCACACATTGAAATTGAAGTAGTAACATATTCAGATGATCTATGCTGTAAACTGGTATTTAAACAAAAAACATTTTTAAATCATGAACTTTTATTTACGGGGTTTTCTTTAAAAAAAAAAAATAATTATATGGCTTTGTCAATAGATCTTTCCACAACATCTTCTATTATTTTAGTATATTTGAGGGATAGCAGCCGTTATCCATACTTAATGAGTGGGGGATTTAAAAAAAAAAAAAATACAAAAAAAACCACCCTCTACAAAGTGCAACTACCAAGCTGGTCAATGATGGGGTTTTATTACTAAACACAATATTTGTTTGCTAGTTCAGAGAGGTCTCTGTCTCCTTCTACATTTGGGAGCCATGAAAGCCTTTCTCCATTCATCAGGACCTTTCCTAGATGTGCCTTCTCTCTCTCTCTGAGAATCCTGCAGGGAACATCACCGCACGATGACTAATAAGGCTCAATTATGCTTCCGAGGGGACATCTGGATGTCGTGTATATCATGCATAGAGAGGAGCATCCCCCAGCTGAACGAAACAGGCTTCTTTAAATCGACACTTAGGCCTCGTCCAGGGTGGTGCTGAGCGGGCTCGCTCACGCTGGACACGTCGTCGCGACAATGCACGTGGCCTGCGTGAGCGGACGCGCCTGCTCGGTGCTCAGCCGCTTGCCGAGCAAACAAAATTGATTTTGCTGCTCGCGTCACGCCCCCAGACACGCGCGCATAAAAAAAGGTAAATGTAGGAAGCTTTATAGCAAAACTTGAGCGAAGAAACATTTGTATCTCGCGTCTACTGATTTATACTGGTGAAGTTTTTAAAGGGGATTTGAATGGCTGTCCAATAAGAAGCCACAATCCAATGCTGTTGCAGCTTCCTATTGGCCAGAGATTTGGCAGCCATTTTGTTTCCCCTGAGGGATATTTAAACCCTGTAACTTTACTGGTAAGTATCTTGAGAACGAGTGGGTGGGAGGGGGTGTTATAAGCGCTGTAAATTGTGCTGTTTCGATCCCCAGTTCCCACACTGGTAAAAAAGGGGGCAACATTTTTTTGTTTAGAAGAGGACCATGATCTGCTTCTTTAACTTTTAAATCAGCATCCGTTCACATTCTTGCAGCCACCTCTAAAATTCCCTTGGACCTTTTCACTGAGAGGGGCGTACCTCTGAAAAACTCTGTCTGGGATAGAACAGCATGGCCAACAGAATTCAATGAAGCCTTAATTCCAGTCTGATGATCACTGGACTCAGGGGTGAGGGAGACGAGCAGGGGATTCTGGGAGAGGAAACAGCAGCCATCGATTCTCCCTGATACAGCAGCAAACCTCCGAACTAAGACTGTTTAGGAATCACTAGAATGTCAGTAAATTCTTTCAAACATCGTGTTCAATTCAGCTTGATTCGGGGCAGAATTGCGTTACGAACCCTTTCACTGGAGGGCTCAGCCACCCATTACAGTCAGCTCCGACAGAAAGGGCTTAAAGAAGCAATTTAAGGAGGTGAATGTTTTTTGCAGGGGGTGTCGGTATCTCTCTGCTTTTTAAATAGTAAGCTGTACCGGTTGACACCATGGCTTCCGATTGGCCCGCAGGAGCTTTGAAAAGCGGCCATTACGTGAACCCAAGCTAGCGAGCCAAAGAGGCTATGGGCACCCCGTACGGAGGTAAGTATCTCCGGAAGCAGGGGGTCCCCGGAGCTGAAATGAATAGTGTTCAGCTTCGGAGACCCTTTGCTTCAAACCTATGTTAAAAATAGAATAATAATAATAATAATAATTTGCCCGCTTGGATTGCTGCATTAAAATAAATAAAGTAAGATGAGTGATTCGTTGCAATGGGAATACATAGTTACATAGTAGATGAGGTTGAAAAAAGACGTACGTCCATCAAGTTCAACCTATGCTAAATTTAGACAACAGATACTTTATCCTATATCTATACTTACTTATTGATCCAGAGGAAGGCAAACAAAAAAACCCCAGTGTTATATCATCCAATGATATCTCATAAGGGGAAAAATAAATTCCTTCCTGACTCCAAGAATTGGCAATCGGATTAATCCCTGGATCAACATCCTTCCCATGTATACTTATTTGGTATATCCCTGTATACCTTTCCTATCTTAGAACATGTCCAACCTTATAGGCTATAAGTATAGGCTATAATACAGTGTCATATTCACTTCCAGCTTATCAAAAAGGACTAGGAAGATTCTGCACAGAACCTATTACACAGCAAACCCCCTACGTCTGAGATTTTAAATGTAGCTCGATAAAAGCCTTTAATTTTGTGTCTTTCTTGTCTCTCCATTCATGAGCTGCGCTTTTGAATGCAGGGTGCGAGGGACCGGGAACTTAGAGAAACTTCGTCTCAACGCCCACAGGATCTGAAATTGCTTATTTTAAGGGGAGAAAGGGACTGAAGATACTTTAGGGAAGATTGAGTTTGGCGCGGATATACACAGCGGTTTTTTTTTCTCCCAGAAGGGATCTAGATACTTCTACGTAATACCAATGCACATCCTTTTAACGGATCAATCCAAGCTCTTTTTTTTTTTTTAATGTACCCAGGATTGAAGCAGTGTTTCTCATTCATTTCAGCTCCGGTGACCCTCTGCTTCTGGAGATACTTACCTCTGTAGGGGGTGCCGGTAGCCGCTCCGGCTGGGCTTTAAAGTTTAAAGCTCCTGTGTCACGTGGGGTAATAGGAAGCCGAACCTGATGATGCCACGGCTTCCTATTGGCCGCAGGAGATCAGTGATTGAGCCACCTGTGCTGAAGCAGGGATAGACATAAAAAGAGAGGCTGCTATACACGAGACCCAGAAGGGCCAGTGGTCCAGTGAAAAGCCCCCTATGTAACAGCACTCAATATCACTTTAATGTATAATAAGTATGGTATGACAAAAAGCACGAAACTGGGAACATCCAATAATGATGTGTGATATGATGTAAATATACTAAAAACACTTTTAATAGTAAATAACGATAATAAAAAAATGGGGTATTAAAAACTCCCCCCGGTGCACAAGAGGCTTCAAAAGATGAAGCACTGCACGGTAGCAAAGCCAATACCCCTGGAGGGGGTAATGACTGGGCTGGGTAGCCCAACAAAAATAGAAATTGAGCCTACTGAGAGGAAAGGAGCTTCTAAAACTCCCCACGACCACGCTACAATTGTAAACTATATTACAGGAAATGCACACACTCCAAGTAAGTACATACGAGTGTAACATGACAGGATCACTGTAGGTATATCGGGGAAAAGGCACTAATGTGCCAATAGGTTCATAAGAGTCTGGGCACATAAACCCTTAGATCACTAATAGACTATGCGCCTACTAAGAGGAAGGGAGCTAATAGTTCAACTCCCCCCACCCAGGACCATGCTACAATTTATAGCTTTGTTACTGTGATTGAACACATGATGACTGAGTAGACTTGTGTGATAACATAGCTGCTTTGGATGTAGTTAGGTGGTTAAAAAGCACACATGGTGACTAGGGTCTACCTGCAATAACCCCAGAGGGTAAAGAAAAGGGTAAAAAAACAGTTACTGCTCGCAAAGGTAGGCGAGTGCAGGTAAATGACCGTGTGCATAGAAACCACTGTAATACTTGCAATACCAGTAGAATGTGGAAGGTAATCTTTAGTCCTGAGGGTAGGCAAGACTCCATATCAATCTCGGGCTCAGTATGCCATTTGTAAAAAAGTGCTTCCAATAGCACTATAATGTCCGTGTGAGTTAGGCCGTGCGTATAGTGCTGGCGACGGCGCCCAAAAACAAATGCATTGCCGCCGCCGCAACAATGCGATGGAGCGACGTCGCGTCGCGAACTTTGGAAGCTGGCAATTTTTGATTTTTCAAGGGTTATCGCCCCATGTGACAGCCCCTGAACCAATCAAATGCCAGTAAGCTCGCGACGCCGCCAAGTAAAATATAACTTTCGCAAGCGGCTACGAGTGATGTCACCCGTCCCGTCGTGGGCACTATACGCGCGGCCTTAGCAGGGATTACAAATTTGGACCACAGTGGAAAACAGAATGACACCTGGCTGGCACACCCGCTCCCATTTTCCTGTAAGTTACCCGGCATTGTCCTGAATTCTTGCTCATCAGAAGGAGGAGGGAGTGGGTTCCCCAGGACACCCCCACCCCCCGGGGGAGAGATGCTGCATCTTCCAGCTGCCACTGAAAAGGTCACCACTAGCTACAACATTCATTCTAATCTATCCACATAGCTCAGAGTCGCCAGAACATCTATCTGCTTTGGGCGCTCGACATTAAGGGAGGAAGATGGATGTGTGTGAATGAAAAAGGGCCTGTCTGTAATGTAAGTGAAGCCAGGAATATACATATTAACCCATGGTGTTCCATTCAGACTACTCCCTTTTTGTTGTATTTTAATGTACATACCAGGCTGTTGGGAGCCTTATTCATTCAGTTTCTGTTGTATTCATGTTCGTATTCTGCTAAAGTGACATAGTTTAACATATTTATCTGACGTGGCATTAGCAGTGTATGCAAACACTAGTCACTGCCCAGAAACACTTACAATGTAGTCCTGATGCCTGCGGTAGAGAGACATAAGATGAGGAGGAGGAGGGGATTTGAGATGAGTTCCCCCGACTCTACGGCAGCGTTCTTACCACCAAGTTAATGCTTCAACAAAGATATTACTTATAGTTAACAGCCTTTCGCTTTAATGGTCATTAACGACGAGATCTTCAGTAAAGAATTCCATATGTGTATGCAGCACTGTGGCTTGTTTTTACACGTAAGGGGTATGCAAAGATCACATCTGTGGCTCATTAATGTACACCCGATATAGCTCCACTTATAAAAAAAATGTGGGAGTGGAATTGTAGGAGACGAGTGGAGAGGTACGACTAGGGAGACATATTTGGGAAAATAAACCTTGGCTTTTATTTAACCCATATCTTCAGACAATACAGCTTTAAGGCAGCATGCAAATAAACAAACAGCCTATCCCTTTGTAGGGACTGGGAGAGGGAGTTAGTCCTTATCTGCAGGACTAGGAAGATAAACCTCTTACCAGCCTCTGACCCAAAGTTCAAAGAGGTACCTGTTATCAGGGGTGCTTTCCCTCAGTCCGGGTCTGGGTTGGTGTCCGTGGGGGGGGGGGAGGAGGCACCCTCTGGCTGGTTCCAGTGACCGCTGTGTCCTGAAATAGAGGGGCTGGTTCCCTTGGATCCCTCTCTGTCAGCAAACACCTTCCATGTGCTGCAGCGATCCCCTGCAGTTCAAGTAGGAGGTTTTTCTACCTGTCTGAGCCAGGTGGAGACTGGTTAATAGTTTGTATCTGCAATTAACCAGCTCCCTGCTGGACACATACCAATACAGTCTTCCTATGGAAGCCCTTTTAGATAGGGGTTAAGGCCCTGTCACATACCTCCCCTGTTTGTGGTTAGCACGAGATAGCCACGGATGAAGCCCATCCTTCTAATCCCACTTGAGATGTACCTGGAGCTTGAATGAGAATGGATGGAGGGAGAGAACCCCCAGCCACGCTGGGATTGGAGTCATTTCTCCAGGTAACCAATGTTTCTTCCAGAAGGTGCTTGAAATCAGCGTGCTTTAGTCACTCGAGGAGGACTTTTTCACAAGCACAGTCTTTCCATGATATGCTTAGCTTCCTCACCTCTGCTGAGGACTCTTCACTCAAGCTCCTCTTTCCCTTTTACCAAGTTTTCTTTAAACCGCTTGGTCACCGGTTTTTCCATGTGTCGGTCGATCTTTTCTTCCCTGAAGAGTAACCACCTGTATCGGGTTCAGTAGCAGTAATCACAGGTGGTTCAAACTGGGCAGAGTTTTTATACACTCTGACCCCCGTGGCATCTCAGTTTGGCAGTCGGTGGACTTATCGTCCCGGGCCTCCGTTTCTTGACGTATTACTTTTTCTACGCTGACGATCCGCGTGTGCAGGAAAGTCCCAAGTGATGTCTGGCAGAGTATCTCTGCTATACTGTAGTAGCATCATTTTGAAGCTCCTTCAGTACCAGGGGACCCCAGTCTACAGCTTTCTTATTCATCATGGACTTATCCACAACAAGCACGACCCCCTCATCAGTAGAGCGGTCATTTGTGTTTGGTTCAGGATACTTAAATTCCAGTACATCAATTTGGTTGTAGTTCTCCTCACATCTACCCGTTACCTGTGGCCTCTTTTTTTTTTTTTTTTGTAGTTGGCAAACATGTAGTATATCACTAGGGGTGTGATCACAGATACCGTTCTGTCTCATGGAAGCCAAAGACTGAATCCTTATAGCAGCTATTTTCATTGTGAGGAATCTGGATTGGGCCATGGTAGCCTTTCCTGAATTGTGTGGAAAGCTGATTGTAGCAGTGAGCCGGCATTGCGGGTCCACTTATAGCAACGCACAGCTTGCTTGGACGTGATGTAGGACCTAAATCTGGATTGAATGACACAAGCCGCTTTCCTGTAGTATCTTTGCTGCAGATTCTTCCTAACATTTGACTGGAGTAAAATTACACTCTGCTTCAAATGTTCATAATTCTTTCTTTGTCGTTTCATTCTCCATATTGACTGGAGAAGGCAGGCTGCTTTATTCTGGCATAATTCCAAAGTGCGGGGAAACCACCTCAGACGAGGAGAAACCTGCTTGTGCAGCCGACACAACATAGACAAACAATTTCTTCAAAGTGCAGGTCTCCTCAAAGACAGAAATACAAAGTAGAGCTCTACTCACAAGTTCATAATAAAGTTCTCCATTTAATGTGACAGCCAAGAACAGGGGAATCACAACGTTTCAGGTCCCATATGGACCTTTGATCAGGTGGACCATCATTATTAATTTGTGAGTAGAGCTCTACTTTGTATCTGTCTTTGAGGAGACCTGCACTTTGAAGAAATTGTTTGCTTTATTCTAGCGACACAGCAGCCTGTACGATGAGCGCTGCAGAGTGTTTGCGCAGGTACCTTTTCTCTCTCCAACCATCCTTGGATAAGAGCTCTGCTGTATTTCTGGAGGGTTAGCACGCTTCTCTTCTCTCTTTCAGAGTCTGCTCTGATCTGAGAGAGTTCCAATTGCAGACACAGGGATTTGCTCTTTTCCTGGTGAAGAGCGCCCACTGCTTTTTCTAGTGCTAACTGTACTTCCAACTTTACTTGTTTGAGTTGTTGCTTCTCCTGAACTTCTTTACTGGCTTTTTTAGCCAGATATGAAACATCCGCTAAGTAAGAGTAGAGAAAACGAGCGCAAAGATACTGTAAATATTAGTGGAATAATAGGATACTTATTGTCCCAGTATTGTAGATGGACTTCCTTGATGGGTGCCGCAAAGGTGTTTCGTGATTTCGTTCTGAAACCACTTTTAGTACAGTAGAAGAGAAGGGGTCCAATGCGCACTCACATCCGGGTAGGAAAATAAAGAGAAAAAAGGAGGAAAAAGAAAAACACAAATAGTATAATACTGTAAATGAGATATCAAAAAATATTAAAAAAAAAAAAGGGGTGGTATTACACTCACATTTTATGAAGTTAAACAGGCATTTCGGTTATCAAATTAACCAAGTTGTGATGTAGACTGTCGGATGGCAGGGTACTCCCAATGATGTGTGGCCTCTCAGATGACAGGATACTCCCGATATACAAAGGAGAAAGGAGCACACAAATAGTGTAATACTGTATATTGCACATGCAGATTTGGTAGGATATAGTATATACACTCACATTCTAAAGAATGGTAATGCGCTTCTCGGTTGTTAAAGTGACCAACTTGTTCTTGTAGACTTGTGGATCGCAGGATAATCCCAGCAGGGAAAGGAAAAAGGTGTACAATCTTTCTATGGAATAATATATTAAAAATAAAATGGAAAACTTACAGAACTGCAAGCGTAGACAGCCAGAACAGTAGTCAAAAAAACTAAGTCACCACTCTCAAAAAGTCTTCTAGAAAGCCCCATGAAGAAGTCTTACGAGACGAAACGCGTTGGGTTAGATATTTGAACCTTACCTATGTCTGCTTGCTGGATTAGAGAGACCGGGAGAGCGGTCTGAACTTTTTGCACCTCCTCTATTTGGTATCCCCTTGTGTATGGCCATCACGAGAGCATACTGAGAGTGGTGACTTAGTTTTTTTGACTACTGTTCTGGCTGTCTATGCTCGCAGTTCTGTAAGTTTTCAATTTTATTTTTAATATATTATTCCATAGAAAGTTTCTACACCTTTTCCTGCGTTCTTTTCCTTTTCCTGCTGGAATTATCCTGCGGTCCGCAAGAACAAGTTGGTTACTTTTAACAACCGAGAAGAGAAGCGCATTACCATTCTTTAGGCTAAGGCCCCGCTCCCAGAGTCAGCGCACCTGCGCTGCTGACAGGCGGTGCGCTGAGATACACAGACCGCGATCTGCGGTCTGTAGGGAGCGGGAGCCGGAGCGGGAGGTGGGAGGTTTGATCGGGAGGTGGGCGGGAGGTGGGCGGTTTGACAGGGAGGGGGGGCGTGGCTTGAGCGGAGGGACCCGCTACTCTCCCCCCCCTCCCTCCACGGACTCGGGCTGGAGCTGGAAGGTAAGTTTAAACACACACACGCAGGCACTCATTCATACACGCGCACACACACACACAGGCAGGCACTCACGCACTCATACACACACACACACACACACAGACAGAGGCAGGCACTCGGGCACACACACACACAGACAGGCACTCACGCACTCAGACACATACACACACAGACAGGCACGCACTCAGACACACACACAGAGAAAGGCACTCACCTGCTTTCACTCCACACTCCTCCCCGCTCCCCGAAGCCTCTCCTCCTCCCGAAGCCTCCCCTCCCCATTGGCTCACAGCCACACACGTCACGCGTCAACGCTAGGAAACACCATTCTCTGGTGTCTCCAGCGGCTGACGCGCTACAGCGTGTAGTCAGCTGTGCCGCCAGTGGGGACCGGGACCGGCTCGCGAGGATTCCCCTGCTGGTGGGGAACTCGCGACCCGCCGCCCGCGCCAACGAGCGCAGCGGGACCGAGGCCTTAGAATGTGAGTGTATATATTATATCCTACCAAATCTGCATGTGCAATATACAGTATTACACTATTTGTGTGCTTCTTTCTCCTTTGTATATCGGGAGTATCCTGTCATCTGAGAGTCCACACATCATTGGGAGTACCCTGCCATCCGAGAGTCTACATCACAACTTGGTTAATTTGATAACTGAAATGCCTGTTTAACCTCATAAAATGTGAGTGTAATACCACCCCTTTTTTTGGTTTCTCATTTACAGTATTACACTATGTGTTTTTCTTTTTTTCCTCCTTTTTTCTCTTTATATTCCTACCCGGATGTGAGTGCGCATTGGACCCCTTCTCTTCTAATGAAACCTCCTCTGTCAGGTTTCTTTTCTTTATTTCCACCGTAATAAACCTATAAACCTCAGGGCTCCTCAGAGTCCTCCTTCCATTCACGCACTTCTGAGTTGAGACTCTGGGTCTCCTAGCATGAGACTTCTTGCTCTAGGTTGAGGGTGTAAAGCTCATACTGAGAGGCTTCGAGATCCATACTGATGAGCCAGCTGGAGACTGGTTAATAGTCTGTAGCTGCAATTAACCAGCTCCCTGCTGGACTCGGACTAATACAGGCTTTCTATTGAAGCTCTCTTAGACGGGGGTTAAGGCCCTGTCACAGGAATATATTTGCACCCCTTGATAAACTTGTAGTGCACTTCATGATGAGTGTCTCTGCATTTCCAGTATCACTTAGCAATGTTTGCTCTCCAAAAGGGGCCAGATCAGAAACATGTAATAATAATAATAACAACTTTATTTATATAGCGGCTTTTCTCCCTATGGGACTCAAAGCGCTTCACAGTTAAATAAAAGGGAAAAAGAAGAAAACATTAAGGTTATAAAAGAGACCAAACACGAGGACAGATACAATACAGGATGGGATGGTGCTGTAGCTATTGCACACCAGGCAGGTTGTGGTTCATTAATTAAATGCCTGGGTAACCAGGTAGGACAGTGTTTTTCAACCCTTTTTTTGGATAGGGAACCCCCGAATTCGATTGTGAAATTCTGAGGAATGCCAAACCTTGCCCCCCATCTCTCATCCCCCCCCGTCTCTCAATTTCCCCCTTACGCTCCCTCTCCACTTCTCTCTTACACACACACTCCCCTCTCCCTTACACACACACTCCCCTCTCCCTTACACACACACACACACACACACACACACACACACACACACACACACACACACACACACACACACACACACTCTCTCTCTCACTCACACACACTCACACACACTCTCTCTCTCACTCACACACACTCACACACTCTCTCTCACTCACACACACTCACACTCACACACTCTCTCTCCCCCTCTCACTTACACACACACACACACACACACACTATTACTTACTTTAAGTGAGCTTCCGTCGCGCTCTTACCTTGAAACTTGAAATAAATTGACCATATTACAGGCCGCCAGTGCAGAGAACGGAGAAGGTGTTATGTGGCAAGAACCGGTCTTGTTAGTTAACAACCTGGTGGCAGCATTCTGCACCCAGCTGGAGGCGGCCCGGCTCTTTTTCTAGAAGACCTAGCATTGCAGTGGTCCAGAAGTAGAAGGCCCTCGAGCTTATTGAAACATCATTTTAGATACATTTAAATTACTACGGTATATATCAATTTTTTGCAAGCATTATATATATATATATATATATATATATATATATATATATACTGTATATGTATCTCTATATAACAAATAAAAAGATTATATATATATATATATATATATAGACCATACGATACCGGTTGCAACACGACATCAAGGGACAGCACGCAGGTAAGTAAATCAAAAATGTTCTATATTTGATAGAAGACACAAAAACCATATATATATATAGGTATCAGTACCGTGTTAGCCGAGCTTCAATAATCAAAAAATAAATAGATGATACCGTTCTGTGGCTAACGAAATGCTTTTATTTGTATCTATGACATTAATTATGACAACAGTTGAAATACTTTTAATAGGGTCATAACATTAAGATCTATGGGGGCAGCTGATGTGTAAAACAGTGATCCTATTAAAGTCTATAGGGGCAGCTCATGTAAGAGGGCGATCCTATGGAAGTATACAGAGTTTTGTGATGAGTGTATATAGAGCTGGCAGGATTACAGCATAACCCTTCTTGGCACTTGTAGCTGGCTGGGTGGTTAAGCTGTGTCATTACGCTGGCATTTTACTATAAAAATAATCCTGACCAGGGGCAGGATGCCTGTCTGTGCCCGTAGACGAGCAATGATCGCAGCCTGGCACCTTTAACCCTGTATGCTCTCCTAGCACACACTCCTGTGCTACTGCACCATGTATAACATAGACATAAAACCATTCTGTACTGTGGGTTGGCTATAATCTACTGACCCTCACACGGTGACATTGCTGTGTATAATGTCTGAGTGCATACTGTCCTGCAGTGTTAGGCTCGCAGTGATACCTGTAGGAATACAGTGCCAGTGTCAGACCACACACTGATACCCTGTAGTACAGAATTCCTAAAGGTAACAGATACATAATGATACCGTACCCAGGGCTGCAGACAGCTTTCCCGGGGCCCAGGTATAGAGTTTCGACCCCCCACCCAGTGTCAATGGCTTTGCGAGACCCCTCTATCGCTCAAACCCCCATCTCGCCTCCCTCTCACCACTCCTCCCTCTCCCTTCTTTTCCACCCCCGCCCTATCCACCTCTCTTTCTCCCACATCCCCACCTCTCTACCTCCCCCACCTCTCTCTACCCCCACATCCCCACTTCTCTCTCCATCCCACACCCCCACCTCTCTCTAACTCCCATGCCCACCTCTCTCTCTCCCACACACCCCGCTCTCTCTCTCCCACACCCCACCTCTCTCCCTCCCAAACCCCAACTCTTTCACTCCAACAATCCACCTCTCTTTCTCTCTCACACATCCCAACCTGTCTCTCCCACCCCCTCCTCACCTCTCTCCCACACACCACCTCTCACTCTCTTCCACCCCACCTCACTCTCTTACCCCTCTCCCACCCAACTCTTTCACCCCTTTCTCTCCCACCCCCATCTCTCCCACTCCCCACCCCTTTCTCTCCACCCCCCACACTCAATAACCCAATACACTTAACTCCCCCTCTTTACATATTAGATTGCTCTGTACAGTATGTTGTTATATCACAGTGCATGCTATTACATTGTTATATTGCACTGTATGTATTATATTGCTCTGCATGTTATTATGTTGCTCTACATAGTATGATATTGCTCTACTGTACATGTTATTATATTGCTCTGCATGTTATTATACATCTCTGTATTTATTGTATTACTCTGCGTGTTATTACATTGCTCTGAGTGTTATTACATTGCTATGCACGTTATTACGTTGCTGTGCATATTGGTCTGTATGTTATTTTATCTCTTTGCATATTAAATCCCTCTGCATGTTATTATATGACGCTGTATATTATTATATCGCTCTGCATGTTATTATATGATGCTGTATATTATTATATCGCTCTGCATGTTATTATATGACGCTGTATATTAATATATCCCTCTGCATGTTATTATATGACGCTGTATATTATTATATCCCTTTTTTTTATTTTTTTATTTTACATCACCTTATCTTTCAAGTGAGTATCGGTGTGAAAATTGCACTTGGCTGCCTAAGCAACTATGGGGAGATTAACAGGAGCAGTCCTTGAGTCCAAGGGACACATCAAGTCCAATCTTTGGCCACCAGTTGAAGAGCCCTGATCTAGCTGATGTATAACTTCAACCATAAACTATCCAAAATCTGTGGAACATTACCGTGCCTGAAATGCTAATTGTGTGACTAGGAGTGCTCGATCATACTCTGTTCTATGTCCTATTGCTGCTTGGCCAGTCTTATTGTAATGCCCTAGCACTAAGCTAGTATGTGGAAGAGGAGGAGAGGCGTCTTACTATATTCTTGATGTACAGGAGTTAATATCAACCAGCCATGAATAGATTACTTATTCCAATTGAAGTGACCTCCACTTGTTCCATCCATTAAGCTATTCTTTACACTAATTATTTCATTTAGGATTCCTTTGATCTTTAAGCTATGGATTCTTCCACTTCCTCTGTATCTGACATGCTTTGCTATTTTCACATGCTTTGCCGAAGGCAGAGGGTGTATCCCCATGGTGGGAAGCAGAGCGTCCCCCCCAGAGCTGGAATTAACGCAGTAAATAAAAAAATAAAAAAGTGAGATGCTCAGGGGGAAAAAAATACTACAATTATATTAGTTAAACTCAGACAGGCTTCTGTGGGGATTGCTGCTTTAATATTTCATTATTAAAGATTTCTGTATTATGCTAAGAAGATCCGTAAACAAAGCTACAAACAATGTGTCTTCCGGCCTCCAGTGGCCAAAGTGGCGGTACTGTGCATAATGTAAAACAAGGGTGGCCAACTCCAGTCCTCAAAGGCAACCAACAGCTCAGGTCTTCAGGATATCCCTGCTTCAGCACAGGTGATGCAGTCTTCAACTGAGCCACTGATTGAACAACCTGTGCTGAAGCAGGGATATCTTGAACACCTGACCTGTTGGTGGCTCTTTAGGACTGGAGTTGCGCACTCCTGATGTTAAACATGTACATTGATTAATTATTAAGCAAATGTATATGGTGTTTAAGAAATAGCAATAATTATGCTGCAAAAAACAGACAGGAAGTCCATAGCAAAAATAATGCTCTCCGGAATCACAACAGGAGTGTTCATCTTAGGGTGTTTTGGACTAATTGTGTTTTGGACCCCTTTATGCTGGAAGCTTTAGGTATTCTTTTGCATGGTATGTGTGTTAATGTTGGAGGTGGGTCCTTTAAACTCTGAGCATGATCCGCCTTCTGGCAGAGACCTGCTAAATAAAGTTATACTAATCAGAATATCACACAGGGACCACTGATCACAATCCAGGCGGCTTAGTGTTATTTGTTGCTTTCCTTCAGCGCAATGGATTTGCAGTGTAGGCAACGATGATTCATGTTAATTTTTATATACTCTACGGAGTGATTTAAGTTTGCAGAAGGAACTCAACCATGGGATCAGGTCTTAACCTCTCTGGCTCCTGCAGTGCCTTTGCCAAGCATGCATGATTGGGAGTTTTAAAAACAGCAACGCATATACTGTATAAATATACAGGCTTTGGTTTAGACTAGTACAGGCCTGTACAACTTGTAAAGTGAGAAGGGCCAAACTGCTCCAAGGAAAACAGGTTTAGGCCGCATGGGTAAAATCATCATCATCCTCATATCTCCCCCAGCACCCCTCATCATCATATATCTTCCGCAGCACCCATCATCCTCACATCTCCCCCAGCACTCACCATCATCCTCATATCTCCCCCAGCACCCCTCATCAACCTTTGTGAGACTCCCCTCTATCTCTCACTGCCCATCTCTCCCCTCACCCCCAAACATAATACTCCCCCTCCACGTCACACACAATACCCCCCTGCACACCACACACATATCCCACCCCCCCTGCACCTCACATCACCCCCATGCACCTCACATCACCCCCCTGCACCTATCACTCTCCCCCCTGCACCTCACATCAAAACATTTTTTGCATTTTCGATTCGCGAAATTGTCAGCGTTAGTCTTTTGATATAGGCTGATATGCGATCAAACAAAAACTGAAAAGTAATGTAGAAAATTGGAGGATGTGCAAAAATGTGCCAAAAAAATTAAAAGCTTGGACAATTTAAAAAAGTTTGCAAAACCTGGGATTTTTTTTTTTTTTTAAATTGTGGAATATGCAAAAATTGCTACATTCCAAAATATGGGAAGAATGTTAGAGAACCAGGGAATATTTGAAATATTGAAGAATGTTCAACAAATAAACACTTGCGAGCACACTTACGTCTCAGACAGGTTTTGCCGCCCTGCCATTCCCCATGATCTCTTAGCATATAGTGCTTCCACTGCAGCTAGGGAACCTGGGATCATTTTTGGCGGGGACAAAGCCACAACCAAATGCCCCCATTCCGCGCTTCGGGGGTCCCTGGTTCAGCTGCTTGGAGGGGCAGTCTTTAAAGTCCCCCGTCTTTATTCACTCACCTTTTTCAGGATCCCAGCGCGCAGAAAAAGAAAAGATCCTTCGTGAGGAAGGAGGTTACTGTCTTGTAAGGACCTTTTCAGAAGAAAAGCTTTTTTTGTACAAAATGTATAGAAAATTGAGTGTAATTTGGTACTTTGCTTCTTTCCTCCTCTTTTTTTCCCCGCTACTTTGCTCTTTCAGAAGCTATGCTAATAGCAATTCAGGCAATATAATTATATAGCGATTACATATAACGGCAAAATAATTGCATTTCATAGTCACAAAGATGTAGTTAGGCTTGCTGCACGTAGGAAGGGATTTTCATAATAGGAATAAAATTAATATATACAATTATTTGCTACTTTTGCAGTTTTTCATCTTCACATCGCACAATGTCCCCCTCTGAAGCTCTAGAAAAGCAACAAGCACATTATACCAGCCGCATTTTTCTGGTTGAAAAGCTTCAGAACGGGAAAAATGAGTTGAAGGTTTCAAATCTTCGGGATGTGGGCAATTTAACCCTTTACTCACCTCACACGTTGACGACTGAATGCCGCATTCTATATAGTCTGAATTGACCACTTGGGATGTTTCAAAGTCGATGGGGAATTTCGACCAAAAACAATCCGATGGGTCACATCGGATGACCTAAAATAAGCAGCAATGAATAATGGGCTATATTTACTAAACAGTGCTGCGCCATAGGAAACCTTCCAGCGTGACTTAGTAACGATGGCTCCTTATGATCCTAAGGTGTCTTATAAAGTAGAACTTGGAAAAAGTGCCCCTATGTGTTTGCTTTATGTGTTTGCTGTTTAGCAGCCTATATTAAATGCCTATTAGTATCTGCTTGTAAGAGACATGCAAAGGTGCACTCAGAGAGACAGTTTTGGGGAAATTAAAACATGGCTCTATTTATCCTGTCCCTTTAAACAATGCACAGCATACCAAAATAAACAAACACCCTATCTCTGTGTAAGGGCTAACTCACTTCCCCAGTCTCCATCTGCAAGGCTGGGAGGAAAAGCCCCTTGCCAGCCTATCACCCCAAAGTCTCAAGAGGTACCTCAAAGCAGATGGCCCTTCAGGTCAGTCTCTGGGTCTGGATGGGTGTTCGTTGAGGGGCCAGCCTCTGGTAGGTTCCTGGGTTTGCTGCACCCTGGAAGAAAGGTCTGTTCACTTGGTGTATTGAAATCAGCAAACCGTCATCCTGCGTGCTCAAGAGTCTCTTGGTTAGTTCACAGCAGGAGGCTTTTACACTGGTCTGATTAACCAGGTGGAGACTGGTTAATTGTTTTTAGCTGCAATTAACAAGCTCCCTACTGGATTCCTCAAACAACTGAGGCTTTCTAGTGAAGCCTCATTGAGACAGGGTTACATTCCCTGTTACACTGCTGTTCAGCCTTTTTAATGGATGTGAATTGCACAAATATTTTGTTGAGCAATTTTCCATTGGACCAAAAGCTCACAGCTTTTCTGAACTTCGCCCGTAGCTTTTGGTGAACCTTTAAAAAAATAATAATAATGTAATTCTCATGTCTATGTCTTTAATCCAAAACAAATTGGGAGGTAATTGCACTTTTGATTTCTGAAATGAATGTTAAAAATGGCAGTGACAGCATAATATGGCTTAGTAATCTAATGGTATAATAAGTGCAATTTGTGCCTTTATCATCTTCAGCGCCAGGGGGCTTACAACAGTGAACACCAACCAACTCCTCTTTAATCACTATTGTTCCAAGCAGTAACCGTTCCAAGAGTAGAGCATTGAGTCAGTGAAACCAGCCAAGTGATGTTGTACAGACACAGCCTAATTCATCAAATAGTTCCAAAGCGAGACTACAAACAGATCTGGTTTCACCGGGCTCAGTTCATTCCCAATTTGTGCTTTTGCAGATGCAACACTTCAAACGCAATGGAAAGTCATTATTTGGAGTAATGAAATAACTGGGGCTGGGGTAATAATACTTTTGCTAATGTGCTTCATACACACATTATCATTTTCATCTTGGTGGTTGATTTGATTGAGTTGTACATGATATTCTCGATGGCAAACTGTGCGAGTTAATTTCATCTGCCTCTTCGCTGCTTTGGGTGGAAACAAGTAAATTGTGTCGCGGATCACCCTACTCCTTACCCTAAATCCCTACCCCAACCACTGAAACCCTTTAAATTAACTTACCTTATTGTCGAAAACGGCTGGTGGCGGCGAAGGCTCCCTCGGCAGCCAAACGCCAGGGCTAACTTAATCGCGGAAAAACAGGCGCAACTAACTGTCCGATTCTGTTCTGTCTGGCAACATGTTTACTGGAGATTTCATAACGTGAAAGCACTAAGATACTGTGTGCTGGATCCTCAAAGCTCTGTTAAAGCACGGAAAATAACTTGACTTTACCTAAAACAAGGTGGAATTTCTGTTCCCCAAATTAACAAGGTATCCTCAAAGCTTATTATATGCACAAAAAACACGTCTGAACTGCGTCTCCTTGGTACAGGCTTTGTCGCATTGCTGTTGCGTAACATTGCGTTATCTACCAGTAACGTGACGTTATGTAAGTACAGGCGGATGCCTTATCCGACGCTGCATAATGCAGTCCGCCGGACGCGCTATCCAGCGTCGGACACGCTCATCCGAGGGTCACCGCCGCCGATTAACATGGACCCGCAATCTGACGGTCTGTTAACCAACAGTGATTTGCATTCCATTGGATAATGGAGGACCGCCTGTATTGCCGTTACTCCGATCCACCCCCCCACCCCCCTTTGAATTAGGGCTTGAGTTGAAGTGGGGAAAGGAGAGAGAGATTAATGTCGGGAAATAATACTGTTATTTTAATGATGCCGATCTGTGACGTTGCAGCCATTCAAACGCCCTCTTTGTGTGTGGATGAGAGCAAAGCCACATTTAGGTATAACTTGAATAATGTAACATTAATTACCCGCTC
The DNA here is from genome assembly GCA_036426205.1 of Ascaphus truei. Classification (NCBI taxonomy): domain Eukaryota; kingdom Metazoa; phylum Chordata; class Amphibia; order Anura; family Ascaphidae; genus Ascaphus; species Ascaphus truei. Next base: position 9,439,836 of record CM071584.1, read on the forward strand.
TAACCTTAACTACTTTAGTGGATATTCAATATTATGACACTGCCATATTTGCATCTCATTTGCATGCCATTTGCATGCCATTTGCATGGTGTCAGAATGCCTGGAATAGTTAATGCAACGCTCACTATGTGAGAAAATATGGTTTCCCGTTCTGTCCTTTTGAAGATGCCCCGTTCGTCTTAACGTGATATTAAGTTAGGTTAACGCCACGTCCAGTCACTTAACGGAGCTTGGTGGGTCAGTGCCTGTGTGCCACGCCTTCTATATTCCCATTGAGGATTCTTACAAAATAATGTGTAATAACGTTCAAATATTCAGCCTGAATGCATAGCTCCAACAGAAGAACCTCATACATCAAATTCACTAGAGGTATCTATGGAGGAACTGCAGCGTTGATTCCAACGCTGCAGTGAAGCGGGCTGATTTGTTTGTAACTACTTCGCTGCCAGAAGTTGCTCTAATGCATGGAAGACTGAGAACCTAATTGTTTATTAATGTCAGGAAACACCGCAGGATTTCCCCTCTCCGTTATGTTTACTGTCGAGTGGAATATTTGATGGGAATAAAACATGTTGGAGACACGAAAAAATAAAATAAACGAGAAGGAGGTTGTATAGAGGAAAAGCTGATTTGTCAAAGCAGCATATGGGGTTTTACATATAACTATGGGGAGTAGCTGGAAGGCAGGGCGCAGTGAGAAGTTCCTATACTAATCTTGTTCAGTCTTCTAATCGGCAAACCGCAGACTTACTCCACTCTGAAATCAAAGGATCATTAAGTTAACCCCTGCGCTGCTACAGACTCCAGCAACCCCATGCTGTTACCCTTACCACTCCACCATTTGTGCTGGCAGCTCAAGGGTTAACCTGGGATTTCATTACACAGAGAAATAATTTGCAGACAGCAGCTTTTGCGAGACACATAAATATCATTTTTTTTAGTGGGGATTACTGAGGAGGAAGACTTGGCACATTTTCTTTGTTAAGGAATTTTTACAGAACTGGGAAACGCTAAACTCTAATCGTAGAAAAGACCTCGTTTGCAATGTTTCTAAATAAAACCTTCGCCGTCACAAGGACTTCAGCAGAAATTGTCTCTCAGGGCATTTCACACGGTTGTTTCCCAGCCTGGCGCAAAAAAAAAAAAAAATATTCTCTCGGAGCATCGGGTGACCTACTTTCCTACCAACAAGTAATATATTCTACATGCTGAGACTGAGCAGTGTGTTTGGGGGACTCATTTGGTTGGTGTCTAGTGGCAAATCAGGTCATCTTCTTTAATTAATTTTAAAAAAAATAAATAGGTTTCACCATGGGAACATCTAATACGCAGCCCCAGGTATATATTATATGAATATATATAAAATAGACAGCCCCAGGAACATGTAATACACAGCCCATATATGTGTGTATATATATAATACACAGCCCCTGTTATATCTAATACGAAGCCCCAGGCTCTGCTGCTGCTGTACTGCTTAATCGCAGGTTGTTTGCACCTAGATTGTAGACCCCACAAAATAGTATATCATTATTGGTCTAACATTTTGGGAAGATCGGTATTGTGGGTGTCCAATTATTATTATTTTTTTTACCAATATAGTGACATAATAGTTTCTAATTAAACAGGAATTGGCTAATCATTAAATACCCGTTTATCACGTTAGTAGTTGAATTATATTCAGTTAAGAGTGCAGGAGTAACACAGAACATCTGTTTTGGGTTTGTTCCCTTAATATGCCATAATGTGTTATTTTCTCCATAGCACATGCACTGCTGTAGTTGCTGTGTGTTTGTGTGCTGTAAATGAAAGGTCTGGGATAGTGAACAATACTGTAGGTCCCATCTCTGTAAGTTAAACCAATTTAACTCTAAACTAAACCCGCAAAGGGACATCGGTGCATTGCTTTGGCAGGAACTGAATAAATATACGTGGCGGGTGCCTCTGGCAGCAAAGGGTTAACCAATTGCGACATAGTAAAAACTTATACAAGTGACTTTAGAAAATGAAAATGCACAAAGCACTTAATTCTGCCCAATTGTTAAATGGCAACATCAAAAAAAGTCTGTTGTTTTAATAAAGAAATGTTGGAGCTGTCCACTGCCTATAGGTGCTGAAACATTGCCATAGAACAGGGGTGGGGAACCTTTTTTCTGCCAAGGGCCATTTGGATATTTATAACATCGTTCGCGGGCCATACAGACACAGACATGCAGGCATGTAGGCACACAGAACCCCGCCCCCCTACCTCTGGTAGTTGCTGCTGCTGCTGCTGCTGCTGCTGCTGCTGCTGCTGCTGCTGCTGCTGCTGCTGCTGCTGCTGCTGCTGCTGCTGCTGCTGCTGCGGGGATCGTGTAGGGCGGATGCTGGGGTAAGTGCGGGGGAACTGCTGGAGAATCATGGGGGAAGTGCGGGGAATGCTGCGGGGGGAGTGCGGGGGAAGTACGGGGGAAGTACGGTGGCTGCTGGGGGATCGCTGGGGCTAGTACGGTGGCTGCTGGGGATCGTGTAGGGCTGCCGGTGCCTCACACCACCTCCTCCCTCCTCCCGATCTGGCGCGTGGCGGCCATTTTTTTTAAATTGGCGCGACCCCGGTTATAGCAGTTGCCTTAGCAGGGCCAGACCAAATGATTTCGATGGCCTTATACGGCCCTCGGGCCTGACGTTCCCCACCCCTGCCATAGAATATGGCATTACAACAGAACGGTATAGATACAGAGCCAAATTTACAAAGTGGTGCTATTCAAAAAGACACATTCTGGCCCATTCAGGTGAATAGGTCAGATGGTCCCTTTCAGCGCTGGATGTTTTATGGCAGAGCATCACTTAGTATATATGTGTCACAATCCTCGATACTTTATAACAAAACTGACTTTCTTGTCATTGGAATTTACCAACCCTGATTTGTTTAACTCTTATTCTGCAGCACTCCTGAAATACCTGTCTGAGAGTTGTGTAATGGGGATACATCTGTAGTATGCAATTCCCTTTTTTTTTATTTTTTATTTGGCTTTGTTCAAGATAAGCGTTAACAAGCCAGAGTTCATAGGAAGAAATTACTTTGCGGTCTCTTTAATTAAAGATACATTTTAAGAGCTGAATGCTTTTAGGGAGGCTTTGATCCCAAACGGGGGATTATACATGAAAGGAATTTGGATTTTAATCATATAAATAACTTTTTGGCAAACTCTCCTGCTCTTTACATAATATACCGGAAGGCGAATCATTGGTGTCCAGATCTATATTTGTAAAGGTTAACTCAAGGTACAGCAAGAAGCAGAAACCTACAGCGTATGGATATGTTTAAATGAAAATGTGTGGCAGAGAAGTAAGCCAGCTTATACGGTAACAGATGCCTTACTCCAGGCAACGTGGAACTTTGTTACCCAGACAGTATTGTCAGATTATATTAGTCTACAGAACTCATCCTCCTACTGAGTCATTTCATATCCAGCCCTTTACGCTTCTGCTAGGAGAGAATTCAGGGTTTTGGCGCACTGCAAACAATGCAAACACATCTTGTGCTCCATTCCCTTCTGAAGGATGCAGCTGATATATTGCAAGGTAAAAGCAGGTTTGTTTGAGGGTGTTGTACATTTGTAGCCATATATGTGTAAAGCACTGGCGCTGTAGGAGGAAGGCTTTGCTATCACTGCCTGGTGTGGACTTTGGGAATCTGTGCTTGTTTGTAAAAATGGTCATCTATTAGCTCGAACATTCACCTTTGAGATACTGGTTTAGCGCAGAGAGCCGTTGGGATCTGATAGAACATGCATTCAGGATTATCATCCACAGGGGCAGTCTTCAGTATGACTGTATTAAAATGCCCTCAAACCCTTTAAGTCCGAGCAATGCCAGGGTTAAATGCTGTAACTGGGTTATAAATTATTTTCTTACATTCAGGCGTATGTAAAGGGTTAATGATTTGTAATGCTAAATTCATGTTTTAAAACCTAAACGTTTCCTCTTCTTCATCCGGATATGTCATACAGATAACGCTATATTTTTCCATTATAAAGAACCAGTGAATAAATCATTTTGCTGTCTTATCGGTCTGCACCACATTGTGCAGAGGAGGAATGGCCAACTCTGGTCCTCAAGGGCCACCAACAGGTCAGCTTTCAAGGATAGCCTGCTTCAGCATAGGTGGCTCAATCAGTATCTCAGTCATTGACTGAGCCACCTGTGCTGAAGCAGGGATATCCGTAAAAACTTACCTGTTGGTGGCCCTTGAGGAACTGGAGTTGGCCACGCCTGGTTGTAGAGCAACAGATTGCTGGGCCCTCTTGTAGGGAAAGGGTTAAGTAGCTAATCGTTCGTCCCTTCCCTTGTTTCCGTGTGTCCTATTTGGCATGGCATTGTTTAAGTGGAACAGCTGCTTTACGAAGATCAGTGAAACAGGTTTTTTGGTTCTGTTTGAGGCACAGGTAGCAGACGTGATTTGCATCCGATAACCCCAACGCCGTGCACCAAGGCAGGCGCAATATTTCCTGTGAGATTTGACACAGCTCCACTAAAAACAATTTATGGGGCCATTTGTAGGGCCATTTGTGCAACACTGATGAATTAACAAATGCAGTAACGTCTGCTACCTCTGTATTAGTCTAAATAAAGTGTGACTTTTGGAAGCATTGTTTTGTAGGGTAGCATGTGGAACATTCAGTAATTATTTTAACCTCTTGCCAAGTCTATAGGTGGCAGCCATGAAGAACTGCTGGTCCCCTTGCGTCTTTATCAGCATGTTACAGAATTCTGCTGTCACTTTGTATTTTTCCAGCATCTCGCAGGTGCTGCGGGACTTCTAAATATGCCCTTACCTGGTGCTGTAACACAGGGGTACTCAACTACAGTCCTCAAGCCCCCCCCCCCCCTCAAGATATCTCCGCTTCAGACCAGGTAGTTCAATCAGAGGCTCAGTTGAAAACTGAGCCACCTGTGCTGAAGCAGGGACTGATTGAGCCACCTGTGCTGAAGCAGGGATATTCTGAAAACCTGACTAGTTGGGGGTTGAGGCGGGGAGTTGAGCATCCCTGCTGTAATAGATTGATTTTAAAGTGTCAGACTATGGGCCTCATGCAGAGAGCAGCGCTATGCAGAATTGGAGAGGGGGAAAAATTTTACCTTTTTTTGAGAGTTTTTATCTCCATATGCAGAAAGGGCAGAAAACTGCCTTTCTGCATATGGAGAGTTTCAACCAGCGCTATGAGCGCTGTTGAAACTACTGGGGAAAAAATCGCGTTTTTTTTTTTTCCTCTCCACCGGCCGCGGAGCGCCAGCTGCTTGGTGGAGAGGGAAAATGTTGAAAATCGCGCCATTTTTTTGCCGCGAACAGCCACTAGATGGCGATCGCGGCTCTCTGCATACGGCAGAGAAAAAAACTGGAGAGATTTTAAACTCTCCAGCCGCGCGGCGAATTTGAAGGAAAAAAAAAAAAAATTGGCGCTTTTTTTTAAACTTGCCGGTTTCTGCCTTTCTGAAGGCAGAATCCGCCAATTAATGCCGCTTTCACTTTTTGCGCTGCTCTCTGCATGAGGCCCTAAGTGTTTTCATTTTATTTAAAAATGAGTGGTTATCAGTGTTGAGTGAAAACGAATTGACACGCCTTTGAATTTGGTGTTAATCAGCGCAATTTTATTTTTCCCTTTCCATCTGTGTTGCCTGTGGCTGCTACAAGAGGTGGAACTCAATAGGAAATCATGCTTCATTTCCATGTGCAACCAGAACTGCAAAATGATTCATCAGTGGTGTTATTCCCGTGTTGCTTTTTACAACCACTATCATTTGCACATTTTTGTAGTATTTGTGGTTGAGTTTTTGGGGCTTCTGTGAAAAGCTATTTAAGCAGGTCTTCCATAAGGAAGCAAACATCAGAAATGGTAGCAAATGTGGTGCGTGGCTAAGTGCTTCATCCTTATAATGGAACAAATACACAACTACAGCGCTATACCCTTTAACAATCAGATATATCAAATATATAAATACTGTTCACAAAACAACCAATGAACCGTAAACAGTCAAACATTAGTACAGCTCAACCTCGTTACAACGCGAATCCGCTTATAACGCGATGCAAGTGTGGCTCCCAATTTTTGTATTTATGAATACTTTACAACACGATTATTGGTATCTTAAATACTTTATTGTACAATGCATACAATTATACATGATTTCTAACACGATCCGCTTATAGCGCGATGTGATTCTTTGGACCCCAAGCACAGCGTTATAAAGGGGTTGAACTGTATATACAACTGTAATTGCAAGTGTATAGTATTTACTTGCTATAAAAAGTCCTGCAGCCATGAGTCCTCTGGGATTATCCAAATCCCGTATACAGTCTTTGCAAAATAGAGTCCTCCTGGGCGCTGGTACTTGTCACTCTTGCACAATGCAGTTCATGAAAACATAGAAAGTGTAGAGAACAACATAAGGAATACTACTATTATAAGGACAAAAACACCTCTGTGCAGTTCACTTAGGACATATAATTAGTGCACCCAATCTATTTAACTGGTGACTGGCAGTGATGAGGAAACACACCACTACGAACATATGAACCTATACACACTGAGCGAATCCCAATGGATAGTTAACCCTTTATCCAACAGTCCTTAAAATATATACCGTGGATGTTACAAGACGGAAAAACGCTTACAAAACTGCAGCTGAAAGATGTTGTTGAAACTACTCAGCAAATTATAAATCTCCCAGCAGTGATATGTAAGGAAAAAAATGAAAACATGGCACAGAACTGCTAACCGTTCTATTTTATCATGAACGGCATTGTGCAAGAGTGGCAATTACCAGCGCCAAGGAGGACTCGATTTCGCAAAGATCCTTATAACGGAGTTGCAATATGTATTGTTGCATGTCTAGAGGACACAGGCAAGTAGCGCATGGAATCTATCATCCGTATGGAGCAATTTGCCGCCCCGCGTGAAGTAAATTGATAGCATCAGTACAAATGGTATTGGGCAGATGTCCACACCCCAGCACCAGAAAGAGGGAGGATTTAATGAGCTTGGTACCCGCGTGACCTCTTGACACTTGGCAACTCATGAGGGTAGAAGAATGACACACTTAGAATGGAGAATGGAACATTATTTGGGAGACTGCAACCTTAATCCTCCCCTTTTATAGCCACACATGGATATAATATAGGAATGTAGGACCTGCCAAACTTCCCATTGGAAAAAAAGTGCCGGCAAAGGTATTTAATCCGCAGTGTTACTGGCCCTCTCTGGCAATGAAGGGGTTAATGGTTCCCTCAAGTGGTCTATCCAGGTGCGCGCAAACTTTTGGTGCTGCACCCCCTTGCCTACTCTCCCCCTGTGTTCGCGCCCCCCCTTACCTTTGTGCAGGCGTAAAATAACGCTGCAGGGTCATGTGATGTCACATGACCCCACGGCTTCATTTTGACATCGTGTTGCCATGGCGATGGGCGTCAAATGATGCTGCAGGGTCATACCACGTCACTTCAAATGTCCCCGCAGTGTCCTTTGATGCCGCGTTGTCATGACGACGCGTCGCCCAAAGCCGGCTGAATCAAGTTAAGCGAGTTACAGAGGCCTCGCGTAGTCCCCTGGCATTTAATTTAAATGCATTGGGAAAGGGCACATGGCACTCTTTTTAAAATCTCGGGGCACCTCTGCTGTTCAGATCGCACCCCTCCCCACATACATGTAACACACTCACCCTTCTTTTCACAAGCACACCCTCTCTACACTCACACCCCGTTCTTATACTCTGCACATGTACCCTCACACATCATACTCACCCTTTTACTCAACACACACTCCACAATTATTTCCCCCTTCTCACATAGCGCTCACCCTCTTTCTCAATCATACCCTCCATTCACCACCCCCTTTCTCTTACTTACCCCGCAACTTCCCCAACCCCACACAAAGCCCTAACCTCCCTCTGCTCACACACAGCCTTCACTCTCCTCCCCACACGAAGTCCACACTCCTTCCCTCTCACCTTCCCACACACCTAAAACAAGTCAGCTGTTCAGCAGGCGCATCCTGCACTGTCTGGAGATGAAGAGGCTCCTCTATCTCCTCTGTGCCAGGCTGATAGAGGAGAGGCAGATCGCAGCCTCTAATTTCTTTAAGCGAGGGACCTGCTAGATGCGGTAGACAGCAAGCCCCGCCCCCCCCCCCCCCCCCCCCCTGGACCATGGCATCCTTGGCAGAGGGTCACAGCCCACCTGGGTTTCCAGGCACCCTGGTTGAGAAACACTCGCATACATGTTATCATTCAGCTGCTGTATGCACCTCTTCTGCCCGCTGAGCCTCTTTTCTGTCTCTGAATTCCAGGATGATGAATTCAAAGATGCTGTGCAAGACGAGAGTCGCTTAAGCCTTCAGTATGCCAGCCTATCCCACAGGCCACTGCAGTATGACCAGGTAATGCCCCCCGAGCAGGAGTTTACGTTAAAGACATCCCAGTGCCACCCTGGTGTGTCTCTGCCAATAACCTGCAGCTTGTGGAATACCAGTAATGATTAGTAACAATAGGTAACCTTTGTTGAATGCATTGTAATGCAAAGTGGGTTCTTCTGTGTTTGCATTGTACATGAATTCATACAAATCGGAATACTGTACAATTTACACACAAAAAATAATTTGAATATAAAATTTGGCTTTGTAGCCTAGCTTTTAAAACGTGGAATATATATATATATATATATATATATATATATATTCATATACATATATTCTTATTTATGCATGTATTTAAATATATTTCTATAAAATTGCATGTTTGTGTATATATATACACACACACAATAAATATATACAGCGTGTGTGTGTGTTTACGCATATATATTGTATGTATGCATATGTAAAGGTGTTTGCCGGGGCCCATCTCATATTGACCCCCTTCTGTGGACACTGACCCCTGTTACATGAAGTGTAGTGTGGTGCACCTGCTGTCTTACAGAATCCCTGAGTCTCCCGCGATGGTGTGGGGGATGGCATCAGGACTGGCTTATGAGGTAGTGCTGAGTTATACTCACTCATGGTACAGCGCCTCCATCTCTTCCAGACCCCCAGTGTGGTAGGGAGGAGTCTCTGAAAGAGAACCTCTTTGTGCACCTTCTTCCCAAATGACTCCACAATCAGGACAGAAGCGTTCTTTATCTTTGGCATCCTTTATTGTTACCATACATGGACAGCCGCCCATCATAATGGCCGGTCTTCTAATGCTGTGCACTAAATAGCTCCAATAGGTATCATCCCTGTGTCACTGTAATTGAACACAGAGCCTGATGACACTACCTTCACCAGATACTACACAGCACAGGAGTGTGAGGGCAAACCCCATGATTACTCCTGGCAAACCTGCCCTTAACAGGGATTATTGCACAGGAGGAGAAAGGCATGTAACCCCAAAACTACCCAGGGCTACATATATATAGTCTCTTACCCATAGGGTTTACGTTTCTCTATCCTTGCCCATCAGATCTATTATATGGGTGTGAGCTTATGTTTTGTTCCATCATATACCCTGTTAGGTAGCTTTGTCCTGTGACCGGCTGGTCAATCAAACATCCTAAAGGAACAGTTCTTTCCCCCAGTTTGTATCAGATTTCACTGTTATGTTCTACTTTTTGCACCAGTGTGCATTCAATGTATTCTGTGACGTTTGGTATATAAATTCACATTATTTTTCGTTGTGATTTTTTTTTTCATCATGTAATGCAGAGTTACTAGTATTTAGGAGTATAGTGGTTCTTGTTTTTTTTACTTCTAATTTAACTGTTTTTTTGTCTTTTCTGTGTTACTAATAAAATCCATCTTATTTTGCTTTAACCTGAGTGCTTGGCATAGGACCTCTTTTTTTTGAGAGAGAAAGATCTTGAAAAATATTAATAATGGGAGCAAGATATTGACTAATGTAAGGATAGATAAACCCAAAGCAACACCAATCAGCACAAAATAGATAGTAGCCATTAAACTTTCACAGAGAGCAGAATATTTGTTTGTGTCAATTCATATATGCATGCAGGCTCACATGAGGGATCCTAACCGATGATATGAAATCACCAGAATCACAATGTTGCCTTAGCATAATGGTAGCGTAGTAATAGTAAGTGACAACTGAAGTTATATAGATGGGTGTAGGAGATTAAGGCAGGGATGGGGGGGAAAAGGTTAGACCTCATCATATCAATGTTAATTGATAATCAGTCCACAAAGTTAATTACAATTGGTGACTCGTACATATGTATAATATACTAATATCACTGTAGGAAGTCTTTATCAGTATTTCACATAGGCATAATTAAGAACCGAAGTCATCCAGAGAGAACATTTAGGGTTGTTGTAGAGTATTTAGATCAAATAAATGCAGAGGATAACAGTTCCTCGTTGAGTCCTTAAGGGGACTATACAATGCAAGGTGAAAATCCATCTTGATTCCTTCTATAATAATACGATTTGCTCAAGATTACCTCCCCTACTACCCATTGATATCCTCTGGGTGCCAAAGGCCTTCAGATGGTGAAGCATTGTGTGTGGATACAAAATGTCAAGCCACACTAGTGACCTTGTTACCCCTTCTTTGGTCATTGATTGCATTATTAATATTACATACGTGTTCTAGTATCCTTCTTCGTAGTTCTCTTGTTGTCTTACCAACATGTATTTGACCACCAGGGCACAGAAGTCCATAAATGACCACCATTGATAGACAATGAATAAATCCTTTTATATAAAATTGATGACAAGCCGAGCTATCCCCAAATGTCTTAGTAACTTCCATGTATGTACAAGCTTTACAGTTACCACAGGGATAAGAACCATCAGTAGTGTTGGTACTGTTAACTGGTCTACTGAAATAGTCATGAACAAGTCTGTCATGTAGATAATGCAATCTTTTTGCAGTCATGTTGACTCTAGGGCCAATACATGTAGAGAGATCCTGATCCATATGCAGAACTAGTCAGTGTTTCTGTAATACCCCTCTCATTTGGTTCCACTGAGTGTTATATGTGGAAATGAATCGTATGGAATTCTGTGTTTCCCGATTACATATGTTCCCAATCACGTCTAGAGCTCTTTGAACTCAAGTATGCTCTATTAACTCATCTTTTACTGTAGCCCCTGTCAATAAAGAGTCCCTCTTATTCCTTTGCTCGTATTTGAAAAGTATCATCACTTGAGCAGTTCCTACGCAAACGTAGTAGCTGGCCCACGAGTAGACCCTTTTTTTAGTGGTTCCGGGTGGAAACTGCTGAAATGAAGCAAATTATTAGTAGCTGTAGGAGCCTGCCAGAACATTCCCTTTGGAACGCACAATAAGGAACTAACATGAGACTTGACATAACACCTTCCAATTTTGTGCTGTGTCGTACAAATCTGACAATACTGAGGCACTGTCCTCTCTCTGAAATAAAATAGCTATCAAGATGAGGCAGGATCCAGGGGAAGGATGAATCCCAGGAGTTTTTAATCATAACCGAGCTTAGCGCATACTTGGTGAACTGCGTGTTTTCTTTCAGTCTCCCTGACCCATGGCTTTTCACAAGCCACTCTACGATTTGGTTCCCCTTGATAAAAAATGTCCAGTTCCATTCCCTGTGCTTATTCCCTGACTTCCCAAAGCATGCGCTCTTTTTTTCCTCTTGGTGTGTGTGTGTGTACTGTATGTGTGTACATATGTGTGTATATATATATATACACACATACACAGAAAAGAGTGCATGCTTTGGGAAGTCATGGATATATCTATATATATATATATATATATTAATAAGATATAGCTATCTATATATCCTATATATATCTATATATATATATATATACTATATATATTATTGCTAACTTACACATCACTTTGATGTCCCCTTTGATCCCAATAATAGGCCGGAAACACAGTACTTCTATTACGTGGGTTTATTTATTTATAGGGGTTTAAGTACCATATTCGCAGGTCCACACACCGCCCTTTAAGAAACCACACTAAATAAAAAGCATAATAAAACTACCTACCCCGTCAGGGATCTAACTTAACTTCTTCACCTTCATCGCCTGTCTACCGGCCAGCCAGCTAAGCCAGTTCCTACACCAAAACATGCCTGGCATAGCCAATAAAGAAACAGCATGTCTTTTGTCATATTGTAGCAATAGAAAGGGTTTTGCTTATCTTAGTTCATCTCTGGCGATGTCACTGTCTTCAGCATGGCTCTTTCACTAGCAGTGTCTCTCCACTCTCTCTCACAGCTTCTTTACACTGCTTCAGCACGGCTCTCTCCAGCAGCTTCGCTACAATCTGCCAACTTCTTTAAACCAGTCCCTGGTAGCTGGGGAGCCCCTTCTGCTCCCCACTTCTCTGAGGAAAACCGGTCAGTCTCTCTCACTGCTCGTCTGGCTTTCTGGTTAGGCTCAGCTGCTGTACCAAACACTTCCTTTTTTTTCAGGAGATCAGCTCTGGCTGATTATATTAGATTTCAGGTGTTCTTGACAACTCCAGGGAGGATTAACTCTTTCCTTGCAGCACCTAGATGCCGTGCTGATATATATAGTTATATAATCTATTTATTATATATATTATATCTATACTATATATATATATATAAAAGCACAGACACGCCCTAATCCAACACCACCAAAATTCTCTTTCTTTTTTTCTGTATTATATAGTAAAATTATTATTATTATTATTAATTTATTATTTTATTTAAAACCAGAGACAGAACATGAAACACCAGATACATATATCTATATAATATATAGGTCTGGTGTTCATGTTCTGTTTCTGGTTTAAAAAAAAATATATTATATTATATATATATATAATAATAATCTATATAATATATCTATAATACAATAGCATACATACATACATACATACATACATACATACATACATGTCCTTCTTTTTATCATGAGCAGCTGTTAATATCAATTCATAAAGCTTTGCCACTTCTGAAAAGTCTCTATAAATAAATGAGTCCTTTGAGCTCCGGGTAGGAGAATGTCTGATGGTGCAATTACACCCTAGCAAGAAGTAAACCCCCCCCAAAAATAATTGTGTTAGTAGATCGTCCGGCAGGATCATAAATTACGTGCGGCTGGCAGGAGTGCAGTAGTCACTGGGATCTGCGTAGATATTGGCTGTGACAGCAACTCCGTTATAATGACTGCTGTTTCTGCACAAGTGCTGTAACCATTGCTGATAAGCTGACAGCCCCATGTGAAAGCAGGCGTGAAGCCTCCCTGATCTTATTTACTTCCCCCCACCCCCCCCTGACCTCTTGGGGTCAGCTCCCTCACTTCTGCACACTTTCTCAGTGTGGGTTTGTATTGCGGTATAGTGCAGAGTAAAGGAGAACTTCGGTATTAGGCGATACCTTTTTTTATATTTGGACGAACAATTGATATTATAAGACAAGCTTTCGAGAGTTCTCCTCTCTTCCCGTATACACTCACACACGTATACACTCACACACGTATACACTCACACGTATACACACACACACACACGTATACACACACACGTATACACACACACGTATACACACACACATGTATACACACACACGTATACACACACACACACACACGTATACACACACACACGTGTATACACACACACGTGTATATACACACACACACACACGTGTATACACACACACGTGTATACACACACAAACACACGTATACACACACACACACACATGTGTATACACACACACACACACACGTGTATACACACACAAACATGTTGTATACACACAATATATACATACACACAATGTATACATACACACATGTATACATACACACACATGTATACATACACACACATGTATACACACACACACACATGTATACACACACACGTACACATACACACACACACACATGTATACACACACACACACATACAATTTATACACACGTACACATGTATACACACACACACACACATGTATACACACACATGTATACACACACGTACACATGTATACACACACATGTATACACACACGTACACATGTATACACACACACACACACACACACACACACACACATACAATTTATACACACAAACATGTATACACACACACACTATCCCCAGCACCACCACATCAGCACACCGGTATCCCATGCCCCCCCAGCACACTGGCATTCTCGGCTCTCCACCATTCCCAGCCCCCATCAACACCCACACATCGCCACCTTTGCACCTCCCCCATCGGCACACCCACATCCGCACCCCCACATCAGCACCAAACCCTCCCAAATCAGCACACCGATACAATCACCATCAGTACAGCCACAGCAGCAGTACCACCGCACATGGGCCGCGTGGACCACTCCCCACCCAAATGCCACACCCACACCACAAACATCCCGGGCAACGCCGGGGCTCTCAGCTAGTAACTTATATAATGAGATTAACACAGATGTAGAAAAAACAACAACAAAAAACAAGATAACAATCGAAGACAGAAGATGTGAGAAATTCATAAATAAACAGACGGGGCAATAAATGGATGAAAGTGTGATAGTGATAAATGTAGAGAACATGTAGCACTATATATCCATCAGAATTGTAGTATGCATATATCTTGTATGTTCCTCTACCTTACATTGTACCAGCATGTGAGTTCTTGATAGTCTTAGATGTAATCCGTACATTTTAAATATCTCACAAATCTCTTGCCTGTTCTTATAAAAAAAAAAAATGGAAACCCAAAAATTCCTACTGAATAGGAACTTACAGCAGGTAAGAATCACTTGGTCCTCCTAGCTTTTCCATTTTCCCTTCTGCTGTGGCGACTCAGATTCAATAGATGCTTGGCTTTCTTTCATATTAAAATAGCAGTCGCCCCCTATGGGTTGGGATGGGAAACGGGGGTGTCCAGGGGGTTGTAACGCGTTAATATTGGCTCCTGAAAACCCCTGGTCCCTGAGATAACTTGCCGGTAAGAGTATCGCCAGAACTTCCTGGCATTAAATCTCCCTTCGTCACGCGGGCCAACAGGAGGCCGGAATGGATGACTTGGCGACTTCTTATTGGTCCACATAACGTGGGAGTTTTACACCACCATTTTTCTATTTTCATCTCCGGGGGGCGCCCTCGGGTTCCCATGATGCTTACCTCTGAAGGTAGCTCATTCCTGTCTCCTCCAGGGGGAAGTAAAAACTCCTTCCAGTTCTAGTACAGAATGAGAGACCCCACTGAGCTCTGAGGCCAGTGATTTTTACTCCATTCTAATGAATAAAGACTCAATGCACATGAGTGAAACATGACGGACATTAATGTATCCGAAGTCGGCGTGAAGCAGAAGCTCCATATCTTCTAATCGGTGCTATTCCATAAGAAACCTTTTGGTGGCCATCAAACCCCTTATTGCCCATTCAAGTAAATAACCTGCAAGGTGTCTTCCAGCGGCAGAAGGTATGCTATGGAGCCCATCATATCTAACTAATGTATGAAACCATTTATCAGGCTATTGTATGTGCTGTAGTGCCGACGAGTATTCTAAAACAAATCTGGGGCAATCACCAACAAGACCCAGGTACATGCTGAGTACATGCTGCAACATTTCAGTGACATTTCTGCAGACAGACTAATGGCCCATCGGATTAACAGTGGGGGTCCCTGGCAGTCCCATTCAAACTGAATGGAACTGCCAGAGACCCCTGCTGTGTTAATCCGATGGGCCATTAGTCTCTGCAGAAATGTCACTGAAATGTTGCAACATGTACCCAGCATGTACCCAGCATGTACCCAGCATGTACCCAGCATATACCAGGATCTTGTTGGTGATAGCCCCAGATTTTCCAAGGCAAGTTTTAGAATACTCATCGGCGCACCTGTATAAACCCCATTTATACATCTAGGAATCCAACATGTGAGTCCTGACCTTTATCTTCTGTAGCCCAAGTCCCACCCAGATCTTTCTGCTAATTAGGATTTGTAGTCACACTCTGCTGTCGGTCGACATTTGCTTGAAACCTTTTCTGGTTTCCAGCAAATGAATTCATAGTCCCAAACAATGGCAGGCTTCCCAGGTGACGAGTGATGGCAGGGCCTCATCGCAACCTTCTTCTTTCTGAGCACATTATCCCCTAGCAAGCGAGGTGAGCTGTGAAAGACAATAGCCAGTGCGCTCGTCTGAAAGCCACGAGGAAATCCATTAGCCAGCTAAATCTGTCCACTATTGTAAACCGTTTTTCTCAGCTCGAACAATGATGTGTTTGGAGGGGAGAATATTCTGAAGCATTATCGTAGAGCGAAGTATTGCAGAGGCTGACAGTAATTGCATTATTATTTTTTTGTTGTTGTTGCTGGAAACAAGATTTGCTTTATTTTTAGTTCCTTTCCAGGCAATCGCTTTAAAAAAAAAAAAAAAAAGACAAGAGAAAATGAAATTTAAAAGGGTGACTGTGTTGTTGGCTAATTAACCATTTCACCGCCAGATTGGTTTAATCCATATTGATCTGACTAAGTGAGTCCGGGATTGAGGTGTAGAGGAAACCAGCAAATCTGTTATCAGTATACATGTCGTTGTGTGGTTGTATCCATTGGAAAATATTTCATACCCTGTATTTTACTGCAGGACTTCTTATTTTAACTCTTCAATGTTGGAGGGGAATGTAATTCATTGCAGGGAAATCTACCACTTACCTCTCCAACACTAAGAAAATAAAGGGTGACATCTGGGGTGTGTGCCACTTAAAAGAAATTCTACTTGTGTCACTAACCCCTTTAGTAAGAGATGTGCATGCAACGCGTTACACTGAAGGGGTTCATTGGATAGCTCCTCTGTTCTATGTAAGTGGTGCAGCCAGAAGAGCATGTCAATTGTGGTACTCTGATCGTGTGATACTCAACGAAGTTTAGTGATTAATGACTTTGAAAGCCACACGTTACATGGCAGTGCCTCCATCCTTTGCCCAGGCTTTTTTGTTCACCATATATTCCCACCTGTTTTCTTCTTTGTAGGTGAAGTCGGACTATGAGCAGCTCAGAGAAACCCTCACCATAGTCACCAAAGAACGAGATTTGGCTGTGAAGGAGAAATACCAGCTCCAAGCCAAACTGGAGAACCTAGAGCAGGTCCTAAAGGTGAGACAGTGTACCGATGTGCAGTGACGTGGAGAAGAAGGGGTGTATCAACATAACTTGGAAAATTCAGCTACACTATGTGGTCATGGAGCCAAAGCACACCAAGGAGGAAATAGAGCTTGTACAATTTTATGAAGTACAGGCATACCCCGCTTTAAGTACACTCACTTTAAGTACACTCGCGAGTAAGTACATATCGCCCAATAGGCAAACGGCAGCTCGCGCATGCGCCTGTCATTACGTCCTGAACAGCAATACCAGCTCCCTACCTGTACCAAAGCTGTGCGCAAGCGGGGAGACTATAGAGCCTGTTACACATGCGTTATTTACATCAGTTATGCACGTATATGACGATTGCAGTACAGTACATGCATCGATAAGTGGGAAAAGGGAGTGCTTCACTTTAAGTACATTATCGCTTTACATACATGCTCCGGTCCCATTGCGTACGTTAATGCGGGGTATGCCTGTATTTAGAGTTCTAACTGATGATAATAGTATCCGTACTGGAGAAGTGTAGGCTGTGATAGATTATGGGGAACCAACATTAGGTTTTTCCTTGGTGAAATGATAGTTTCCAGCTCTTTCCAAACCACATTGGTTTCTTCTTCAAGCGTACTCTTTATATATGAAATTATAGTGTGTAGAGAAGAATGATCGTACCAGGGGATACTTCTTCATGTACAAACCGGGTGTGTCACTGCTTTTTTTTATTGATACATTTACAGTTCAACATTCTTTTGAAAGGAAAGTGCTTTATTTCTGAAAGGCTTTGCTCCTTTCTATTCTCATGCTATAAATCAGGGGGGCGCAAACTGGGGGGGCCGTGAGATTTTAATTAAATGCCAGGTGACCGGGCACGGCCTCTGTAACTTCCCTTGGCTTTGGGTGACGTGTCGCCATGGCATCGCAGGATCACGTGATGTCGTGTTACCAAGACATGACGTTCCATGACCCACGGCATCATTTGACACCGTAGCTAAGGTAGGGGTGGAGCAGGGTGGCACAGGGGGATATGTTTGCACACCCTTGCTATAAATAGTTAATTCTAGTTTACAGTCCAAAGTAGAGATGTTCGAATGGGACTAGATTCCCTCAAACTTTTTTTGTACGTAACTTGTAAGAAAGTGGCTCGAACTTGTTTAACTTTTAGCAAAATTGAAAATAGATTCGCTGGTGAAATTTGCCAGACAACATCCAGGTCCTGAAGTTGGACTTTCTCTCTCGTAAAAAAAACCAAAAAAAAAAACGTATTTCAAGCTATGGAATTAAGTTTGTCTTTAATAAACTGCTTGCAAACTTTTAAAACTGTGCGAAACATATTTGGTGAAAAAAAGGCATATTTGGCATAGTTCACGAAAAGTTCTCACATTTCTAGTCAAAAGCATTGTTCCAATGCTTAATAAATGTCGACTCTTTTAAAATGAGACACAATCCTTATTGTCTTTATCGCCCCTTTAACCACTGACTTGGAGGCAATGTAACAGGAATATGGAACACTAGTCTGCCCATTCTACTATCTGCTGCAAGATCTCAGACCCTATTATGTCCTTTCATATTGTGTCTATCTCCAGAGACGTTTTACCTCCCTTACTGTATTATCCTCAATGACCTCTTGAGGCTATTTCATGAATCCACCACACTTCCCGTGAATAAGTATGTCCTTACTTCTCCCCTGAGCCTCCGACACTGCAGTTTCAAAGAATAACCTTGTGTTCCTGCACTTCTCTCTCTCTTTTTTTTCTCTTCCCCTCTCTCTTCCCCACTTTCTCTTCCCCTCTTTCTCTTCCCACCCTCTCTCTCTTCCCCCTCTCTCTCTTCCCCCTCTCTCTCTTCCCCTCTCTCTCTCCCCCTCTCTGTCTCCCTCTCCCTCTCTGTCTCCCTCCCCCTCTCTGTCTCTCTCCCCCTCTCTGTGTCTCTCCCTCTCTCTCTCTCTCCCCCTCTCTGTGTCTCTCCCTCTCTCTCTCCCTCTCTCCCCCCCCTTTTCCCCCCTCTCTCCGCCCCTCTCTCTCTGTCTCTCTGTCTCTCTGTCTGTCTCTCTGTCTGTCTCTGTCTCTGTCTCTCTCTCTGTCTCTCTGTCTCTCTCTCTCTGTCTCTCTCTCTCTGTCTCTCTCTCTCTCTGTCTCTTCACTGGGCCTGGAATTCAGATGAAAAAAGTATCACCAAGTTCTGACTTTTTTTGCAGCTTATTGTTTGCAGACTGTATTCATTTGCAGTGTTTTGCTAGCTCCTCTGACACTGAGAGAGTTCTAAATACTAAGGGCTTTATGTTCAAAGGCAAAATATTGGCGCAAAGTCTTTATTTTGTCGCAACTTGCCCTGAGATATACCTGGGCCAGGATGTGTCTGTGTAGTAATATTAACTGCACCATTCTCTGGTATGTCTGCGATGAGATAAGTCCTTGATGGCTGTGGGCGCAGTTAGGGGCGGAGTCACATTTGCATATGGGCGCAGGTCTGTGTATTAATAAATGCGTGGCCTGCGTTACTTTTCTTGACTGTTTTCTGCATGGTTTTTCTCTGTGACCTTGAAGGTGGCGTAAGTCTTTTCTTGGCACAGAATACCTGCGCAGCGTGCGCCAAGCTGTACAAACCGTACAAATTTGCTAATCTTTTCACACAACCGCGCCAGCCCCCACACACCACCTGATACATGGAGCTCAAAGAAGGGGTTGAAGTAAATTGGAAGTCTGATCAGAAATGATCCCAAATCCAGTTTTAAAGATGTGGTACCTGCTCATTTTTTTCTTAACTAGCTGGGAAGCAGGGGGTCTCCTGAACTGAACCGTGTTAATTCAGCTCCGGGGACCCCCTGTGTTTCCCACAATGCCTCCATAGGGGACGCCGGTAGCAGCTCCGGCTGGGCTGTGTAGGGCTATCGAAATGAAGGCCTAATTGTCCCACGGGCCAATAGGAAGCCATGACGTCATCCCCGGTGTCTTCCTATTGGCCCATGCGACTGGGACATTTAAAAAGCAGAGATGCTGGCACCCCCTGCGGAGGTCAGTATCTCTGGAAGCGATGGGTCCCTGCAGCTGGAATTAACACCGTTCAGCTCGCACGTACCTTCGATTGCTCCTTTAAAGTGGATTTGTTAGGTATGGTCCCCTAACTAGTCTCTAAACAGATATTACCGCTGTACTAGGAATCTTTTTTTTTTTTTTTTTTTTTTTTTATTGCAAGCTCTTCAATCTACTTGTGCTCTTCTGTTACGTAGAAAAAAACAAGAAAAGCGCACAACACATAGTGTAGTAAATTGATCAAATATATTATTGGAAGGGTGAAGGTAAGTATCGCACGTACAAGATGATGAACACATTAAAGCATGTCATGCAATAGCCAGCATGGTACCACACGCATGCGCGCGGCGAGAATAACATACTTCTTCGCTATGAGGCCATCCATGGTGCACGCAACCGCGCGGCAGTTTTTAAAAAAAAAGACTAATTTAGTCTTTTTGTGCGGCATTCCCCAATCACTGGAAGCTGAGTCTTTCTCTCTTTCCTCTCTCTCTCTCTTTCCTCTCTCTCTCTCTTTCCTCTCTCTCTCTCTCTCTCTTTCCTCCTCTCTCTCTCTCTTTCCTCTCTCTCTCTCTCTTTCCTCTCTCTCTCTCTCTCTCTCTTTCCTCTCTCTCTCTCTCTTTCCTCTCTCTCTCTCTTTCAAATTTGTGTTGTGTAAGTAAGATGAACAGCCATCACGTGTAGTATTTCACGCATAATTTGTTGGAAATGTTTTTTGAGGCAGCGAGTCACGTTGAATGCTTGATTCGGTTTTTAATTTAAACTATTTTCTCATGCATAATTAGTGTTGGTAAATATAGCGAGTGTAATAATATTTATAATAGCCATACTGTGTAAATAATACATTGCTGTTACCCTATATAATGAACCCATTTTTGGGGGTGACATATAGCAACTTCATTCTGTGCTAACGATATTTACAGTCTTTTTAGGGCTAACTTGAACTTGACGGTTCATTTTGACGCGCTCTTAAATGCGCAGAAACATTCTGTTCTGATTTAGTACATCCCATTTGCATCTGCACGCCATGCGCAGTGCATTTCTGGGGCACAGGTGGACATATCTGTGGTTATTGCATAGACCAGGGGTGGCCAACTTCAGTCCACAAGGGCCACCATCAGGTCAGGTTTTAAGGATATCCCTGCTTCAGCACAGGACTGAGACACTGATTGAGCCACCTGTGCTGAAGCAGGGATATCCTGAAAACCTGACCTGTTGGTGGACCTTGAGGGCTGGAGTCGGCCGCCCCTGCAATAGTAGAGTAACATCTCAAATGTGCTGGGGAACGGGAGATAACGCCGTATGCTCTATACACTTTATTTCACACGAGTATATGTTCGTTAACAAGTACACTGCAGGTTTATCCCAATGCACCACACGCTGATTTAACAGCCGCAATTTATTTATTTATTTATAACATATTTTACCAGGAAGTAATACATTGAGAGTTACCTCTCGTTTTCAAGTATGTCCTGGGCACAGAGTAAAACAAATAATACATGGTTACAAGTACAGTTACATAAATGAACAAGGTATACATTATATACAAGACATTGCGTGCATAGTTAAAGAAAATATATATTATGAGCGTATGAAACAGTTACAGACCAGATTAAAGTGTGAGACAGCCTTAGATTTGAAAGAACTTAAGCTGGTGGTGGATATGAGAGTCTCTGGTAGGTTGTTCCAGTTTTGGGGTGCACGGAAGGAGAAGGAGGAACGTCCGGATACTTTGTTGAGCCTTGGGACCATGAATAGTCTTTTGGAGTCTGATCTCAGGTGATAGGTGCTGCATGTGGTAGGGGTGAGGAGCTTGTTCAGGTAGCTGGGTAGCTTGCCCAGAAAGTATTTGAGGGTGAGACAGGAAAGGTGAACTTTGCGCCTAGACTCTAGTGATGACCAATCTAGTTCTTTGAGCATTTCGCAGTGATGTGTGTTGTAGTTGCATTGGAGAACAAAACGACAAATTGAATTGTAGAGGGTGTCAAGTTTGCTAAGGTGGGTTTGAGGAGCCGAGCCATATACTATGTCTCCATAGTCAATAATTGGCATTAGCATCTGCTGTGCAATACGCTTTCTGACCAGGAGACTTAGGGAGGATTTGTTCCTGTAAAGTACCCCTAGTTTGGCATAGGTCTTGGTTGTCAGGGTATCAATGTGCATCCCGAATGTAAAGTGGGAGTCAAACCATAAGCCCAGGTATTTAAAACTAGTGACAGGTGTTAGGGTGGTGTTAGCGTTGGTTCTAATCAGGAGCTCAGTCACTGGAAGCTTTACAAATTTAGTCTTGGTCCCAAATACCATTGTTACAGTCTTGTCAGTGTTTAAAAACAGTTTGTTTTGGGAAATCCAGTTTTCGAGTTTCAAATAGTAAGACTGAAGTATGTGTTGAAGGTCAGAGAGGCTATGTCTGTGTGCATATAGGATTGTGTCATCTGCATACATGTGTATTGAGGCTTCCTTACAAGCTGTGGGAGATCATTAATGAACACTGAGAAGAGTAGGGGCCCCAGAACAGAGCCTTGCGGGACACCACAGGTGATATCCAGGGGGTTGGAGTTAGAGCCTGAGATGGACACATGTTGGGATCTTCCTGATAGGTAGGACTGAAACCAGTTTAAAGCATGTTTCCCTATTCCAGAGTTCTGGAGTTTGTTAAGCAGGATAACATGATCAACTGTGTCAAAAGCCTTTGCAAAATCTAGGAATACTGCACCAGTGAGTTGTCCCCGTTCCATTCCACACTGGATTTCATTGCAAACTTTTAGCAGGGTAGTTACGGTGGAGTGTTTCAGACGAAACCCAGACTGGAATTGGCTAGGGAAATTTGTCTTGGTGTAGAAATCGCTTTATTGGGAGTGGACACATTTTTCCATGACTTTGGATAGAATTGGGAGAAGTGAGATTGGCCTGTAGTTTGAGACAGTGTTTTTGTCCCCACGTTTGAAGATTGGGACAACTCTGGCAGTTTTCCAGGTCTTAGGGATATGGCCTGCAGACAGGATAGAGTTGACTATGGACGCAATTGGTTTGGCAATGGCTGGGGCACCAAGTTGTAGGAACCTAGATTGTAGTAAGTCGGGTCCACATTGGCTGCTTAGTATTAGTTTGAGGAGCGCTTGTGTAATCTCCTCTTCAGATACTGGGCTAAATTGAAAATTGTGGGCAGTGTTGGGAGGGGGTGGGACTGTAGGGATACTCCCAGGATGAGATTCATGTTTGGGGTTTGTGCTGCGTTTCGCTAATAAGTTAGTGGCACACCCCACAAAGTAATCATTGAATGCATTTGCAATGTCAGTGGGGTTTGTCAGAGTAATATCCCCCTTAGTGATATTACTTGGTTGTTGATGGTTAGGAGGCTGGAATATATTGTTGATAACCTTCCAGAAGTTAGCTGGGTTTGATGTATTTTGGTGGAGATTGTCAGAGTAATATTGTGCTTTTGCATGCCTTGTTTGCCTTGTGCACATATTCCGCAGGCGTAGTGATTGAGATCCTTGGTAGTGCCAGTTACTTTGTAGCTTTTCCACAAGGCATCCCTGAACTGGTAGAGTGCTATAAGGTCAGGTGTAACCCATGGAAGGTGGGCCCCCCGTACTCTTATTTTGCGTAGTGGAGCATGGGTATTGCAAAGTTTTAAGAACTCTGATTGGAAATAGTCGAGCGCAGAATCGGGGTCGGGAATTAAATCGATTCTGTGCCATGGGCAGTTGGTAAGGTCATCCAGAAACTGTTGTGGGTTAAAGTTTTTAAATGTTCTAGTGAGGAGAACTTTGGGGCTTGAATGGGGCGGTTTAATTTTCCTTACACAGTACACTATTGCATGGTCACTGAAAATATCAGGAAGGATACCAGAGGATTGGATTCTGCTGGGGTTTGAGGAGAGAATCCAGTCTAGCAAGGAATGGTTATGCGATTTCAGGTTTATCCGTGTGGGTTGGGAAATGAGTTGTGATAGGTTAAGTGACTTGAGTTGTATCTGGATTTTGTGGTTTTTAGGGTCAAGCCAATTGAAGTTGAAATCCCCTAGAACTAGCAGCTCACTCTTCTCATTCAGAGAGGAAATGGAGCCAAGAAATTGGGTGATATCAGTCAAGGATTGTAGAGGGGCTTTAGGGGGGCGGTAGATGCCAGCAAGCAAGATGGGCTTAGAAAAGGGGAGGCAGATTTTGCCAACTAGAGTTTCAAAAGAGGGTGGACTTGGTGGGCAATTTAACAGTGTAAATTGTAAGGTGTCTGCAATATAAAATAACACCCCTCCTCCTCTCTTTGACCTATCTCTCCTAAAAATGGAGTATCCCTGAATGGCGATATTTGCATTAGGGGTTTTAGGAGATAGCCATGTTTCTGTAAGAACAATGACTTTGGGTTTATGCATAAGGCACCATGCCCTTAGTTCATCCAGTTTGGGCAGCAGGCTCCGGATGTTTATATGGGCGACAGATAGGCCTTTTTGGAATTTAAAGGTGGAATTCTCAGGGGCATGGGACAGAGCTGAAATGGGAGGGCCTGGGTTAGTTTCAATATCACCTGCTAAAGAGAGTAATAGTATGTCAACATTGTTTTAATAACCCAAGGAAGAAGATTCACAATGTGACTTCCACCAGCCGTCTTTATGCGTGCACGCTGCTTCCAAAAATATGGCTCTGAAAAGAAGATGTGTTTTATATTCCACGGCTGTATTGATAATTATTGGCCTAGCACAATGAAGACAGACTGAAACACACCTTTCTCTGTGAGCCACCTGTGCTGAAGCAGGGACTGATTGAGCTACCACCTGCGCAGAAGCTGGGCTTTCCTTAAAACCTGACCTGTTGGTGGCCCTTGAGGACGGGAGTTAACCTTCCCGGCATAGACCCACACAAGTGTAATTGAAATTGGGTTTGAGAAGCCCCAATATTGCGCTTATTGCCATTTCGGAAGTCCAAGAACGGGCTGTAAGATCTCTCAGTGCTCATCACTGCTTCGCAAACGTGTCCCTTGGTGCCTGCGGGGTGACATTAATTCTAATAATTGGATTTGTGTTCTTTGAATGTGCAGAGGTTGCAGTCATACTGCGCAATGCTTTTCGTTTTAATTGGGGGGAGGGTGCGGGGGGAGTTCCACTGCAATGAATTTTCCAGCCTTGACTTGGTTGAAGGTCTTCCTTTCCCTTCTGGATGTGTAATCCGTTCTGGAGCAGTATGCATAACTAGGCCACTGCAAGGGTTTATTGGTGTTGACAATCCATCTTCATAGCAGGCTTTTGTTTCATCTGTTTAATAAAAAACTATTTTATTTTTCAACCAGTGAACTAATTATAAACTCACACTGGCCCAGATCCTCTCCCATTCGTATGGGAGTGAAGGGATGCTGACGCTTAGCACCCTTTTGTGGCTCTGGGACATAGTAGCTACGGGAGTAATTAGGTGTATTGTATTAATAATGGTTCTTGGGAATCCAGGTTGGGAAAATAGGAGTTGGTGAATGAATTAAATTATACGTGGTTCTTTCATTGTAAAAATGAAAGGGGGGGCGGGGGGGGAGACACGGGGAAATAAAAGTGGAAAGAAATCTAAATGTTGGAGAGAAAGAGACCGAGAGAAGGATGGAGGAGGGGGAAAGATGGGGGCAACATATATATATATATATATATATATATTATATATACCTGCCTAAGACATGTGAATGTGCTCACAAGTGATCTTTTTATTTGCTATATGCAATACGGTGGAGGTTTCTTGCTGCCTTTTTCACTCACCATAACTTAAAACGTGATGGTAAACCCTACAGTCTTGAAAATGCAAAGGCAGCCGTACAACCAACTTCACACTGATGATACCCATTAAGGTGGAAACATGTCTGTGAATGGTTTCTCTGGCTTTGCATCTGATTCCCATGCTGTGCTTTAAAGCTGTGTTAACAGCGAGCATTAGCTTATATGGGCTCCATGTAACAATGATTTTTCAGGCAAAAGGTGACACGGTGTGCTCATTTGCATGTAATTTCCCAGAATCCCTTTCTGCAGTGGAAACACTGTATGCTGGGTGATAATGGTGAAAGGCAGCGTTGCAGACCTGTCTAAGACATGTGAATGTGCTCACAAGTGATCTTTTTGTTTGCAATATGCAATACGGTGGAGGTTTCTTGTTGCCTTTTTCACCCACCATAACTTAAAATGTGTGTGTATATATATATATATATATATATATATATATATATATATATATATATATATATATATATCTCTATCTCTATCTTTTTTGTTATATATATATTTATTTATTTTGTTTTATATATATATATACATAATTATAACAAATAAGGGAGTAATCGCACAATGGGGAAAGATGTGACCAGGTTGTAATCAAGGGAAATGCATGAACTAAACAGAAATGCAGCTCTAATGTGGATTAACCTAATCTTTTTGTTAATATATATATATATACACACATACACATACATACACACACGTATGTATTTGAAACAAGTCCTGTAAGTGGGCTGCCATTTGAAGCCTTCCAGCAGTTAAAGGGTTACAGTGCTGCTTCTCACAGAGAAGAGTCTGATCTCCTGCTGGAAATTAATTCTCAATCCATAAGTCATTGAGTTTCTGGGAGTTCAGACTCGGAGCTGCAGGTCCTTCCTTGACGGTACATCTCTTGTAGCGTACGCTGCGCGGTTGCCGTGGCGACGGCTTGGAGAGGTAATCAAAATGCATCTCATGCCGGCTGCTCAGGAAGGACACTGCGATAATAAAATGTTATTAAAATACGCGATGATTAGTCACTATAGAGCTGCAAACACCTCAGCCATCCACAGTTTGCGAGATCGGGTTGAAGTTTTGAAACGGACAGGTCAGGTTTTCAGGATATCCCTGCTTCGGCACAGACGGCTCAATCAGTAGCTTAGTCTTTGGCTGAGCCACTGATTGAGTCACCTGTGCTGAAGCAGAGATATCCTTAAAACCTGGCCTGTTAGGGGGGTCTTGAGGACAGGAGTTGAGAACCCTTGCTGTAACCCATCTGGAAGCAAATGTGTTAACAGAGAAGCTTAGGGCCATTCATTTCCAGCATCACAAACTGGAGCCTGGCTGCAAATATCCCTTGGCCTCTGTGTCACTTTGCTTCATTGTATCCAGGTGCTGAGCTCTAATTTGGAGAGAGGTCCAAGTGCAATGGTACCGGGGCATACGGAGTACACACCCTCCAACGCTTGGCACGCGTAAATAGGTACACTTCATTTGCCATGTACAGTAACTGCAGGATAAAGGAGTTTTCAAGCAAGTGACTTCTCATTAGCAGTCACTGTAACAAGTGTAGCAAGTAGCGAGTATGACCAGGGAGGCGCGAGCTTCCCCCCACTCTCCTAGTATTATTTACATGTAACGTACCAATAACGAGAGGACACAGTCTGGAGGTAAAATGGCCGCGGCTTTGTTTATTAATAATAAACATAATCATAACTGAGATAGTGTGCTGCCCGTCCGCGCCAGAAAGTGCTCGGTGCTGGGCAATGCAAGAGGGGGCACCCGGAAGTACGTCCCGGTGACCTGCCCCCTCGCTTCAACCTGCTTTACCAGCCCCGAGCCCCCTCTGGCAGGACAAGCACCCCCCCCCTCCCAACTGCGCCACCGACGGGCCTGTTTAACCCCCCCTTAAATCAGGCCCGTACCGCCATACCCTCGCTCGCTGCCTCCCTGAACCCTTCTGCCATAACTCGGCTGCCCCTTCATTGGGGTGTCTTTCCCGCCAAGGCGCCATTGTCTCTACCGAAATTGGCGTTCACGCCATCCTGCTGTCCTGTCCCCTTAAACCCCTTACTGTCCTTCTTGTAACATTTAGACTTGGGGTGCTGGCCCCCGCACCCGGCGCAGCTATGCTGGAAATGACAGTGGAGGAATCTGCATTTTGACTCATTAAATCCCCAGCATATGCCCGACTGTTTACCGACTGCGCGCGCGCAAACCGTACGCCATACCCTGCTAAGCTAACCATATAAAGCTCAACCGTAATACAATGAACGGTAAGCAACCACGGAGTTCAACCACCATTAACAACTATTCTGAACGTTAACCACATGACATGCAAATTTTGTTTATTTATTTATTTTTATTTTTGTTTTAATTTTTTAATCCACGATTTATGTCAAGCCAAAACATAAACATTGCTGAATCCCAACCACCAAGGTACATATCGGTTTCTCCTGCTTGTCGTGATAACTACTAATGCGGGGCAATCTCCCCCCCCCCCCCCAGCAGGACGGCAGGCACCCTGTGCGTCTGCCTCATGCCCCAGTAGGCCAGCCTTGCACCTACTGCTGCCCCCCGCGCGCCACCGCGTGCGGGGGGAGGGGGGTCCACGTGGCTCCCCCATCCGTTCATTGTTCCTTTTTTCCCTGCCACGGCCGCCTCCCCCCGCGGTGGGACCGCGCGCCCCACGTTCCGGGGAGGACGTGACTCAGCACGTTCCCCCCTTGGCAGTGTTATAAGCGGCCCGTGCACCCGCCTTCCGCCTTGCTCCCGAGGAGGCGAGACCGCGCGGGGGACCCACGCGCCCGCCTCCCTCTGCTGCCCGGCTCCTCCCGCCATGCTGCAGCTGGACGGCTAGGGCGCGCAGTGCAAGAGTGAGCGCGGGAGTGAGCATGGGAGCAGGAGTCCCGGCGCCTCTCCTCCTCCTTCCCCCCCGCCCATCGCTCCACCCGGCCCTCCGGCCCTGATGGAGGATGGGGGCGGACAGCCAAGAGCCGTGCGTGTACGGAGGACGGAGCGGCCTCCCCTGCCCCAGAGTCCCTCTCCTCCTTTCATCCCGCCTCCCCCCTCGCCGCCAGTTTAAACAGCCCGGCAATACGGGAGGGGGGAGTGCTCGGGAAATTATCTGTTCGGGGAGGCTAAGCCCCCCGGTCATCTGCTGTGCCGCCCATTCAGGCTAGGTCAGCTTTCATAATTGGCTATATGCAAAGATCATAGTACCTATAAAATCGGAGTATTTTTAGACTTGTTCGTATGTACGTATTTACACACGCAATAGAAGTGATTTTAAATTCTGATCATTATCAGACCAGCCACCCCATCTGCCAGCTGCCTTAATTAGCTGAAGGTTTTGAGCTCTACCAGATAGAAAATAGGTACGGCTGTTTTTTTATGGACACAGGACAGGTAAAAAAAAAGAACAGTGGTTACTACTACATTTACGTGTGCAAACGCAGAGTTAAACTACTTATTTTTACTGACTTCGTTACACTTTCACTGTAAAGAAGAAAAAGTTAATGACGCTTTTCCTGCCGTTGTTTTTGAGTATAATTCGTCTATAAACTTTTTCCAAAATGAGGTTGGAAAACGCAGCCCCGTGAATAATATCCGTTTATTATTTGAGTTTATTAGTGGTACTTGGCAGAACTGCACCTTTACTGGCCACAAAGTGGGAGCCAACCTCTCTCCTATAACTTGAGCGCTAACGCGGTCTGAGTTACTGAGCAATTCGGCAACAAAGGGGTTAAACCCGGTGACATTTATTCTGTGGAACATCAAGCAACAGATGTCTGATGCACAGACAGGAAGGACGTTTGTCATGCATGAAATCTGCGCCTTTTCACTGTTTTTTTAAGTGTCGTTAATCAATGCCTGTCACCAATATCACGTGTCAGCTGGTTATTAAGCACATCACGGATGTCTCTAATCAGCGGCTGTTTAAACTGTGGCCCAGCTTTCCTGTGTCGTCCTCTCTACTTTTCCATGGCTCACAGAGAAAGGTGTGTTTCAGTCTGTCTTCACTGTGCTAAGCCAATAATTATCAATACAGAAGTGGAATAAGAAACACATCTTCTTCTCAGAGCCATGTTTTTGGAAGCAGCGTGCACGCATAAAGACGGCTCATTGTGAATATTCTTCCTGGGGTTATTAAAACAATGCGTGTAATGTTGACATTGCGGCTGTTAAATCGGCGTACGGCGCATTGGGATAAACCTGCAGTGTACTTGTTACCGAACATATACTCGTGTGAAATAAAGTGTATAGAGCATACGGCGTTATCTTCAACCAGCACATTTGAGATGTCACTCTTCTACTGCAGGGGTGGCCGACTCTAGTCCTCAAGGTCCACCAACAGGTCAGGTTTTCAGGCTATCCCTGCTTCAGCACAGGTGGCTCAATCAGTGGCTCAGTCCTGGGCTGAAGCAAGAATATCAAGTAAACCTGACCTGTTGGTGGCCCTTGAGGACTGGAGTTGGCCACCCATCCTATTGCATGCGAATTAACCAACCGTTCCTAAATCACTCTTGATGTTCTGCGATCGTCTTCCTCCGATATTCAGACTTTGTACGAGCGAACTGATGTGCAGTACAATAGCCTCTGGTAAAAGATGTCTTGTTTGTGCGAGTTACTTTTTACTCCAGTACCATAAATAAGTACCAATGTTTTGACCCAGAGCACATGTGATATAATTATGTAGCAAATAAAAAGCTCCAGGATCCATCCTTGTTTTGAGCGCAATAGAAACAGGGTTTGCGAGTTTTTATTGGAGCGGCACTGAGAGAGTCCACGCCACGCAAGTCCCTTCTTCAACAGTGAAAGTCGGAAATGAATCGATGGCGGACTCAGGGTTGCCACCACTCCGGGTTTGACCCGGAGACTACAGGTTTTGGGCACTTACCTCCGGGCTACGGGTTTAGCCTGTTAATCTCCGGGTGGCGGCGTGGTGCGGCGGCGTCTCCGGCATTTTCCTACTTCTCCCTCCTGCAACTCCAGTGAGCATGGCTGCCGACGCGACGCGATTTCACAGTGTCACGTGATGCCCGTTGCCACGACAACGGGACGCTACATGACGTCATGCCACGTAATGTCATGACACCACGTTGCGTCCCATTGTTATGGCAACGCGGCGTCATTGGATGTCGCTCAGCCATGTTCATGGGAGTTGTAGGGGGCGATGCAGGAGGATGCCGTGAGGCGCCACATCTGTAGATAAGGGAGACATTTTTTTTTGTACATTTTCTCCTGGTTGGCCTTCAGTAGAAGGTAGTAACTCCGGTGACGGTACTCATGAAGAATTCCATGTTCATTCAGTAAAAGGTGTAATCGGACACACACAAAAACCCTTACAGATGTCTTCAGAGAATAACATGTAAAACCTGCTTTGACAAAGAATTCACAGAGTAGATCAGATGCAAACTGTAAATCAGAAGAAATGATTGAATGCAAAAAGATTAATGTCAAAAAGAAAAATAGAACTTGCACTCACTTAAAATAGTAACCTAATTAAAACAAAAAAAACCATCTCGCTGCGGTTTTTACAGATTCTCAGATCCTACGCCTCCACCGCTGGCCATTACTAATACACAAATCACAAATTGTGACCAGCCCTCCAAGATATAATACTTAAAATTATTATAATAACTATAATACTAAAAATTTACGGAAAAATAGCACCGCAAGCCAAATTGCCTTTCTAAAGCTGTATGGGAACTGCAATTGGAATCCAAACCCCACACAGGGTGTACAGCACAAAAGATAGAAACTTAGCAGACACCATAGTTTGGTCATATACAGTATGAACACCCAGTGCCGTCTTAACGCATGGGCACGCTGGGCAGTTGCCCGGGGGCCCCACGAGCATAGGGGCCCCACGCTAATCTGTGCACAGACCAGAATTTAACACTAATTTTCCGATCACCCGCCTCAACATTCAAATCTCCCGCTAACTCGGTAGAAGGGGAAAAATGACGACTTGTAGCGGAGAGTTGGCAGGGCCCAGTGCACTGCTTTGCCCGGGGGCCTATAATGCTGTTAAGACGGCCTTGTGTACACCCACGGTGATGTTTCTTTGCCCGAGGAATTTGATGTATTGTGTGCACTCTTTTTGCTCCAGAATTGCACCTCTTTTGCCTTGATACATTTACTTTTCAACATGTTGGAGTGCCTCTGGCAGCCACGGATGTTGTTCACCCATTCCGAGCTGCAAAGTAATCCAGTGCCCTGCTATGCGGTTTGTTGGGGGCCTCTCCAGCGCTGATGGTGATGTTTGATGAGTGACCCGAGTGACTGTTTCATTTCCTTCCCAACAGCATATGCGAGAGGCCGCTGAACGGCGGCAACAGCTAGAATTAGAGCATGAGCAAGCCTTGGCCGTCCTCACTGCAAAGCAGCAGGAGATCGAGTTCCTGCAAAAGGTAAGAGATGCCATCAGGGTCAGCCCGTCATCGCAGACACCATGCCTTGCACCATAGCCACAGGTAACAAAGCAGTACCTCTATATAACACTGCACATGGGAGAGCCAACATGCACTGCAGATCTCTGCCCCAAGGAGCTGACAATCGTATTACACATAGATCATACAAGGTCAACATTGTCACAGACCCTCAAATGTGTGTCATCCACTTCCAAGGCCAGTGTCTTAAGCACAAGACCGCGTGTCTCCAAGCCATTCATAACTAGGCATGGAGGGTGGAGTGTATTACTGGTTTACTGCCAGTTGGATGTGGAGTTTGCAAACAGACTGGCAGTAAAAGATCTGACATGGGGAGCTGAAACTCAGCCACTGATTGACCCAACTGTGCTGAAGTTGGGATAGCCTTAAAACCTGACCCGTTGGGGGGGGGGGGGGTCTTGGGGACTGGAGTTGAGCCCCCCTGCGCTACACTACGAGCACTGGAGGTTGCTAGCTGCTATTCTGTCATTCTTTTAGTAATGACTTGTTTGGAGGAAGTTATTGTGCTTGGGGCATGATGGATGGAACAGAGATTTTTAATCTTGTAGTTTCCTTCCCAGGAACTGATACATTGTTTATACCGTAGGAAAAAAAAGATTGTTGAACTGTAGAGCCAGGGGGGAAAATGACTGTCCTTATTAACGAAATATGACCAGTTCTCAGATTTAACCCCTTAAGTGCTGCAGAGGCGGTAGATTAACGATTAGCAGGGAACTACCATTACTGGTGTATTAAAGCAGCACCCAGACCCCCTGAGTTTTTAACATTTGATTTATTTTACAGAATCACAATCATGGGGTCCTGCGGAACTGACCCCATGCTATGTTATATACTTCCGGGAAATTAAAAGATGGCTGCCAGTGTTGTCCAATAAGATGACATGGCAGCTTCCTAATGGCCCGCAGAACCAAAGACAATTTGGGCGCTTTTTTGTTTTCCCTGATGTGGGAGCAGAAACACTGATAACTAAAAAGGTAAAATAGTGCCGTTCTTTTCCGGAGGTCCCGTCCCCTCCCCGGGTTCAAATTCTGTAAAAGAAAAAAAAAAAATTTTTAAAAAAGGATGAGGCTGCTATTAATTATATTAATTAAGGTCAAGATCAATTGGGTGATTTGTATTAAAAAAAAATATATATATATATACACACACAAAAACCTCATGTAAAATAAATGATCACGGATAGCGAATTACTGTGAGTTGCACAACTTGTCCACTCTTATAACCCCTTCAGCACTAAAGGGGTTAATGCTATTTGTGCTCACTATACAGGGTGGGTTATCACCGAGTTGAGTCATAGTGAATCCCCCAATATGTATCACCCTTTAAAACTCAACAAAGTAACTTTCTCCTTATATATTAAAGGCTCAGGTCGAAGCTAAGAAAGAGCATGAGGGAGCAGTTCAACTGCTAGAGGTAAGGAACCTTAGGGCAGATTTATTAATTCTCGGGGGTTGAGCTTTATAATAACCCCTAATCCTCGCTGCACATGTGGGGCATCTAAGCTACAGTATGTGTGTATAAATATAGTGGCACTCTACTGAAAACAGTGTCTTGCCACCAGGGTGAAGACCGCCGGGAACTGGAATACAGAAACGACGGGAGCACGCACGCCAGGACGTGAGAAAAAAAATGAATATAGTTTATTACAAAACTATCAATGCTTCGACTCTCAACTGGAGCCTTTTTCAAGACGTCTTGGGAAACACTCCCCTCGACATTCTAAACATTGAACGTCTTGTAATAAACTATATTAATTCTTTCTAAAGTCCTGTAATGCCTGCTTCCATATGTGTATATATAATAGTGTGTGTGTGTGTGTGTGTGTTGTGTGTGTGTGTGTGTGTTGTGTGTGTGTGTGTGTGTGTGTGTGTGTGTGTGTGTGTGTGTGTGTGTGTGTGTGTGTGTGGTGTGTGTGTGTGTGGTGTGTCCAGAGGAGTTAAGGAGAAACCTACAGTAGAATGCTACAAAATGTGTATATCATATGGCAGGTAGGTAATTTGTAAACAAGGATTGCAGCAGTTAAGATCAACCTATACACTACGTGTCATTCATTATTAGCTACAACGTCATTTCTACATGCAGAATAATATAATGATTGTATGGGAAATGCCGAAGCAGAGACCTCTTCTGAAGACAATCATGGGTAAATGAAAATGTCATGCGATTCCTCAGTGATTTAGTCCCACACTTAGACTTGTGATGTAGAAAAGAGAGCTGCTTTATATATCCAAGGGAGCTTTGCTATGTAAATTAACCTCTTTGAGCTCAGCAGTAATCTGGTCATGTCTTTACCTGGAAAGATTGGCATAGCACAGACCCTCTTCGGAGCGAAGATGTTATCTTGTAGCTCCATTCCTCTCCTGGGACTGGCTTTGTTCACAGACCAGCAGCATTATCATATATATTAACATTGATTTATTCCCCCCCCCCCCCCTCCCCAAACCTTAGACGCTAATAAATAATCACAATAAGGCCCATTATTTATTTGCTGGATGGATACCAGCTCACTTATTTATCACCTCTGTTCTTTTCCCCCTCCAACAACTGCCAAAAAATGCAGCGCTTTCCGCTACCCTTACCTACCAAAATGAAGGATTGTAGTCTTTATAATGTTTAACCCCTTAACTCGGGGGCGGGCAACTCCAGTTCCTCAAGGGCCACCAACAGGTCGGGATTTCAGGATATCCCTGCGTCAGCACAGGTGGCTCAGTTTTCGATTGAGCCAAAGTGCTAAAGCAGGGCTATCCTGAAAACCTGACCTGTTGGTGGCCCTTGAGGACTGGAGTTGCCCAACCCTGCCTTAACTGATAGGTGTAGCATAATATAACAGAATTTCTACATTATACTCCAAAGTTCTACTCGCCATATTTGTTTAGTGTCCATTTGTGGAACGTTGTGCTGGTTTTTTTTTTAATTGATTGACAGGAGTACTTAATTGATCACACGAGGAAGAGACCTGCGAGGTTTCAAAAGCTTGATGCACTTATAACATTATCTGCGAAGGACTCAAATTAAAAGGCATCAGAATCCTTCAGCAAATCTCTAGTCTCCGCAAAACGTTCCAAGCCAGAGCGACGACAACGGCGGTCTCTGTATGCGCAAAGCATTTTAAACTTCTCCACGGGTTTACGTGTTTTAACTCTCTCTCTCTCTCTCTGCTAGAGGAGGAGTGCATCGCATTGCACTCCAGCACTGAAGGGGTTAACACCGTGATAACGTACATGAGCCTCTTAGATTGCGGTGTGTTGCAGGATACGGTTACATGGCTAGGGTGGCGTGTAGCGCAGTGGTTCTGTGGCTGTAGGGCAGCGCGTCGTGCATGCATTACTAAAGTGTTTTTAATGTGTGTTTTTTTATTTTTGCTGCTTTTTTTTTTATATGTGAACAGATGTGGATTAAACTGTTTTGATTTTCATTTACTTTGTTTTTGTTGTTGTGTTTTGTCCGGATTTATTGCTTTGCCTTTCACCCAGAACACTTTGGACAGCATGCAGGTATTTGGAATTACCCCCTCCCTTGCACCCCCTGCATGTTCTATGTTGTAGAATCATTCTTCTAAAGCAGGGGGGCTCAACTCCAGTCCTCAATCTCTCTCCCACCCCCCCCCCCCAACCCGCCCCCCCCCTCCTCAACAGGTCAGGTTTTCAGGATATCCCAGCCTCTGATTGAGCCACCAGTGCTGAAGTTGGGATATCCTGCAAACCTGACCTGTTGGTGGGGGGGGGGGGGAGGGGGGCTTGAGGACTGGAGTTGAGCACCCCTGTTCTTAAGCATGCTCTGGGGGTGGCAGAAACCGGATATGGGACTTGGGAAGATGAACAAGTTACAGTCAGATTCATCTGCTCCCTCCCATCACTGCTTTGCTCTGGCAGCGAGTGGATTACTGTAACCCCATCTACTCTGCTACTTCATCCGAGCCACGCAGCCACTATTGTATTAACTGGTTTTATTTCCGTCACCGCAGCCCAGCCTCCCCGTCTGACCCATTGGGATAGATGAGGTTAACCCCAGGGGTGGGGCAACGCCCAGTCCTCCCGGGCTACCAACAGGTCAGGTTTTCAGGATATCCCTGCTTCACCACAGGTGGCTCAATCAGTGGCTCAGTTGAAGACTGAGACACTGATTGAGCCACCTGTGCCGAAGCAGGGACTGATCGAGCCCCCTGTGCTGAAGCAGGGACTTATGGAGCCATCTGTGCTGAAGCAGGGATATCCTGAAAACCTGACCTGTTGGTGGCCCCTGAGGACTGGAGTTTCCCACCCCTGGGTTAAGCCCTTATATAGATCATATATTTGGATAGAACAATGTTTTAAAAAACAGACACAGATAAATTATTTTTAGATCTAAATCTCTGATTGCCATTAAAGTAAATGTGTGGTCACTCGATGCTCGTACCACAATCACACCTTGATCCCTGCTAGTCAAAACCCCCAGATTTACTTTTGAATGGGCCGTACAGTATTTACTAGGCGGTGCTAAGCTATGAGGGATCTATGTATCAACATAGAGAAAAGTGTGTGTGAACGCAGGGGAGCGCAAACTTTGAGTTGTGCCCCCCTGCCTGCTCCCCCCCCCCTTTACCTTTTTTGCCGGCGGCATTTGATGTCGCGTTGCCATGGCGACCACGTCGCACCAATTCTTCTGGACCCCGGTAAGTGAGTTACAGAGGCCTCGTGCCGTCCCCTGGCATTTAATTTAAATGCCTTGGGGGAGAGTGTGGGGCCTCTGCAACCACCGCGCCCCCCCAGTTTGCGCACCCCTATTTTAATGCACTGCTCTCATTGTTGTGGCGTACGTAAGCGCAGACTCTGACATCTGATGCAGCATTTTACATTTACGCCACTCAACGTGTGGAGGCTTTTTGAGGGCAAATAAGAGAAAAAGACTGACGCAGAGAGAGGCATCTCATTATAATGTAACTACCCCTACTCACACTCCCCAGAGTGGATTGGGCTAAGAAGAGCTGAGTAGTAGATGTGTGCTTTGTTGTAGATTGTAGAAGGAGCCATTATCCTGTAATAATAAAAGGTTGTTTGAACGCTGTTCTATCTGATCTTAAAAGGTATCACCCTATTTAAACTGTCCGTATTAATTTTTTTTTTAATCCCCTTTTACCGTTATTTTTTATCCTGGGCACATGCTCATTATATATACTATATAAAAAGACCTAGAGACCTATATATGTATCTGAGAAGGCTTTGAAAGGTTAACTATTCACCACCCCAGCTGCTCTTCTTTAGAACACCTTATCATGTGCATGTGATCTCCACAACAGGAAACAGTACTACCACACGTCTGTAATGTTGCACCAATAGCCCCTTCCTTTTGCTGTAATCTCTCACCAGCAAGGAAAACCCTTTCTTCTTAGGTGGATGACAGATCTGTTCCATTAATGACGTGTGCAGCACTTGGGTTTCGGGTATCCACGTTTATGATGCAGCTCTTGGCACTAAATTGTAGTTGCCATTCCCTTGGCTTTTAGCGTTACTTCTCCACGAAGCCCTCCTGTAGGGTCCTCCCTGCTGCAGCTCTGGGGTGGTACCTTGGAAGCAAAGCAATGCATTAGTCACCTCAGCAGGGAGCAGTAAAGGTACCAAATGTCCTGGTTTACAGTCTAGGGCGTCTATGTATCAATTTCCAGAGAAGTGCCTTTTGACACTGCTCTGTTTTAGAGCAGATTTGTCACACATGTAACATCAGTTTGTAACAGAAAGTTAGGCAACTTCAGATATGGAGGATTTTAGAGGACAAATACAAGGGAAAAAGAATGGAGCAAAGAGACGCAGAATGTGATGCATCTCATTATAATCTGTGCACCATGTAACTCCTCCTACTGACTCTCCCCAAGGTGCAAGCTGGGGCAGAGACGCAGAATGTGATACATCTCATTATAATCTGTGCACCATGTAACTCCCCCCAACTCCTCCTACTGACTCTCCTCAAGATGCAAGCTGGGGCAGAGATGCAGAATGTGATACATCTCATTATAATCTGGGCCCCATGTAACAGCCTCCAATACTGATTTATTTGTAATACATTATCACAGATTCCATTTTTAGAGTAGCCCCCATTCCATGTCTTATTAATACTGTATCTCTGACTTTCAACCAGTTTCTCGAACACTGGACAACCTTAAGGCCCATTCTGAATTGATCAATGTATCTCTCGCTTCTAAGGCTTTATTTACATGTAAATCAACTATGCACAAATTATTCTCTAATTTTATTTTTGTTACCCTTCCTGTGGATTCTCGCCCCATGGAGTTGGTATGCTGTTGGTTATGAGATCAACATTTCCTTCTTGCCTGTGGTTATCGGCGTCCTCCTCCACCTCCACTCTTATGGACCAGAAAGGCATTGCATTGCTGGGCACTCTGCAAGCAAAAGGGTTAAACCCAGTGCCACTGCTTTTCTGGAACGCACGCATGGAAGAAGCAATAGGCTTGGTTAAAATCTCTTGTCATTTTTCCAGGCCAAGGTTCGGGAGTTGGAAGAGAAATGCCGGACGCAGAGTGAGCAGTTTCATCTCCTCTCCCGGGAGCTGGAGAAGTTTCGGCAGCAAGCCGGCAACATTGACTTGTTGAGCGGCAACGTGGTGGCTTCTGATGTCCCAGGTTACCCAATTAAAACACTTACCCAGTTAATCAATGGAATAGCCACCTCCATTGGGAAAGGTGAGTGGGAGCTGGTCTTCTCATCGGCCTTTGAAGTGTGACTTTAAAGCAGCAATGCTGTACGGGTTCCATTTTTATTACAGGATTGAAGTTGGGGGGGTCTCCGCAGCTGTAATGTGTTAATTTCAGTTCCTGGGACACCCTGCTTCCAGAGATACTCACCTCCGTAGGGGGCGACGGTATCTCTTTTCAGTTTAAATGTCCCCGTCACGCAAGCCAATAGGAAGCCGCACCGGATGATGTCACAGCTTCCTATTGGCCCACGTGACGCAGGACATTTAAATGCCACCATTGGGGCACGGTTGTCCCGCCTTGGGCCCCGCACTTCTCTTGTCAGCGCCGGACTCAACTTCAACCTGGAGGGGGGAGCTCGAGGAAGGAGTGTGGGGGGGGGGGTGTGGTTTTTTTTTCTTTGAGAGGGGGGGGTCTTACCTTCTCCATGCTGCCTCCTGTAGCGTCATGTAGCCATGGTGACCAACGTCAAATGACGCCGCAATGTCATAACGCAACGCATTGCCATGGCAACATGATGTTGCATGATGCCACAACGCTGCTGGAGGAAGGCTGCTCTTCAAGGAAAGTCCCCTTCACTTTTTTCTCAGGGGAGGGCCCGCTGCCAGCGTGCCACCTTGGGCCCCGCAAAGCCCGAGGCCACACAGAGATACCGGCACCCCGTACGGAGGCAAGTACCTCGGGAGGCAGGGGGTCCCGGAGCGGAAACGAACACAGTTTAGCTCCGGAGACCCCCTGCTTCAATTATGTATTAAACAATATAAGAAAAGTAAGTGAAATCCGTATTGCTGCATTCAGTCTATGTAGAGCGTTTCACTTTACCGTCCATGCATGCGTTGACATCCTCTTTGAGAGTGAAGAAGTTAAGTAACCTTGCCAATCCGTGGACCTTCCACATATTTTGTTGCCACAAATCTCTAACATACAGTGCAATATAGGCCCTGCATTGTACAGTAGATTGAAGACTGTATTGTTAAACAGTAATGTTATGTATTTCTTTTTTTTCTGTGGAGTAAACTTTATAATCTTTAAAGCTGCAGTTCAAGCAATACCCTACATATGTTTTTTTCTTAATAAATTAGTTCTGTATTATGAGAAAATACTTGTAGCATTTAAAAAAAAATGTAAAGACTTTTTTTTCTAATGTAACAAGCATTTTTGTTTCTATAGCAACCATTTACAAAGTCACACCTTCTTCCTCTTCTGAGACAGGCTCTGGCACACCCCCTTTGCCCTCTTTCTCGCAGTGCACCAATTGTATCTAGTGCCTGCCTGGCGGGTGGTCCTCAGAGCTGACATTAATGGGGTTTAGCTCCGGGGACCCCCAACTTCAATCCTATGTAAAAAATAAAAAAAAAATCAAATACAAAAATAATGGGAAAACCAGCCAGCTTGGAATGCTTCTTTAATATTTTAAACGTTTATACCTGAACGGAGCTGCAGATTTAAATTATTTAGTATTATTATTAAAAAATAAAAAAACGCACCAGAAAGGGCAAGAAGAGCTCTCTTAAAGTGAGTAAAAATGTATAGGGGCAAGAAACGAGGGAAAAACCCCACAAAACACAAAATTCAAGGCACATTGAAAATTCTCTCCTTGTGTTTAAGTTCTAAAAAAAAAAAAAATTCACACCTAATAAGGGACCAGTTGGATCACCTACTTGATTATATTTTATTATCCTGCAACAAAGCCTGCCCACTACATTTTATATCGGGTTTATTTCATGTTTAGGACGCCTGTCCTTTGTGTCCCAATGACATATGTTCTTCAAACAGCATAAAACAGGGGCTGCCAACTCCAGTCAAGGGCCACCAACAGCACAGGTAGCTCAATCGGTGGCACAGACATTTTGATTCGGCCACTTGTTATCCTTAAAAAATTTTTTTTTAAAAACCTGACCTGTTGGTGGCCCTTGAGGACTGGAGTTGTCCACTCCTGGCGTAGAACCTTCCCGAATACAACGCCAAATTGTGCTCACCCTTTGAATGCGTTTGTGTAATAAACATTCCTTTCCGTCTAAATAAAAAAATAAACCATTTTGAAGGTAATCCAGAAAGACAACTAAATTCAGGTCACTACACACAGAGCAGCGTAGTGCCGGGAGGTACTTCTCCTGAGACCAGCGCAGTCCGCCACAGAACGGAAACCAATGATCAGCTCAAATCATCGATCGTACAACTGGCAGCCAGAGGGGTCTAATCTTTTTGTTGTGATAACATTGTTTACAATCAAATTAGCAATGATGCAATGATTGGCCAAACCGCTCAAAATTAAGGCCAATATATATCTCGTAAGAGTTTTCCGGGACCCGTTGAAAATAAAAACATTCCTATTTCATAGCTGAATTAAAATAATTCACTTTAAGGGTGATCATTTCTTTTTAAGCAAATCTATTAAATGAATAAATTGCTTTGAAAACGAGGTGGTTTTTGCCCGATGAGTGGGACTACCAATTTAAGGCATTGAGAATAGATAGAATGTTTGACTGTTTCTTGAATAACGTGACACGGGTCTAATCCCACACTCACAGCTCACAAATCATATTACATCTTAGTCTACCCTGCTTACTATCAAACAGAGAGCATTCTGCAGGCAGAGAGCATTCTGCAGGCACAGAGCATTCTGCAGGCACAGAGCATTCTGCAGGCACAGAGCATTGTGCAGGCCCGGAGCATTGTGCAGGCACAGAGCATTGTGCAGGCACAGAGCATTGTGCAGGCACAGAGCATTGTGCAGGCACAGAGCATTCTGCAGGCACAGAGCATTTCTGCAGGCACAGAGCATTATGCAGGCTACAGAGCATTTGTGCAGGCAGAGAGCATTCTGGCAGGCAGAGAGCATTCTGCAGGGACAGCAAGCATTCTGCAGGCAAGAGCATTGTGCAGGCCCGAGCATTCTGCAGCACAGAGCATTCTGCAGGCACAGAGCATTCTGCGGCCACAGAGCATTGTTAAGGCCCGGAGCCATTGTGAGGGCAAGGAGCAATTGTGCAGGCACGAGCATGTGCAGGCACGGAGCATTGTGCAGGCACGGAGCATTGTGCAGGCACGGAGCATTCTGCAGGCACAGAGCAGGCACAGAGCATTGTGCAGGCAGAGAGCATTGTGCAGGCAGAGAGCATTGTGCAGGCAGAGAGCATTGTGCAGGCACAGAGCATTGTGCAGGCACAGAGCATTGTGCAGGCACAGAGCATTGTGCAGGCAGAGAGCATTGTGCAGGCAGAGAGCATTGTGCAGGCAGAGAGCATTGTGCAGGCACAGAGCAATGTGCAGGCACAGAACAATGTGCAGGCACAGAACAATGTGCAGGCACAGAGCATTGGTACAGAGCATTGTGCAGGCACAGAACATTGTGCAGGCACAGAACATTGTGCAGGCAGAGAGCATTCTGGGCAGAGATTTAGGATAAAGCTATTAGCGGAGAATCGGTCAGCAACCGACAAAAGCTGTCAGAACTTTCGCAGGAGTTTGCGAGCCGCACAAAATGGGCTGGATTTACTAAGCAGTGCTAAATCATAAGGCAGCATACCGCTCATTCACTGACTGCAGCTTTAACACCTTCAGCACCAGATGGGCCACCAATGCAGGTGAAAGGGTTTCTTTTTATTTTTTCTCCCGGTTTGTAATCGGCGCTTTGCTCTCGCCCCCCAGGTCATGAAATTCCCGCCAGCAGCCGGTTAGTGATTTCGGAGTTTATCCGCCCGCTTCAGATCGCAGGGGACAAGCCAGGGCAGCTGTCTGTAAGGCCCACATTCCTGACGAGGACCCGATCCGGCAGCCCGGGGAACAGGCTCGAATCCGATGTAAGTCCTTCAAGTGGCTGGGACACGGGGTCCTCAGGATGCCTAGTCACTTGAGAAAGAGCTATTGGTCGAAACGTTGTGTGGGCACAAATAAATTGGCTTTATTTAGAAAACCGTAGAGCGTTGGATCCTTTTTTCCTGAGTATTGCCCTGGAATTACTCTGACAGGTACTCCTTGAACCAGCAGCACCGGTAAACTGTATGTATTTATTTCTTTTCATTGTGGTGTGCAGCATACTCTTTTATTTACATTGGGACACGGGGTCAGCAGCTCGAAATTACTGGAGGGTTCCAACATGGATTTGGGTCAGATTTGGGCCGATGGAAAGCTTTGCACGCTGTAAACTGGATCTTCTTAAAAATTGGATCCTCTTATAGAAATTTGAGGGCAAATAAGAACCAAGTGGCCCCCCCGTGCCTGCCCATATTCTGTAAAACCACTATATGATCCTTTCTCTCATATTTAGGATTTAACCTTATGTCTATCCCAAACAAGGTTTAATTCGCTGACTGCATAACCCTTCCACCACCTCTGCTGGGATGCTATTCCCTGGATCCACCACCCTTTCTTTGAAGTACTTCCTCACATTTGCTGCCACTGTCCAGCTTCAGAGTACAACCTCTTCTTCTCTCTTCCTGCAATATGCTTCCCTCCTGTACTTTCCTGCAACCCTTTTATGCCTCTCTCCCACCTGCTGAAGGTCCGTGAACAAATGCTTCTGTCTTTCAGATGGATAATGAACAGAAAACGAATACCTCAAAGCGAAGATACTCTGGAAAGGTCCACCTTTGTATCGCACGCTACAGGTAACCGGTATCCAACCTTTTTTGTTTTTTAAAACCCCTTCAGGAACCTACCACACGCTGCGAAGAAACAAAAAGCCCCGGGGGGTCCTTCACTACAGTGCAAATGTATCAGGGCAAAAGCGGGGTGATTCTGGGGCAAAAAAATTGCACCATATGCAGTGGCGGAATTTCGTTTTTGTGCCACCTCTAGGCTGGCGGGGCGGCACCTCCTCCGCGCACGGCGTCACGTGATGCCACATTGTCATGGCAACCGCTATCACGTGGCCTTTGCTGATGCGTTGTCATGGCAAAGCGCCGGCATCTGACATCACCACGGCGACGCTACAGGATGGAGTCTGCGGCAGAAAAGGCGAGACACGCACAAATTGCCTCCACAACACATATCCCGCTCTTGGCTATAGACTTCTCAGCCCTATGGGAAATCTGCCCCGGGTATCAAAGAAAATAATCCTATTGATTTCACTGGGATTTTCTTGCAGACATTTGGAGGAATGATTTTTGCCCCAGAGTTGCAGCAATTTTGCCTCGATACATACTGACAGTATATCTCCAAGTTGTGAAGCTGCTTCCCCACGTTGGAGAAGATCTCTGCTTCATATAATTGGGTGGGATAACAATCTTCCCCAGTACATGGAAGCGGGTTCACAGCA
This sequence comes from Ascaphus truei, assembly GCA_036426205.1. Lineage (NCBI taxonomy): Eukaryota > Metazoa > Chordata > Amphibia > Anura > Ascaphidae > Ascaphus > Ascaphus truei. The sequence goes on from CM071584.1 coordinate 9,484,080, forward strand.
TACTGAATCGGGGGCAAAGGCTCCTATTTAGTGTAAGGGGACGTGGGGGGATTGCTAGTTAATGACGCAGTAAACGTTCGGCGCAGTGTTAAAGCAATCTCTACACTCACTTCTTTCTTGTCAGCGTGATAATTAAACCTAGTGGTACTCTGGATGGGAGAATAAACAGGTACTAGTGGTATACTGTGTACTGTACCATTTGACATACACAAGCTCCAAATCCAAACCCACCGTATTGTGTGTGTGTGTGTGTGTGTGTGTGTGTGTGTGTATATGTATATATACACACACACTTGTGATAATTGGGCTAGTGGGAAAGTGACTTTTACTATGCAGCTTGGTATGGGGCATTTAATTAAATAATTTGCCCTAAACATGTTAAGCTGCCACCACGTCAAGGTAACCCTTCCAGCAGGCACCCAGACTACTAATTTTATATGGTGTCCTTTCAATTTCCTCTTGTATTATTGGCCACCTAGGTCAGGGATGGCAAACTCCAATCCTCAAGGGCCACAAACAGGTCAGGCTTCAGGATATCCCTGCTTGAGCACAGGGGGCTCAGTTGAAGACTGTACCATCTGTGCTGAAGCAGGAATATCCTGAAACCCTGAGCTGTTGGTGGCCCTTGAGGACTGGAGTTGGCCACTCCTGACCTAGTATTTTTATTGCACTGCTGAACATGTACTCTGTGCTGTACAGACATACAAACATGAAACACCCAAGGTAATTGCATCATTTTCATCTTGTGTCTCTTTGCGTCAGTGTATCAAAGTCTTTACGCAGTGTGTCAGCTTGTGTATGGGGAGTGTCAGTAGGAGTTGTTACATGATGCACAGGTTATAATGAAATGCATATACACACAACCCCAGCAAGCTCTAACACCAGAACCCACCACATCATAAATATATATATTTGTGTCAAAAGGAGTATTACTGAGCGTGGTCAAATGTATACAACAAAGGACAAAGATAGCCCAATGCTACATCCAATGTGACAAAATACATAGTTAAGTACTTCAATGTTAGTATTTTCATGAGTAAGGGTCATTTAGTTAAACCCATTGGCCAAAGCGTTATAAGCCTGCAGCCACGTCACGGCATGACCAGTATGCAGCCACGTCACGGCATGACCAGTATGCAGCCACGTCACGGCATGACCAGTATGCAGCCACATCATGGCATGACCAGTATGCAGCCACGTCACGGCATGACCAATATGCAGCCACGTCACGGCATGATCAGTATGCAGCCACGTCACGGCATGATCAGTATGCAGCCACGTCACGGCATGACCAGTATGCAGCCACGTCCCGGCATGACCAGTATGCAGGTCCTAACACTACCTGTGAACATTCTCATTTACCTCTGCAGTGGAGGGAGAATGTTCTTAATAGAGCTGTCCTGCACTGGAACATGGAATACATGAGAATACTAACATTGAAGTATTTAACTAGGTATTTTGTCACATTGGAGGTAGCATTGGGTATTTTTGTCTTTTGTTGTATACATTTGGCCACGCTCAGTAGGACTCCTTTTGACACAAATATATTGTGTGTGTGTGTGTGTGTGTGTGTGTGTGTGTGTGTGTGTGTGTGTTTGTTTTGGTGGGGTGTGTGTGTGAGATGTGTGTGTGTGTGTGTATCAGTACCGTGTTAGCCGAGCTTCAATAATAAAAAAATAAATAGATGATACCGTTCTGTGGCTAACGAAATGCTTTTATTTGTGCGAGCTTTCGAGATACACTGATCTCTTCTTCCGCCGATGTTACAATGAATGAAGCAAGCAAAGGGTATACTTAAAAACAGTGTCTCTTGGAATGTTATATGTGCTTGTCCCTCTCCCGTGTGTGGATGTGATTTATGGCTAGAGGTGTTAAATGGTTCCCGAAAGTTAGTGATGTAAGAGTGTGTGTGTGTGTGTATCTATGTGAATGTAAATGAATGGAGAGCCCACAGTGTATACAGTGCTTTACAAAAGGTGTGTGTGGAGTGGGAGTTAATATAAATGGTGTGGGTAGGTGTGGAAATGTGAGAGATTGTAGCATAACTAAAAGTGTGTGTAGATACTATGTGGTCCCTATTGGTGTATAGGGATGGAAAAACAAGGAGTATTAGTATGTGTAAGAGACAGCTGTGTGTGCATATATATAGCACAGTATGTACAGACATGGCCTTTAGCGCTCATAGGAAGAGAGTTCACATGTGTCAGTAATGACTCATAAAATTTCGATCTCTGTTTAGGCCACTGCTAAGTGTCCCGAACAGTTGCATAAATTTGTATTCATGCAACCGTCTCTCTTTCGGGGTTTTAAGATTACCGTTGAGTATGGCAACCCTCAGATCGTTCATCTTATGGCCAGTGTCAGAGAAATGTTCGCCGACAGGACCGTCTCTTGTTCCGCGTGTGATGCTGTGGCGATGCAGGTTCATTCTCTTGTTTAGCCCCTGCCCGTCTCACCTATATAGTAGCAGCCCCCTTTTATTTATACTCATATTTGACGCAAACAAGAGCAGAAAACGGACCAATGTACCGAAACAAATGTCCTTTAAAATATAGGGGAAACGACACAGCATTGGTTCAAATGTTCTCAGAGTCAAAAGAAGCTGCAACTGCTGGAAATCCAACCCAGGTTTCTGCTTTCAGTTAACCTTGCAAATAAAACAGGAGAAAAGCACGTGGGAAGCACGCAGCCATCCCCTCTGCAGGGCTCCTGACATGAGAATGCAGTGATCTGATGGTTCGGAGCCCAGAAAAACACACAGGGTCCCTGCTGAGCCCAAATTAGGAGAACGTGATTCGCAAAAGCAAGTGTTTTATCATCTTGCCACCTCCAGCGAGTCTTGTAATCACTCTTCACGGTCATTGCCTGGAAATAAGGCTATTGCTGCACTTTGGTGAAGTAAAGAAAGAAGCCCCAAGGCACATCCAATACGTATGGGTCATTTAGTTCAGTCTTTTTGGCAAAAAACATGTTAATTGTGCAGCCACGTTGAGGTAACCCTTCCAGCAGGTTACTAAACTAGGAATTGTTTACAGTGTTTTTTTGGATTTCCTCCACTGTATAGAGAAACAAGGATGCACAACAATGATAGTCAGCCTGTTGATGTGTGACATATGTATGTGCATCACCAAGGCCGCCAACAGGGGGGCCGGGAGCCAGGACAAGTGTCCCAGGCCCAGGTGGCAGGGCCCAGCCAGGTCCAACTTCTGGGTCTGGCTGCCGGGACTCTAGTTGATGCCGTGTGTGGAGGGGGAATGAGTGCTAGGGGGTTAATTAACTGATGGCGGGGGGGGGAAGAGTATGAGAGGGGAGTATGAGATGAAGAGAGGGGGGCAGAATGAGACGGGATGGGGAAGAAAAATAAACGTGGAGAGGAGGGGATACAGGAGTGGACTCCAGAGGTGGGATAGAGGAGGGGGCTCGAGAGAGAGAGGGGGCGGGGGGCGGTCAAAACTCTAGTCTTTGGCCCCAGGAAAGCTGTCTGCGGCTCTGGGCATCACCATTTAGAAGCACTGTGTGCTATGTGTGAACTACAGTGCACTTAAAACCAGACGTGCCCTAAAACACAGTGAAAATAAATGCTAGAAAAACATACTTCCCACGCTTATGGCTGCAGCCAACGATATCTCCGCCATTCTCCTGGGGGAAGAGAACTCCTAATGACTACTGTAGTTACCTGTTTGTGCTTAGACCTGCTGATTTTAAATAGGGGCGGATGGGTGAGCTCAATCTAAGAGGGGCCACGTACCTCCCAACCATGTGTTATTCAACGGGTGCAGGGAAACCCTTTCACTGCCAGAGGGGGTAGTAATTTTTAAAGCCTAAAAATATTTGACCCCAATGCGTAACTTGCTGCTCTGGCAACAGGGGGAGTGAACAGGAGACTTTCATGATTTGTGAAAGCAAGCCGGATAAGGTGCACGTATTTACATACAATGTTATTCAATATGCTACTATTTGAAACTAAAATGTAATTTGTACAGAGCTTATATCGGAGCCTCCTATTAGTCAATAGTGCCTTTAAACACTTTTTTGGTGGAGTGATTGAGTTGTGTGTATAATAATAATATCATGTTCGTGTATAGCGCTGCTAGTTGTACGTGATATAGATGTAGAAGTATCTGTACCGTGTTAGCCGAGCTTAATAATCAAAAAGAAATAGACATTCTGTGGCTAACGAAATAAATAAAAGCATTATGTTAGCCGCAGAACGGTATCATCTATTCATTTTTTATTATATTTATATATACCATGTATATTATCCAATCCATTATGATATATTTTTTCCCATCACCTATGCGTGTCATTCACCATCTTTTGCTTGTTCGTTATAATATTTGTAATATAATAATTTTATCATTTCGTCTCAGTTATAACCCTTTTGATGGACCAAATGAAAACCCAGAAGCAGAGCTTCCCCTGGTGGCCGGAAAATACCTCTACGTGTACGGAGACATGGATGAGGATGGATTCTATGAAGGTAAATTTTGCTTTACGTATGTAGCACTGTGCAGAACGCCAGAATAGCAGCACGAGGATCGCTGTGATACTTAACTATCAAATTCCTTAGATTTTACAATGTCTCTGAAAACTCAATCTTGTCCTCCTAATGTCAATTGATTCAGTGTTTTGAAGCCTGAGCTTTATTACCATGGCGGTGATCTGTAATTGCTGCCAATTATGAAGCACTGCAGCATTCTAGTTACAATCAATTATAGGTTAAAGCAGTAAAATTCAGGGCATTATTGAAAACCTTGCTCTCTGATTGGTTAAAATTCCGGGCATTATTCACAGTAATGCCCTGAATTTCAGCAGCTTGCAAAGTGCAGTTTTCAATCTGTTTATTTCCAGCCAATCAGCTTTCAGAACAGCTAAGACAGGGTAGGGGATTGGTTTGAATTAAGTAAAAGCTCTGAGACATGGCAGGGGATTGGTCAAAAAGTATCAGCCACGGTTTGACTCCTCCCCCTCCCGAGCTGACAGATTTTCTGAGCAGATTCAGTTGAATTGGGGGGGGGGGGGGGAGAGAGACTGCAAAGAAGTAAGTGTGTGTGTGTGGGGGGGTTGGGTGGGTGGGGTGGGTGTAGAGGTGCTGTGTTGTGTGGTAAAGGGGGAGTGCAAGTTTAGTAAGTGGCTTCATTTTTATTATTTGACTGCAGTGTGTGTTGTGTGTGGTGGTGTGTGTTTGTGTGTGGGTGTGTGTGTTGTGTGTGTGTGTGTGTGGGTTGTGTGTGGGGTGTGTGTGTAGAGCTCCAGTGTGTGTGTGTCAGTAGCAGTGTTTATGGGTGTAGCATGTGTGTAGCAGCAGAGTTTGTGTGTGTGTAGAGCTGCTGTGTGTGTAGAGGTGCTGTGTAGTGAGTGTAGTGGAGGTGGTGTGTTGTGTGTCTAGAGCTCCAGTGTGTGTGTGTAGGTGTGCAGTTTTGTGTGTGTGTGTGTGTGTGTACAGAGAGGGGGCGGCAGTGTGTGGATATAGATATCTGCAGTGTAAGAGTATATAGAGGTGGTTTCATGTATTTACCATTTATTTTAATAAAAAAATCTATTTAAACTAACAAAAGTTCTATATTTTTAAATAAGCCTACATTTAGCCTATAATAGTAATAATCCCCTCAGAACAGGGCATTACTGGCCAATAATGCCCTGGCTGGGTTAACGTCCCTCGGCTTCGCCTCGGGCCTTCAGCTCTTCCAGCCAGGGCATTATTGGCCAGTAATGCCATGTTCTTCAGGGATTATTACTTAAATAATGACCAATTTTCTGCTTAAAGTCTATAACCTTTTCAGTGCCAGAGGGGTCTAAAATGCATTGCTTTTGGTTGTGTTGTAGGAGACTAGCACTGAAAGGGTCAAAGGGGTATATAAAATGATGGCAACATTGTGTTTCTAGTATCTCTGCAGCTGCTGAATGCTGATATATTCTGATTGACTACACCCTAAGGCAGTGTTTTTCAACTGGGGTTCCCCGGGCATCCCTAAAAGGCTCCCTGCAATTTTCAGGTCATTTGAAAATGTTACCAAATACAGAAGGATTTACAGTACATCTGATCTCAGACGCGCTATTAGAGAGGGTTGGGGTTCCTTACAATGCATCTGATCTCAGACGCACTATTAGAGAGGGTTGGGGTTCCTTACACTGCATCTGATCTCAGACGCGCTATTAGAGAGGGTTGGGGTTCCTTACAATGCATCTGATCTCAGACGCGCTATTGGTGAGGGATGGGGTTCCTTACAATGCACCTGATTTTAGATGCGCTATTAGAGAGGGATGGGGTTCCTTACAATGCATCTGATCTCAGACACGCTATTAGAGAGGGATGGGGTTCCTTACAATGCATCTGATCTCAGACGCGCTATTAGAGAGGGTTGGGGTTCCTTAGGCTGCGCTTATAGTGCCGGCAAGGCGACATCGACTGAAAACAAAAGCATTGCCGCCACCGTCGCAGGAACTTATAGTAAACGCGGCGCGACAGCGACGACTAAAAATTTGGAAGCCGATAAAATGTGAATTTTCAGAGGCTGTCGCCACATGTGACAGCCTCTGAACCAATCAATGGCCAGGTCGCCAGCGACGTCGGCAAAAGTTCAATTATAACTTTCGCGGGTTGGCGACAGCGACGGGTGACATCATCCGTCGCGTCGCTGTCGCGCGCACTATAAGCGCGGCCTTACAATGCATCTGATCTCAGACGCGCTATTGGAGAGGGTTGAGGTTTCCTTACACTGCATCTGATCTCAGACGCGCTACTAGAGGGTTCTTTAACCAAAAAAAAAAGTTGGAGACCACTGCCCTCAGAACTTGAAGAAATGACAAGGCTATGATCCAGAACTTGTAGCCTACTTTGCACTGGACGGGTTAACATTGGACACACAGCACTTATGGGACTGGTTCCACTGTGGTGTACCATCCAGCTGTATGCATGCAGATGTATACCTATGGTGAAGGAAGATACCATGGAGATAAATGTGTAAAACAGAGACATGGGGTGTGGTATGTGTCGGAATGTGACAAACCTGCTGTGACGAGAGAGCAGAGAGGTACAGTTTTATGATCTATGTAAGGGAAAATTGATTTAGATGGCTGATTGATGAGGCTATAAATTTGTAGCTCTTCGCAATGGTATTTTAAGTCAATACAAATGTTTTCCACTGAGAACAGAGGTTTCGGGGGTAATTTCAACATATTTAATTAACCACTCTTTTTTTTTTTTTTAAATGATGTGCTTTATAAATAATTTGAAAACAAAAGATGAAATCTGTCATTTTATATATGTTAATTTTATTTTGCAAGTGGAAATTAGCAAATCCCATTTAACCACTTTTGCTGTCAGGGAGGCCTCTTTGCCTCGGGCAGCAAATGGGTTAACATAGCCACTTGCAATACTGCTCTCAAATTTAGTTATGGGGCCCATTAATGGGGTTAATGCGGCATACAGATAATTGAATATCGGTGACAGCAGCGTTACATTACTGCATGGTTCCCTGACCTTTTTCCTCTTAGAGCCGCCATATTTTTAGGGGTTTCTTATTTGGGTTTACATCAGGCGCAGTCCCATTCCTTTTTCACCAGGGGTTGGTAGAAACACTTGTTTGCTTTCTCCCACCCAGGAGAGCTGCTAGATGGGCAAAGAGGACTGGTCCCTTCAAATTTTGTGGATTTTGTCCAGAACGATGAATCCCATGTATCGAGCACCTTGGCCAGCGAGCAGGAGGAGAATTTCCTCAACCATTCGGCGCCTCTTCTGCAAGGGGGACACAAGCTGGAGATCACCCCACCCATTCACATAGAGCCCATCGTGCTGAACAATGGCACGGGGACCATGGACGTTAACATTGATGAGATTGGAGAAGACATTGTGCCTTATCCTCGGAAAATAACCCTGATCAAACAACTCGCCAAAAGTGTTATTGTGGGCTGGGAGCCACCACTAGTGCCACCAGGCTGGGGGACAATCCACAGCTACAATGTGTTGGTTGGTAAAGATGTTCGTGCAACCCTGAGCTTTGGAAGCAGAACCAAAAGTCTCATTGAGAAACTGGACCTTGACACGGTTACATATCGCATATCAATCCAGACTGTCACGAACCGAGGGAACTCTGACGAGCTACAGTGCACTCTGCTGGTTGGGAAGGATGTCATTGTAGCTCCTTCTCACCTAAAGGTGGACAACATCACTCAGTTATCTGCTGACCTCTCCTGGCTTCCCAGCAACAGCAATTACAGCCACGTCATTTTCCTCAGTGACGAGGAGTTTGACATGGTCAAGGCTGCCACCTACAAGTACCACTTTTTCAACCTGAAGCCCAACGTTACCTACAAACTGAAGCTTCTAGCACAGCCCCACCAGATGCCCTGGCAGCTTCCTTTAGAGCAGAGAGAAAGGAAAGAAGCATGTGTGGAATTTTCTACCCAACCATCAGGTTAGTGTGTCTGTGTGTGTGTGTTAGTTTTTTTTTAGGCATTTGCCTAAAATGTCTCTGTGCCTCTCTCGGTTGTCAAGTTTACTGTACTCATTTTAAATGGGTATATTTAAAAGCCCGTCTCACACCTTTGAATAATCATTGGTCTCACAGACTTCAGAGGATTCCAACCTCCTCAGAGGCTGAGGTTGCCAGCTAGACCAGCCTCAAAATCCTGGAATATTATTATTATCACATTATCTGTGTCTGCTATTCCTCCAACTCCTCATATTTTACAATACACATCTCACCATATCTCTTTCTAATCTGAGCCGAGCCACATTATCAGTATTCCTCTGCCATACAGTGCCAGAAACCTGCTGCTGGGGGTAAGTGCAGGAGCGCATGTAAGGTGTCACTGTCGCATGCTTCTTGTTCTACAAATACAGTAGAAAATTAATATATCATTCAGATTTCAGCTGCCGCAGACGTTTGAGCTCATAAATCCAAATAAAGGGAAGAAGGACCCTAAAGACAAAAAAAGAGCTTGCACACTAAAAGATACAGTAATATATATGTAGTCTGATCACCATATGCAAACTCGATCATTAATTGCCTTAGGACCCCTAATGAGGCATTTACTGGAAGGCATTTTCTGCTTACTGGCTTAAAATGTGGCAGTTTCAATAGTCTGCTTTTTTGGACCAGCTAGCTAAGTGACTGTTTTGATGACAATTGGATGCAGCTACACTGTAGCTTGTTCATAGCATTCCATTGATCTGCCATGTTTTTATTGTGCAAAACCTTCCGTTTGCCAACTTGCATTGTTCTGTAAAGCCTCTGACAGCAGGAAGGAGATGCAATGTAATGTGTCTGAGTCCCCTCTTCCAGCCCAAGCAACAATGCACTAAATAAATCAGCTTATCAATAGATAGGACCCCAGGCTTTGATGCCTTGTTGCCTATTGGTAGCATTGCACAGTGTGTTGAGATGTTTCCAGCTCATTTGTTCATCTGGCTGAGTCGATGTCTAGACTTTTCCTGCACGTTGAAAATTGTAACGAGGGTGGTTTTTGTGACGGTTCCAGGACTGAATGCGTCTGATTCGTTGGCACCATTTCTAATCACAGTAATTGATTCTTTTCTTGGCCATTTTTTGTAGCGGTAAATCATTTTCTGGGGAAGTCTCACAGCACTGGTTGGTAATTTGACGTATTGGCACGCCCTGGAATAGTAGCATAGTATGTTTCTCGACCAAGTAAGATGCAAGCCTTTTTAGTGGGATTTCTTGAACTGCAGTGCAGTAAGAGGCTCCAAACTTGGAACGTACTATTATGTGCATATGAAGGGCTATTATATTGTTTCAAGAGAAAAGTGCACATTTTAAAAGTATATCATTTCAAAAATTCCCCTGATCCTGCAACGTTTTGAATGTAGTCACTTGGTTAGTGCCACTGACCCTAGTGAAATATATGTGCTCCCCCTCCTGCCCTTTATTGAGAGACACAGAAAGTGGTGCATACTAAACGATACTGTTTGTTCCGCAAGGTCCGGCTGCCTCAATAAACTCACAATCAAAATTATATGGGATGTATATAGACAACATAAAATACAAAACCAGCACACACCACTTAAAGAGATGGGTTAAAAGAAAGTGTTTTGGTCATGTGTTTTCAGTACAGGACTTCCATAGATGTGATGATGTTTAGGAACAGATGGAAAAGGCAGTGCACTGCCAAAAAGCATGAGTTTACTACAGTACGCTGTGGATTTGGGAAGAGAGAAGACAGTAGAGAGGGTGAGGAAATGCTCTTGGTGACAGTGGGGGGAGCCCTTGGCGTTTTCAGGGCTGTAGGCATACTTGGTTTAAAAGTTAGGATATTAAGAAAAAGCTTAAATGAGACAAAAGGTAGGTCGAGACATTGGGGGATATGTATCGACAATGGTGTGATTTTTACCGAGCGCGGAGTATCTGCATCAGTCTGCGAGCTGCGACATCTGTACAAATCTTCCCAATCTCGCTCCTTACATTTGTCGCAGATCTCTTTGGCGCAGAGGTGAGCCCCACCTCAACCGGGCAGATTTATTTGGCACAAAACGTGAGAAAAACTGCACCAGTTATAGGCGGGACTTTTGATACCGTTCATAATAATAATAATAATAGCATGTTCTTGTATAGCGCTGCTAGTTTACATAGTGCTTTACAGAGACATTTTGCAGGCACAGTCACTGCCCCATGGAGCTTACAATCTATGTTTTTGGTGCCTGAGGCACAGGGAGATAAAGTGACTTGCCCAAGGTCACAAGGAGCCGACACCGGGTTGAATTGAACCAGGTTCCCCTGCTTCACACTCAGTGCCAGTCAGTGTCGTTACTCACTGAGACGCTCCTTCTCCTCATAATATAGTTCCGGCTCTCTCTGTCTTCCCCTAACGCCTCCAATAACCACTCCCTATAACGCTTATGGCCCAAGTGGAGAAAATCAGGGCAAAAAATTGAACAAAACACCTTGATACAGAGTCGCGTAGAGTAAAAAATGATACATTGTTTGTTGGTATCCAGTTTGCGATACTTGATATATGTCGTCCCCCCCCCCCCCTAAGAATTACGAAGTATGATGCACACTGGTGACCTCTAAAACAGGAGATATCTGAGAATGAATCTACAACAGCGTATTTGCTATCACAGGCCCTCCAATCCCACCAGAAGAAGTCGCTGTTCATCCTGGGCCCACTCCAGTGACCCTGCTGGTTACGTGGAAACCACCAGTTCTGACTCCAACTGGAACATCCAATGGAGCAAGTGTGACCGGCTTCTCTGTGTATGCAAAAGGACAGAAGGTAGGTTATCGGGCCAAGAGTCCCAAGAAAACCCGCTTATTGAACAGTTTCCACCAGTTGTTGTGAAGTCCTGTTAAAGCAGATCAGATTTCCAAAAATGACCATGCTGCAATATAAACCAATTCTTTACTTTCTGCTGTGGAAAGATGAACCCAGCAATGCTGTCCTCTCTGGCAACAAAGCGGGTTCATATTTTCAGTGCTTCAAACAGTCAGCTCATCCATTTCATTAAAATGTTTGTTTTTTTCGGGCTATATAGCTGGGATCCATGTGAATAAACTCATCAGAAAATGTGGCATGTATAATATCTCAGACACTGCTCTGCTAAAAAAAAGTCGTGTGTGTGTGTGTGCTGAGCACGCGCATTTTAAGTGAAACTTCTTTGTCTTTGGTCACTGTTTTGTCACAGATTTTGTATTTCTGATGGTAATATTTTTAATTAAAATTCAAAAACGCAAATAAGTTTGACTTGGAATGCGCGCGCTCGGCACACACCTCTGTTGCAGCTATTTGCACTTACATAGTTATACACTAACTGTCTCTGTGTGTTTGTGCACGTGCGTGCATCTCTGTGTGTATGTGTGTGTGTGCGTCTCTGATGCCTGTGTGTGTGTGCCTGTGTGTGCGTGTGTGCCTGCCTCTGTGTGTGTGTGTGTGTGTGTGTGTCTGCCTGTGTGTGTGTGTGTCTGCCTGTGTGTGTGTGTGTCTGCCTGTGTGTGTGTGCATTCCTGTGTGTGTGTGCGACTGCCTTTGTGTGTGTGTCTGCCTCTGTGTGTGTGTGCGCCTGCCTTTGTGTGTATATGCCTGCCTGTGTGTGTGTCTGCCTCTGTGTGTGCCTGCGTGTGTGTGTTTCTCTGGGCACCTCTGTCTCCCAAGCGCCGAGTCCGGTCGCCACTGCGCATGTGCAGCACACTCTGGCCACCACTGCGCATGTGAGCCAGAGTCCGGTCGCCACTGCGCATATGCGGCGAGACCCAGCAGTGTTTTTAACCTCTGTGCAGCCTGAAATTATGGTTTTGTGCACATGCGCGAGTGCAACGGGCGAGCGCCCGTTAGGAGCGTTACGGATGTTCATTACAAGGTAAGGATTTTTTTCCCATGAAAACCCTGTAGGCGCCAGCAAAGAAGTTTCACTTCAAAAGACCTTGGTTGGTAATTCCTGGCAGAAAAAGCAAAAGTTGATGCATTTGCCATGATCATTTCCCCCCGTTGCTCAGTTGTCTGGTTGTTTTTCTGTCTGTAAGTGTAGGTGGCAGAAGTGGTATTTCCAGCAGCAGAGAACATTGTGGTGGACCTGCTGAAAATACTCAATCTGGATGCCAATGAAGTTACAGTAAGAACCCTCTCAGCACAAGGAGAATCTCAAGACTCTTCCACTGCTCTCATTCCACCTAATTTGCTGGTGCCTCCAACACACCACCACCCCAGGACTATGCCCAGATGTAAGCCATTAACAAGTGCCGGAGTCCCAGATACCAAAGATGAACACGTATGTCCACACAGGAAAGTGGATGAGTCTTGGGAGCAGACTCGTTCAGCATCTCCTCCTGTCCATGGACACACCCTGGAGCCTCCGATGTCCAATTTCCACAGCCCAAATCATGGCCAGAGGTCTCCCTCTCCCCAGAGAATCCTCCCACAGCCACAAGGTGCACCCATTTCCAACACAATGGCCAAAGCCATGGCGAGGGAAGCCGCACAAAGGGTTGCAGAAAGCAACAGGGTAATGTGTCCATTTCTCTTGCATGCATCGTCATCCATAACCTATGGCTGGGAGGGTGTATGTTTTTGTTTGCTGGGAATGCACTTAGGTTACTAGAGTAGTATAGAATTACATATTGAGCAAATAAGGTTCTGGGGGTTATATGGCCATTGTTTTGTGTTTCCACTATTATATACAGTCTCAAGAGGCCATAAGGGGATTGTGTTCATGTCTTGTAATCTAAGACCGGGGTGGCCAACTCCAGTCCTCAGGGGTCACCACCAAATCACGTTTTTAAGGCTATCCCTGCTTCAGCCCAGGTGGCTCAATCAGTGTCTCAGTCATTGGCTGAGCCATTGATTGTGCCACCTGTGCTGAAGCAGGAATATACTTAAAACCAGACCTGGTGGTGGCCTTTGAGGAATGGAGTTGGCCACTCCTGTTCTAAGACATACTTCATTAATGACAGTCCGCACTTGGAAAAATTAAGTAACACTTAAATCAAGATGCTTTTAAAATGAATACCTCCCAATACTCTTACTGTATTATTATAATAATCATCATTTGACATAAATAAGTAACAATTATTATTATCATTATTTTGGGTGACCATACAGAATTTTGACTACGGTTTAAGAAGTAGGACTCGTCATGAGACATTTTTCCCCCCTCCTTTTCAATTCAGAACGAGAAACGAAGTCTGTTCAGTGAGCGAAGTACAGCAGTCCAGTACGCAAACTCGGACGACGAGGACGACTACGACTCCCCACACATCAAAAGAAAAGGGGCTTCCGTTGATGAATTCCTGAAGGGCTCCGAACTCGGGAAGCAGGTGAGTATTTCCTTGAGTTTGTTGTATTGGTTTTATCTTTATAAACTGCCATTTTAAAATGTACGGTGAACTCCCACATGAAATGTGGATAACTAGAACAATTAAGAGCTGGTTAGTTGTTGAGGGGATGGGAAGGGGGAGGGATGATGTATCCATGACAACAGCCTGACCCAATCACTGTGCCTCATTACCATATTTGAGACCCCTCTGTATAATAAAGGTGTTGAGCCTTGTATGCATTCTATGTAATAGAAAACAGAAATGAGGTACAGATGTAGCAGACAATATAACACAAGTTATTGTGCAATTCATTGGCAAAATCACTTTGTTGTTGCCTTTTGTTTCAATGGAGATATTATAAATCTGATATCTTACTATAACTGGTGTAATAACATCTGCTACATCTGTATGCGACATTGTGCCTAATTTTTGTACTACCTCCATGCATGTCCCAAACTTGTGTCAGCAAAGATGGAGAGCCCATGAGGGTATCCTACAGTTCCCTCAAAACTACTTTGTTCACAGTAGTTAAGCAGTAGGAGAGAGGGATTCTGGGTAGTGGCATGCACATGACCACACTGGGTGTTTTGCTATTGGCCTGCTATGTATTTCTGCATGGATTCCCTAGGGATTTTCCTTGGGGCGGAAGTACAAAATCACTGGACCCACTCAGACCACAAGCAGGAGTTTGCTCCTCGCCACTTGTTCTGCGTTGTGGAGATGACAGTGGTTGCAAACCGAAAAGGACTCGGTTCTCAATAATTACTGTACAAATGTGACACCATCCTATAATCGCATAGGATGTTTAGCCATCTTACATTTCCTATAGCTTGGCGTGTTTTGGCACGGATTGCATTTGGGCACGTGGCGTCTCGATAAGTAACCGCCTTCTGTTGTGAGGTTGCAAATACCAGGTTTCCATGCCAGGGAGCTGGTGGTTTGCACTAGAGACTCAGTCGAGGTCTTTATGCTAAACGTATTTTACATAGCAGCTGTAGTAGAGTTCAGAATGTATGATGTAAATATTGCTAGCTCTGGTACAAGGTACTTACATGTTTATCCTAAACCCTTCACGCAGTTGCTGTCTGTTGATGCATAAAATCTGTGCATATTTTAAAGGAACTTTTACCACGGGGCTCTGGCGCCCCGTGAGGGGTGTTCAACTGGTGCCCCACGAGGGGTGTTCAACTGGTGCCCCACGAGGGGTGTTCAACTGGTGCCCCACGAGGGGTGTTCAACTGGTGCCCCACGAGGGGTGTTCAACTGGCCCCAAGAGGGGTGTTCAACTGGCGCCCCACAAGGGGTGTTCAACTGGCGCCCCATGAGGGGTGTTTAACTGGCGCCCCACAAGGGGTGTTCAACTGGTGCCCCACGAGGGGTGTTCAACTGGCCCCAAGAGGGGTGTTCAACTGGCGCCCCACGAGGGGTGTTCAACTGGTGCCCCACGAGGGGTGTTCAACTGGCCCCAAGAGGGGTGTTCAACTGGCGCCCCGTGAGGGGTGTTCAATCTGGCGCCCCGTGAGGGGTGTTCAACTGGCGCCCCGTGAGGGGTGTTCAACTGGCGCCCCACGAGGGGTGTTCAACTGGCGCCCCACTAGGGGTGTTCAACTGGCGCCCCACTAGGGGTGTTCAACTGGCGCCCCACGAGGGGTGTTCAACTGGCGCCCCACGAGGGGTGTTCAACTGGCGCCCCACGAAGGGTGTTCAACTGGCGCCCCACGAGGGGTGTTCAACTGGCGCCCCACGAGGGGTGTTCAACTGGCGCCCCACGAGGTGTGTTCAACTGGCGCCCCACGAGGTGTGTTCAACTGGCGCCCCACGAGGGGTGTTCAACTGGCACCTCGCGAGGTGTCTTGACGCATCCCTTTGACTCTCTGCTCCTCTTAATGTCTTACTAGTTGCTTCGGCAGATATGTGCTGCTTTTCACACTAAAACTCCGTTTTTTAAGGTTTGATCGTCTAAATATTTATTCAACCAAACATTAAATAAGTTATGGTGGGTAAAAACCACATCCACCTTACCGTGTACGGTAAATAAAAAAGATCCCTTGTGAGCACATTCACATGTCTTAGACAGGTCTGCAACCCTGCCTTTCCCCATTATCTCTTCGCATACAGTACTTCCTCTGCAGCCAGGGATTCTGGGAAATTACATGCAAATGAGCACACAGTGCTCATTTATGATGTTTAAATATGTATGATGTAGATGTTATAAATGCTGGCAAACTGTTGAGATATAATAATTCTCAAGTCTTTAAATGTATCTACAATATCACAATAAGCTTGTGGCCCTTCGACTGCTAAATGTTTTCTGGTCTGGCCCTTCTGGAGACTGGTTGAAGAGCCCTGTTCTACCACTTTGCAACATACAGTCAAGTTGCTAATAAATGAAACTCTGTTCTGCTCACAGGGACCATTTGAACATTTGTGTACTGATTGTGGGTATATTCTTGGACTATTAAATCGGAGTCGAAGAGTAACTGTGACCAGAGCAGTAACACCTACAGAGAAACGTACGAGAAATCAGCTTGAATGTAGTGCATGGTCCAGGGGTTGTTACTCCGTGATGGAAAGATGAAATTAGCATATGCAGAGCTTCCGTAACCACACAAGTCTCTTTACATGTGCAGAAGAAGAGAGCTGGAAGATTTGAAATGCTCCGTACACCATCATTTTAAGAACTCCCATGTTGTTCCGCTAAAAGGTAGCACAACCTGCAACAAATCTACGCGTGTGCAGGGCCAATACCAGTGGGAGAGCTTTAAATTTGGGTATGGAAAGAATTCTGCAACAACACAGATCTAGTAGCTGAGACTGTTAAAAAGATACACAGTACAGTACGTCCGTCAAGTTCAACATGCTTGTTCCTGCATGAAATGTAAATAGCCTTTTAATCAACTTCTTACATTTGATACAAATGATGTGACCGGTTTTGGAAACCTCAGACCTAGCGGAGATTTTTGACATAGAAAAAATTGCAGATGCGGAATTTAATACACACGCCGTATAAAATATGCTGCTCCTCCCTAACTGCTCATATTTACTCATAAGGGGAAAAATGGGTGCAAAATACATTGATACAATGTACGCAGTTATACGCAAAGAGATACGGAATTTAAAAGCCCCCCTGTTACCTTAACTCCAAATAAGTCCTTAATTGAGATGTAGTGAATAGGACAGCTGCCTCTTTTAATTTGCTTATTAAAAACATTTATTGAGGCCAAGCCACTGGGAATAAAGATAGAACTTAATTAGTGGAAAATTACGGAGCTAATAAATGTGTAATTCAATTAGTAATTATTTTTATATGTAACATTTGTTAGGATTTTAACTAGAGATTAGTCACCATCATATAAAAAATAAATAAAATAGATTATTAGAAAATCAGACAGAGACTTGGGAAAGAGTATGTCCAAGCACACACACACACACAGTAACATACATAACACACAAACATAGTAACACATTGTAATACACACACACACTTGCACAAACACACTAACAAACATTGTAACACAGTGACACATAGTAACACACATTGTAACACAGTAACACAAACACAGTAATACACATTGTGACACACACTTAGTAACACACATTGTAACACTGTAACACAAACATAGTAACACACATTGTAACACACACACATTGGGACACACACATTGTAACAGAAACATAGTAACACACAACACACGTAACACACACACACATTGTGACACACACTTAGTAACACACATTGTAACACAAACATAGTAACACACATAACACACATTGTAACAGCATCTGAGATGTAGAAATGACCTGCCCTAATTTGTCTTCCTGGACACTGATTTAGTTTTTTTTTAGTACAGACAGCGATGATTTGGCTCACTTGAAAATAATGGAATTAAATTGCCCCAGCAGGTTTTGTGTGAGGGCAGGACGGGCAGTGAAATCCATCTTCCTGGCAGCTCCTTGCTTTCTGTGCAGTACAGTGGGAAGTGATAAGCTAGTTAAGATGCTAAGCCTTTCCCCTCTGGGAGCCTTGCATTCTGCACATACCTGGTGATGACGATCATGCCTCGGAGTGAATTTTGTGAAGGTGCTGCAGGAATTCTGATACTGCACTTCCCCCCCCCCCACCCCCCTATATCTCGCTGACCGCTCACAATATATATAGGAGTGCATACTGTTCTAATCAATGTAAATCAGCCACACTGTAAGAACTTGGATCCTGAGCCTCCGTACTGCATAAAAAACTGCAGTTCAACTGCGGGTCACGTCCTATATCGTTGTTAAATGTGGTAGTGCTTTACTAAGACTGTTTTGAATTTCTACTTAATAATACTACTTTCCGGTAGAGGATAATGTTCTTACGGTCATATTGTTGGGTATACTATGTCTATTACTTGTACTCTGTTGAAAACTAATAAAAACTATCTGAAGAAAAAAAAAAAGGACAAAAATCACCCTGACGATGGCCTATTCAAACCGAAACGTTGGGAGGCTAAAGATGTAGGGGATTTTGTTTTTGAAAATCAAGTTTGAATATCCTTCGGAGTGCCTGGAAATTCTTCATTTCACGAAACCCTGAAAAGTGTCTGCTTCTTTCTTCTGGAGCACCCGGTAACCTCTTTCAAAGACTACTGTTTTTCAGGTGGTGTGTATTACCGAATTCCTTATGTTTACTATATTGGCCAAATTTTTTTTAAATCTTCCACAAAATAAACCCCCCCCCAACAAAAGGCGCCCGTGAGAAAGCCCACGATGACATGTAACATCATTCTGTAGGTTTTTTTTCTGATATCAGGAAAGTGGTAATGGAAATCGAGTGGTTTTTTTTTTTGCGGGACCCCGTAAATATGGCTTTCATTGTGAAATAATCTTTTCCTATTCCACGTTTGTAGCCACACTATTGCCCAGATGATGAGTATCACACGGAGAGCAGCAGGGGCTCTGATTTATCCGACATCCTGGAGGAAGACGAGGAGGAGTTGTACTCCGAGATGCAGCTGGAAGATGGCGGGAGGAGACGCGTCAGCGTCACTTCGCACAACACCCTCAAGGTAAGAGGACTAGAGGTGAGCAAAAGTCTCCAGATCTTGTTCAGTTGACCTTCAGTAACCTTCATAAGGGCTTACATTGCAATACGGCTGAAGAGATCAACGTCAGCTGCTGTGGTGGAATTAAAAGGTAAAAAACTTGGTAGAAAGGTGGTGGAAGGTGGAAAAATTGACACAATGTGAGACTACATAGTCCATACTGCAGCCAGTATGCCTTGCAAAGTTCTAGGATTTGGGAGCACCGTTGAAAATGTAATTTCTCCATATTGGTCCTGGGGAAGTGTAGATGTTGTTGGAGATTATGATGATACCTTTTAATGGACCGATGTGAAATTGGAAGGGATATGTCTCTCTCTTCTAAAGAGGACTTTAGGGTGGATGAGGGATAAAGCAATGGGTAGAGAAAACATGGTTTCCCAAGCTTTGTGGATTTAAGAAATATACTTTTGTCTGCCTTTGTGTCCAGGACTGTTCATACAGAGTAATACAGACACAATTAATTCAAGAGCCAAAGAATGTACCATCTAATCTATTGGTGGGCAACAGGTAGCCCTTCTGGGCTCTACCTGCGGCCCTCGACCTTTGGCTGCCCCAGCAGCTCGCTCTCCCTCTCTCCCCACTGCGGAGGGAGTGGAGATGTTGCCGGTGGCGATCGTAGCTTCTCCCCACTCCCTCAGCTACTTAATAACAGTGCGCTGATAAATACTGCATCATACCGTGCCTCTCTTGTGCTAACCACTAGTTCCCTACATAAGAAGAGGAGCGGGACAATATTAACCAGCGTGCCGGCACTTTGCGCAGTTGACCGGAGTGGGAGAAGTTCCAACCTACTGCTGCCACGTCCCTTCTGTCTGTACACCACGTATATATGTGGGTAATAGGTGGCCCTAAAAAAAAGCTCAAGGTCTTTACATGCCCCTGACGCATATCATGTTGCCTACCACTGGTCCAATTTTTTGGTAGCTGTGGCACAGAGAGGTCAAAGCTGCCACCGCGTATCAAAAATGGAATCTCCCACTTCAAAGATCATCTCAGTCCTTTCTTTTGTGATCACTGAAATGTGACTACAATGCTACAGCGCATAAACTCCAGACATCCTCTAGATTTGCTTTGCAATGTATTGTTCTCCCAAGGGACAGCAGAGCCCTTTTGTTGACCGAGGAGCCTGTAGATTGAACAGTGATGCGTTGCAGGCCCCTTTGGCAGCCAAAGTGTTAAAGTAATGGCTATAAATACATTTTAATGCTGTTTGCATTGTGCGTAAAGTAGACCAGGTGTAAGGAGTTTCTGCCCTAAAGAATTTAAGGTTTCGTTGTATTTCCTGTATAAGCCAAGGAATTTACAATCTGATTTGGTTACCCCCATCATGAGACGAAAGGACTTGCAAATGCCATAACCTTGTGGGCTTCGTTCAACTTCAAAGACCAGTACTATACTTTCACAAAACTCGAATGCATTTAAAATTAAAATTAAAAAATGTATTCTCTTTATTTTCAAATGACCTGTTATTCTGTGAACACTTTCTCAGAAGATGTTTGTGCGAGTAAAGGTAATCGTATTGAGAATTGTTACTGTTGACTGGTTGATGTAGTTAGTTTGTAGCACGAGAACGATGGAGACCATGTTTCTGAAGCAGTGGGACGTGTGTCGGGGACCCAAGAGGTCTTCAAACAACGCATGTCATGCACTTGTAAGAAATGTGATGTCAAAAGGCCATATTATTAGCAATCAGGGTCACACAGAGCAGTGTACAGTAACTGTGGATGTGGGCAGTGAACTGGAATTACATGTAGTTATTTAGCATTGTAAGCTATCAGTGGCTGTGTTGTTGTGCATACTCATTTAAGCGCATTTACTAAGGTTTTATAGCATTTTTTGATAATGAATGCCCATTCAGTTATATGGTCCTTAACAATCGTTAAGGAATTAATACCCTTTAATGCTTAAAAGCTCTGCCTCTCTTTGGGTGTACATGAAGATAAACGATGCTGCCCATGTTTACAGCTGACAATGGGTCTTTCACTGGTGCTATTCCTCCTTCCTACAGTCAGGTCATAGGGTACTGTTAACCCTTTGAGAGATAGATGGACCGGCAATGTGCTGTGTTGCAAATTCCTCCTTTAAGGAGAAAAATACAAAATACAAGGTAGTGCGTGTTTTACCATAATTATCACCGATTATTTTTATTAAAGCACCAGCATGCATCATAGTACAAATAAACAGACATCATATATACATCCCACGCACGGAAAGAAGTCCCCTCTTAGGGGTGCTAGTGTAAACCGTCTCACACCTACGCCTAACATTGGCATACACAGACTTGTGACCGGGCTGCCCGCGCCATGCTAAAGTGTGCTATAACCATAATCCTACTGTCACTACGGCGCCTCTGCCCCTTTATTTTAACTGCATGGATTTACTGTTGTTCTAGCATCGATATACCATGCTCTCATTGTTTGTATTGATCTTAAATTTTTTCTGGCACCAGCCAGACTCCTAATCATGTCTTTATTTTCACAGATTCCCATTCAGAGCATGAGCCTTTCCTTCACAGAGTAAACTTGCATGTCTTACGTTTTTCCATTGCCTCTAAAACTAACCCTGTCTTTATTTTTCTTTCCTCCCCCCTCCCTCCTACCTCTCCTCCCATATTTATTTTATTGCACACTCTTCGTCCCCTTATGTTTGTGTTTTCTTCTTAATATCTAATGCGCTTGTGGAGTCCTCTAAGACTTGCACCACAGAAGCTGCTTTAAAGCACCAGCCAGATCCGTCTCCTCCGCATCATCCCAGTAAGAATCTGTCCCGTATTCCCGAAGTTGCAGAAGAAGGAGAACCTTCTGAGGTGTCCCACAAGGGGGGTTCTGTAGGCATGCCTTGTAAAACGAGAGGAACCATAGCTAGAACGAATAGAATGCCCCGGGCTAGTAGCCAGGACGGTCGACACCAGAGCCCATGGCATTTCCCAAAGTCTAGGTGGAGTGGAGCTTCTCTGAACTCAGATGACTTTAGCTTAGAAGAAAAAGGGAGCAAGCTTGGATCACTCTCACGGAGCCCAGACAGCGGCTTGGATTGCGGAAGCGAAGACGAAGAGTCCCGTTTCCATTTCAGGAACGCGCATAACACGATTGCTAGGAACGCCGCTCCGAGTTCTCCTGAGCAGCGGCAAAACTGTGCGTGCCCCAGGGACCGCCAACAAATGTTGACACGCAGGAAAACCCTGACCCGGCAATGCAGCGTTGAGGAGGACTTTGGTGATGTGAGCGCCGACTTGACAGATAACATAAAGCATTCCAAACTCAAGGCTGGCAGACACGACCTGCAGCAATGTATCAAGAATGTACAGAACGACGACTGGGTTGGCTGGAAAACAGACTTATATCAGAAAGACTGTAAGAAAGCTGCTCTGAATCCAACCCACAGAGACACTGAAAACTCTCTGGTGTGTTAAATAAAAAAATTCCTTCAGCCATCTGCTTGCCAATACCAATTCGTTTTATTCCTATCTCCCGTTTTTATTTCTGGGCTTCCGTCTCTGGGACCACTTTGCTGATTACATCAAATTTCTCATGCTTTTGATTTATTAATCCGCACTGCTTCACAGGCTATTCTTGTTTTGTACATGCTGAATCCTGCTTCATTTGCTTGTAGTGGCAACAATTAGCCGCGTTGGTGGTTTTTTTTTCCTAGAGACAACACATATGTAACTGCAAATGCTACTTTTTTTAATTTTTTATAAAGGACAACTGAAACTACATTTTAATTAAGGGTTAGCTGAAGGACAAGTAGCAAAGATCCCTGTTTATTATTGTGTTAAATACACATAATTAGCTGCACACTTACAATTACTCGTGCTTTCAATTGTTTTTAATGTGCCCCTTTTATCCATGGACAGGAACGGGTTAATGACCTGAGTAAGGCTGCGCTTATAGTGCTGACGACAGCGACGCGACACTGTGTCAAAACAAATGCATTGCCGCCGTCACGTGCGCTTATAGTAAGCGCGACGCCTTGGTCGCGATCACTGGAAGTCATCCCAATTTGATTTTTCCAGCAACCGTAGCTTGACGTCGCGTCGCCGGCACTATAAGCGCAGCCTTAGGAAGCAACATGGTATTTTACTGTCTGCAGGGTTCCCAGCGCAACCTACTGTAGTGTTCAATACTTACAAGGCGAATCCCACTAGTTAGGAAATACTTGCGATGTCTGGCTCAAGTAGTGTTTATGACCCTACTGATGCCTAGTTGACATTGAGGGTTCATTGATTATACAGGACATTTTCCATGAATAAAGCAATGGAACAAAACTTTAGTCAATTCTCCCACTATACATTCTCCCTAAAACACAGCTGAGACCCTGTTTGGTCCACTGACCTTTTTAGTGTTGCGAGTTTTCTTCTTTCAGTGTCTTGTAAATACAAAGCTAATGGTCATATAAATGCCCCGGTACTATGGAACATGGGGCTGTGACTGAGAATTGGATTCATAGAGCACATATTTCTACTCTGATGAACCTCCGGGAACTGTCCTTGTGAAGTCGGGGTGCTTGGCATAGGAAACTGGACGGGTGTGTTTTGCAATATTGTTAGGTTCATTTCTGGAAGATATTTTGACATTTGTTTTTTGTGCACTTAGCTTAAAATATGTTTTTAAAGTCCAGCAACGTAATGCTGGTTATTTGGTAAATAGTTTTCCTTTATTTGGCTAGCGGTTGGACCATGTTTCATGTAGGTTTCAAATAACGTACGGTACATTGAGAACTTCTTAAACATTCCACTGATCACAAGTCTGTTGGGATGGTTAGATTTAACATCATCACTGGGCAGAAGCTTTTTTTATTATTAATAGGGACATTATTGTTTATAATGTTGGTCCATTCTCCTTTTTTACATTAAAAAAATATATAGATTTTTAGCTGGGGAAAATGATTGGTTTTCTCCTTTTCCCCTGAAAACACTTCCTTCCCCATCACAATACTGGTCAATAGGAATTTTACAATTCTCCGATTTTTTTTCTCTCCCAGTATGTCAGTTTTGGGAACATGTTCTCTGGTCGCTGGAAGTATTTCTGGCAGAAGCTGGAGGAATTAATGTTGGTCTAAAATCACTAGTCAAAAGAAAAAAAAAATCCAAATTCACTCGGCTGTTTTTGTCATTTTATGTAACTAAACGCCATCGGGTTTTTTTCAGCTAAAATGGCAAAATTACTTGTGTGGTTCAGATGATAGAAAACAGATAGGTACTGTAGCACTATTTGTGTATGCAGAATTACAGTAAGTAACTGATTCACAAGGAGATACAACCCCAGGCCTCAGGCACATTTGGGGTGTCCTACAAGACTTTTCACAGTGGTGATTGGGTCAGGTTCGTTGTCCCTCCTTAGCCCTTGATGAATGCCTTCCAGGCCTAATAAAACCATGTTACTCTTAGGGATAGATACATGAAAATCTGATAGCGGTTATTGACTTGAATGGTAGTTTTCACCCAATCTTGGTGCGATATCCCATATCGGCGTTTCATAAATCTACCCCTTGCTCTATCTATCTGATGTCTACTTCTGGGCCGTGTATGTGGTTTCTTACATGACAGACTATTGCTCGTCTCAGAATTAGAAACTTCAACAAGGGCTCGTTCTGCGTTAAGTTTGCGAGAATGCTCCATCCTCCATGCGTTAGCCCACCGAACATATCGGGCACAAAGACAGCACTTTGATTGGCTCAGGCTGTTGTCATGGTAATGTTGCACTGAATCCTGTGGTTCCTTGGGGTTTGATCCATTGACAACTCATGGGGGATCCAGCTAGTATCCTAATGTGAAAAAACAAAAACATTCTGTCTTCCAGGTTTTCTCAAACTAAGGCCCTAAATGTTAAATGTCGGATTTGGGTTATTTGTATAATTCAAGGGATTACGATTAATGGCTGGAAATCAGAATAGTTCCTCTGTTCTAGTAACCCAGTGTCGAGCGCCATGTTATTATGTAACCTGCTCCACTAACACTGTTTTTATTTTTAATGTAGCAACATATTATCTTTCAGCTAACCTTTCAGTTAAAAGCAGTTTAGTTTCCTTTAGAGCTTGTGCTTCGGGCTTGTAGTTCAGATTAATATGCTGCTGTAATACGCCGTGTAATTCTGACTGTGTTTTTTGTGTGCTCAGCTTTTAGGTAGCCACTCCACCTTGGGTCGAACGGACAGAGGGGATCACACAGCTCGGAGGATGTCTCGCGGCAATACGGTGCCACAAAGACCCCGTCCAATGATGGTCCCTTCCATTGGTTAGTTGGATTGACTGCTGCCTTCCCATTCTTTCATCCTGGTGGTTGTCTAATCGCTTGTGGTTAACCTCTTCGTTGCTAGAGAGGTCCAACTGCGCACTTCTGTACTTTACCTGCAGAGAGTGTAGAAGTGCAATCCCCACAAAGTATTTCATTAAATTTTTTTTTTTTTTTTTTTTTTTAGAAAATCACACGATTTACAGTTGACTTTTGTTTCTTAGAATCCACCTTAATAAATTGAATGTACAATTACATCAACAGACAGCAAAACCAGTTGATTTTAATGTGGTGTGCTACATCATTGACAAGAAAGTATAATTTCTGCCTACAGGGTTTGTTTTTAATAATCACTGGTTATATTTCTCACCCCTTTGCTGCCATATTGGCTACACAATGCACTGCCTTGCAGGGTTCTGCAGGGTACTTGGGCAGTGATGGGGTTAGTAAAAGGTGTACATCTGCATTGTATGAAAGCACCAATCCATGGAGACATGCAGGTCCATTCACACATACAACTTGTAGCCTCTGTTCATTTGATTGGCATTGCCTTGAAACATGATACTTTAGCTATTAGTTCTGTTCAATTCTGCATTTGCCAGGCATGCTACTTCCAGCAGAGTAAAACCCTGCCATTGAAGCAGGAAGTTTCCCACTAAAGTCTGAAAATACAAAGAGATTTTTGTTTAGATGGGTGGGAAAAAATAGGCAAGATACACAGAGAGAAGTGAAAGTCAGACTTCTCAGCAGTGGTTGTTAATGTGTACATGTGTTTTTACTGAATCAATACCAACTAGAGGAACCGCCACACTTCCTCTTCAGAATTCTTGCTTGTAGGTTCAACAAGGTGCCGGCTGTATGCGACACACTTCCCCAGGAGTAAGTGTATAGCATACACGGACAACACACATACACAGACAACACAACGTTTCGGACGCTCCCTCCCACTTTGTCAGGTGCATACAGAATATATAGCAGGTGTATACAGAGTTTATAGCAGGTGTATATACCTGACGAAGGGGGGCAGGAAACTCCAAAACGTTGTGTTGTCTTATATGACACTTATGGAATACATTTGTACCTTTTGTAAGTATCCGGTCGCCTTCCTTCTTACAAGTGGGCGCTACGTCTTTGTATTGTCTGAGATTTTACTGAATATCACGGACTGCTGCTCCTGCCTGGGTGAGTTTTAAAAAAAATCTGGGGTTTCAAAAGTGTTAATGTTTCCCTCGAATTTCACATTGGACAACAAAATGTGTTGTGAACGTAGACTCAATGTTGTAACTTCGTTCATCCATGCTCCCCTTCATCTGTCTTCATTTTTCATTCCAATTCCATTACACACTTGATATGTGTACCCTTGGAAAGACTGAAATGAAGTCAAGTAATGGTTCAGCATCGAAGGTTTGGGAGTGAGGAGAATCCGGTTATGGGTCAACAACGCCTACACTTTTATTCGGGTGCCACTTTGTTTCCATCTTATACGCCACTGAGTAATGGATCAAAAAAGGCAGGTCATATCAAAAGCTTACATTTAAATAGTGACGTCTGTGTCCAAAGCACTCTACAGCTATAACTTCGTGGTGCTGAGGCTGCTACCTCTGCCGGGGAATTCCTGTAGCATATTCCTGCTGCTCTGGTCTGCAAGGCAGACTCCAAAGAGAAGAGAACGTGATTCCGTTTACTGAAGTGTAATTGTGCAATAAGAACTGACACACAGAACTGAGACACAGGTACATGAATCAAATCGACTCTTTACTCTGCCTTCTGCTTTGTCATGACATCATATATTACATCACACATCTATGACCCCATCTGATACTGTGCGATTTAATTTGTGATGACCCAACGAAGCAGGGAGGGGCCGAGTCATCTCGTTGGTGGTTTTGCAATGGGTCGCAAGCATCTGTGGTAGCAAAGGTGTTAATGTCCGTGAACCTGGGGACATAGCAACTTATACAGTGCATACCCATTCCATCCACTTGGGTCATTTCAAAAGTTTGTGAGAACCCAAGCGTGTCGTCAAGAAGGTACACATCAGTATGTTACTGCAATTAAACAAAGCGCATGGAACGAGCTGGAAGCTACATCTGTGCTGCCTTCTGTATTCTGTTTGATACATTAACACTCCTTACTCAAAGGCTGTCTGCAGAGTGTATTTAACTTAAACACAATAATATTGAAAGCCTGGAATTCCCAAGTACTTTGTGCACAGCTGTTTCAAGAGTAATTTGCCTGTTGCCTGCATGGTGACATAATACTTGACTTCAGTTTTGCCCATATGGCCAATAGGAAGAATTCAAACTGTAAGTGATCCACTGGTTATAAAATATAGGACATTTAGACTTCCAAAGTGTGGCTGCTCTATGCCTTACTGGTACTTTGTACTCACTTTACTTGCTAACGTCATTTGTTTTTTAGCCACACATTATATGTTATGGTAGGTAAAAAAAAATGTGCTAAATCTCTCCACCGTAGTGTGTGCAGCAAATAAAACTATCCCCTGTGAGCAGATTCACATGTCTCAGACAGGTCTGCGATCCTGCCTTTCCCCATTATCTCTTGGCATACAGTGCTTCCACTGCAGCCAGGGATTCTGTGAAATGACATGCAAATGACCACACAGTGTCACCTTTTTCTTCATGTCCATTTTAGCATAGACCCCTATACGCATATGCCTGCTGCATTACACAGCTTTTCAGTACAGCCTGGGTTAATAAAAGTACATAGCCAGTAACCCTACTCACAGGCAGCTGTTTCAACATTTTAAGACCCAAAATGGTCACTTTTTTTTTTTTTTTTTTTAACTCCGTCCAGACTCTGTGAAAATGGATTTTGGCATTCAAGGCTGGTTATGTATCCATGTCTCCTGGCTGCAAAACAGGGACAAAATCAGAAGAAGGTTTAACAAGGGGTGGAAAGAATGGCATTTTTGTAATCATTCTGGTGCTAGTTTTTGCAGCACATTTTGCCTCCGTTTTGCAACAAGGAGACTTTGGGATACAAAGACCCAGCTGACACCAGCCGCTCCGAAAAAAGCACTTGACGCTGCAGCATATCCTATTTTCACCAAACCCCAACAAGAAGTGCATGAAAGGAAGATCTGGAAGTTCTCTAGGGGGCAAAGAGGAGCATTTCGGAAACCTTTAGACCTTTTTTTTTTTTACTGTAGTAATGGAAAATCTTGTGATGGGAAGCCCAGTACGAAAGGGCAACCAGCGTCCATGGTCCTCTCTTCCAGACACACAGAGAATGTTTAATAGCTCCTTCCCTTTTTCTCCGTAGAAATTACAATGGACAGTAACAGTGAAGGCGGCCGTTCTCGGTCAGGTAGTGAGGGAAATATTTCACCTGTTAAAGAAGAAGCTTATTATCGCAGCATTGGAGAACACAGGAAATGGTCTCTGCAGCGTGCCAGGGCTTCTGACGATAGATACGGTATGCAAACAAAAAAAAACCTCTTCCTCCTTAATTCCAAGCAGAGAATTCCTCGAGATGTTGTATCTGGTTGGGAATGGGTCTCAGGTCCTGTCTGGGCTCAGTGTCCTTGCTGCCACGTCTTGCTTTAATACCCCCTCTTTCATACAAGGAATGTGATGCCCAATCTCCTTTTGGGTTGGCAATGCCAAGTTTCAGTGGTTTTGGATTAGGAGAATAAGATTTTTTTTTTTTTTTTTTTGCCAAAACTGAGCATCTTCTCCAATCAGGCCCTGAAATCTGGTTCCTCTTGGGTGTAAAGCCTTTGATCAGTTCTGCCCACGGTTTTAACATGCTACATTTCTAGCTAACCACATTGCATGCAATGCAGCATGTGTGCAGGCCTTACAATACGCCTTTTCCCCCACCCCATCTGGGAAGCAGGTAGGTTTCCCCCCTGATCAGTGGAGAGAAAAGTTAAAAAAAAAAGCACCCAATTCATTCCCACCATTGCCATACAGCCATATTGTGTGTGTTGTTTTGTATTCTACTGCATTGCATGAACCTCCCTCCATTGCTAATCAACAGAAGGTCATTTGTGAAGCTGCCAGGAATACTATAAATGCCTTGAGAAAAAAAGTGATTTGTACAAATCTATACGTTGTTCGTAATGTAGGTGTACAACATCACCACACGCAGTATGAGTGTGCTCTGCAACCATGAAAGCTCATTTGGGATGCGTATATCATAGAGATAGTCTAGTTCATGAGTGGCCAACGTCTGTTCTCAAGGGCCACCAACAGGTCGGGTTTTCAGGATATCCCTGCTTCAGCACAATTGGTGCAGTCAAAGACTGAGCCACCTGTGCTGAAGCTGGGATACCCTGAAAACCTGACCTGTTGGTGGCCTTTGAGGACTGGAGTTGTCCCCGTCCCCCCCCTTCCCTGCACTATTTGCTTTACACATTGCTTTGAAAGGCAACGATTCAAACACAACCTCCATGGCATACATCAGTATTAAGTAGGCAACCAATATCCAATATACACCCGATCTCATTGACTTGAAGATCAAAGCTGAATATCTACGGATGGGGACAAGCAAAAAAAATGTTGGATGTGTTTTGAACATCTCTTTAGATAGTTACGGCAGCCGAGAGCAGCTCTCATCCGAAATGTACGAGGAGTCGGAGACGGATGGTGGAATGGAGGACTTTCCCGTCCGAATATTTGTGGCCCTCTTTGACTACGACCCAAGGACCATGTCCCCAAATCCCGATGCTGCTGAAGAGGAGCTCCCTTTTAAGGAAGGCCAGATCATCAAGGTGAGTTTACCGCGTGCATGCTATAGATCAGGAGTGGCCAACTCCAGTCCTCAAGGGCCACCAACAAGGCCAGGTATTAGGGATATCCCTGCTTCAGCACAGGTGGCTCAATCGGTGACTCGGTTATGCTACGGATTCTAATTCAGTTTGAAGGTGCAGTCTTACTTCGCAGTATGAATTGCAGCAAGGTAAAAGCCCTCTGCCATGTAACCAGAAAACCTAACTATAAACAGCATGACCACAGACAGCATGGACTATACAATACATACAGAAGGTGGTCTGGAGCTTATACCTAACCACAGGTTCAAGTTATAAAGCGGTTCCTAAAAAAAACTAATTTCAAAATCACCCCAAAATATTGTTTTGCATGAATATTCCTCCAGAACACCTCTGTGGGATATCATAGTGAATAATCATTGAGACGCTGCACTATTAACAAAAGCATCGAAAGAAGAGGCAGATTATCGGATCCAACATGTAGTGTAAATGCTTCTGTTAGAGATTCTTGGTCCACTTTTTAACAGCTGCCAGATACTGTATTAAGAATCCAGCAGCAGTTGTCGGTTCAGCATTTGTGCCGGTACTCTGTGTGCATTAGGTGTATGGCGACAAAGACTCTGATGGCTTCTACCGCGGTGAGACATGTGGGCGAGCCGGGTATATCCCCTGTAACATGGTCTCGGAAATTCAAGCCGATGATGAAGAAATGATGGACGAGCTCCTCAAACAGGGATTCCTATCTCTGAATACGCCCGTGGAAAAAATTGGTAATGAAAACATTCCTTTCTGACACTATATATTGGGCTGTCACCCTGGCTGTACCCGCTTTTAGCTTTGTTACCGCAATATCACGGGATACAATTCTTCACTGGCCTAGAATCCCTAAACTCATTGGCCCATACGTATCAAGGCAAAAGTAGTGCAATTCTGGGGCAAAGTCGTTTGCACCAGGTGTATCATTGAAAAAAAAATAAAATCCCATGGAAATCATTGGACTTGCTCTTTCCAACATGTGGAGCTGTATTTTTGCCCCAGAATGGCTCTGCTTTGGCCTCGATACATATACCCTGCTAGTGTATCCCATTTGTTTGGAATTACCACTGGAAATGTTATCATGAACGTGGTACTGCAGAACTGCTCATTCCAAACATTTCTAGGCACCGTGGACTTCCTGCTTTGATGTGCACTGCTGTATTGCTTGTTGACTAATGTTTGCAATTGAAAACGGCTGACAAACGATCTCTTTGTTTTGTTTCAACGCTATTCTACTTATCAGGAAGCTGGCATAGGTTTGAGTTCACATACAAAGACTTCAAGATAATGGAAATCTACACAAATAATTTTTGGTAGAGATTACTCACTATAATAGTGCTATTTTAATATATATATTCCTCTCTGATCTCTGCAATCCATTTTCCAAACAAAAGCAGATACACCTGATTAATAGAAAACTGCATTAGAAAATAACTCCCTGTTATGTCCAAAAATAGATGTCAACGTATCTTTGTCAGATATGCGAATACAAGACAAACGGCTGCAAGCTTTATATGTCCTGGATATGTTATGGGTGTCATTTTTTATAGAATTAAAAAATAATTTACTTGGAACATATTAATAACTTTATTTCATATAGCGTGTTTCTCCCAATGGGACACACAGCGCGTCACAATGACAGTATAGTGTGCGGTACGCAGCACGTAGGAATGTTACAGGCATAGTTCCTGCCCAGAGGAGCTTACACTCTATGATTTAGGTGCATTGGAAATCTAAGTGTGCAGTATTCTTGCTGTAGTGCCCCTTTACCTTGTTTTCTTAAAAATAATAACAACAATGAAACAAAAACAGCCCAATCTTAGTCCTGTCTGCAATATTCCTTTTTCCCAGATGATCTCTTCAAGATTGAAATTAGACCTTTAAACAGCTTCATATGTTTTCCTCTTCTTTTATTTGTATGCATCCCTTTCCTGAAGTCAACTGTGACCGTTTCAAAGAGAGCTCTCGCTCTGTACACCGCAGATCCAGAAAGTCTAAAAGAGGTCTGTGCTAAGAAACCCTAACTTTGTTCAAGCCATAAACTAGCAGAGATACGTCGAGCTGTCTAGACACCCTTTTAATGTTCCTCCTGAGTTGAACTAACAAGCATGTTTTGTCCTTTGAGCTTGCATCATCTACACGTGTCATGCCGCTGTAGCTACCTCTAACCTCTTTGCTGCTTGTAGAGCATGCAACACTGCATAGTGTGTGTATATATAGCATATTAATCAATAGTAACAAAGGAGGGAGAGGGGGTAGGTGATATGATACCTTTTATTGGACCAACTAGTAGTTGATATGTTGTACAAGCTTTCGAACGTCTCGGGGTCCTTCATCTGGTCGGTAGTGAAGCACATAGTTTAACTATGTAACATTGGTGCTACAAGTGGTTTACCTCAAACCTTTAGATAATAGCAAACATTCAGTTGGTTATAAGAACTCATCATATAGCTCATTTTGTCTGGCTTGTTCATTTTTTTTTAAATGTATTTCTTGTAGTTTCATTCTTGGTTGTCATGATGGAATCTTCCAAGGAGAATTTATATTCCTACGTGGCAGGCTGTAACCACTCAGAGTAGTTGGGAAGAGGGGACATATTACGTGTGTCTGTATATTACATTGGCCGGTGCTACCACTAGGCGGTCGCCTATGGCAGCACATTTTTGGGGGGTGGCGGGAGCAGAGCAGGAGGAGGAGGATGGTGGGAGAAGACGGCAGAAGCGGAGATGGGTGGCAGAGGAGGACGGCGGGAGAAGAGGACTGAGGACCATGGGAGTGGAACAGGGCAGCATTGAAGGACGGCTGGGGAGGAGCGTGCTCCAGCGGTCCAAACCCGGAAGTCTTCACTGACTTCCGGTGTCTGCCACTGCTACAGCGCATTTCCTCCCCGGCATCCGCAGTCCTCAGTCCTGTTCTCCCTCCATCGCAATGTTCCTCCTCTGCTGCCTTGCTCTGCTCCTGCCATACTCTGCCCTCTTCTCCTGCCTGTCGCCTTAGGTCATTCTCCTCTGTCCTCTTCTCCCGCTGCCCTGCTCCATTTCACACCACCGAAGCCAGGTAGGTGAAAGGAGGAAGAGGGGGTGGAAGAGGAGGAGTGGGGTTGAGAGGAGAAGAGTGAGATTAGGGGGTGAGCGGAAGAGGAGGGGGGTGATGGAGTGGGATAACATGAGAGAGGAAGAGGAGGGGGTGAGAGAGAATGGGACTACTAGACTAACATTAAGAAAAGGGCTGAAGGTTCGCCATGGGTGCCGAATACCCTTGCACCGGCCCTAACAGGGCCGCAGACAGCTTTCCCGAAGCCCAGGTGTACAGGTTTCCACTGGGTAAACCCTCCCAGTGTCTGCGAGACCCCCCGCCCCTATCTTCCACACCCCTCTCTCTCCCAAGCCCCAACCTCTGCCTCCCACCTCTACCACACCCCCAACCTCTCCCTCCCACCTCTCCCACACCCCCACCTCTCATCCACCTCTCCCACACCCCCACCTCTCATCCACCTCTCCGACACCCCCACCTCCCTCATGCCCCACCTCTCTCCCCATGCGTCCACCCCTCTCCCTCATGCGCCCACCCCTCTCTCCCCCTTTCCCCCCTCTCGCCCTCATGCGCCCACCCCTCTCCCCCATACACATAACCCCTCCACACAGACATACACAAAACCTCCACCCACATACACACAACAGCTCCCCCACACACATAATACCCCCCACACACACACAATGCCCCTCACATAATAGACATACACACATTGCCTGGAGGCCTTCGGTGCCGTGCTGATGAGCCCGCCCAAGCCCAACGTCCGGCACGGGGGCGGGGTCTGCACCTGCAGCCCCCACAGCAGTATAGAGAGGCCTGCTGCAGGCAGGAGGAAAGCCGAGGCCCGCATCCGGACGTGGATTTTGGGCTGGCTGCCGGCCCTGGGGTAGCAGGGGTTCGGCAGCTGGCTTGGCCAGAGGTCCGGCCCAACTGCCAGCGCCGGCCAGCTGGGCCTCCTGCATGCCGCTGGGCCCAGGATAATTGTCCCAGCTGTCCCCCCCTGACGGTGGCTGTGGGTGTGTATATGTGTGTGTGAACACACACACACACCATTTGATCAATCTGTATTTGCATGTAATACAGATCCTTTTATTGATAAAGGGGTTCAAAACAAACTGTGGAAACCCATGAAATGTTTCATTTGATATGACAAATCTATGCATATTAACATACATATTTTTTCAGGGAAGGCCAGGAATGCCATATTTTTGTGTCCTATTTAATTGGCTTTAGAGCAATATGTCGGAGATGAACACTTGCCTAATAGCAATAAATTAAATAAGCGGCACGCGAAAAATATTATTCAAGACTTATTTTAAAAACTACTATTGCAATTTCAAATGACTAGTAAAACCTTCAGTCTGCAAATGATGTGATATTCAGGTGCTAACATTAACGGGGGTGTAAGTACTAAGGTCATTTTGCAGGAAAATGAAGAAATAATGTTAATTCTCGAGTTGTAACTTCACTTATTGCCCCGTGTGGTCAGCCAGCAATTTGTCAAAAGGAGAAGTTACATGATGCAGAGATTATAATGAGATGGATCAAATTCAGCATATCTGTTTTGTCACTTTCTTTTCCTCTTTCTGCGTAAAAAAAAAAGAAAATCAGCCAGTTCTGAGGCGTTAGGCCTCGTGCCCGCGGCTGCGCATGCTACGGCGTGCACGGCACGAACAAGATACGGCCCTCTATGGGGCCGACCCCAGTAACTACTTGCGTGCGCCTGCAGAAAGCGCGACGCGCGACCACCTTTCCCAAAAGACAAGATTGTTGTCTTTTGGCGCGGTGGCCGAGCGATGGCGACGGTTCAGCCAATGAGTGCGAACCAGCCGCGTGACGTCATTGCTCCGCCACGCGTCCCCGGGGCCGTAGTCCAAATCTTGTCTTTGCTCCACCTGCACTTCCCTGGACGTGCGTCCCATTGCGACCCCAAGACGACAGATCGCGGCTGAAACTGGTGTACGCGCCGCCAGGCGCTCCGACGCGCGCGTGCACGCAACGACTGGGGCTGCGGCCTTAGGATACTGTTGCGGGTGTAATTAGCAAGCTTGAGCGTGGCGATCACACAGTGTGTCCTGCGCATTCATAGAGACCCCGTTGACTGATAGACGCAGAAAGAAAGGATCATATCAAAACATACTTTAAGAGAATCAAAAATAGATGAAGTTAAGAAATATCGTGCTGCAGAAAGCCGTCATCACCATCTCCGCTTTTATGTCACCTCTGTTGGTATCGTACATAGCTTGTAGGATTCATTATAAGAGAGTGGGTTTTGGGGACAGTGGTTTTCTGTAAATAAATGTATGCTCCATCTTGTGATTGGCACAGAACGGAACAGGAGGAGCGGCAGGCAACACTCTGTGTGTACAAGGAGAATGGTTGCTTTGTATGACTACGACCCACGAGAAAGCTCTCCTAACGTCGATGTGGAGGTATTCCTATGAAGTGTTACGTTCTACCATACTTATGTTCTCTCTTGTAGATACAAAGCAAATGTGTCGATACCTTTGTTGCAGCCGAGGGAATCTCATACAGTGTTTTCTTAAAGCAGTACATCGTAAATGATAAAGATGTAAAGCTTATTTTCTTGTTAAGATGCAAACAATAAGTAAAAGCAGAATGTCTCAAAAGTTCTCTTTAAGTATCCCTCATAAAATCTATCCAAAGTCCCCCATCACTGTCTGCCTCGCTATAATAATCATCTGTGATGCCATTACAATAATGGATTGAATAACAAGTTTCATATAAGCATACACTAAACCAGGGGTGACTAACTCCAGTTCTCAAGGGCCACCAACAGGCCAGGTATTAAGGATATCCCTGCTTGAGCACAGTTGGCTCAATGTATGTATGTATGTCTTTATTTATATAGCACCATTAATGTACATAGCGCTTCACAGCAGTAATATACGTGACAATCATATAAATATGATAAATAACACATAAAGGGGAGAAGTGCTTCAGACATAAAAGTAACATTTAGGAAGAGGAGTGCCTGCTCCGAAGAGCTTACAATCTAATTGGTTGGTAGGAAGAACGTACAGAGACAGTAGGAGGGCGTTCTGGTAAGTGAGTCTGCAAGGGGCCAAGGTTAATGTATGAGGTGTTAATCATCAGCCATGGAGATACTCATCTGCTTCCTTAAGCAAGTGTGTTTTAAGTTGGGTCTTAAAGGTGGATAGACAAGGTGCTAGTTGGGTACTGAGGGGAAGGGCATTCCAGAGGTGCGGGGCAGTCAGTGAGAAGGGTTTAAGGCGGGAGAGGGCTTTAGCTACAAAAGGGGGTAGAGAGAAGACATCCTTGAGCAGAATGCAAGAGTCGGGATGGTGCATAGCGAGAAATTAGGGCTGAGATGTAAGGAGGGGCAGAAGAGTGTAAAGCTTTAAAAGTGAGGAGGAGAATGGAGTGTGAGATGCGGGATTTGGTAGGTAGCCAGGAGAGGGATTTCAGCAGGGGAGACGCGGAGACAGATTTAGGAAAGAGTAGAGTGATTCTGGCAGCAGCGTTTAGGATAGATTGTAGGGGAGACAGGAAGGCCAGTCAACGACTGAGCCACCTGTGCTGAAGCAGGGATATCCTTAATACCTAACCTGTTGGTGGCCCTTGAGGATTGGCGTTGGCCACCCCTGCAGTAAAAGGTAACATAGAAAGGATGCTCATTTAATAAATGTATAATAATGTACAGATGTCACAGACGTTATTTCCCCTTTTAACGCAAACGTTGCCAACATATGTTGCGGAGCATTATGTCAATGGGCCCCTGGGTCACTGCCATTTGGGGCCATTTTCAGAATTTTGGTAAAATTGGCAAAGTTCTGAAAAGTGTCACGAAAAGGCAAAACGTAGGCGAAAACAGCAACAAATTTCATAAAGCAAATTTGAAGACATTCTCAGTGATAAAGCATTACTGTACAGTAGCTTTCATATTGATGTATGACAATTATACAAATTGTATTGAAAAGTCCCCAAACATGATTAGGGCTACTTGTAGAGGTAACAGTTTAAAATGGCTGTTCCCCCTGATATTTTTTTAACCCCTCATTGTTTTTACCAGGGGGTCCCCAGAGTTGAACCACAGTCATATCAACTGGGGGACCCTCTGGATCCCAAGTTACTTACTGGTACAAATAGCACATTCCAGTCCCCCCTGGATGAAATATAATTAGGGTTTACATCGCCTGCGTTACATGGACCAATAGGAAGCCTCAATGCCCTCAGCTGCGGCTTCCTATTGGCCAGCATGACGCAGGGTAGTTAAATACGAGGCAGTAGAGGCGCTATATTTACATGTAAAGCATCTCAGGAACGAGGGGCTCACCAGAGCTGAAATTAATGTGGCTTAGCTCCAGAAAATCCCCAATTCTTCTAATTTAAAAAAAATAAATAAATAAATTTAAAGGGTGCTCCTAGGACTTCGTCTTTAAAGAAACGTGGAGTTATGAAAATGACTCTTTTGACAAAGCGTTATTTTTGTCATACAAAAAAATCATATACATTACTCGCCAACTTCTATAATTAAGACCATTCTCTCTCCTCTGCAGACTGAACTAACATTTTGTACAGGAGATATCATTACTGTTTTGGGTGAAATAGATGAAGATGGATTTTACTATGTAAGTTTTGTTCAGATTTCACTCCATTTGCAGTGCTCACGTACGGAATATGCAGATCATGTCCCTACGGAGAGATTTCACATCCAGGTTTTCTACATGATCTTACAATGTTCTTCCAACATATTTGAAACAAACACATACGTACGATATTCATGTACATCGTTATTTCTATAGTGTCCACAGCTGTATGTAGCACTTTATAAGAGAGACAACACAATACAGGGTATTATAATACAATAAGATCAGACAATAAGAAAGGAAATCCCTGACCTGGAGAGCTTACGATCCAAGTAGTATAATGGGAGACTTGCAGAGACAGCAGGTGAGGGAATAAGTGCAGTAGATGGCAGTACTTGGCCACAATGGTTGGTAAGAGTGACTGAGGGACAGTAGCCAGTAGCTTCATTGAAGAGGTGATTTTTAAGGTTAGTCTTAAAGGTGGGAGAGAGGGTGCTTGGTGTATACTGAGTGTGAGGGAGTTCCACAGGTAAGGGGCAATGAGGGAAAAAGGTTTAAGACGAGAGAGCACAGTAGAGGTGAAAAGGATAGAAAGGAGACCATTGTGAATAGAACGCTGGAGATGGGCAGCGACATGGCGAGAGATCAAAGCTGATATGTAGGGGGGAGCAGATGAGTGGAGAACATTGGAGGTAAGGAGGAGAACTTGTGGGTGATCCTATGTAGACATGAAGATAGGTGTTCCTGCACTGCATTAGTTTTTAAAGATGCCCTGGATATAATTATGCCAGGTTACATAATTTAGATGGTACAATGTGGCAGTATAGGACATTTGGCTGCGACCAAAGCACCGCCGGCAGGCCACTACCACTCACTACCGGGGCAGGTCGCTGCTTTACAATTCACCTCTCCAACAATGAACTTCGGACGGCCGCCCGCTGCTCCTAGGCCTGTGGCTGCCACTCTGACGCGCCATCTTTAAATGTCTCCATGTAAAGATGGCGCCTCGGGACTAGGAGTGGCAAATTGTACAGCGGTGACATGCCCAGGTCGCGGCCGAAGGTCGCAGTCCGCAATGTGGGGGCATTAACAGGGATTGTTTCCATGTTTTCTTACGGTGATGAAACACAAATGGTAAAGATAACCACACAAGCGAAACACGACGCAGCTCAAAAATTCAAAACAAAAGGCCTGTTTCAATGTTGTCTGATGTAGATTCTGTTTTCGGGAGATCCCTGATCAACTTCAGAAAAAAAGGGCAAATTAAAAAACAGATGGATCTATTTTCCCACTGCAGAAAAACATATAACTTGTGATTTAACCTGCAAACAGCAGCATATTTTGTATTCCTATTTAACACCCGGAAGTAACAAAGGAGGGAGAGGGAGTATGACAACTTTATTGGACCAACATGTAGTTGATATGCTACAAGCTTTTCAACCTCTCCGGGCCCTTCATACCCACCCTGCTTTGCTTACACCAGAAGCTAACACTACAATTACCCTACAAAAGGGTGCTAAGCGTTAGCACGACTTTACAGCCATTCACCTAAATGTGCTAACCCTTAGCACCCTTTTGTGGATCTGGACCCAAGTGAGCCCAGTTTGCCCATTTCTACTGATCAGCTTACTAGAAGCAGAGGATAAAGAAATCACTCTCTAATAAGTTGAAAGCGCTTTATTCAGAGTACATATAAAACATTAAGGTTATATTAAATATATACACATAAGATGTTCACCGCTCAACCACAATATCTAAACATGATATATAATCATACAGGTGGTGCATAGGGGAATATACAACATAACCACAGAATCTGGTCAGATAAGATCAGAAGGTCCCCAAAAGCTGCACTCAATCTATTAAAGTCTTAAACAAACCTGGAATCTGACCAGATTCTGTGATTAGGTTATATTAAATAAACAAGAAAACAAATCTGTATAATACGTAGATTGATTGAACAATTCAATGCCGATGATCCAACAACATATTGTAATGCAATTTGTTAATGAAAAGGTCAACCTACAATGTGGGTTTATTATACAGGGTGAACTAAACGGACATAAAGGCCTTGTCCCTTCTAACTTCTTGGAAGAAGTGCCTGATGACGTAGAAGTTTACCTTTCTGATGTACCGTCTCGATACTCTCAAGATACCCCAGTGCGAACCAAGGCGAAGAGGGTACGTCCGTGTACAAAACATTTCTGTTTCATTCTGTCTTGCTCAGTGTTATTTCACATGTTTTTTTAATGTATGTTCTCAAATACAATGAAAAAGAAAAACATCCAGCTACAACATTTGAGCCTTGGACTTCTATAATTTAACCCTTTGGGTGCCCACAGATTTGGGGGTATTGGCACTCCAGAGGCCCCTGTAACAAAGGGGGGGGGGGAGGAGGGGGCACACAAACACAATCTTACAGGAAGAGCAACGTTGGAGAACTTCTCTTCCATGCCGGTACTCAAGGGGTTAAATGTGACATCCAGTCTATATTCTAAGGTAGAGGTCCCAAACTTCACAGTCCTTGAGTCCCCCCCTCCCCCATAAACAGGTCAGGTTTTAAGGATATCCCAGCTTCAGCACAGGTGGCTCAGTCACAGACAGCCTGATTGAGCCACCTGTGCTGAAGCTGAAATATCCTGAAAACCTGATCTGTTGGAAGGGGGGGGGGGGGGGGGGTTTAGGACCCCTTTTCTAAGGAGCAGCAAGTACTTTTAATTACGCAATCCGTGACAAAATAAACATTGTGCGAGTTCTTTAAGTGTATCTGAAGCTACAATAGGATTATCAATCATCTGTCGATACTTTATTTTCTGTAAGCCACGAGTATTGAACGTATGAAATTGGTTGTAGATCCATGGAAAGCAGTCCCAGTGTGCTCCTTCACTGTGGCTGCGAGTTTTTACAATTTTTTTCTTTTGCCATATTTATTTCTACGCATGTTATTTCGTGTTGAGACGGAATACTGTAAAAGTCAGTGTTCACAATCTTTACAGTGAATGAAAATTTAGAGTTGCATAAGCCCGATTCTCTACTGCAAACAAATGTAACAGTACTAGCAGATATTTTAGTGAACCATCTTTCAGGGAAGTGATGGATTTCTGCCTGAAAGCTTGAACAGCGGCTCTATACGAGTGATCCATAACAAGTTCAGTATTGCTAAATAAGGCTAAGACCCTGCTGCCTCAGACCACGCGCCCGCACTGCAGACAGGCGGTGCGTGGAGAGGCACTTTTTTCGGTCCAAAGGGACCATTTTTGTGGGGGGGAGGGGGAGTAGCCAAAACGGGTGGGGGGTTGGCCATGACATGGGGGGCGCGGCCATGACGTGAGGGGAGCCCTCAACTCCTCACACACAGACACGCACTCAGGCACACACACACAGACAGGCACTCACGCTGCTTTGCCCCCACACTCTCCTCCCCGCTCCCTCATTGGCTCACAGCCATACCACGTGACACATCGCCGCTTGGGATTACAATTCTCTTGAATCCCCTGGCGGCTGACGCGTCACAGCGTGTAGTGAGCTGTGCCGTGAGGGGGGACTGGGACCGGCTCGGGAGGATTACCCTGCTGGTGGGGAACGCTCGTGCGGCCGCCCGCGCCGCGGGTCCCAGCCCTAACTCAAGTTGTAATAAAGGGAATGTCTTCGCTTTGCAGAAGGCGCAGGCGGTTAGAAATGTCCAACCTATTTCACAAGAACCTGTGCGTGTAACACCAGCATCCATTCGCGATTAGTACTCTTACCAGTTGCAATAACGGGCTCATGTCAGAACACTTTTTTTTGTCATGGTGTGTACACCTTTGAAACAAAGGATGGGAGTCAATAATAGTAATACACAGCTCTAATTACAGTTGCTTAATCTGCAACTGATTACAATAACAGACGATGTATATTATTCAAGACATTGTGCTCTACTTCATAATCATTTGATTCCATTTTGTTTTAAGTTTGAAAATGTATTGAATTCCACTTTTACTTTGATTTTTGTGTCATCTCTGCAATATTTTCTTTTTCGTCCTTGCTCGTCTGCTTGGGAACAGAAGAAGATTGTTCATTTCACACCTTAATGAGGCAGTGTAGCCTTCACGTAAGTGAGCAACTGAAGATACCAACCGAGAACAATTGTAGCAACTTTACAAAAGGATTTAAAGAAACCATCTAAAAAGCATTGAGATAGATCTATACACACATTGTTGGCACCTGAATGCTGAGGCAGCCAGTCATTTCTCTCAAAGTTTGTTTCAAACAATTTACATTTACAACATTTTTCTTTGAGGTGTATGTTTCTATGCAAGATATTTACTGTACATATGTTTGGAAAGATGTTGCATTAATAGCATAACATTACTTATAGAATACAGTAATTGCTCGTGTGCTCCAGAGCTCCTGAATTTCATGAGTCACGCTGCGTTATTACTAGGTCACATTTAATCTATTCATTACACGTAAATTGAAATAAATATGGATATTCAAGATCATATTCAGCTGCAGCATAGTAGGCTGAAGGACTAGTCCATCAATGCAACACGGTTTGGATATGAAACATACAGCTCAAGTAAAATAATAATTTACACAAAAACCATGGTATCTTCAGGTGTGTGCAATGGAGATGTTTGAGGTTTTCTTTTCCTTAGAAATTGACCTTGATTTTGACTCAATTAGGTTAAAGCCTACATAACCAATTATACTGGCAATCTAGTAATCGTAAGAGACCTTTTTGCAAAGACACCAGGTGCTGGGTATGTCTAAATAGCATACCAGCTAAGTCTCCAAATGCTCTAAAGCATTATTGGTTGTTCCAATTTAGCTGCCGACTTGTGAACGGTCAGCAAAATCAATGGCCATTTTAGAAGTTTATTGCTGTGACCTTGTCACCGCAGCAGTTAGTTACCATTTATAGACTAGTGTTGGTTGTGATATGGCTTTAATCATACTGATTCTAATTATGGCTCATCTTAGTCTCTTCCTAGTTGTGTGCCACACCCTTACATGCACAATTATAGAAAAATATTTAAATGCAAATCAAAATATCTGACTTCACAATCTTATTTCTCCCTTTAGAAAGTACCACCTGAACATTAGTGCCTTCACTGAAGGGTGTTAATGGCACATTTACACCTCTTACAATTGCAATTGTAGGAGGTTTGTATAGTTTTCCTGTAACATTATAATCAAAATGGGTTTGGCATTAGGGAACAGATACGTCGTTCTTTCCATCCAGTAAACCGTTCCAATGTACTCATAGGTCCCTCCTGAGAATGCAAGTACACCCCGGAGAACAGCGTCCCCCACAGTAAATCTTCATTCTGTATCTCCACCAATGGGTTCGGGGAGTCCCATGAGAGGCAGGGAACGTTCGGCGAAAAAGAAAAAGGGTCTACTATCCAAAGGGAAGAAGCTGCTGAAAAAACTTGGTGCGGTGAAGTGATTACACCGAGGAACCTACAAAGCTTCATGTTCAAATCAAACTATGGCTTTGGTAATATGTTTGATGAGAGATCTGTCGTAAGCACTTGATACAATCCTAATAAATACCAGTTTGCTACTATTCCCACATCATAGAGACAGCCAAGATGTGATACAGGTCGTACCAAGAAATGTTTTCTTTTCTTTAAATAAATAATCTGGAATGGTTTTGAAAATCCTAGTTTATACAGCCTTGGTGTTTTGCCTTATTGATGCACAATGATTCGTAATGTCCAATAAAAATGTACAGACTATACTTTGTATGTTGTGTGCATCCAGTCTCATTCTCCTTGTAACATTGTGAATTAAGATTTCATTTAACAGTGAATCCTTCCAAAAATAGATGTCAAACTCCAGAACCACTACACAGTGTATAGTAGCAGCTCAGTGGTCAAGTCACTGTGCAGCAGGTGAACCCTGTTGAAATCCCAGTGACAACTCTCCTTAGGCAAGTCACTATATGACCAACAATTCGATTACAAGCTCTACAGGGAAGGGATTCAATGTGCCTGCAAAAGCCTATATACAGTGCTGCATACAGTCATCACTATATACCATTACGGTTATATGAATTACACATATTCCACATTAAGTCGATCGCTCACTTTTTACCCACAAAAATAACTCTTAATGAAAGGCGAACATTTGTTAACTCCTAGCCAAACAAAGCAGCAAAATGAATGTTTGATACACATTAGGAGGAAGGCCCCACTTCCCTAGTCTCAGATTGGCATCACAACCAGCTACAGTACTGGTTGAGCCCAGTTACCATTTTGTAAGTACAGACCATTTGTAAGTTGTTTTTACTGTTTATACATCATTTTCAGACTGCCTTTTTGTAAAAATGAAGGTTTACAAAATTAACGCTTTCCCCATTGTGTCTTCAAAAATGTGTACATAAAATGTAAGATACTGTTGTGCTAGACTTTTGAATTTCAGAAGTCACTAGCCTAAATGTGATTAAAGTGTTGTTTGGGCGTCTGCACGTGTACATTTGATGTGTAAAATATTTTCTATAAATAAAATTTACTATTTTCTACAAAACAGTCTGCTGTATATTTACTACACAAAAAGGTTGCATCAATACTAAAAATACCATTCAAGGTTGACAGTATAAACAAATTACAAAAGTTTAAACTAATTAAATTGAATACATACAATTTTGTAGAAGAATAAGTTCACCCTTTTCAATTTGCTTAGTGTTTAAACCCAATGAAGTTATTGTGGAATAAGGCATCCAGGAAGGAAATAAGTTTAATGTTTATAAAAATCGCCTTTCCACAAATAATGTCAAGGAAAAAATGTAATGTGTAACAACCAAACTTTATTGAATCCAACATTTACATACA
Source organism: Ascaphus truei (assembly GCA_036426205.1). Lineage (NCBI taxonomy): Eukaryota > Metazoa > Chordata > Amphibia > Anura > Ascaphidae > Ascaphus > Ascaphus truei. The sequence goes on from CM071584.1 coordinate 9,528,355, forward strand.
CTTGATTGGTATATGGGAATAACAAATTGTTCAAGCTTGTTTAACACGGGATACAGAGCCAAGTATTGGTTATTTGCATGGCTTTTGAACGTTATAAGTCAAATCAAAACATTAAAGCTAAGAAAATACTTAAGTAAATACCACCATTATATTACCTGCTGATTAACAAAAATGATTCATTAGGTGCTGAATTTAAAATCACTCGGCAATATTTAGGTAATGTACTATATTTTTCTAATATTAATTTAAATGTGTGCTCATTGGATGCATTTGACTTTTATGAAGCTTGATTGTCTAGAAAAAGAAGATGATGTAACGGTCTTGTGCAGTATATCAGTTGACGATGATACTAATTACCTCAGAAAAGAACCAACTTGACACGGTTCAGTACCCAATGTGAATCATTTACAGTACAAACGTATGGCATGAAGGGCTTGCATAGTTTTGTAGATGGATGAAGTAAAGCAGAGGCATACTTTGCAGGACTATTGCACTTACAGTATGAGGGCTTTCTGCCATTCTCAATGGTGGCTACATAATTTAAGACATTTTAGCATTGCAAATTTAGACCTGAAAGCAACGTGGCATCCTATGAGCAGTTGATTAGAGTATCTTTAAATGTATACGTATTTATAACTATTACCGTTGTTTAACAAGGATAAATACATGGCTCCAATTGGGCAGAGTGACCGTCGGCTGTGGTCAACAACAACAACTTATAAATCTTCCCAGTTCCCATTATACATGTACCCCTTGAAGAAATGAAACATCTATCATACAATAGTGGTAGAAATTAGAGCCTCCAAAAAATTTATGTGAAACTAGGGAAAAACAAAGGGTAATATTCAATCATGGAAATGGAAACATCTTACTGCAATTTAAAGAAAAGAATTAGAAATGTATCTACTCCTAAGCATCTTGTTCTCCATGTATCCTACAGGTAATATAGGCGGTCAGAAAGTGCAAGGTTTGGTTCTCTGTGGATACTATTCCCCACCAAATAGGCCAACTTGTGGGCGTACTGGCAAGGAGCGGGCACTCTCACAACACCCTGCAAAATACAAATGTGCAGTTTAACAGCCAGGACAAAGAAGACAAATGTATTACAATGTGGCAACTGGTGATCAGATACTTACAGGCCAGTTAAAATACATATGACAGAGTTTGTATGTTAGTCTCTGCATGTAATCCGGTTTCAAGGCACTGCTGTCATATACAACATTGTAGTGAGTTGGAGACACTGTTCCTTGTCTCACAGATTGGCTGACTATGAAGAAGTCATACCTGCAGTTACAAACAAGCACACATTAACCTGCAGTTTAGCTTCAATTTTGTCCCGTTTTTTTTCCTTTTCACTTTGTGTTTAGCAAAATCTGTCTTAATACAATTGTGATACAGATATGCAGTAAAATAGTTAAATATACTGCAAGCGTTTATCCAAATTGCTTTTGTGTTACAAAGGTTGTCAAGGTTAGATTGTGTTGCTATAAATACATACTACTTGTATACTAGTTAGATACCCCCGCTACAGCTTGTAATGAAGGGAATGGTGCTTTGAGGGGCAAATTAAGAGTAATACTAAAGACACACAGAACCCCTATGTAGCACTCTATTCCTATGTGAGATGGTGAATTGGTTACGACATATTTATTCAAAAACTTAGTTAAAACAATGGGGTATAAAACAAGTATTAAATAGTACCAAGTGTTGTGTAGACTCTTGGGGTAGATTACTATCCTATTTGACACTCCCCTGGAGTAAAGTCCAGTGTTAGTGTATTCACTGGCCCTAGTAACCTTCGTATAGAGCGATTAGCTAGAGGTAAGTTTTATTAGGAACGATAGTAATAACCATATATGTAGTGCCACAGTAATTGAGTACTAATTGGTGCACAGGAAATACAGAACCTATCGCTGTGCTGCTATATACTGCAGTCAGTTAAAGGTATGATTGTATTGTTATACAATTGTTGGTAGGTGTACACCAAATGTTTTTTACTAACGCCAGCTAGGATGGGTTATGCGTGAGAATTGAGAATGGACCATGAAGATATCACGTGTGAACAGTGGATCTGAAATATGCAGATCCTTTAGTTGACACTAGTACTCAAAATTAATTACTGATAAAAGGTGAAGACCAGACACTGCTTAGACTCCTATATGAACAGATTAGGAGTGGCTGCTAAGCGCTGCACCTTATAGGACCAGTGAGGAGGTTAATAGTTTAAAACATTTGCCTAATTGATGCTGCACTACTCCATATATGGTGTGAAACTGGCTCTCCAGATGTAATGATCGGATAGTAGCAGGACAGTACATATACATTATATATATATATATATATATATATATATATAATGTAGTATTGTGCCAGATAAATAAATCGTTCCCTGGTTGTGACACATAGGACCATCAGGTTTCGCGTCGGCACCACGCAGTCACGTGCACGCGCAGAGCCCTCGCTCACAGACGCTGACTGTATGCAATCAGAGGAAGTCAGTGTGGCTTGGCTGCGGCACAATTAAGGGCTCTATACAGACCTGATGGTCCTATGAGTCACAACCAGGGAACGATTTATTTATCTGGCACAATACTATATATTTTCTATATCATCTATTTATTTTTTGATTATATATATATATATACATATATATATATACATATATATATATACATATATATATATACATATAATCATAATATAATATGTAAGACATATATATGACATTAGGTGACCTTCGCGGCTGACATTAGCAGAGTAGAGCAAAGAGAGGGTAGCAGAATGGAGAGACAGTGAGAGAGGAGTAGTGACATAGTATTAGGCATAGTAAATATAGACGACCAAGGAGTAGGTAAACATATAGAGAGGACGGAGGGACAGAACAGAGAGAAGAGACAGATTATAGATATTATACAGCATTAAACAAACACACACCCAACAACCACACACTACACCACCAGCACCAACAAACCAACAAACACACAAAACACACAACACGAAACCAACACACACGAGTACGACACTAACCCCACACATCACCCACACACATTACTATCCTGCTACTATCCGATCATTACATCGAGATAGGATTTTACCTTAGTAGCCTACAGTACCCTATCCAGCAACTCACATCTGGAGAGCCAGTTTCACACCATATATGGAGTAGTGCAGCACCAATTAGGCAAAGGTTTTAAACTATTAACCTCTTCACTGGTCCTATAAGGTGCAGCGCTTGGCAGCAACTCCTAATCTGTTCATATAGGAGTCTAAGGGCTGGGACCCGCGGCGCGGGCGGCTGCACGGGCTTTCCCCACCAGCAGGGGAATCCTCCCGAGCCGGTCCCGGTCCCCCCTGGCTGCACAGCTCACTACACGCTGTGACGCGTCAGCCGCTAGGGGATACAAGAGAATTGTAATCCCTAGCTTCGACGCGCCACGTGGTGTGGCTGTGAGCCAATGAGGAGGGGAGGCTTCAGGAGGAGGGGAAGCTTCGGGGAGCGTGGAGTGCCTGCCTCTGTCTGTGTGTGTATGAGTGCCTGCGTGTGTGTATGAGTGTTTGTGTGTTGCTTGTGATTACTTCAATCAGCAGCTCCAGCCCGAGCCCGTGGAGGGAGGGAGGGGGGAGAAGAGTAGCGGGTCCCTCCGCTCAAGCCACGCCCCCTCCCACTCAAGCCTCCCACTCCCTACAGACCGCATATCGCAGTCTGTGTATGTCAGCGCCCCGCCTGTCTGCGGTGCGGGAGCGCTGATGGAGGGAACGGGGCCTTAGCCTAAGCAGTGTTTGGTCTTCACCTTTATCAGTAATTCATTTTGAGTACTAGTGTCAACTAAGGATCTGCATATTTCAGATCCACTGTTCACACGTGATATCTTCATGGTCCATTCTCTATACTCACGCACAACCCATCCTAGCTGGCGTTAGTAAACATTTTGTGTACATCTACCAACAATTGTATAACAATACAATCATACCTTTAACTGACTGCAGTATATAGCAGCACAGCGATAGGTTCTGTATTTCCTGTGCACCAATTAGTACTCAATTACTGTAGCACTACATATATGGTTATTACTATCGTTCCTAATAAAACTTACCTCTAGCTAATCGCTCTATACGAAGGTTACTAGGGCCAGTGAATACACTAACACTGGACTTTACTATCCTATTTGACACTCCCCTGGAGTAATCTACCCCAAGAGTCTACACAACACTTTGTACTATTTAATACTTGTTTTATACCCCATTGTTTTAACTAAGTTTTTGAATAAATATGTCGTAACCAATTCACCATCTCACATAGGAATAGAGTGCTACATAGGGGTTCTGTGTGTCATAAATACATACTAAACAACTTGCTATGTATTTGTTGTAAAACATGTTTACTTGTGTAAAGTCTAATCATTAGGTAAGTAAATGCACTCAGATTGTTCCCCAATGCAACTACAACAGACATCACTGCGAAATGCTCAAAGAACTAGATTGATCATCACTCGAGTCTAGGCGCAAAGTTCACCTTTCCTGTCTTGACTTTAAATTCTTTATGGGCAAGCTACCCAGCTATCTGAACAAGCTCCTCACCCCTTCCACATGCAGCACTTATCTGAGATATGACTCCAAAAGACTGCTCATGGTCCCAAGGCTCAACAAAGTATCCGGCCGCTCCTCCTCTTACCGTGCACCCCAAAACTGGAACAACCTACTGGAGACTCTCACATCCACCACCAGTTTAAGTTCTTTCAAATCTAAGGCTGTCTCACATTTTAATCTGGTCTGTAACTGTCTCATACGCCCATAATATTTTCTTTAACAGCGCATGCAATGTCTTGTATATAATGTATACCCTGTTCATTTATATAACTGTATTTGTAACCATGTATTATTTGTCTTAACTCTGTGCCCAGGACATACTTGAAAACGAGAGGTAACTCTCAATGTATTACTTCCTGGTAAAACATTTTATAAATAAATAATATACCAGATGCCTCTAGCAAAAACATTCACTTGTAAAGGGCATGAAAAAGCAGGGACATACCATTCAGGCCTGGTGACTTCCACATCAACTATTGTTCCAGGAGGGGGATTCTGAAGCCGGCCACCCACACGTGCAAAGAATCGAGCATTGATCCGTTTCTTTACCACAATAACTGTCAGTTTAGGGCTTCAAAGGAAATGTAAAAAAAAATCTTATTCAACAAACAAAAAATGCAATCCTATTGCACATTTCCGTTTAAACACTAAAAGTTATGTTTAACGTCTAAAAAAAGCCTATTCCAATTTTAAAAACCAGTATGACATAACTACAGTTTATTAGCACACTTGGGTGCCACTTTCAATGAGATGGCATTCTTCTCCAGTTTGTGCAATTGATCTAGCCAAAATGACCCGAAACGGCAATTTACAAACTCACTGATTGCCAAAAAGTCCATTACAGGAGAGTAAACAGAAAAATTGCCATTCAAAATGAGAGTAAAGTAGAAGCAATACATGTAATGGCTAAGGCTACGGCCCTGCTCCCTCAGTCAGCGCGCTGAGAGGCACAGACTGCTATCTACGGTCTGTAGGGAACGGGAGCCGTGGTTTGAGCAGAGGGGGGTGTGGTTTTAGCGGAGGGACCCGCTACTCCCCCCCCCCCCCCCCCCCCCCCCCCCCCCCCCCCGGTTTCCCAGGCTGCAGGAGGGAGCTGCTGCGGGCTGCTGGAAAGTAAGCAGCTCCCGCTCCCTCCCCCCACAAATGCCCTCCTCACACACGCTGATACACACACACACACACACACACCACCCCCTACCTTGTGGAGGAAGCTCTCCGACAGCTCCTGCTCCCGCCGCTGATGGGCTCATCAGCGCACCATGTGACGTGTCACCGCTCGGGATCGCAATTTTCTTGCATCCCCTGGCGGCTGACGCGTCACAGCGCGGTGTGAGCTGTGCAGCGAGGGGGGACTGGGGCCTGCTCAAGATAGATACCCCTGCTGGTGCGGAACGCGGACGCAGCGGGACCAAAGCCTAACTGATGAGTAACAGTAGTGCAAGCTTTTGCCTTTTTTCCCTGACTAGTCTTCAAGAGTCTAAGGTTTTGCTGACACCTAGTGACAATGAATTGTAACAATTGTGCAAAACATTAGTGCCTCAAAGTATAAAATATAGAATGAACTACAACAACAAAAATGCATACCTGTAATCTTTCCCAATAGACTTGATGCAATCTGAAAACTGAGCTATTTCATAATTCACCAACGTTTTCAGCTGTCCATCCCCCACTCCGTCCCGGTAAATGATGATACGTGCTGGCAGCGTGTTGTTCCAAGTAAACCAGGCCTTTAAAGCAGCTTTAAATAAAAAAGACTTTCGTTAGTAACTACATTAATCTCAAAGGCAACAGTTATACACTTTTGGCGCTATATAAAGATATACATACATACATACATACTTTGGCAGTGGTTGCAGATAAGTAGCAACCAACAGGTTAAGTACAGGATATCCCTGCTTCAGCACAGATGGTTCAATTGTTGACTGCACCACCTGTTCTGAAGCAGGGATATCTGGAATTCTGGCCTGGGTGGCTCTTGACTGGAGTTGGCCACCCCTGGTCTAAAACAAGCCGTCAGACAACTACATTAATTATTTTAATGATTTAACAATTGAATGAAAATTGTGACCCCGTCACAATTTTCATTCAATTGTTAAAACTATTAACTTATGGTACATAGGTAGCACCCATTTGTGTCAAAATTATGATACATGCAAATAATAATATAAAGAGAAAATTATCTATAATAATTGTGTGAGCGGTGTGCTCTGTCTTCTGTTAATTATTTTAATGACTAGCGCAGTATTTCCTCAGAGGGGGAGAGAGAAGAGCGAGAGACTAAAAAAAAACAAAAGCTAATTTGCCAAATAATGTAAGCATTATAAATAAACTGTATTACAAACACGTCTTTATTAAAGAAATTGTGTTTATAAGTACCAGCCCAATGAAGAGGGGAAAAGAGATTGCTTAGTTTGAATGCATTAGCGTATATCAGTGATTCACAACCAGGGTTCCGTGGAACCCTGGGGCTCCTTGAAGCAGTCTCAGGGGTTCCTCCTACGGACCACAGACCCCTCCCCCTACCTTTTTTGGTATGTATTTTGTAGGGTGGACTGAGTGAGAGTGGGGTAATTGACAGAAGGTAGGGTCGAGTGAGAGAAGAGAGGGGGGCGGGAGGGACTGAGTGAGGAAAAGAGGGAGTAAGAGTGAGATTAAAGGGATAAAAACTTGCGAGGCGGGAGGGGGGGGGGAGTTAGTGAGTTGGATAGGAGAGAAATTCATGGGTAGAGGGGTGGGAAATAGAGGTGGCTCGTGAGGTGTGAAATTTTGTGACTGACCACTGTCGAACCTAATATGTGTCAGCCAGATAGGGGTTGCCCGAGATTTTTCGAAATACTTCAAGGGTTCCTCCAAACAAAAAAGGTTGGAAATCACTGGCGTATATTCATTTTACCTTGCATACAGACTTTTAGACCATCCACAATCTCTTGCTTCTGATCCTGTATAACACAGCGAGAAAACCAACTAAAAAGGGGAGAAAAAACACGTTTCAAGTTAACTTCAGCTGTAGGAAAGCCTCATTTTAATATATACACACACACACACGTCCGACGCATGCGCGGCGAGCCAACAAGACGGCCGCTTGAGTGAGGTGATCCGTCAGTCCCGGGCACTATTAAAAGCAGAAATCCACAGCGCGCATCTTGGATCGCCTCCAAACTGCCTACAGCAGCACTAGAAGTATCGCAATTCTTCCCAAGTAGTACACAGCGGAGGCACACAGGATTCCAAGATGGCAGCGGCACGAGACTACACGCAGAGGCAGACTGAAGCAGGAAGAATTGATGATCATGCCAGACCCACTACCAAAAGGTGATCTAGATCAGGGGTGCGCAAACTATTGGTGCTGCGCCCCCCCCCCCCCCCCCGCCTGCTCCCCCCAGTGTTTTCCGGCGTCAAATGATGCAGCGGGGTCATGTGACGTCACGCCATGGCAACGGGTCATATGATGTCACATGGTCCCGCGGCGTCACTACGCCCCTGAATCCCGGTAAGTTGAGTTGCAGAGGCCTCACGCGATCCCTAGGCATTACAGGAAAAATCTCCCCCAGTTTGCGCTCCCCTGATCTAGATAACCTATTATAAAGCATGGTGCAGAAAATGCAAATGGAAATGACCAAGGTAGTGTCTCAACAAAAGTGATTTGCATGGATTGGGAGAAAGAACTGACTGTCTGGAAGGAGTAGCAGACAAACTGATCTCAGCCCAAAATGTAACAGACCATGAGCTGGTAGCTTTAAAAGCACAAAGTCACTGACGGAAGAGCTGGAAGATTCAGAAAATCGTGCCAGATGAAAATCTGAGATGAAGGAATATCCCAGACACTGTACTGCCAGGCGCGCTAGAAGAATGTGACAACTTTTCCAAAGTATACTTCCAGATATTACAGAAGAGAAATTGCTAATAGATAGGGTGTACAGGGCTTTGGGACTGAAACAATCTGACCCTAATAAGATGAGGTTATATTGCGCGCTCATTACAAAGGTGAAAGAAGCCATCATGCAAGCCTCCAGGTCAAAACCATGGATAGAATTCGAAGACAACGAGATCCAGATATTTAGTTATCTTACCCCATCTACTCTGCTCAAAAGAAAGAAACAGCAAGCAGTCACAAAGGATCTGAGAGGACACCAAATTTAGGAATAAGTGGGGCTTCCCATTCAAGCTAGTAATTTGGCATAATGGATCAACATTAGTGGAAGACGCCAGAGGAGGGAGAAAGAGCGCCGATTCAATTGGGACTAATACAAAGAACTAAAATCACCATCACCTCTGCCAACTGGTTCACCTAACAGACCTGCACGGGCACCCATCTGGACGCAGGCAGGAAGCAAATACAAAAGATCAAAAAGACGAAGGAAGAATGTAAATATCATCTGGTGAATGAACACCGTGCCATAACCATATATTATGAGGTTTTTAAAATCGGGAGCCAGTCACACCACGTTAAGCGAATCGCACTATAACACGGTTGAGCTGTAATTATAATGTTTGATTGTGCCCCCCCCCCCACCTTTTGTTTTGAGGTGTATGACCACCTATACAATGCACCCCGTATTCTATGGTGTATTTCTTTTATTTTTCCTTTGTAAAGGCTTTGCCCCTAAACAAAGGAACACTGCGGTGTTATGCGCCTCCCCCCCCCCCCCCAATATGTTTACTTACCATGTGATTGCGATGGATTTGCATCATGGGAGTTAATTTGGTTGGTCCCCTCAAACAAAGTTTGGAAATCTGGGTCCTCTGTATATCCCACCCCACCTAGTTTACCCTTTCCCCATGTACAGTTCTACAAGCGCGCGTGTACGTATGCATGTGTGTAACACACTCACACAACACACCCCAACATTTTTATGCAGGTTGCACTGTGATATGTACATCATATCACTCTAGGGGGCGCGAGACTGAGTGCACTTCCCGAAGGCACTTAAATTAAGTTGCAGGGCCTCTGTAAACCTACCTTACTTGGCTTCCCCCTCACCGACCCCCAATGTAGAATAGGTTTGTGCTTTACAAATAAACGATAATACATTTGTTCTACGAAGGCTTGGAAAATTTGACATTGGCACAACAGTAAAATAAAGCACAGATGTCAAATTTGATAAACCAGATACCGAAATAAATATCAGATAAACATGGCAGGTTTGCGTTTACACATAAACCTCACCCCCCCCCCCCCAAAAAAAAAAAAAAAAAAAACACATACCGAGTCATTCCTTGGTTCAAGCTGGCAACAAATCCAGCAATAGATTTTCGTCCAGCTGTGTTGTCATGATAGCAATCAATGCCAACCACCATCAACTGCTTCAGCTTAAAGAAAACATGTATACTCAGAAATCAAACATGTGAAACTGCCAATATAACTACTTAGTTTTCTTGGAAGTACTGTTCAGACACCTTTAGACTGCCATGATAAAGGAGCTATGCATTGCCACACCCATATCCAACAATCCCCATTAGGAAGAAGATATTTTAAATGGGAAAACTAGTAATAAAAACCCCACTTACAGGTATTTCCACACTCCAGAGTTCTCCTCCCATTTTACAGTTGATCTGCAATGCAATTTTTGTAGCAATCGACATTACAGACTGGGGTTTGCCTAGAGTCTTAGCAAGGACACATTGACTTGGAGTGGGGCAGTCTGTGCACAGGTATTTCTTTATCGCATCATATTTGCCCTTGTTGTCACTGGACAAAATGCAAACTACCTGCATACAAAGAGAAATTGCACTTAATCCAATAATTACAACAAAAATATCCAAAAATGCATATGGTGGGGCCCTACAGCTGCATATCCCTGCAGAAAGAGTCCTTTTCTCTCGGACATGCAGGTCTCTATATTCTAAAATATGTCCAAACCATGCGAGAAATCTAAATCACTGGTATTGTAGTATCTCCAAGTCCAAAACAGAGCAGAGGCACTCACAAATCTTTTTGCCACAATGGATGCAAGATTAGCCATTTTAACTGTTGGGCAGAAACACCTAATTCAATTAGTTTAATCCTTTTCAAACTTTTTCCAGTACCGTCTACATGGTAATGTACATTACTGCAAATATTACTGGTCAATAATGCCCTGGCTTGAGTTGAAGGGGCTAGTGTAAAGCAGTGGGTCAATCAGACAGGGCATTAGTGGTCAGTAATGTCCTTTTATATGCAATTGACTACTATAGTTAAAGTTATAATTTTTTTCACACAAAGAAACTCCTGCTCTGTACAATCTAAGTTTGGTGGTCCCGAGGCTAATGGAGACCGAATTGCCCAAGGTCACAGGGAGCGGACATTCATTTGAACCAGACTCCCATGCAGCAAAGGCAAGGTAATTGGTTTCAGACTCCCTGCCTTTACTCACCGAGAGCACATGTATAGACACACAGGTGGATCGACAAGGGCTGAAGATAAAGGATGAGATCGACTGTGTATGTTTGTTTATTTTTTTAAAAATATGTACAGTATATTAAATATTATACATATATAAAAAAATTGATTTTAGAAGCAGAAAATCTTGTAGAATACGGCAATAATATTATTATTGAAGTATTTAACCTTTATACTTATTTTATATGTTTTGTCAACTGGATGTAGCATTGGGCACCCGTCTTTTGTTTGTATACATTGGCCACGCTCAGCAGCACTCCTTTTGACATACATACACATACAATGTGGTGGGTGTTGAGTTAGAGCGTGCTGGGAATGTGTGTGTTCGAAAACAGCAATAAAAATAATTTTTTTGCTACTTATTGTAGTGTCATATCGTGCCATTTGACATGTACAATACCAAAGCTACTAGAATAGGCCTGTGTCTGTACAAACAGGCTTTATGCCACTACAAAAATGTACACATTTTTTAAACACATACCATCTGTGTCTGTGATGTAACCTTTTGCTGCAATACTTTCACATAGGCTTCTGTTCGGTCCTCTATTTCAATCCTTAAAAAATAAACAGAACAGGTGTAACTCAATATAAATCTATGGTGCTTATTGTACTTTGTAACTAGGTTATTACACATTTTCTTTTTCACACTCATCTTCACTGCTGGATAGGCCAAAAAGGCGTTGCTCTGCAATATGTTTCAAGCCTAAACAGCATAGAGATTAAGTCCAGTTGTAATTTAGCAATGATAACATTTAGTACGTTCACAAACCTGCCGTACCCCAAAATTGTACACCATACAAGGCTTCCAATGCAACAAAGTACGCGGGGCAATGACATGCAAATTGGTAGTCACTTTGGTTCTTATTCATAAACATGGATCTCTAAAAGCTTATACCTGCCATATTACATCGCTTTTAAACCTGTACTTAAGTGAATTGCCGGTAAGCCTACTCACAGACCGCCGTTTCAACGTCTTGGTTCTCCATGTGAGAGTGGTTACTGGGCTTGCATTGTGAAGCTGGTTGCACTATATAATGCTGTTTTTGAAGTTTAAATTACGAGGCTAACATTTCAGTGTCAAACCTTCCAGAATGTATCGTTTTATTATCAAGACAGTTGCATAGCTAGTTAAAAAAAAAAAAAGAGCGAGAAACACAAAAGATGTACATAAGTATTGTGTCATAGCCTAGCAAAACACATTCAAACTTCTTACATGATTGCCTGACTCATTCTGATTCCCATTGGTGATGACACTTTAAACAAGCTTTGTAGGAGTGTATTGGCAGCCTCATAGTTTCTCTTTGAGTATATCAACAACCAATTATCCAAAGGTTTCATGCTGATTATGGTTGATCTGGATATGTCCCTTGTCCAGTCTGCAGTTTGAGGATTATATTCAACCTACATAGATCAATATGAAAAATAAAAAGTAGGTAACTGAATATTTGATTAACAAAAACACAATCTTCATATTACATCTTTAAGTGGAAACTATAATATTACATAAGTATTATATCTCCATTAACTGAACTAAAAATGATTCTTTCCTTACCACGGTGTTAGCTTGAAAAATCTTCTCTGGAGGAGCAACTCTTCCAGTGAAAGTCAGAAGACTTGTGTCAAAGCCCAAGCCCGAGTCACGGAGTTCTTTCTGAACACCCTCATCCCTGGGCAGGGGGGGGGGGGGGGGGGGGGAGAGAGAGAGAGAGAAGAGACAAACATTTTATATAAAATAAATGCACTAGAGTGGTGGTATTTTGTGCACTTCGGTGTTACCTATTCTTTAAAATATACTGGTAAAATGATAGAAGGCAGATGCCAAGAGCCGAGTATTGAGTGCGTCAAGTCATGCAACAGATACCATTTTATTTTTTCATTTTCCTAAAAGCCAGAACAGCAACGTGGAGACAAAAACATCATATGATGCATGCGACTGGGTGCATAAAATGGCATCACCTTACCTGTGAATATGATGTAAGAGTCGTCCAACTTGTTTTTCTCTTTGGTCTGGTGCTAATCTGGTGTGAACAGCTAGATCCTTCATCACGCTAAAATTGCGCCTGGATTTATCACTTATTCCTTTTTGGAGGAGGAGGAATGTGTTTCACAAGGTTGTAACTGCATATCTCATACAGGTTACCTATGCCTCTTGCATGCTCTAAAACATCATATGACATGACCAAGCCCCCTTTTTACTCGTTAGTCACTTTTACCCACAGCTAACACTAGTTAAAAAAAAAACTTATGTGGAGAGTGAAACAATGCAAATTTGAGACAAAAAATACCTGGGCGCTCTCTTTCAATAGTGTAAAATTGAATCGATAAAGTAATACTACCTTCTTAAGGGGTTTGCAAGTACCCCTAAGATTGGAGGTAACTCCCAAATAGGAGTCATATATACAGTATATTATTACTGTTCCCCCTGTGCTCCCCTATTTCTTTGTGTCCATGGAGAGAGAACTAACAATTTAGACAACAGTTTGTGATACAATACCTGTCAGGTAAGAAAGCTCTGGGATCAAAATAAGTGGTCCTGGTGTAACACCAGGTGGGCCTCTCATCCTTTTGGGCTGGCTGACAATTGATGGCTGACTTAATTCTGTGATTTCTTGATTATATTGCTGTATTAATTACAAACAAATCCAAGATTAGCAGACATTTTCCATTAATAATGCATACATGACAGATTCAGTAGTTACAATACAGAAACAAAATAAGTCATAATTACAGGCATACCCCACATTAACGTACGCAATGGGACCAGAGCATGTATGTAAAGCGAAAATGTACTTAAAGTGAAGCACTACCTTTTCCCCACTTATCGATGCATGTACTGTACTGCATTCGTCATATACGTGCATAACTGATGTAAATAACGCATTTGTAACAGGCTCTATGGTCTCCCCGCTTGAGCACACCTTCGGTACAGGTAGGGAGCCGGTATTGCTGTTCAGGACATGCTGACTGGCGCATGCATGAGCTGCCGTTTGCCTATTGAGCGAGATGTACTTACTCGCGAGTGTACTTAAACCGGGGTATGCCTGTACATTGAATTGTATAGGCATGGGGTGTGCACCCCCCGGCGTCAAATAAAGCGCGTGGTCATTTGACGCAGGGTTACCATGACAATGCGTCACTAGAAGGTAAGGCAAGTGTGTCAGAGGCCTTGCGCGGTCCCATGGCACTTCATTTAAATGCCTTGGGTGAGAGTGCGGGACCTCTGCCGCGCCCCCCACCACCAGAAATTCTTGCACCCCCCCTGGGGGAGTGCACCACCCCAGGTATATACAATACTAATCGAGTTACCAATGTAGCATCATGGTTGGTCGCGCTTTCCACGCGAAATCCGCCATGGGTACGTTTATGATCCCGTGTGCTCACGAAGACCAGACTAATGGCCGATCAGGATTAACACAGCAGGAGTACCTGCTTCTGAATGGGACTCGCGCTGTGTGAATCCTACCGGGCTGCATGAGTCTGTAAGACGCGTATTGAGTAGATAGAATCAATCACTCTCTCTGCGTGCCTCCAACAAGCAATCGTGCAGCTTTATTCATTAGTTACAATAAATAAACATAGGCCATAATTGCATTGAATTGTATATACAATACTAATTAAGTTAAGAGGCTTGAGATCCCTGTTCCTGCAACCATTAGCCATGTAAGATTAGGGACACAAAGTATCAGAGATTATAGTGTATAGTTTACCCTAAGACATTTATCTGCATTACACAAAGCAAAACAATCTCCAGAGACTGCATCACGACATAAGAAAATATGTATTCCCCGACTGCAACATTCGTAGTCTCGCTCCTACCAAGCACAAAGGCTTCCTTAGTTATACTTAAGCTTCATGTTTGTAAAATTGCCACTTTTCATGATTTAAATATGAAATTGAGCATTTAATTTCCAAAAAATTGTCAAAAACTAAACAAAAAAACCTGATATATCAGCTGAAATCAGCTGCCACAGCATTACCTTATTGAGGATACAGTCCCTATGACATGTTGCACTGTCATTTTAAGAGGTGTGCAATGACTAATTATATAACAGACAAAACAAGTTTCAACCACACAAATGCTTTAATATTAACAATCCACATTCTATGACATTCATACCGTTCTGTAGTATTCTAAATAGGTAATCTCACTGCCATCTGCTTTCTTAAATGGATGGGTTGGATGGGTATCCCAGTCGATATCATCTATACGGTATGTCTTATTGTTGTACCTACGCGTTTTGAGAGAAAATTTGGAAGATCACAAATGCATTACACTGTTTTTTTGGTTTACATCCAAGACCACCAAGACAGAAAAGTTTTACGAAATAAATAGGCGTGCCTATTTGAAATTACATGTCAAACTATTCATCATCATTTTAGGAGAAAGCTTACTTTGTAAGAATTATCTTCCCAAGTAGTTCATGTTTGCATGCTTCTTGAAAGCTTTGCTCTCCAACAGTTTCATGCAAGGAGTACATTAAATCCAGCACTGTTTCACTTCTTAAAAGTTTATGACTCACATCAATAGATAACATAATGCTATCTTCATATTGCAAAATAGAGGTAGCGTAGCCAGCCCAGATAGTTAATCTGAACAGAAAGGAGAGCGGAAGAGAGAAAAATTACATCATACATGATATTGTTGTACATTTTATATTATACATCATTAAGTTAAAGTCTAGTTGCTGTAAAGATCGTGACAGTAAAGCGACAATCTCAGCTGGTTGTTTATTTTACCCAACTTGGGGAACCCCCGATTCTGGACATTCGGAAAATTGTGTGGCGGTTTAAACCCCTAAAATACGGCAACACCTCCCGATTACATTGCAGCTTTTTTTATTGGCTGTCTGAGTGAGCCCGGACCCCAGCAACCAGTTGCTTGGTGCTCAGGAGGAACCCCCTGTTCAGGTAAGATTTATACCTGGTATTACAGCTTTGGAGTACATATAGTACATAAAGTTAATATAAATATATCTATTAAAAAAAGACAGCTCTTTTACATGCAGGTCAAGTCAAGATATATTTATATATATATAATACTAAACCTGTGATTTGGGATATTTATTGGATCATTTGGATTGTAGAAATTGCGTCCAATCTGCTGAAAATTCAAGATCTTCAGAATTCTGCCGAAATTAAAAACAGAGATATAAAGCAGAACAAAATAAAATGGTCATGGGACACATGGCGAGATTGCAAACTTCTCTATCCAACTCATAGTAGCGAGAGAAGACAGAGACAATGTGTCTTCTTTTGTCAAAACTACAGGAGTAAAGAGGTTCTTGGAAATTGGGAGATTTACCAAGCGCCGATGCATGGTGTCCCACCCGAATCTGGCATAAACCACCATTCAAGTCATCGGAGCCTAGTGAATCCCAGCCATAGTTTGTGGTCAGGGTAGGACTACTCCAATCCGTTACAAAAATGACACCAGTAGAATATGCAGTAAACAACATTTTTGTGAAGTGTACAAGTTTTGGGAACAGAGTTACTCTCTGGTTTAGACAAGGAAGTAGCTGGAAGGCATTAGATTTTCAAAGCATTACATTTGAATCTCCGAGCTAGTGGGCTCCAATGACAGATTAAAAAGTGTGACAAAGTCTGATAGTCCAGTAAAATAAATATATACTATTAAAAAAACAAAAAACAAAACACATTGGATTTGTATTACTGTTTGTTCTGTACTGGATTTTGAAGCATGCATAAGGGTAAGGAAAATCAAACCTTTTGAAAATGATGTTATAGAAATGAAAGCACGAAGGTGAAGTAGGGGGTAACTCATTTGTTAAAGTAATTGTAATCTTCACATTCTCTCCATTGCGGGTTTGGCTAAACACTTCAGTCACCTAAGTTCAAGATATAAAAATACAAAATCTGTTACGTTTATGTACCTTCCATATTTAATCTTTCTATACGTTATTTCAGGGGTGAGCAAACTTTATATGCCGAGCCCCCCTTTTTATCCATGAAATTTCTCGGGCCCCCCCTGCCTGATGTAATCAAAATCACATGGGAAAAAAAAAACCTTATCAAACGGTATACAATGGAATTACAAATATGTCTAAATACTTACATATTTCAACAGTTCGCGCATGCAAAATTAGGCTGAGTCCATACAGACTTCAGCCGTGCGGAGGCTGAGGGAAAGCGGGTGTTTTTCCATTGACTGCTGCTGAGCGCACTTTAAAGTCACTTTTGTTTGACTCCCCAAGTGCAGAAAGGCGATCGTGGGGGGGGGGGGGGGGGGGGGGGGTAATTCATCCACTTCTTTGATACCTCCCTCCCCTCTCTCCCCACCCACCCTTTTTTTTCCCTCCCCCTCCCTTTTTTCCTTTTCCCATTTGCCTTTTTTCCCCCTGCTCTTTGGCTTGCTGTCCCCAGTGTCATCCACACTCCTACCTACAGTATTATATATTATTTATTTATTTCCGTTTTCAATGTTGTGTTTTCACTTTTAATTATTTCTGTACATTCATAGTATGATTGATATAGTGGCAGTCTACCCTTTCACTTGCAGAAGATCGCAGAGAAGCAGGTTGCCAGCGGAGGAGAGCAGGACCACAGCGCTATTGTAGGGCAGACACCGGAAGGAGGGGCGTTTGACATCACAGCGCTGGAGCGTGCGCCTCCCCCGTACCTCCGAAGCCCCCACGCATGCGTGCACACACTATCACGTGGCCGCCACCTGCACTATCCCGTTTGCCTGCGCACATCTTCGACATCCGCGCACAGCATCTGCTGGCCCGCACACACCAGGTTTCGCCACACGTCATAATAAGTCTAGATAATCTTGCGCCCCCCAGTATTCAATCACAGCACCCATACACAATCACAACAGACTCAATTACAACACACACACACACACACACACACACACACATACACAATCAGACAATCACATCACAACACCCACACCATCTTAACAGTCACACACTTTCACCAAGGGGGGGGGGGGGGGGGGGGGGGAGAGAGTACAAGCATGCTCCGGTCCCCAATGTGCTACTGCAAACAGACAGGAGGGGTTGTCTGTGTGCAGAGAGAAGCCCCACCCCTGCAGCATGGCACAGAGAAGCAGCAGCACAGAGCTGGAGCTTCTTGGCCACCCGTGTACAGCATCTGCCTGCCCCCAGGTTTCGCCGCACACCGCCTGCGCCCCCCCTACATAATCTTGCGCACCGCTGCGTTAATTAACAGTTGTATATGCAAAACATTTACCTTCTCAAGTCTTCTAGGTAAAAATAAAAGTGATCCATCAAAAGCACGTGCTTTTCCAATCAATTCTTCATGCTGAAAAAGCAGAGCAAATCGCAAACGCCTGGCTTCCATCTGTGGATTATAATCAACGTGATACTGGTATAAGACCCACTGGGGTCGCGATACCAATCGGACATGGTTGGTGCTTAGTTGAATTGTGTTGCCGGAAACACCTACACAAAAACAATTCAATGAAAAAAGGTAAACATTTTATTCATAATATATTTTCTATTCTTCAATAGTCCTATTTAGGAGGCCCAAAGTGATTCTAAAAAGTATAGCCTGCCTAAGACCATTGGTCAGAAAGGAGATTGAAAAGCAGATGACAATGCCAATTATTGAAAACAGTATTTGGTATATAGTGCAGCACCCCAAACTTGACATTATTTATAACACAATATGCCATTTAATACTCACCATTATATGTTAAATTAGCAATACTAACCCCCTTCCCTTTTTAAAATTATTTTATATGTAAAGCATTCTACATTCTTACGAAGTTTGCAATCATTTGGTGCTCGCTAAAATCAGGATTTTTTTTACAGATTGGTGTGCCTAACATAATGGCCGCCTTTCAGTTTCAATCAATTCTCGAGTTAGTGCAACTCAGCTGCTACAATGTTTCCTGATATTACTAAAGGTAACATTATCTATGGTTACAGTTTACAGCTCAAACTGATGGACAACAAATGATCACAAACGAAAAAGGTGTTAGATCTTGCACTGCTGGGGATGTGTGCTAAAAACCTGCTATAGAAGTAAAAGGATGCTTTAAACGTATTAAAAATTGTATTAAGAGCTGAATATAAAAATAACAGGTCACTTATCGAGTTATAAAGAAGTGATTTCAAAAACAAAATCCCCATAAGTTCACGTATTGCTGTTTTAACTGAAATATGTTGGCTTTCGTTTGACTCCAGAAACAAAGTACATCTTTCCTCTCATCTTCAAATACCTTCTGGGCAAGTTACCCAGTTATCTGAGCAAGTAGCTCACCCCCACTGTATACAGCACTTATCAGCTCAGATTCGCCTCCAGAAACATGCTTACAATTCCAAGGTTCAATTAAGAATTTGGTCGCCCTTCCTTCTCGCATCGATCACCCCAAGTCTGGTACAATTTACCAGAGTATCTGAACTCCGCCTCCTAAGTTCAAGAACTCAGTCGTTTCCTACTTTAAACCTGTTTGTAACTAACTTGTCCTGGGCACAAAGTAATGCTGACATTACATTTAAAAACTAGGTCACTCAAATATTTTACCAGGAAAGTACATTTTATTATTTATTAAAAAAATTTTTACACCACTCTTTACTATAATCAAAGGGAGTGGGGAAGTGTCATTGTTGCCTTATGTTTTTATGCAGTGTTATTTCAAACATCTGAATTCGATCACATGAAAGCAGCATTACCTAAATACTACATGTGGTTTAAGAAGTCAGTTTTGTAGTATTAGATGCTTACTGCATTTTTTATTATTTCCACCCACTTTATGCTATTTAATGAGGTAATGTATTAAGCGTCCTTGGGTTGCTATAGCATCAATTTAGGAAACCACAGCACTTCCGCTTCTGAAATAGGCGGCCATATTGGGTGCCCTAGAAAGCAGGATCATTGCCGATCGATCACAGAACAGATAGGCAGCTTATATCAGGGGTGCGCAAAATGTTCTGGGGGGGGGGGGGGGGGGGGGGGCAGCACTTACAGCGGCCCCACGCTCTTCCCCACAACATTTAAAATAAATGCCAGGGTAGCGCGCAAGATCTACTACTCCCATTTACCTGGTCTCCGGCGACGTGTCGCCATGACAACGCGGCATCAAATGGCTACTCAAAGTCACATATCGTGACATCAGATGACAAAGAAAAGTTTGCGCACCCCTGGCTTAGTTGATTGCATTACCTCAAAGGCAATGAACTGCTGCATTTATTAAAACAAAAAAACAAAAATGGCAAGGAGCCAATGCAACTTTAATGTAGTTACCTGTTTTAGACACTTTGACATGGTCTATTGTATCACGAGTATTTACACCAAGATCATGAAAGTCACGCCTGCGGCCACCACGTTCAGCAAGGGATAGCTCCTTAAATCCGGCTGAGATTTGCAGTTCTAGATTTTGACAAAGTAATTTCACATTGGTTTTCGGTTTTAATCCCACTGGCACACACTTATTTACAATGCATACACAATTTGCATTTATCTAAATAAATGTACATCATTTTTTTCTGTAGAGCGGGGGGAAAAAAAACCCAATATACACCATTTATAATGAAGCTTGTCATAAATGTTAAGTTCACTAAAACCTTTTACAGAACATTGCACTTACCCGTGGCCGGTGGTCTGGGAGCTGCAGGCGTTCCTCTCTGCCGTCCACGCCCCACAAGCTCTGGCTCTGGTGGTTCTATTCGTCCCTGCAGTGCAAGGCCAGGCAACAGTCCCTGTGCACACATCATGCAAACTATTTCAAGTTGTGTCCTACATGCTGCCATTTTTAAATAATGAATTTAAAAATCAAATTAAACAAAGGTCAGATGAAGAGGCATATCATTTGTGCGATAGCCTCAGTATTCATATTGGGGACAAATAATATTTGTTTTGAGTCTCGTGCATCGATGACCAGGTAATTGCCATCAACATTTCCTTCTGTAAAAGCAGGCTGCCATGCTGGTCACTGAAGACTATCTTAAAATCAGGAAAAGTTTGAAACTCCAGTTGCGCCGCTTATTTAGTAATGATTATCTTTGCTACAACTGTTACAGTACTTAGCAGCGCAGCTTTTATAATGGTCTAAAGCTGTGGTACATGTCCTTGGAACGCCAAGAACAGTGAGATTACAGTCTAAACAGGCATACAAACAAAAAGGGATGGGGAAAATGGGAAGAAACCTCGCTCAGCTAAGGTGCAATGGAGGGAGTGGTGCAAAGCTGGGACATTGTTATCACAAGACCCACAAAAAGGAAAAAGGTCCCCGGCTAACCGACACTCAAGCCCCTATGTTGTATAATTGGTAGAATCAAAAAACTCAATTTTAATAGATATGTAATAAAATAGTGTACTCCTAAACAGTGATGATAAATCAAATAATAAATCAGGAAAAGGGGCCCCAATAGCCTGCTATGAATGAAGGACTTATAGCAATGGTGCGCATACTGGGGGAGGCCTGGCAGTCAGAGACCCCGCGTTCTTCCCCACGGCATAATTAAAAGCCGGGGGAGGCGTGAGGCCTCAGTAACTCCCTTACCTGCTCTGCCGGTCTCCTGAGACGCGTCGCCATGGCAACACGACGGGTTACGGGACATGACCCGCGACATCATTTGACGCCGAGTCCTTGGAAAGGGGGGGCACAACGCTGCTGCCGGGCAGGGGGGCGCAGCTCAAGAACTTTGCGCACCCCTTATTTATAGTATAGTCCTTTCGTTCCATGCCACGTAATGGTGACCTATATACAAAGCATAATTGGTGGTATGAATGAGGTATTGGTGTAATATAGTGCTACAACACAGCAGACCAGTGTGCGGACGACACACAAATTTACTTTTCTACCCCTGACCTTACACCTGCTGTACATGTCTCTCTGCGATATCATCCTGGATGGCCCTCCACCGACTTAAACTCAACATGGCAAAAACAGAGCTCCTCATACTTTCTCCCAAACCTGGCCCTACTACCTCCTTCCACATTACTGTTTAAGTACTATCATTCACCCAGTAGCCCAAGCATGCTGCCTAGGGGTCTCACACTACTCCTTTCACATTCAAAACGTATCTAAAACCTGTCGCTTTTTCCGCTGCAATATTACATAGATACGCCCTTTCCTCTGTTGCTCGACTGCTAAAACTCTGACTCAGGCCTTCATTCCCTCCCGTCTCGATTACTGTAACCTGCTGTCCGGCCTTCCAGCCTCCCACCCCTACAATCTATCCTAAACGCTGCTGCCAGAATCCCAATCTTTCCTAAATCTGTCTCAGCGCCTCCCCTGCTGAAATCCCACTCCTGACTTCCAATCAAATCCCACATCTCACTCAATTCTCCTCCTCACTTTTAAAGCTTTACACTCTTCTGCTCCTCCTTACATCTCAGCCCTAATTTCTCGCTATGCACCATCCCGACTCTTGCGTTCTGCTCAAGGATGTCTTCTCTCTACCCCCTTTGTATCTAAAGCCCTCTCCCGCCTTAAACCTTTCTCACCGACTGCCCCACAGCTCTGGAATACCCTTCCCCTCAATACCCAACTAGCACCCTCTCTATCTACCTTTAAGACCCACTTGCTTAAAGAAGCATAGGAGTAGCACTGTGGCTAATACTATACACGATACATAAAGCTTGGCCCCCTGCAGACGCACTTACCAGAATGCCATCCTACTGTCTCTGTACGTTCTTCCTACTTACCAATTAGATTGTAAGCTCTTCGGAGCAGGGACTCCGCTTCCACAATGTTACTTTAATGTCTGAAGCACTTATTCCCATGATCTGTTATTTGTAGTTATTTATACGATTGTCACGTATTACTATTGTGAAGCCCTATGTACATTAATGGCGCTTTAAAAATAAAGATATACATACATACATATCAGATAGAACCAAACCCCAATCTAAGTTCACAATGACAGGTAGTCGGTGGCATGTACCAATACACTAAGTGTTGCTGAGGTACCAGTATAATGCAAGTGGGGTCTGCTTGCAGAGTAAGGCCTCGGGCGTGGTCAGCGCCCGTGCTGAGGCGCGCTGCTGCTCGGCAGTGAGCCCCTGCAGCCGCAATGAGAGCGGCTTTAGCTGGGGCTCGCGCATGCTTCCGCAAGTGTGTCTTATAAAAATTGTAAATTTTCGCGTTCATGGGAGCGCAGGGCCCGTCACGTCACTGTGTTGTAGCACTCAATATTACACCAATACCTCATTCATACCACCAATTAGGCTTGATATATAGGTCACCATTACATGGCGCGAAAGGACTGTATACTATAAATATTTTCATAGCTGGCTATTGGGGCCCGGTTTCCTGATTATTATTATTTGATTTATCATCGCTGTTTAGGAGTACACTATTTTATTACATATCTATTCAAATGGAGTTGTACGATTCTACCAATTATACAACACAGGGGCTCGAGTGTCGGTTAGCCTGGGACATTTTTCTTTTTGTGGGTCGAGTCTTAACAGGCATCCTGCTCCGTTTGGGCTTGTACACAGTAGGCGCATGACCGAGCTTGTGACGGCACGCACGCCTGCAGCACAGGCGATCCGCGGCATGTGGGGTCTGGAGGAGACGCGACCAAGAGCAACTCCAATTCAATGTTTGGGGGCGTGCCCGTGATGTCACATGAACGGTTCGCCCTCAATGGCTGAACCGTGCACGTAACCAGGCGCGAGACATTTGGTCGCGCCCGTGCATTAAGGCCATGCGCATTGCCTTACAGGCTTTTCTGTGCGGTGTGCGCGATGTCGCGCTAACTATGGCCGCGGGCTAAAGCAGCAATCCACACATACTTTTTTTTTTTAATCCCATTTTTTTTAAATCCCAATTTTCAGTATTAAAGCCAGGGGTACTCCAGAACAGCACAATTGTCAGCTCTGGGGACCCATTTGGTTTCAGAGATACTTATAGGTTCAGTTAAAAGGTTTAAATCTCCCTCCAGAGGAAACAAAATGGCCACCAAATCACAGGCTCCCTACTGGACAGCCATTTACAGTAAATCCTCGGGTTAAAACCAGGAAGTAATACCGGTAACTCCACAGGTAAATATTGGGGATCAGAGAATCATTTGAGCAGAGAATAGCATGGTGCAGCAACAAAAGCACTTACCGGTACTAATGCTGTGTGTATAAGGGCTGTTATATATATTTTGTAAGTATACTGTGAGAGCTGTGAAGGTACAGTGTTTGTGTGTGTATGTGTGTGTAATTTTTTATATAAAAAAAAAAAACATTGGTAAAAATAAAATATTTATTACATTTGTGCAGACACACAAATACATACACACACATTCAGCGCCGGTAGCGGCACAAAAAGATGATTTTCCCCATCTTCGCCGCTGTCTGTCGGCGCCTTACCGTGCACGCGCCCTTGTATAGAAGGGCTGACTAACCTCAGCCATCTATAACTGAGTGCGCGCGCACGGCATAGCACGCCCCGCCACTATAGAACAGCCCTAAAAAGAAATAAAGGGGCGGAGCGTTTGCTACTGTAAATAGACGAACCACGTCAGACAATGGTTAGGTGTACATGCCTAAAAATAGAATGCAGTTAATTTATCAGGAGGTCAAACTCCTAAACAGCTACTGTACCGATCTGAAAATCAAGTAAATATTGAAGATACACAAACCTATTAATGTACATTTGCAATCAATATTGTACAATTTTAAACACTAAAAATTCAGGATCATAGATATAGGGAAAATGGGTCAAAAAAAACATATCTGCAATACTGTAACTTTACACCAACCTGTCCAGGCTGAGCGGCCTCCTGACCACGGGCTCGCCCACGGGCTTTAGCTCTGGCTCTTCCAGTCATTTTACACTCCTGCAACACAGTTCAATGAGCTTATGCTGGTCTCTATCCCCAGACTTAACAGTTAACCATTGATGAACCATACGCATAGATGGCAATGCCAGCATGGTCCATTACATGCTGAACCCGTACCATGACTTGCAGGACAAGGCACTTGGAGGGCTTGGATTTCACCTGCTCCATACAATATAAAAATTGTAATGCTGAATATTACAGATATATTGAACCCTACCGCTCACCTAAAATATCAATAAAGTAAGTAGAGAAACAAGGTGCATGCGGAAATATAGACGCTAAATACAACATATATAGAATGCTGAATATTATAAAGTATGTGCATGAATGCCAGTGAGAGATGTTATCACATTAATTACAAAGGAATAAAAGGTTGCAGTTCTAGCAAGGGTTATTCAAGAACCCTTTGAATGCCCCAGGGTGCGGTTTTTTTGCCAGGTTAGATCGCTTAACCAGTGAGGAAAAGGAACGTCTGTTCCCTCCAAAATGGTTAGGGGCCATGGCACTCCGGCAACCCCACCCTTCAAACACTCAAAAGGATTAAAAACCATCAAATATACACCCCCCCCCCCTGTAGGTGGGAAACAAGGACGTGAGCGTGTTAATTTAAGCTCCAGTGACCTCCTGTTCCCAGAGTTACTGTCCCCTTTAGGGTGAAAAATATGGAGGTTTAAACCTTTAAATGCCAACGTGCAGTCACGTGCCCATGGCAGCCCTTTTTCAGGAAAAGGGACAGGAGGCCTCCTCTGATCCACATTACACATATATATATATATATATATATATATATATATTTATATACACATATACATATATATATACACACAGAGAAAACTAAAACGCCCTTGTAAATTACAGGAATATATCTATATATCCCAGAGACAGGGCAATTACATATTAGGTCGATATGGATCACCCAGGGTGGATACCGTAAGTGTCAGCAAAGCAGCACACAGGTGTAAGAAAAGCAGGACAGGCACTCCCAAATCCAGGTGTGTGTCTCATACATACATACATACATTGATATATATCTATCAATCAGATGTTATACATGCTTGCACATGTGGAATTATTAATGAAGCATTTAAATGACATACTAATCATCTGTCCCTTCTACTCCTAATTGTTTTCTGCCTTGGTCCCATTTGGAGAACTTACCGAGTCCTAGATAAGGCCACTTACCTGGCAACCCGCGATAATAATAATACTCACACCACACCCTGTTATCAACGAGCTCCCGCCCGCGGCTGTGGGGAGTGATTTTTATATTACTGCGTCACACGGCGCAGCCTCGTGCCCAGCACTTCCCTCGCGCTCAGGCACAGCGCGGCGGATCACACCGCGCCACCACAAAGCCCGGCCGCTCTCCTCCTCTCCCCCTCCGCACCGTGACCCGAACTCATGCCTGGAGGACTCGGTACGGCAAGAGGTTCAACGCGTTAACAAACCGCTAAACGGTAGGTACGCTCTCTTTTTTATGTATTTATTTTTTTAAAGACCCCGCCAAGAACTTCTTAGCGCGGAAGGACAAAACGAATTTTTTAGTTGAAGATGTTTCACCAAGGGAGGCGCGCGCCTGCCTGTGATTGGTGAGGTCATTTTCTTCTGGTGATGTGGGTGTGATCACGTGCTATTTTTTCCCGCCTCTGCGCTGAGCGCAGTGAGGGGGAACCGCCATGTCCCCAAAGGTGGATCGAGTCTTGGATACCTATGTTTTATAACTTGATCTAGTCTTGGGGACCTATGTTTTATAACTGGATCCAATGTTACATAGCAATGACTTTATGACCACAGCTCAGCCTAACATAAATAAGTGTCCAATGTATATCAACGTAAAAGAGAACAAACGGTGCATCTAGGGAAATAATGCATAAATGTGTACAGATATGATCCCGGGGGGGGGGGGGCGATGGGGGAGCGTGACTAATGCGTCACGGAACTGGTTCACCTTTATTGGCTGATCTAGCTCACGTTATGTGACTCCTGCCCGAAATTTCAATTTGGGTTGTGGCGGCAAAATGTCGGAGCGTCAACGCTGTACTTTGCCGCCACTGGCAGTTTCTAGTGTGACAACTGTCATCCACTAGCCTCAAAGAGTGACGAACGTGCGCATGTCGCGTAGCAGGCAGTGTGGGTTATGCACTAAGCAGTGATAAATGCTTTTAAGTGAGATAAAAAGCCATTATAGCGTGATACTGCCTGCTGTGAGATTCACAAAGCAGTGATAAGTCTTTTAAGTGAGATAAATGCATTTATAGCGCGATACTGCGTTTTGTGAGACTCACAAAGCAGTGATAAGTGCTTTTAAGTAGCCATTATAGCAGGTTACTGCACTGTTATCACTGCTTTGTGAATCTCACAGCAGGCAGTATCACGCTATAAAGTCAGTTATCTCACTTAAAAGCACTTATCACTGCTTTGTGCATAGCACCCAGAAAACCCACTTATCACTGCTTAGTGCATGACCCCCAGTGTGTGCTAGCCCTAATGGATGCACTCGCTGTGGAAGGTAGGTACTGTATAGGGCTGTATAAATTGAAAGTATATATTATCTCATAATTATGGCTGTCGTAAATGACCATGTGATGATGGCTGTACTCTGAAACATCCACAGAGGTCCACATGGAACCAGAAACAAAATATTAACATTTTATTATATCAAGATTTATATACAAGTAAAATTTATTTACAGTTAAAATAGTTAAAATCCCCAATAGTGGGCTGGTGACGAAGCACTGCACCTAAGGCCTCGTTCAGGGTGCAGGCTTCGGAGGGAGGGCGTGCTGCTGTGCGTGCTGCCGTGGGACACAAAGTATTCAAATTGAATACTGGTTGTCAGGGTAGCAGCTGCCCTGTCTCCGAAGCCCGGAGTTGACGCTGGCTACAGTTTCACTAAACGAAAATTTCGTTTTTTGAAGCTGCAGCAGCGTCACATGGACCTAGGCAGCCAATGAAATCAATCTTGAGAATGCTTTCATGACTGCAACTTGGATCCCTAAGCTGCCGTGTGTAGCCCCGCCCCCTCCCCGCCTCCTCAACTCTGAAAACGTCTGCTGGGGAGGATAAACACTAATCGCCCAGCAGACTGCAGCACGCCAACCGTCCCGCCCTCCCACCCACCCACCCTCGGAGGGGTGGTGTGTTATGTGCGAGCTGACGTCAGAAACAAAGTATTTCAAATCATCTGTTGTCAGGGTAGCAGCTTTCCTTGTCTCCGAAGTACGGAGTTGACGCTTGTTACACTTTGCATAAACAACTCTAGTTGTTTTTTCAAGCTGCAGCAGCGTCACTGGTACTTCGGCAGCCAATGAAATCATTCTTGAAAATGATCTCAACGGTGCATCACCGATCCCTAACCTCACGTCTGTAGCCCCGCCTCCTGAAAGCTTGAAAAGGTCTGCTGGGGATGATGTGCACACATCGCCCAGCAGACTGCCGTGCGGACGCGCGCCCTCCACCTCCTGTCTGTGGCACCCTGAACTCGGCCTAATTATGTGCAATGTGTCAGCGTATATATCTATAGATAATGCCTAGCCCTAGTGGCAAGCCCCCCACTGAGGTCTAAAAAAGTATCAAATTAGATATTATGATGCTATACAGTATATGGTGTATCAAACAAGGGGGTAATAGCTTGGAACATATACATATAAATGTGCATGCATCATAGAATGATCTGATCTATAATGAGTAGGTGTATTGGGATACACACCAAAAACACTATCTCCTGGTCTATGTACTGTGCTGAATACATAGGTAATATAATCTCAGAAAGCCATTGCTTTATAGTAGCACTTACAATGATACCCCAGGTATGGGTTGTATCTCTTCATAGAAGATCTAGCACAGACATATGTAGTATAAGCGTACAGTACATATATAGATGTAGCTTAGTATTCATGCTCCAATATAGAGTATCTATCATACCTTATAAACAGAAAAAAACTGTTGGTAAGCATCCCTATAGTATCAGACGCAGAGAGGACCGCCATGAATTGCGTAATGATGGAACCACTGAATATTACTCTCGTGATACAACCTATAGTAGGGGTATGTATAGTGTTGCCAGGTGGCTTGTCCAAAAATACTGGACAAAATGGTGAAAGGTGCAACGGGCGCGAGAATCATTGGTGAGGAAGAATGTTATTTATAAATGACCTGACATTTAATCTTTTTCCAAATTGCACTCCAAGTATTCACCAATTTGCACCACTTTATATTCTGTTTCGTAAAAAATCTGGGGAGGGGTCTTGGGAAGGAGTGTCCTCCTGAGGATTTTTTTTTTAGGAAATAGAATATGAAATTGCGCAAATTGATGCAAATTGGTGAATGCTTGGAGTGAAATTTAGAACAAATGACGTAATGGTCAGATAATTTATAAATAACTGACCTGCAGTCATACAGGCCTATGGCAAGCAATTCTGCACCCCTCCTCATCCTCTACCCTTATCCTCTCACCCTCCTCATCCTCTCACCCTCCTCGTCCTCTCACTCCCCTCATCCTCTCACCCACTCCCCTCATCCTCTCACTCCCCTCATCCTCTCTCTCACTCCCCTCATCCTCTCTCTCACTCCCCTCATCCTCTCTCTCACTCCCCTCATCCTCACCCCCTCCCTTCATCCTCCTCTCAATCCCCCCTCTCCGTCATTCCTCTCTCATCCCCCCTCCCTTCATCCTCTCTCATCCCCCTCCTTTCATCCTCTCTCATCCCCCTCCCTTCATCATCACCCCCAACAGGACAGCCAGAGAAGACATAAACACACAGTACACGTATAAATACAAATAGACACACACCAGGACAAAACAGAACAAATACACATTGGACACAAACAGGACACATAGGACACAGCTTTACCTCTCTCTGCTACATGCTTTTCCTCCGCTCTTTGGCCCCACCCCCCAGGCTCCTGCCACTTCCTCCTGATGGGCTGCTGCTGTGTAATGCAGCCAGTCAGGATGGGGGAAGATGCCTAGCAGCAACAGCCCTGCTCTCTCCCTTCTCAGGAGAAATCCCATGATTGGTCACTAAGTCCAGAGAGGTAATACCGGTATACACATACAAGTCCTGAGAGGTAATACCGGTATACACATACATGTCCTAAGAGGTAATACCGGTATACACATACATGTCCTGAGAGGTAATACCGGTATACACATACATGTCCTGAGAGGTAATACTGGACGCATACATGTCCAGAGAAGTAATACCTACATACATGTCCGGTATTCTCTCATTTTTTACCGGACAGAGTAACCAAATAATGGACTGTCCGGTTCAATACCGAAAGGGGAGGACATTACTCAGGGTCTATCAATACATAAATCAATAAAACAATAAGTAGTTGGTATCCTAATCTGTAATATTTGGCTGATAGCCGAATGATATGAAGGTGAACATATCTGGTGGCAGATAATCTTTCTAAAAGGAGCAAGAGAAGGAAGGGGGGAATACCCCAGTATAGAATAGATGAATTTTTGGGGTCTGTGGGACAAGTAGCATGGCAGCAAAATCAACGGATAAAAATAAGTAGGAATCCCTATACATTACCACATGTAATAGGTTCTTCCCAGAGAGGTCACTGGAGTAGAAAAGAGAATTCACGTGTCCTGATCCCAAAACATACCGCTGTTGAATTCTTTATTCAAATGCATGACTTATACTAAGAGCCTTTAATTGAAAACAACATACAGGCATACCCTGCATTAACGTACGCAATGGGACCGGAGCATGTATGTAAAGCGAAAATGTACTTAAAGTGAAGCACTACCTTTTCCCCACATGTTCTGTACTGCAATCGTCATATATGTGCATAACTGATGTAAATAACGCATTTGTAACAAGCTCTATAGTCTCCCCGCTTGCGCACAGCTTCGGTACAAGTAGGGAGCTGGTATTGCTGTTCAGGATGTGTTGATAGGCGCATGCGCGAGCTGCCATTTGCTTATTGGGCAATATGTCCTTACTCGCGAGTGTACTTAAAGTGAGTTTCCTTAAACTGGGGTATGCCTGTATGTCTCTCCCTTCCTTTTGGTTGTGTTCTCAACCCACCCCTTTCATCAATCTATAGCTCACATTTTTATGACTAAGAAAAAAAACGCCTGTCTTTTGACTTTTTAACCTTGCCTCAATATATAATAGACATTATAGATTTGTTTTTGTAATACTTAGGCAAACGCCAGCTTCATTGTTGCGTCTGTGTACTGAACATACATGCCTGGAAATGAAATATGAAAACCTAATACAGGGGCAGCATGCGTGGCCGGAAACGTGCTGCCGCATTACCATTCCAACAGGACGAGGCGGTGCTGAAGGAGGAGACACCAGGTAAGTTCCTAAGGCTAAGATTACAGTGGGCGCGCACAACACAGCGCATGGCGTCAGGCGCGCCTGCCTCAGAGCAATGGGTGAACTGAGCTGAAGGCGATGGGGAGGCGTGGCGGACGTGTCACCAGGCTGGTTCACCCTCATTGGCTGAACCACTCGCGTGACGCGGCCGTCGTACGAAAAAACAAAATTATTTCTTTTGAAAAATCTGCCGCACGGGCGTTCTGCATTGCGACCGCGCTGGCGCGCACAATGGCCAGCCCGTAACAGCTTCTGCACTTTGTTTTTGCAGTGCGTGAAATCTCACGCACCGTTGTGCCTACTATAATCACAGCCTAAGGGCGGCATTTTTTTTAAATCCGACACGGAGTACTGGAGTTGGCCACCCCTGGTCTAACGTCTATTTTTGCATGAGACAGATATCTGTCCTGTGCACCTCCTAATCATGAAGTGTTTGGCATGATTTGAGTCGTCTCATTGCAACTGTGAGAAATATCTACTTGTTATTCTTGCGAATGGCTGCTAGGCCCAGGATATTTCACATTTAATAAATGTGAACACTTTTTGGAATACCTTCTTAGCCTCCCCTGCCTTTGGTATTAGCAGATCCCCTTCAGGAAGCTTTTTCCCGATGCAAAAAAAAGGGGGATCCGTTTATTTCTGTTGTCAGAACCGATTTGCGACGGCAGATTTCCTGAAACCCTGATTTTTATGTCAGTCCTATAAAACACATAACATTAGGCCCGGTCAGTGTTTTGACAGGTCTTTAGAAACAATTCCTGTATTTTTAAGACAATTTGCACGTTAACGGTAACCTATCGAAAGCCAGATTGATTAAAATACTTAACACTTTCTGCCATATTCATTACACCCATGTTAAAACATTTATAGGAATAGATAGAGAAGAATCTTCTCTGCCAGTGCTCAAAGTGCAGTGGATGCACGAAACGTGTCAGAGTCCTTTCTCAAGATGATCTTTTCTTTTTAACAATTTGTCTTTGCTGTTCATTGCTGTATATTAAAAAATTTTGCATTGAAAATCGCCATCCAGCTTCCGCTTTTCTTCCTGCTTCCGGAACGCATGACGCACCTGTTGGCACGCTGTGCACCGCCATTTTTCTCCCTATCCAGGGTGATCTTCTATTTATTAAAACATTTATATCTGTATTTCTGATCACAGAATAAGGTCATTTAGTATCTTGATAACATTATCTAGGACCATATTTGAAAGTGATAAGACATCTGTGATTTGTTTTTGTGCATCTTAAATGCATCTTCTCTATCCAATTTGGATCCGTTGTTCTCGAAGCAGCAATTCAGGTATACCCCCGGGGCTGAACTGCATTATTTTAAGCTCCACAAGATACTGACTGGTAAAGCTGCTGGTGTTACTTCCTCGTTTCTTGTGGGGATTTAAATTGCCCCCCAAAAAGGTAGTTGCAGCGGATGATGTGGCAGCTTCCTATTGGATCGCGGGAAAATATCGAGGTTAAGCACTGGAGAACTGATTCCAACCTCAGGGGGGGGAAAGAAACGGGATTGCTGCTTTAACTTCAGCAAGGGTTGTTGTATTTTGAAAAAGACACTTAACTATGCTATCCACAATAGGCTATCCACTAAAGAAGTTGGTGGAAAATGGCTCCCCATTGCAGATCAAGGTGAGTGGAGCTGGTAGGTCCTTAAACCAAGCTGAAGAACAAGAGCCATCTTGGAGTGAAGGGACCAGTGAGCAGGGGTGGGGAGAAGTTAAGACAGCAGCAAAGACAAGTACCAAGCGAGAGAGAAGATGAAGATCAGGAGGTCCAAGAAGCCACCTGCGGAGAGGAAAACCAACCGCAGGACTGGCTGGGAAGATGAAGATCTCCAGGAAGTACCTGAAGGTGATAACCAACCAGGAGTCCTTTACTATCCAAGCCTGAACTAATCTGGAGGTGACCCATCCAAACATGCTATAATGACCTTTAACATCTACTGACCACCTGAAGTGTTGAGTGAGTGGTATTTAAATGCCAGCACTGGTATTTCTCAAGTCATCGAAGATCTATTATAACCACTAAGGCCTCGGACATGGTAGCATTGACAGCGCTCAGTAGCGCTGACGCTCATGCTTTCCTGCTCAAGCAGGAGTTTTTTTCTGTCCCTGCATAAGCGTCAGCGTGCACGCTTTTGTGCCAGGTGGAAGCCGGGCGGAGGCGGGACGGGAGGCGGGGCTAGCACACCACGTCACGGCGCCGACGGCACAGACTGCCATTGGCTTTTGGCAGTCACGTGACCGGCCCTCCGCTTCCCTCAGCGGGAAAACTGAAATTTCCCTGTCGGCTGCAATTCCACATGCCTCCGCACGCCTCCGGAAGCGCCGACTAAAGCCGTGCTGATAGGGATAATGTTTCCCCTCAGCACGGCTCAGCACGGCTCAGCGCGCCTCCGCTCTTTTTGACCATGGTCCTGGCCTTAGATTGTAAGCTGTCCAGGGCAGGGATTTCCTTTCCTATTGTCTGACTTTGAACTTATCAAAGAGATAAAGGGCAGTAGCCTGAAACGCGTAAGAGAGTTTACTTACCCGTTACCGTGATGTCGATCATGGAATAAAGGACTTTTATTCATTTTGGTGTCTAGCCCCTGCCTTTGCCTTGCTGTGCTCCGCTTAACCTCCCGGAGGATTTCTACTTACCAGTAGGTAAAGCTGAGTCTATACAGCCTTCGTCCCGCACGGAGGTGTGCGCATCGGTGACGTCACCCGCGTGAAGCGGGTGCGTTTTTCGGACATGCTAGACGCACCGTCGGGGGGGCGTGTTAATGACGTCACAGAGCTAGTTCGCTCACATAACCTGTCCGTCGCGCCGAGAAATCTGTTTCAACTGATTCCTCGCGCAACGAGCGCCCCCTCCTGCTGTCGCGTGCGGGGTCAATGCCTTAAGGCAATGTGATCGCGCCGCGCACGTTCACCTTTGCGCCGTCTGCGGCAGCATGGACTCAGCCTTAGATTTCACTTAATGTTTCTACAGCTCATCCCTTTAGGGATGCTCCACCAGGTGGAGCATTACAGCAAGAAATTGCCTGTCTGTTTAGTCATTCTGTGCGCCGATTCACCACCGGGCTATCGCTAATTAGATATTAGAAAAAGGAAGCAGAGGAGCAGGACTTTGAGAGCCCCATATTGGCAGGACCGAAACAATGGTAAATAACAAACGTATCTCTGGAGAACGACTCTGCTTCCTTCCTTATCTACTTTGCTGCCAAAGAGCCTTTGCCCGACAGTGAAAGAATAATTTATTCAACAAATAGGTTACTGTAGGCATTTGAAAGGGGGTAATTTTGTAATGGGTAGAAAAGTAGCGCGTGATGAAAAGATAGAACCGAAGTTCATGACCTGTGCTGCTAGGTGGGAATCGGGTTTGGGGGGGCAGAAATCTTCCAACACTGTTCAGGATATTCGTCAAATATTGTTAATCCTCTGAATATGCAGACATATGGGAACGGGTATATGATATAGAAAGGAATACAGATGTGAAGCCAGTATATTCTACTGATCGAATGAACAGTGTGGGCCTCATGCAGAGAGCAGCGCAAAAAGGAATCTCGCTATTTGCCGGCGAAAATGGAGCTTTAAACCGCCGGAAAAGGCAAGTTTAAAAAAAAGCGCCATTTTTTTTTTTTGCTTGAAATTCGCCGCGCGGCTGGAGAGTTTCTAATCTCTCCAGTTTTTTTTTCTGCCGTATGCAGAGAGCCGCGATCGCCATCTAGTGGCTGTTCGCGCCAAAAAAATGGCGCGATTTTCAACATTTTTCCTCTCCACCAAGCAGCTGGCGCTCCGCGGCCGGTGGAGGGGAAAAAAAAAAAAACGCGATTTTTTTCCCCACTAGTTTCAACAGCGCTCATAGCGCTGGTTGAAACTCTCCATATGCAGAAAGGCTTGTAAATGCAGTTTTATGCCCTTTCTGCATATGGAGAAAAAAACTCTCCAAAAAAGCTAAAATTTTTCCCCCTCTCCAATTCTAAATAGCGCTGCTCTCTGCATGAGGCCCTGTGTCTGTAGCATATGATTTCGTCGTAGCCTCTGAGATCAGAGACGACTATGCAATGATATAATGCCACTGTTCTAAGGCCGCGTTTATAGTAAGCGCGTACGAGCGCGGTGTTAACAACAGACCTCTTCTCTGAGGCCGCCCATAATGAGCGATTAAGAGCGACCGCGCGGCAGATTTTTGAAAAGACTCTTTTTCGCGCGTCGGCCGGATCACGTATAGGATGGGAGAGCTAGATTTGCAAGAGATTAAACTCAATATGCAACATGTAGAAAACAGGAGTTTGTGTTTAATTACTGGCCACAAGTGGGAAACATTAGGGTATAAATAATCATTGAGGATCCTTTCTGCACATTATTCAGCTGCTTCTTAATTCTTTACTTTGATGTTATTAGGGTATAAATATTACTTCTAACACATGTAAGACACTAGCGAGGAAATCAATGTTTGGGAACTAATGTATTTGCATGATAGAGAAGTGAAATGGTACAATATTCAAATGGCTTTAATGAAACAAGAAGAGTGGATGCAGGTTTAACATTAATGCAACTGTTTCTTTCCCAGAATCCCTTGCTGCAGTGGAAGCACTGTATGCAAGGAGATAATGGGGGGAAAGCAGGGTTGCTGACCTGTCTGAGACATTTGAATCTGCTCACAAGTGATATTTTTATTTGCTCTATGCTATTGGGTGGAGGGTTTTTGTCACTTTTTTTATCCACCATAAGTTATAGGATGTGTGGTTGAAACCTATCCCAGCTTCATATTGCAAAACCAGTACAACGATCCACACACTGATGAGAACCAAAAGGTCAAAAAAGTTGTCTGTGGTTAGGTTTTGCTGGCTATACTAGTGTTTTGCAACATGGTGTGACATAGTCCCAGGATCGTGGGCAGCTTTCTGTCTGAATTATAGAAGAAAGTGTGGACCTAGTATGGAAGTGATCCACCACACAGATTCACAGTCACAAAGGCTGGTGGATAGGAAATCCATATCAGACTATACAATGGTTCTGGTTTCCCTCACCTGTTCTCCTAATTGAGGAACAGGAATATATTGCAGTTAGATTTGCTGCTTCATTCTCTCTTAGGCCGCGCTTACACTCCTGGCGATGTGACATTGCATCAAAACAAGTGTATTGAATCTGTCGCGTGCACCTATAGTAGGGGCGACGCGACGGTTGGTCGCGATCGCTTTAAGAAAATGGATTTGTCAGCAACTGCCGCGTGACGTCAGCGGGCACATGAGCGGTTCAGCCACTGAGGGCGAACCACTCATGTCCATGCCCCCCAGTCGCCGTCTCTTGTCTCGAACACTATAAGCAAAAATCGCTGCTAGATCGGCGACGGATGAAGTCACGCCGTCACCAGGACTGTAAGCGCGGCCTTAGAGCCTGGAGGCTGGGAGGATGCTGCTCCCCAGGATCCAGTTCGTGGTTGATGGCCTCCTCACGGGTTGCAGCATCTGAGAATCTATTGGGACGCTGTCCCCATCTGACAGTTAAGAACTCAATGTTATATCTGTGTTATTTAAAGTTGGTAACAGGCTTACCAAGCGAACATTGTAGATAGGGATATGCTGGGAATTACTCCTGACAGGAGTAGATGTTATTTTTATGAATTCTTTTGTTTCTTAAAGTGACGGTGTTTGAAATGTTTAGTGTTACTAATGGAAAAATAAACCGTTGAGGGTTGAGTGCCCCTTGTGGGTATACACCTGTTTGTCCTCCTTTTCTATAAATTAAACCCTAGAAGACTTGTCGCAAAGAGCCTGGGTAAACAGCAGCACTACATAAAGTGAGCCGTTTGCCACAATGGGTTCCCTGGGTATCCCTAAAGGGTTCCCTGCAATTTTCAGGTCATGTGCAAATTGTACCAAATACAGAAAAATTTGCAATGCATCTGATATCAGACATGCTATTAGAGAGGTTACCCACCCACCCAGTCACTAACTCACTCACCCACCCACCCACTAAATCACCCACCCAGTCACTAGCTGAGAGACCCCGCTCACTAACTCACTTCCCCGCCCTCACTAACTCACCCGCCCGCTCACTCACTCGCCCGCTCACTAACTCACCCGCCCGCTCACAAACTCACCCGCCCACTCACTAACTGACTAACTCACCCGCCCAGTCACTAACTCATTGTCACTAACTCACCCACCCACAGAGAGAGGGCAATGGGGAGCAGAGATAGGGGGTGAGTGGACAGAGAGGGGGAGCGGGACCATTCAATCCCGGGCAACGCCGGGTATATCGGCTAGTATATATATATATATATATATATATATATGTATATCTTTGCTTGGTTCCAGCACCTCAGGAATCAGGGGTTAATATGTTTGCAGGAGAATTGTTGCAACTTGCTCTGTGTCCTTTCCCTGTGTCCTTGTTATGTTGCAAATGTTATGTTGCAGTTCTACCCACCAATCAGGGCCTGGGCATGTAGGCAGCACCTTCCTACCCACCAATCAGGGCCTGGGCATGTAGGCAGCACCTTCCTACCCACCAATCAGGGCCTGGGCATGTAGGCAGCACCTGGTCCTGAGTGTTGCAATATTATGTTTTAAGTGTATAAAAAGGTGGGGAGGGCGACCCCTTGCAGACAGAGCCTGCAGAGAGTGGGGCTGTGCTTATAGTGATGGCAACGCGACCGATGACATCACCCGTCGCCGTGGGCATTGCGAAAGTTGCATTTAAAGTTTAGGCGAATTTTATAAACTCTCGTGCTGGCTACAAGGCCAGTGACATCAGAAAAGGGGAGGAATGAGGGACAGAGAAGCTCCTGATTGGCTGCAAGGGGAGACCGTTGCCGAAAAAAATCAAATTTCAGTGATTACCAGATTTTTGGTAGCACTGATGCTTTGTCGCCGTCGCGTGCACTATAAGCGACGGCGACAATGCATTTGTTTTGACGCGACGGTCGCATCGCCGGCGCTGTAACAAGATGAAAGTGCAGTGTTCACTCCAGTGCTGGTCTCAAGCCTGAAAACCAGTCCTGTAGGCACTGGGAAAGAAGAGAGAACAGGGGAAATCTTTGCAAGGAGGTCCCTGCAACTAGCTATGCAGGGTATTCCCCATTTGGGTATGTGTGATGTTTGTGTGTTTTGTATAGTTGTGGATATACTTTTCCAATAAATTTAATTTTAGAAACTCTCGTGTTCTGTCTGGCGATATTGATCTCTGGTATTACCTGTGACAGTTTACCCTAGATTATACTAAATTGCAGCTTTCAGGCACATGTCTGGGAACAGTTGGTGTCACATGCAGGATGAGTGGCCTTGGATACAAACAGATCTGCCCAGTTACTGGAGTAGGGGGGGGGGGGGTTGGCCACTCACTCCCCTGGTATAAGAAGGTAATGCCTCCCAATTATAGAGAGTTCTGTCTATTCCAGTCCAGCCTTCAGGGGTGAAGACTATCCTGTCTTGCCCAGGGGTTGGATGAGACCCCTGGGTGGGAAAACTCAATTTTTAGTCTGAGTTGTAGCTTGCCCCAGAGGGGGGTGAGTGTAGTCCTATCCCAGGGAAGGGTAAGAGATACTGGCAGGGACCTGTCCTGGACAGTCCTTTGAGAGGGCCAGGGCCTCAAGCCACCAGAAGCGTCTCCAACCAAGAAGTGTCAGTTCCTGAGGCAAGAGAGAAACTTCATCATATCCCCCAGTTTAAGTAGGGATTGGAAGGGACAAGGTGAAGGTCACCATTCCCCCAGTTTAAGTAGGGGTTGGAAGGGAAAGATGGAAGTCATCACTGGGTTATGTAGGGACCAGAGAAAGTGAACTATCTCAACTTGCATGAGGGAAAGGAACTATTCTGTCCATGACTGTATGCTGATCTGTGTCCCAATAAATACTCTAGTTGAAAAGTTCCTGGCACCCTGTTCTGTTATTCACTCCACTACCGCCTTGGCCTGAACCCACGGAGAGAGACCCTGAGATCATAGGTAACCCACTGTGCTAACACCCTATTACAAAAGGTCTAAACCCTGTCTGAAAAAATCAGAGACTGTTATATATTTGTTCAACCTATCCCTGGCAGCCAGGGGGGGATAGGTCCGTTACACTTACAATGCATGTGATCTCAGACGTGCTATTAGAGATAGTTGGGGTTCCATACAATGCATCAGATCTCCGAAGCGCTATTAGAGGGGGTTAGGCTTCCTCAGAATTTCACATTCTAAGTATAGGGTTCCTTAACCACAAAAAGGTTGAAAACCACTTCTTTATCCCAGGCTGGGCTGAAAAAGCTGTGTAATGCGGCAGGCATAAGCTTATAGGGGCCCATGTTAATTGATAAGAAGCAAAAAATGACACTGTGTGCATGTCATTTCCCAGAATCCCTGAGGGAATGGGAAAAGCAGCATTGCAGACCTGTCATACAGGTATATCTTATCTGTAGTTTAAAACTGTCTTCTAACCATTTACCACTAGAGGTCCCTACTTTACCCTCTGTGGCACTAAAACCATATACCTTTTAGCCGTTCAATTATGTGTCTTAGGTGTATAAATTGAATGTACCACAGCTTAACCTTTCAATACTATAAAACTGCTGATAGCCAAGTAGGATCATTATTTTGTGTTCAAAGGCCAGCTGCAGGCCTGTACCACTGCTCATAAAATACCAGCTAGTCCTTCAAGCCACATTCAGCTTTAAAGAGTAGATCTAAACCTTTTTAAGCTTTTAAGTTGTAATATAGCAAGTAGATTCTGTTTCATGAGAACAGTAATTGGTTAAGTATGTTTCTGTAACTTTCTAAATAATTGTTTAAAAATGCTTGTTTTTTTTTGTTTTTTTTAAACTTCTGCTGTGCACGGCAGCTGGGCTGGGATCAGGATTTGGGGGTGGGGGGGAATGTTGGTAGGACAAGTGATTTGAAACAAAGGCGACATAAAAACATCACAGAACTGAGCTGCCGACGGGGTCGCAAATGTGCTGCTCTTATAATTAACAGCCATCAAGCAGATTTTTTTTATTTAAGGAGGTCAGAATAGCCACTTTGCTACTAGAGAGGTTTGTTAGAAAATCCTGAGGGGTTGAGATTGTCACATAAATCTTATTCTTGTGTGTGCGCAGTTCTTAAAGATCAGAGAGAGCCCACATACGTTTGGAATAATTACAACACATTTCAACATGTTTCAGGACTCATTGGACCCGGGTTTATTCGTTGATCAGGGATTAGTGAAAATTTGATTCACGTTTAGCAAATACAGCACGTTTAAACTGAGTTTGAAGCAGGGGAACCTGGTTCAATTCCCGGTGTTAGCTCCTTGGAAAAATCACTTTATCTCCCTGTGCCTCAGGCACCAAAAACATAAATTGTAAGCTCCACGGGGCAGGGACTGTGCCTGCAAAATGTCTCTCTAAAGCGCTACGTAAAACTAGCAGCGCTATACAAGAACATATTATTATTATTATTATAATAGCTACCTACTGTACTGTCATTTTTAAACTTGTTATTTAATTAGTCTGTCATTCATTACGTGCTGACAGCAGTAGCATTTGTATATTCAAACCTGCAGGAATGAAGTCAGCGCTTGCCATAAGCAACCTAACTTTTAGTCAATTCAACTTTAAGAAGTTGTTCGGTTTTTTTTTGTTTGTTTTTTTTACAAGTTTGAAGGATTTTTTAAAAATGTATTTGCTAACAGGTTTGAAGCAGTGGGGTCTCCGGAGCTGAACCCCATTCATTTCAGCTTCGGGGCCCCCCTGCTTCCCGAGATACAGACCTCCAAAGGGGGTGCTGGTATCTTGGCAAAGTTTAAAGCTCCCGCGTTACGCGGGCCAATAGGAAGCTTGACCTGATGATGTCACGACTTCCTATTGGCCCGCAGGGCGCGGGGATGTTTTGAAACTCAGTCATTACATGAACCCTGCTAGCCAAGCGGAGCGGCTACCGGCACCCCCTGCAGAGGTGAGTATCTCCGGAAGCAGGGGATCTCCGAGCTGAAATGAATGAGGTTCAGCTCCGGAGACCCCCTTGCTTCAATCCTATGTTAAAAAGAAATCTCCCTGCTTCAAACTCAGTGCCGGTCGGTGTCCTTTCTCAGTGAGCTGCTCCTTCTCCAAGAAATTGACCGCTTGAAGGCCTGAGATGGTCGACATCTTCACTTTCGGATCTTTAAAGCGGCAGTCCAGCTGGTCAGTTTCCCTAAATTAAAAATAACACGATTTTAGATAATAAAATCTTCATTTAAATGCAGTGCGATTGTATATATGTTCATATTTATATAGAGCCACCAATGTATGCAGCGCTTTACACTGCTTCAATGCACATTGTCGGTAATGAATGAGGTTTAACTCCTTCTGACCCATTGTGCTGTGAATAATAGCAGTGCCCCCCCTGCCCCCAAAAAAACAAATGATTAATATTTTTCAGGGTTAACAAAGAATGTTTTTGTGGAGGAGTTCGCAATCATAATTCCAGTGACATTATACAGTCATAACAATATAATATAGTTTAATGTATTGTTAAAGAAAGCAATACAATAGCATATATGATGGAAGATAATACAACAAATTACATTATATACACATTTTATTGCCCGCTACATTTGGCAGGGTGAGCAAAGTTAGTGTCACGGTCACAGACAGATGTATGATAAAACAACACCCCATCCCAGGAATATTACGCCATGTCTGTGCAACAGTGTGACCCAGTGTTGTATATACACTGAAGTAACCTTTTCAGAGGACGAAAAATGACTTTGTGAGAGGGGAACAGAAAGGGAAGGGGGAAGAAAGGCCCTCTGAATACTTTCCAGCCCAGCAGTGAGAGTGAGAATTGTCCCCCCTGCCAGGGATGTTGATGAATAATCTGCAGGCCCCAAGCTGAGTGTTGGACTCAGAGCTGCTGGGATCCCATACCAAAACCAATCAGCGAGTATGAAACATCCATTTGAAACACAAATGAGAAGGGGGGTGGGGGTGGGAGTCCGCCTTTCAAACAAGCTCCGGAGAGAAAAGGAAAGACTACAGAAGGAGGGGAAAGCTGGAGAGGGATAATGTAAAGCCCCCCCAAAACCCCCATTTTCTTTATTTTCTTATTCCTGTATCATGGCTTGGTTATTATCTAAGTTAAGGCTACAAAGAATTGCGAAATTAAAAAGATAAGCGTTCAGTGGGTACGCAACACTGTTCACAAAGAAGGACTTAAGTCAGATTTGCTCCTTTTAATTGGGTTGGGAACTGGAAGAAACAGGAAATACATTTCCACATAGCAGGAGGCAGAAAATACTAGTTGCAATACAGATTAATCTCGCACACAAAGAAATATGTTGGTATCG
This sequence comes from Ascaphus truei, assembly GCA_036426205.1. Classification (NCBI taxonomy): domain Eukaryota; kingdom Metazoa; phylum Chordata; class Amphibia; order Anura; family Ascaphidae; genus Ascaphus; species Ascaphus truei. The sequence goes on from CM071584.1 coordinate 9,570,722, forward strand.
GCGTCCCAGCTGATTAGCTACTTATCCTGTCCTAGAGCTGTGACTGCAAAGATTCTGCTTTCATGTATTCTGATAAGAAGAAAAGGTTGCATGTTTATGTAGTTATCTTGGATTTGTTTTCACAACAGACCAGATTTACTTTTTGACAGCGATCCTCCTCAAAACCGAACTCGGCATTATTTTCCTGAGTTGACATCATATTTATTCAGTATGGATGTGCATGTTATTACAGGCCTTTGAAGACATTATGAAGCAACGTGCCTTAAAGAAGCAATCCAAGCAGGCAGTTCTTTTTAAAAAAAAATTTAAATAGGGTTTCAGCAGGCGGGTCTCCAGAGCTGAACCCTGTTCATTTCAGCTCTGGGGACCCCTTGCTTCCAGGGAGATACTGGGTGGTGGGGGGGTGAGACGGTTGCCAGTGACTGTGGGTGCACCCCCCCCGGGTCCAGTAAATGTTCCCTGCGGCGAGCGTGCCCTTCAGCCAGCTCACCCCGGTCGGCAGCGGATGTTCCCCCCTCCCCCCGGTCCCGCGGGGTGTGGAGGAGAACAGTGGAGCCGCGCGGGACAGCGCTTGTAAGCGCGCACACTCTCCCTCCAGCGCCATGCCGGCATGTGGGGGGCGGGAGGCGGCGCCTCATGGCCCGCTCCTCCCGCGTAAATTTTCAGTGTGGAGCTGAGGGTGGAAGGCGCGCCGAGGGGGAAGGTAAGCTGCGGGTGAGGGGGGGTGATGGGGGGGGGGGGGGGCCGGCGGCAGCTACCGCATTGGTGTCGCTTGTGGGAAGACTGGAGGCGCGCGGGGGAAGGCTGGAGACCCCCCGTGTCCCCCCCATCGGCCGCCCCAGGGGACAGTCATCCGCGCTCTCCCCTGTGGCCAAGCAGGGTTAAGGGCGCCGCGAGGGGGGAAGGTGCGCCGAGGGGGAATGTAGCGGGGAGGTGTGGGTGAGGGGGGGTGATGGTGGGGGGAGCCAGCGGGGAGGTGAGCTGTGGGTGAGGAGGTTGGAAAGTGGGTTACACTTACCAAGGTTGGTGTATGAGTCCGCAGGGGGGGTGACAGTCTCAGGAGGTATGGTGAGTCTGCAGGGGTGAAAGTCTGTGGCAGTATGTGTGTGTCACAGTGGAGTAGGTGTGTCTGTGATGTCAGCATACCTCTTGACCAATGAGAGTCGCGGGGGAGGCGAGCCATGGGCGGGCGGACCGACGGACCAATGAGAATCCCCACATCTACTAACAATCAAATAACTTTCAATCTTATACTATATTAGTGAAAGCACTGTATGCCTGCCTGCCAGCCTGCCTGCCTGCCTGGATGTCCGGTGTCCCTAGGGGAAATCTCATTGGTCCCTTGGGCCGCCCCCGCACACCTCTCATTGGCCTGAGGTGGAGGCACACCTCTCATAGGCCTGAGGCGAGGCCTGAGGCGGAGTGACGGGCGGGCCAAACACACACACCCACACTCACACACTCTCTCTCTCTACCCTCCTTAACGGCTCACACACACACACACACACTCACACTCACACACACACACACACACTCACACTCTCTCTCCACCCTCCTTAACGGCTGACACACACTCTCTCTCTCTCTCTCTCTCTCTCTCTCTCTCTCTCTCTTGCTCCTCTCTGTACACTCATTCCAGATAATACACGGAGGTTTCTGGCTAACTCATCGTTTATTGACACTGCAGGGCAACTGCCCCTCCACAAGGAAGTGCTTCAGCCCTCATCTCGCAGTGCTCCCTTGTAAGTTAGGTATGTCCACCCAGATCAGATTCAGTTTTGTCTATTCCCGTGAATCACTGTCCTGTGTCCGTCCCCTGGACCACAGCCTCCCCATGGAGTTTACTACAACATAACTGACACCTTAGAACTTTAACTCCTTCCTCCTCTTACAAGAGCTTTCCAGCAACACGCAGCAACCAACTACTTTGGCAACTCAGTTGAACCTTTCCACAACTAACTCCTATAACACAAGTGCTTTCCTGGAAGCTTCTGAGGCTGACACATCTCTGACAGTCACTAACCATGGAGTCAGAGCATGTGACCAGTTCCAGCCATACACAGAGCACCCACCAGGGTGTGAGGGAAAAACCCTCCATGATTACTGCTGGCAGTGCCCACACTTCCCAGGCCTTACTGCCAGCAGGGAGAGATGACTAGTAGGCATTTACATGACCGCTAACATACACATACACATATTACATATACACATACATATACACACCACCACACACACACTATATAATATCTCTATACTAGACACACCCCACACACACCTACCAAACACACTTAGACACACACACATTAGACACACACACAACCAGATGTAGACACCCACAATTAGCACACACACACACGTACAGCAGACCACACACGTACACAGACACACCCACACACACACACACACACCTAGACAGACCCACGTTACACCAGCAACACACTTCCCCAATATTATAAGAGTTCTGTTACTTTCCAGTCCAGCCTTCAGGGTGAGACTATCCTGTCTGCCCAGGTGGTTGTGTGACTAGACCCCTGGGTGGGAAAAAACTCAAGTTTTAGTACTGAGTTTGTTACTTGTCCCCAGAGTGGGAGTGGTGAGGTAGGTTCTACAGCCTGGGAAGGGTCAGCAGATACTGGCGAGGGACCCTGTCTGGACAGTTCTTTTGAGAGGCCAGGGCCTCAAATCCACCCAGAAGCGTCTCAACACAAGAAGTGTTCAGTTCCTTAGGCAAATGAGAGAAACTTCATCATCCCCCCAGTTTTTTAAGTAGGGATTGAGAAGTGGACAAGTGAAGGTCAGCCATTCCCCCCAGTTCATAAGTAGGTTGGAAGGTGAAAAGATGAGAAGTCATCACTGGGTTATGTAGGACCAGAGAAAGTGAACTATCCTCAAACTTGCAGGAGGAACGGAACTATTCCTTCCATGACGTATGCTTGATCTGATGGTCCCTAATAAATACCTAGTTGAAAAAGTTCCCTGGCCACCCCTGATTTCGTTATTCACTCCAACTACCGCCTCTATCACGCCTGTTACCCCGGAAAGAAAAAGAAGATGAGACCCTGAGATCATGGTAAACTCCCACTGTGCTAACACCCCCTTATTACAACAAGGTCTAACCCTGTCTGAAAAATCAGAGACAGTGTTATATTTTGTTCAAACCTACCCCCTTGGGCGCCAGGGGGGGAAAGGGCGTTACACTACAATGCATGTGATTCAGACGTGCTTATTGAGATTAGTTGGGGTTCCATACATTGCTCAGATCTCCGATAGCGATTAGGGGGTTAGGCTTCCTCAGAATTTCCACATTCTAGTTATAGGGTTCCTTCAACCACAAAAAGTTGAAAACTCACTTCTTATCCCAGGCTGGATGAAAAGCTGCTGTACTGCGCAGGCATATAGCTATATAAGACGGGCCCACGTTAACTTGCAATTAAGAAGCAAAAATGACCCTGTGGCAGATGTCCATTTCCCAGATATCCCTGAGGGAATGGAATAAAAGAAAAAGCAGCATTGCCAGACCTGGTCATACAGGTATGATCTGTATCTGTAGTTTAAAAAACTGTCTTCTAACAATTTCCATCTAGAGGTCCCTACTTTTAACCCTCTTGTGGAACATCCTAAAACCATATAACTTTATCGCCGTTCAATTATTGTCCTTAGGTTTATAAATTGAATGTACACAGCTTAACCTTTCATACTATATATTACAAACTGCTCTAGCCAAGTCAGGAATCAGATTAATTTGTGTTCAAAGGCCACTGCAGGCCATGTACCACTGCTCATAAAATAACCAGCTAGTCCCTTCAAGCCACATTCAGTTTATTTAAAGCAGAGATAAACTAAACCTTTTTAAGCTTTTAAGTTGTAATATAGCAATAGATTCTGTTACATGAGTAACAGAGTAATGTTGTATGTTCTGTAACTTTCTAAATAATTGTTTATCAAAATGCTGTTTTTTTTTTTTTTTTTTTAACTTCTGCTGTGCACGCAGCTGGATGTGGATACATGGATTAAATTGAGGGGTTGGGGAGGGAATGTTGGGTAGGACAACGTGATTGTGAAACAAAGGCGACCTAAAACAATAACAGAACTGAGCTGCCGAACGGGGTCGCAAATTGCTGCTCTTATAATTAACAGCCATCAAGCAGATTTTTTTTATTTAAGGAGGTCAGAATACCACTTTGCTACTAGAAGAGGTTTGTTAGAAAATCCATGAGGGGTTGGACGATTGTTCACTATAAATTCTTATTCTTGTCGTGTGCGACATTTCTTTTAAAGATCAGAGAGATCCCACCATACTTTTGGATAAATGTAAAACCATTTCAACATGTTTCAGCGACTTCATTGGGACCCGGGGTTTTATTACGTTATCAGGGATTAATTGTGTACAAATTTTTGATTCACGTTTAGGCAAATGACAACGCCACGTTTAATTTTAAAACTGAGTTTGAAGCAGGGGAACCTGGGGTTCAATTCCGGTGTTCGTGTGTGTGTTGTTAGCCACTCTGTGGAAAAAATCAACTTCTATCTCCCTGTGCCTCATGCACCAAAACATAAATTGTAAGCCACGGGGCAGGACGTGCCTGCAGAAATGTCTCTCTAAAGCGCTGACGTTAAAACTCTAGCAGCGGCTATACAGAACCATATTATTTATTATTATTAATAGGCTTACCTACTGTAATGTACCATTTTTTAACTTGGTTAATTCTTAATTAGTCTGTCATTTTTTTTCAAATTAACTGGCTGACAGCAGTAGGCATTTGTATATTTCATAAACCTGCAGGAATTGAAGCACGCGTTGCCATAGCAACCTAACGTTTTCGTCAATTCACTTTAAGAATTGTTCGGTTTTTTTTGTTTGTTTTTTTACCAATTGTGAAGTGAATTTTTTTAAAAATGTATCTTTGCTAACAGTTTGATGAAGCAGGGGGTATCAGGAGCTGACCCCATTCATTTCAGCTTCGGGACCCCCTACGCTTCCCGATGCGATACAGCGTCCAAAGGGGGTGCTTGGTATCTGCCAAAAGTTTTTAAAGCTGCCGCGTCTTTTAGCGTAGGCCAATAAGGAAGCTGTGACCTGATGATGTCACTGTCACTATCCTGACACAGTGGCCCGCAGGGCGCGGCGGAATGATGTTTTTTCGAACACTGCAGTCAATTACCATGAACCCGCTGCGATCCAAGGCGGAGCGGCTACCGGCACCACTGCAGAGGTGATATGTCCGGAAGCGGGGACTCCGAGACTGAAATGACTGAAGTGTTCCAGCTCCGGAGAACCCCCTTGCTTCATATCCATGTATATGAAACAAGAAATCTCACCGGCCTTCAAAACCTCAGTGCCGGTCGTTGTTTTTTTTGTCCTTTCTCAGTGGAGCTGCTCCTTCTCCAAGAAATTGACGCTTGTTGAAAGAGCCTGAGATGGTTAGACATCTTCACTTTCAGACGCCTAATCTTTAAAGCGGCAACATAACAAAAACAAACAGGGGCGCAAGACCCAGTCAGCTGGTTTGTCAGTTTTCCCTTCTAAATGAAAAATAACACGGTTTTAGAATTTAGATTAATAAAATCTTTCATAAATGCAGTGCGATGTTAATATGTTCATTATTATATAGAAGACAACAATGTTATGCAGCGCCTCTTTTACGCTTTTTTTACTTTTTTACACTGCTTCAATGCCACAGTTGCGGTTAATGAATGAGGGTAAATAAGGGAGGACCAGTAGGGATGCGGTTGTTGAAATTGAATAGCAGGCCCCCCTGCCCCCAAAAAAAACAAAAGTGGATAATATTTGTTTGTCAGGGTTAACAAAGAATGTTTTTGTGATGGAGGAAATATCACAAGAATTGTTAAGAGGGAGTTCGCACCCGCCAAATCATATTCAGTGACATTGATACAGTCACATAACAATAAAATAGTTATGTATTGTTAAAAAAAGGATAAAAGCAATACAATAGCATATATTATGCATGGAAGATTAAACACCACACAAAAACATTTTATACACCCATTTTTTGCCCGATTACATTTGGCAGGGTGGTGAGAGGCAAAGTTATAGTTCACGGTTCAAAGACTAGATGTATGATGAATTATTAAAACAACACCCCATCCCGTAGGAACATATATACGCATGTCTGTGCAAACAGTTGTGACCAGTGTTGTATATACACTTGAACTTAGTAGTAACCTTTTAAGAGGACGAAAAAAAATGACATTCCTCCGGGGGAACCGACGGGGGTAAAAAGAAAGGGACCACCTGAAAACACGGAGGGACAGATAAGTATAGGAAATAGGCAAAGAAGGAGAAAACAAGGAGAAGAAAAAAGAATAGAAAGAAAGGAAATAAGAAAAAAAAAAAGGAAAGGAAAGAGAAGAAAGAGGAGGGAGAAAGAATAGAAGAAAGGAAGAAAATGAAAGATAGAAGCAAGATAGAGAAAGAACGGGGCAGAGCAGAGACGCAAGATAGAGGGAAACGACCAAAGAAAGAACGCAAAGAAAGAAAAGAGAAAGAAAGGAGAACAAGAGAGAAAGGAGAAAAGGAGAGAGAGAGAAGGAAAATAGAAAGGAAGGAAAGAAAAGAATAAGAGAAAGAGAAGAGGGGAAAGGAATAAAAGAAAGAAAGGAAGAAGAAAAGAAGAAATGAGAGGGAAAAAGAGAGAAAAGAAAGAAAAAGAGGAAGAAAGAAGGAGAAAAGGCCCTCTTTCTTTCTGAATTATCTGTCAGCCCACGCAGTTGAGGATGAGTGAGAGTTGAAGATAATTGCCCCCCCCTGCAGGGATGTTGATGAATAATCTGCAAGGTTGGACCCCAAGCTGAGTGTTGGACTCAGAGCTGCTGGGGATGCCCATACCCACAAAACCAATCATCGCTCAGTATGAATACATCCATTTGATAACACAAATAGAGAAGGGGGTGTGGGGGTGGAGAGGTCCGCCTTTCAAAAACAAGCTCCGGAGGGAGGGGGGAGGAAAGAATGAGGGAGAAAGAAAAAAGACTACCAGAAGGAGGGGAAAGCTGGAGAGGGATAATGTTTAAGCCCCCCCAACAAAACCCCCATTTTTTTTTTTTCTATTCCGTGTATCATGGCTGGTTATTGAATCTAAAGTTAAGGCTACAAAGGATGAAAATTGCGAAAATATTCACAACATGTAAAAAGAGATAAGCGTTCAGTGGGTACGCAACACTGTTCACAAACGAAGGACTTAAGTTCAGATATTGCTCACCTTTTTTTTTGAAATTGGGTTGTTGGAAAATGGAAGAATAACAGAGCGAAGACAGAGACTAAAAGAAAGAAGAAGAAAGAAGAAGAAAGAACGATTAGAGAAAAAAGAAACAGGAATACATTTCCACCATAGCAGGGAGCAGAATAGGAGGAGAAAATACTAGTTGGCAATAAGATTTATCTCGCACACAAAGAAAAATTATTTGTTTGGTTATCGGCCATCGTCCAGACTTGATTAGGCTACTTATCCGTCCTAGAGGCTTTGTGACTGCAAAGATTCTGCTTCATGTATTCTGATTAAGAAAGGAAAAAGGTTTTGAAGGTTTATGTAGTTATCGTTGGATTGTTTTCACAACAGACTTCCAGATTTTAACTTTTTGACAGAGCGATCCTCCCTCTCAAACCGAACTCGGCAGTTATTTTCCTGAGTTTGAAATCATATTTATTCAGTATGGATGTGCATGGGTTTATACAGGGGCTTTTTTTTTTGAATTATTGAAACATTGGATGAAAGCAAACTGATTGCTTTTAATTAAGAAGCAATTCCCAAACAATCCAAGCAGGAGTTCTTTTAAAAAAAATTTTATTAAATAGGGTTTAGCCAGCAGGCGGGTTCTTCCAGAGCCGACACCCTTGTCATTGCAGGCTCTTGGGGACCCTGCTTCCAGGGAGATACTGGGGTCGGGTGGGTGGGCGGGGGGGGGTTGAGACGGTTGCACAGTACCAGTGACTGTTGGGTTGCACCCCCCGGTGGGGGTACAGTGAAAATGTTCCCATGCGCGACAAGAGACGAGCGTTTTTTTGCCCCTTCTAGCCAGCAGATCACCCCGGTACGCTCTCCGCCCCCCGGCGAGGTGTAGCCCAGCCACTTCCACAAGGGATGCACCTCGCCTGCACACCCGGAATAACAAAAGGGGCAGTGAGGATAGGTGGGAGAAGGAAAGGAACGAGAGGCGGGGAAAATAGAAAAAAAGGGGAAAGAGGGAATATCGGTGGAGGGAGGAACAGGGGCGGGAAGATTAGACTGAGCCGGGGACAGCGCTTGTGTTAACGCGGCGCACCACCTCTCGCCCAACACAGACGCCATGCGGAATGTAGTGGTGCGCTGGTAGGGAGCCTGGCGGCGCCTCATGGCACCGCCTCCCCCGCGTAAATAATTCACCGTGTGGAGAGCTGGAGGGTGGAATAGGACAAGTTCAGCAGGGAAAAGTGGGGGAACGGGACACCGGACCGGGAAGGGACAGACGCGAGGGCGGACGATGGAGGGGGGCCTTTGGCGTCACTGTCTCCCTCGGGCCGCGCCCCCTAGGGGTCGAGCGCCCAGATTGGGTAGGGGGGGGGATGGAAAGCGTGGCGGGGGAGGGGGCGGGGGGGTAGGAACGCGGGAGCTCAGGGGGGGTGACCAGGGAAGACAGGACCCCTGGGAGAAGCAGGCGGCACAAAGCCGCTAACGGCAATTGGTCTGCAGAGGCTTAGCTTGTATGGGTAGACGGAGGAGACGAGGGGGGATTCAGAAGGCTGGGAAGAACAGCCCCAGTGTCCCCCCCATCGGCTCGCCCCAGGGGACAGTTCCGTCATCCGCGCTCTCTCCCTGTGGCCAATGACAGGGTTTTGTGGGTATTTTGTTCTATTTAAGGGCGCCGCGCGATACTGGGCGGCGGGGAGGGGGGAGCGCAGAGCATTACAGGGACTCCGAGGGGCAGAGAGGAACCGTCGGAGAACAAGCCCCACTGGGACGTGGGAACTGGATAGAGAGTGGGAGGGGGGGGGGTTGACGCAGCGCCCTTTGTCAGACTGGTGTGGGGTGATCTATACCCTGATGATGGTAGAGAGGGGGTAGCCAGCGGAGGGAGGTGAGCTGTGGTGGAGTGAGGAGGTTGGAAAGTGGGGTTACCGGGGTTCACTTTTCAAGGTTGGGGTTAATATGAGTAAGAAGGGGGCCGGGCCGCGGCGGTAGAAAAGGCATAGGAGGTCATAGTGGTGAGGGAAGGAAAAGGGGTTGAGGTGATGACGTCCTGTGGGAAATGTGAAAGTATACGTGTAGTGGAAGTATGTGTGTTTTTCAGCAGTGGAGTAAGGGGGGTCTGGATGTCAGCAATACCTCTTGACCAATGAGGAGAGTCGAGCAGCGCGGGGGAGGCGAACGATGGCGCGGTGGTCGGAACCGACGGACCACTGAGAAATCCAACATCTCTAACAATTTTTTTTCATCAAATCATACTTTGTTCCAATTATACATATGATTAGTGAAAAATGAAAGTGGAAAAGCACGTATGCATCTGCCTGCACAGCCTGCCTAGCCTGCCTGGAGGATCCGGTTTTTTTTTTTTGTCCATAGGGGAAATCTCAATTGGTCCATTGGGAAGCACCGCACACCTTCTCATGGCCTGGAGGGTGGATGGAGGGGCCACAACCTCCCTTCTAGGCCTGGAGGCAAGACGGCCCTTGGGAGGGAGGCAGGAGCGGAGAGTGACTGGTGCGGCGTGCCCTACCAAGGCAAAACAACACACCACCACGACACCGCACACACGCGCGCGCGGACCAGCCTCAGTAACGGCGCACACAAAAAGAAAAACAACAAGGCACACTAAAACACCACACACAAACAAGCAACACGGCGGTATGCAAAATAAGGAAAAGGTACGGGAGATCCAAACACTCTACGCTATGTATCTCTCTCTCTCTCCTCTCTCTTCTCTCTCCTCTACTCTCTCGCTCTATCTCGAATCTCTCCAAACCGACCGCGGAAAGGCTTGCCCGGGCCTTGACCCCCCCAGCCTCCACGGCCGGCTGGCCCGCAAACACAAAGGGAAAATAAAATTACCCACACCGAAGTATTTCACAAAAAAGGGACATCAAAATTAACCACCTCTCTCCACGGCCGTAGAACGCGCCGGCCGCCACTGCATGAGGAGTGGGTATGGCGCGATGGGTGTGCATTCACCCGCTACTCCGGCTGCTAGCACCCGCCTCTCCCCGGTGATCCATCCGCACGGGTGCTCCATCTCGGCCCGGTGCTCCATCTCGGCCCGGTGCTCCATCTCCCCGGTGGCTACATTATTTCCCCAACGGTGATCCCATAACCCCCCCAGCCACCAGTAGCACGCTGTACCGCCGCTCTTAACCTTCAGGGCACCTAGTAGCAAGCGCCCCCAGCTCAACCAATCCTACACGCGATTCCGCGCTATTTGACGCTTCCCAGCTATCTGCGAGCTCGGGAAGCCCCTGTACGGGGCCGAACGTGACCCCACAACCACCTGCCTGACATGAGCGTCTTCAGTGGCTCCGGCATCGCGGGGGAAACGGATGAAAAGCCACAGCGACACTCGCATCAAACCCCTACAAGCTCCAATGGCAGCCGCGGTCCGAGCAGCCCCCGGAGTCCCCCAGCTTCACACTCACAAACCGGCCTAGGACACCTCCCACAAGAGGGAGGTATGGTCTACGGCAACCCCCCAGTAGCAACTTCCAAACCCTCTTCTTCCACCGCGCCAGCGAGGCCGAAGAGACGACACCGAGGCAAAACCGGTGGACGATGGGGAACAAGGCATACGGACACCCCCACAAGGAGAACGGGAACCCCCCCTAGGGAGAGGGAAAAAAGAATAAACAACAGGAAACCGGCCGCGACACAAAGTAAAAACCCCCGGGACGGGGCAATAGTATAACTCGAATATACCCCAACCGGGCCCGGGCGCTTCACCCGGACCGGGACCGGCGCTTCACCCCCCGGGACTGGCCCTTCACCTGCCCGGCGCGTCACCCCCCACCCCCCCTCGGGCCTGTCCTTAATCCCGCCCGCGTTTTCACCGACACGGTGGCCTGGGGGCCCTTCACCCGGCTTGGCGCTCTCTTCACCCGCCGCCTCCTGGGCCCTCACCCCCCCCGGCGCCCACTGGTTTCTTCAACCCCCCCCCCAGCGAGCTCCAAGCACCCCCAAGGCTAAAGGGAAACAGGAAAACAAAAAGAGACATCAAAAAAATAGTGAGCAAAGAGAAACAAAACAAAACTCACCAACGCAAAACGGGCAAACAACGGAGCGGACATACAACCACGATATGAACCAAAAGCCAGACACCCACCTTCAACAAAAGGCCGACAAACGAAGAAACGTGGGCCACACAAGCAGCAGACCTATAACTAGAAGCAGGGAACGAAACTCTGCGGAGGGAAACCAAAAGACAAGACACCAGGAAAAATAAAAGGAAGGAAGGAAGAACAAGGTCAAGGAAAGGAACAGGAAAAACAAAAAAAATCAGTCAAAAAAAAGATTCAAACGGTGAGGAAAAGGCTCCCCAGCACCCAGCCACAAAGCTCCGCCACCCCCTCCCCGCCGGCCCTGGCCTTTCACCCCACCCCCCCCCTGCCCTGGACCATTCACCCCCCCCCCCCCACCCTGGCCTTCATCCCCCCGCCGGCCCTTCACCCCCCCACCCCCCCGCCCCACCGACGACCTGCCAATGGCCCACTTCAACCCCCCCACACCCCGCCCTGGCCCTCACCCCCCCCCGACCACGCCATGGCAGTTCACCCCACCCCCCCCGCCCACCTGGCCTCACCCCCACACCCCGGACCCCCACATCTGGACATGGAAACACCGACAACCCTACCAACCAACCCCGCCCTGGCCACCTTCACCCCCCCCCCCCTCCCGCCATGCCCTCACCGGCCGGGCCATTCACCCGGCCCGGCCGCACCCGGCCTGACCCTTCACCGGCCTGCCCTTTCACCCCACCCCCCACGTCCCATACCCCTTCACACCACCCCAGCGGGCCCCCCCTCCCGAGCCCTAGGAAGAGAAGACCACCAGGTGGGAAAAAAAGAAAGGCCCAACCCCGCCTCACCTACCCCTTGCTCAACCCACCCTCCCCTGGAGAAGGATAAGAACGAAAAAAAAAAAAGATCCCCCATAAGCCGAAAGGAAAAACAAGAGAGACAGGGAATGCGAAAAAAACAACGGGGGAGAAAGGACAAGGAAAAAGAAAAAAGAGAAAGGGAAAGCGAGAAAAAGAAAAACGGAAAAACGCGAATAAGGAAGGAAGAAAACATAAACGGGCATAAGGAAATGGACGAACATAAAAAAAGAAAGCAGGAAAGGGAAAGGAAAAAAAAAAAAGGCAACGGGAGAATCGAAAAAAAAAAAACACAACAAGAAGTAACGACTAACAGATCAAGAAACAGGGCACAGGAAAAAAAAAACCACGGCAAGGACACCTTCAATAAAACGGAACCGGACCTTCAAAAACACTGGCCCTGCACTTAACCCCCGGCACTGCTCCTCACCCCCCCCCCCCCAGGCGACACCGCCACACACAATCATCAACACACAACGTATACATACACACCACACACACGTACTTACACTACACACACCACACCACACACAACGTATTACAGTCTACACATCATGTATACAACACAACACCCCAAGTATATAACACACACATGTATACACACACATGTATACACACACGTGTGTGTGTGTGTGTGTGTGTATACATGTGTGTGTGTGTGTATACATGTGGATGTGTATGTATACATGATGTGTAGTCTATACGTGTGTGTTGTTGTGTAGTGGTTGTGTGTGACGTGTGTTGGTGTGTGTGGTGTGGGAGTATACATGTGTGTATGTGTAACATGTGTGTGTGTATACATGTGTGTGTGTATACTGTGTGGTGTGTATAAATGTGTTGGTGTGTATACGGTTGGTGTGTGGTATTACGTGTTTGTGTGATATGGGTGGTTAGTGTGGTGTGTACATGTGTGTGTGGTATAGCTGTGTGTGTATACGTGTGTGTGTGGTGTGTGTGTTAATTGTGATGTGTGTATACGTGGTGTGTGTATAAAATAACATGTATACACCCACACACATGTATACACACACACTGTGTACACGTACAGTACACGTACAACCCACACAACACACACACACACACACACACCACCCACACAACTGTATAACACACACAAACAGTAAATACACCACCATGTATTAACACACAAAACACGGATGACACACAAACACACTATCCCCAGGCAACCACGCCATATCAGCACCCGGTATTCCCATGCCCCCCCCAGACCACGGGCAACCTTTGCCACTTGCACCTCCCCCATCGGCACACCCACATCCGCACCCCCACATCAGCAACAAACCCTCCCAAATCAGCACACCGATACAATCACCATCAGTACAGCCACAGCAGCAGTACCACCGCACACCGCCATGGGCCGCGTGGACCACTCCCCACCCAAATGCCACCCCCACACCCAAATGCCACCCCCACACAACAAACATCCCGGGCAACGCCGGGGCTCTCAGCTAGTTTTATATATATAGATATATATATATTTTTAAAGTCGCAAGGAATGCTGTCTCCCAATATACCACTTAGCTCGTAAGCTCTTCAGGGCACGGACTCCCTTTGCCTTTTTTTGTAATTTGTACTTTATTTTCCCTGTATTGTGATTTTATAAAGCGCTGTATACATCAAATGATACATACATTCGTAGACACATATTATTCACACAATTGAGTTTGTTATTGATTATAAATTCCGTGCTGTAACATCTGGTTATTTTTATTACTATAGTAAAAGCATTTGTATGTATGTCTTTATAGCGCCATTAATATACATAGCGCTTCACAGCAGTAATACACGTGATGATCATGTGTAATGGTGTTTCCCCCACACGGTGGGAGATTTGTCTATTACTACGGTGTATGGTGCATATACCGGCTGGCAACAGGAGGACTGAGTTGTCCGCCATTGTAGTGGGGACACAGGATCAGGCTTCTGGGGTTCATACCCCACTTATCTCTTTAGCAGTGCAGTGCCTCCATCTGCCGTAGGCTCCAGGACCTGAAGGTGATATCCCATGGTAGAACTTATACCTCTCCCCCGAATAAGGTCACGCACCAGGCAGGAGGTATATAACAACAGGAATGGTTTATTATCTCTTTTGTACAGCACAGTAATCAGGCTTCTGCCCGATGCAGTAACTCTTAGTTCTCACTGAAGGATGGTCCCTGGACCGTCACTACAGGCCAAGGGCACCCGCAGCCATCCTAGCTCTTCCCCACCTCCCTAGCAGAGGCAGTGGTATGGTCCACACTCACTCTTCCCTGGAGAGAAGAGCACAAGGGAAGGCCCCAATCTCAGGCTCCCAGTTGTGACCTGCCTTCCTCAGAGGGGGGGGGGGAAATCTGGGCGCTCCATCAAAAATATATATTTGACAGGGGGAATGAAACAAGATGTTTACAACCTTAAAGGAATATATAAGGATCCCCTTGGCTTCTTCGTCTCTTCCTATGGCTCAAACCCCAATAGGATCTATCCAGGATCCTTGTTGATACAGGGATACAGAAAGAAAAGGGGAGCACAGGTTGAGGGATTTTTATATTGTATATTTAAACTCGAACTAGTGGTGGTGGGGGTAATAAAATAAAAACACACTTACACGGCCTTGTGTAAATGCTGTCACATCAAGGTATCTTTGCGGTCTTCACTTCTCTGTTCTGCTGGAGTGGCGTTTCTTCTCTTCTGATCCGGATCACTTCTTTAATTCACCAGCAACTCGTAATTCGGATGTCCCCCTCAGGACAAACAAATAGATGAACAGATGTTTAGGCAAAATACATATAATGATGGTAAGTACCAAACTGAGATGGTAAATAAAGGCAGGAAAAACTGCAGTCACTCACACGGGCAAGTGTGAGTGTAATCTTGAGGGAAGGTATCTTTTCCTTTTCCCTTACAAACGGTATGGTGCTGTGTCCTTTATACGCTGAGGAAAAAATGGTGGGAATAAATATCGGATATATATGGAGTACAAGATAAGATAATACTCACACGGCCTCGTGTGAGCAGACATGGGTAAAGGTATCTTTTAGATTCCTCTTGGGACTTCAGTGCTAGCTCCCAGATGCATGAAGGGTAGCAAGTAGCCCCTCCCGTGTACTGGTGTAAACAGGATGTAGCCTCCAGTGTAGTAAGCAGCCAATTACTTTATTAAAACTAGAACAATAAAAAACTTAACACTAAATCAAAAAACATGAAAAATAAAGCCAGTCTTTAGGACAATGTTCGTAGGGCGCGTGGTGCGCAGCTAGCTGAATCCGCGTCCGGGTATAGTGATGCGCTCCTGTAGTCCTACTCCTTGACGGTGGCTGTGTTGGTCCAAAATGCTTAAAGGTAAGAGCAACGCGTTTCGCCCTTTCTTGGGCTTCCTCAGGCTCCGTCATCTCTGACAAACAAATATAGCCTTACTCCCTACACTAAGTCCGTTTTCTTTGTGTATATCTCATCTCATATGTCCGTCCGAATCCTGGAGGACCAACACCATCAAGCACTCCTTCGTATCAACACCCAGGGGGTTGCCCAGAGAGGCACACATGCTTATTTTACTACGGGAAAGTGTGAGTTTACACCCATCAGGTGTCACATTCACCTATTGATTCATCACTATCAGACAGTGTTGCACTATATATCTTTATTTTTGTTCCACATATTTCACGGTTCCTGAGCTCCCCGCATCTTTTCTACAAACAAGGCCTGCTTGTACCAAGACTTACTGCCAGGAGGGAACAAACTAGTAGCCAAAGGTGGCATGGCTACACGTGTAAATTACAAATAATACAGATAACACATAGTGGGAAGAAGTGCTTCAGACATAAAAGTAACATTAAGGAAAAGGAGTCCCTGCTCCGAAGAGTTTACCATCTAATTGGTAGGTAGTAAGAATGTACAGAGATAGTAGGAGGGTGTTCTGGTAAGTGCGTCTGCAAGGGGCCAAGGTTTATGTATGAGGTGTAAAGTATCAGCCACGGGGCTACTCATATGCTTCCTTAAGCAGGTGTGTTTTAAGGTGGGTCTTAAAGGTGGATAGAGAGGGTGCTAGTTGCATAATGAGGGGATATATAAAAATATTACTTTTGAGCACATTCACATGTCTTATAGACAGGTCTGCAGCCCTGCTTTTCGCCATTATCACCTAGCATACTGTGCTTCCACTGCAGCCAGGGACTCTGGGAAATGACGTGTGTGTGTGTGTGTGTGTGTGTGTGTGTGTGTGTGTGTGTGTGTGTGTGTGTGGTGTGTGTGTGTGTGTGTGTTATGTATATGAGGAGACACATAAATGTCGAAACAGTCTGTCTGTGGGTGGGTTTACTGGCTATGCTCTAAGCTGTGACCATGCAGCAAGCTTAAGCCTATAGGGAACCATGTTGAATGGTTTTGAAGCAAAAGGTGTGTGCTCATTTGCATGTAATTTCCCAGAATCCCTTGCTGCAGTGTAAGTGCTGCGTGCTGGGTGATAATGGTGAAAGGCCGGGTTGCAGACCTCTCTAAGACATGTAAATGAGCATACAGTAATATTTCCATTATATATATATATATATATATATATATATATATATATATATATATATATATATATTAAATTGGGCAGTCATAAAAACCTTAAAATTACCGCAGTTTAATAATTAGATTTCCAACTTGCACATTGCTAACTAGAAAGGCGGTGTCATGATAATTGGAATGTTCACATACTGTATCGTGCTCCTGTGTAACTATAATGGGTTGTATAAAGGGACTTGGTGCTGAACAAGTAGTGGCAGTCTTACAGTAGAACCTGTGCCAGGTTACAACAATAATTGGTTGAGCCCCGAGGACCCTAAACTCCCAAATTTCCGTATGTTCTCAGGAGACAAAGATGAGAGATCATCAAAGGACGAGTAACACAGCATGGCTGTCATAAGCCTGAAGTTACAATTTAAACATGCAATGGAAAATATCACTGGTACCTCTCCAATGCATAGCCCGTAGTAATTAGAAACTTGATCCCTGCTGTTTTATCATCTCATTAGCAATGGGGGCGCAAGACTTTTATCCTTGTTTGTTAGGAATCAAACATAGCAGAGGAACTCTGATTATAAATTGATGAAAGTAAAGTTAAACTTTTAAATAAGAGGAGTTTCTGTTCACAATGTGTTTTGAGCTGATTAAAGAGAAATCCATTCTGTAGAATAATATCAGATGTCCGGCGGAGGTGGCGTAGAAGGTTGCCACCCGAATTATGAACTTGAAAGAACATCCGCTTTTTATTAAATCCATGACCCAGTAAAGGTACAATTTAATTTTAACCCCTTTACAGGCAGAGGGAGCGGCAAAGAGACAGGATAAAGTTTCTAACAAATGGAAAAAACCCTAAACTTCAAATTTGTGTTTAGCAAATAAAAATTCCACTTGTGAGCACATCCACATGTCTCAGGCAGGTCTGCACCCCCCTGCCTTTCCCCCATTATCTCCCAGCATACAATGCTTCCACTGCAGCCAGGGATTCTGGGAAATGACATGCAAATGGCATTGGTTTATTTTAAATCTGTGGGACAATATCTGCATATGACTATAAGCTTCACACCACATAATGGTGCTAGATACGTCTAGACCAGGGGTGACCAACTCCAGTCCTCAAAAGCTACCAACAGGTCAGGTTTTCATGATGTCCTTGCTTCAGCACAGGTGGCTCAATCAGCGGCTCAGTTGTGGGATATCCTGAAAACCTGACCTGTTGGTAGCTCTTGAGGACTGGAGTTTGCCAACCTTGATCTAGACCTGAGGGGCGTAAAATATTATTCCGGGGGGGGGGGGGGGGGGCCAAAAATATTCAGGCGGGGGGTGGTGCTTACAGGAGCCCCGCACTCTTCACCAAAGCATTTAAATTAAATGCCCGGGAGTGTGCAAGGCCTATCTGTAAGTTCCCTTACCTTGTCTCCGGCGGCTTCTGGTGACACGTCGCCATGGCAGTGCGGCATCAAATGATGTTATATAAAAAACGCTGGAGACAAGGTAAGCGGGGGCGGGAGCACGAGCAAGGGGGGAGGGCAGGCAGGGGGACGCAGATTAAAAAAAAAAAAAGAACGTTTGGAGCAATGGAAGCAACCCATCCTCGTAATTATAACGAAGCATCTTGCAAGTCCAACATGACAGAGACAATACACAGGCCAATCACCCCGCACCGCGACAGGTTTATTAACCCTTTATTGCCGGAGGGGACAGCAAGAGATTGCCGTGCTGTACAACCGTATGCTTTAGTCGCATTGAAGGTGTTACTAGGGAGCGGGTCAAAGTTTCCTATCTACTTGTCTTTCTTTGGAAGTGTGTGAGATAATCCACATTTTCTCATTGTGCCTATGAATGTAATGACTTTTTCCCGTATGATTTGCTGACTGGCAGTCTGACCTCGGCCCTCCTCCTCTTCTGGGGGGGGGGGGGGGGGAAGTCTTCATTTGTGCAAACTTGGCTGGCTGACAAATGCATTGAGGAGACATCTAGGTCAGGATCCCTCCTCCACTGCCTCAACCCGCCAATGGAACCCTCCTGCTTGCATTTCAATAATACATGATTAATGCACATTTTGTGCAGCACCTGAAGCTTTTCCCAGAGATTGCCTACTTCCAACAGCTTCACATCTCTACCTCACATAAAAAGCTATGACCTAAACGCTCTTGGCTGCCTTGAACTGTGCAGTGGTAAATTTAGAAGGAAGAGAACAATACCGTGTGTCTGCCTTTCATTCTTAACACTTGTCATTCTTTTTTTTTTCTGTATTGTGCCAGCCTCACAATCTATATATTATTTTCAAATTGCCCCAACAGAGATCTACAGTACGTTAGGGGAGATAATTCGTAAGGCAGCAGATTGAAGGAAAGTTCTTTAGATACAAATATATTTTATTCCATTTTTTTTCTATGTTGATATTGTTTCACTTGTGTGTTCACTTTTTCCACATTGTTGTTTTGCTTTTATGACACACACACGCACACACACACCAGGTTAAAAATATTCCACACCACTAGTTTTTGACTACCCACATTTCTAAAGAATTATTTTCAAATTGTCTTTACTGTGATGGTTTTTGTATTTATAATGTCAGAGCACAGACATTTCCTTGTAATATGGCAAATTAGATTCATCCAGCCTGGTACTTTGAATGATTTGAAATCAGCATGAAAACACAGATCTTCTGCTCAGGTAATGCAACCAATCTGCAGTAAATTGCCAATGTGTCCTAAATCCTTTAAATTAGTTACAGTTGAGGAATGGCTCATGGTGTGTACTGAAACATTCTGGAAAGTGACTTGACAAAGCTTTCATTCAATTCCTTTGGAGTTATAGCACTGTCATGAATAATTCATTGAAATGGGTCAATTTCAGACCTATTTAAAAACATGATATCAAAGAAGGGGGAGGCATTTATTCATAAATGTGATTTAACCAAAGAAATGTAATATTTCTGTTGCACTAAATAACGTGTTTCATTCACATTTTATAAGTTGTGTTTGAATATCAAACAGGGTTTTGCTTTTTAAACCATGAGCAATGGATTGCCTTCTACCATCAAGAACTAACCATTGCAGAACCACACCGAATTTGTCAGTGGTTACTGGCGACTGTTTTATAAGTCTATAATCTATATGATACGTTTTGGAGTTTTTGACAAGTGATGTCTTTGTCATTATTTATTTATTTATAAAAATGTTTTACCAGGAAGTATCACATTGAGAGTTACCTCTCGTTTTCAAGTATGTCTTGGACATAGAGTTAAAATGACAAATAATACATGGTTACAAATACAGTTACATAAGTGAACAGGGTTATACATTATATACAAGACATTGCATGCAGAGTTAAAGGTAATATATGTTATAGGCGTATGTAACAGTTACAGACCAGATTAAAATGTGAGACAGCTTTAGTTTTGAAATCACTTAGACTGGTGTCGGCTGTGAGAGTCTCCGGTAGATTGTTCTAGTTTTGGGGTGCACGGTAAGCGAAGGAGGAGAGACCGGATACTTTGTTGAGCCTTGGGACCATGAACAGGCTTTTGGAGTCAGATCTCAGATGATAAGTGCTGCATGTGGTAGGGGTGAGGGGCTTAACTAAATAAAAGAACGTACCACTACCAGGTTTGAATTGCAAATACACCAAAGGACATGGTCATACCTAACAACCCTGATACATTTTCCTCATGCCCTAAAAGTTAGGTATTTGTAGTGTTCTCTTCTGCACTTGTTGGGCTCTATGTATCAAAAGCAAAATGTTGGTGCCAAGTCGTTTGTTGCAACTCGTGCTAAAATATACAGAAATTTAGTAGTTCCCAGCACTCCAATTAAAAATAAGAACTGCATCAGAAGAATACTGCGAATAAAGCTTTTGGGAAAAATAAATAAATAAAAATCTTTACCTATTCATAGGTTAGTGCTGTGTTTCCTAACTCCAGTCCTCGGGGAACCCCAACAGGTCAGGTCTTAAGGATATCCCTGCTCCAGCACAGGTGGCTCAGTCAAAAGGACTGAGCCTCTGATTGACCCACTTGTGCTGCCTGTGCTGGAGCAGGGATATCCGTAAGACCTGACCTGTTGGGGTTCCCTGAGGACTGGAGTTGGGAAACACTGTGTTAGTGAGTTGAATAGGAACCATACAAAACATAATCATTAAAGTTCTGAAATGTAACAAAACATATAATGAAGGTTATAAAGTGCCCATTATATATATATATATATATATATAATATATATATTACACATACACACACTTATCCACCACATGTGAAATTTGGTAGGTAATGTGTGTCTGCAGAAATCGCTGCTAGCATCTAATCTGGGGGTAAATAATACTCACAAAATGTGTTGTCAGGAGTTGAGGGATGAAACAAAGGGCAGGGGGAAGGGACAAAAAAGGGAGGTGGGAGAAAAGACAAATTACATTTCTGTGATGGACCCCTTCTTCAAGCCCATTCCCACATGTAAAAAGCCTGTCGTACTTCCCTTATCCTACAACACAACTCTCCCAAGTCAGAAGAGTCAATGAAAAATGCTCAGGCAGAATGCCCCAAAAAGCTAGCAAACCCAGCGGGGGAGCATGTCTGGCGCAGGACACAGGCCTTAACCAAACGTAACTAAAATAACTGGACGCGACACACGAACATCATGGTAAAGGGCACAGCAATCTTTATTAAACAATAACTTTAACAAATCACCTTTTATTCAACACCATGTTAAATAAACGATTCCACGCCTTATAGCTCACAGGTAACATACCATTTTATTCAACATCATGTTGAATAAACTCATCATTAAGAAACTAAAAAATTAAATTATCCATTTATACTGTAAATTTGCAGTATTTTTTTTGAACTCGTGGAATTCCTGAGCATTGCCGGGTAGTTTCAGCTAGTAGACATATAAAGCAAGTCACTCAGGACATTTGACCTTCACCAATGGGTCATCTACAGTGCGTCCCTAAGATATATAATTTAAAAATGTAGCTGTTTACTATCGGCTATCGGCTACAGCAAGTCCGTTATATTATCAGTCCACCCACAGCCTGCTTTCTTTGTTGTGTTCATTCCCACGTCAGGCAATAGTAGCTGCAAGTAACTTTTTAAATGGACATAAACTCTGCCACCTGAAAATAAAACTGCCGCCCTTTTAGGGATACAGAATAACTCTTATTTGGCCATGGGAGAAGGAATGGCTCAGTGAGTAAAGACACTGACTCTGGCACTGAGTTTGGAGCAGAGGAACCTGGTTCAATTCCTGGTGTCCGCTTCTTTGTGACCTTGGGCAAGTCACTTTATCTCCCTGTGCCTTAGACACCAAAAATAGATTGTAAGATCCACGGGACAGGGACCTGTGTCTGCAAAATGTCTCTGTAAAGCGCTGTGTAAAACTAGCAGCGCTATACAAGAACATGCTATTATTATAAGTAGTGTTTCTGGCGCTGGAAAACGTATTGTGGAAAAGTTCCACTTGATGAACATGACCTAGGTATCTCCGGTATCTGTAAATAAAATATTCAGACAAAAAGCTGTGATCAGAATGCACTATATAAGGATATCATTAACCCACCTTTAAGACCCATCTTAAAACCCACCTCCTTAAGGAAGCAGATGAGTAGCTCTGTGGCTGATACTATACACCTCATACATCGACCTTGATCCCTTGCAGACGCACTTACCAGAACACCTTCCTAGTGTCTCTGTGCGTTCTACCTACTTACTAATTAGATTGTGAGCTCTTTGGAGCAGGGACTCCTTTTCCTAAATATTAATTTTATGTCTGAATCACTTCTTCCCATTATTTGTTATTTGTATTATTTGTTATTTATATGATTGTCACGTGTATTATATAGCACTATGTACATTAATAGCGCTATATAAATAAAGATATACATACATATACAAATTGTTGCTGCTTATTCATTTTCAGATGAAAAGGTAGTCAATATTAGATTTAGGTTTCAGCGATGACTAACTTTATTTTCTGCCCAGTGTGCCATTTATTTATATGCAATTCCTCCGCTTTTCTATCTGTCATGATGTCCAAACATCGTAGCACACAGATGCAGCGAATAAGGCCACGCTTATAGTGCCGGCGACGGCGATTTGGAGCTGCGGTCGCTGGTAAAAATCAAATTGAAATGACTTCCAGCGATCCCGATCCAAGCCGTCGCGTCGCACTTACTATAAGCGCACGCAACGGCATCAATGCATTTGTCTTGACCCGACTGTCACCAGCACTATAAGCGCGGCCTAACTTTGGTATGGTAGCAGCAGGTAGAAAGCGCTGTCATGTGTTGCTACATTGTCTCTTGTAATTATCCACACACCCATGGCCGTAGATACAGAAATACTCCCTCACCACATTACCTGTTATTCTGCAGTCCAATGCCAATGTTTTTATTGTTCAAAAACATTGCAAAACTAAAGTAAACCGATTTTTATTTGGTTCACCGCCAGCAAAGTTAAACCAACTTCACTTCAAGACCTTTGAAGTTCGCAGGAGGCATGCATGCTGGGGGTGCAAAGAAAGAATGATCGTATAAGTGATTCTATTTCATCCCTTCAATGTAATGAAAGATTAATAGCTTTTGTAATTTTTTTGTTGTTGCAGGTTTTAGTTAGTGAAAAGGAAAACAAGAAAGACCATGTTTTTTTTTCCCTGGGAATTCCGCTCAGACTGAAACATCGTCGGTAATGGTTTTTATGGATCGGCGAGATCCATTAAGTAACAGCAGCATGTGCAAACATGGAAAAAATTGTCAATGCTGGCGTATTCCAGGGGCGGGTTAAGGCTTTCTGAACACAAAAATAAGTATTTCAACTATTATTTCCAGGGCAAACGTAGCAGGGTTTATTTGCAAATTGTTAATCCAATCGCTTTGGACAAAAGGCAGATCTATAATACCCATGGGTGTGAAGAAACAATACAGGTTTAACAAGGAAGCCTAATTGCCATACCTCTAACCAACTCCCATCCCCCTAACTCCATTGGGCTAGCTATGTGGTTGGACCAATCTCCACCCTATGTAACACTACCCGCCCCCCAAAACCTTAATGGCTTCAGCTGTCAGACTGGGCCATATTCTAACCTGAGCCACACCGTATCCTACAATACTACAATGCAATACAATACTGCTACAGTAAGCAGCCTCTGTACCTTCTTGTTTCAACATTCCCTCTATATTGTAAGCTCTTACGAGCAGGTACCTCATTCCCTCTATATTGTAAGCTCTTACGAGCAGGACACTTAGTACCTTCTGTATCTGTTTGTGCATGTCTGTCCTCACCTGTATGTAACTGTTTATATAATATACATGACTCTGTACTGCGCTGCGGAATATGTTCGCACTTCGCAAATAAAAGATGATGATAATAATAAGAACAATCAACAAGTTACGAAAAATGGCGGTAGGAGATAATAGTGGAAGATGTTGTTTGGACAGGAGTGAGATAAGGATAGGAAGAATATGTAAGCAATGGCATTATAAAATAGTGAACTGTTACTTTACCGCTACATTTCCCGGAGGTCAGGACCAATATCCAGCTTACTTACTGATGATGTCTTAAAGAAGGGGGCAGGATGAAACGTAAACAAAAGCATGAACATCACCAGACAGATATAGTACTTGATGAGGCGAGGTTTGGCAAAAATAGATTTTTAAAAAAAATGTATTTCTTGTGCATTTGTGGTTTTAAAAAGGGGTCATCAGCTGAAGCATAAAGATGAGATGAACATGCTTTAGTAAAAAGGTCATTAAAATCATATTCAAAACCAGGGTGGCCAACGCCAGTCCTCAAGGGCCACCGACAGGTCAAGGTTTCAGGATATCCCTGCTTCAGCACAGGTGGCTGAATCAGTGGCCCAGTGAAGACTGCACTGATAGCCTTAAAATCTGACCTGTTGGTGGCCATTGAGGATTGGAGTTGGCCACCCCTGATTTAGAATAGGATTTTAATGACCTTTTTGTTCCATAAGCAAACTTTTCATCATTGTCCTGTGTCCTGGGTGGGAACAGGGTTAAAGATTTAGGCTTGCAGGGGGCTAGAACTACACAGAGAAAGAAAAACGGCAGTATCACAGAAGAATATGACGTGTTACAAAGCTGTAGATAAGTAGGTGACTGAGCATAGTGTGGGTTTTAGTGGCACGCTGATTGAAACCAGTGAGTATGACAGATTATATTGCAGGATGGAACAGTAAGTAGCGCCGAGAGTTGTGGAGACAGCCACTTGAAGGCTGGTATAATGGTTCGCAAATACTTAGGAACTATACTTACACATGACATTATTTGAAAGACGTTTTGCACATGAAATGTGACGCCAGGTAAGACCCACTCAGCCCTCCCAGCTGTAAATCCTCAGACGTTGGCATTCTTTCATATTTGTTATTAGCTTTGCCTGTTCCAAGCATTTTTTCATTCCCTTACTGTATCTGCTCCTACTGCCTCTGCTGCAACCCCCTTCACCCACCCCACCTACCCACAATAAACATTAATACCCACCTGCTCTACCTCCACATGATTGGTACCAGAGGTCACGGGTGTCCGGGGGTCCTCGGGTGGTCCCCACGTGTGTCTGGGGGCCCTCGGGTGGTCCCCGCTGGCCTGTGGTATTAATCCTGTGGCAACATTTTTTTTTTTGCTAACATTTAAATAAAGTATGAATAATAGCTCATTTGCCCATTATGAAATCAAACATTAGCCAGCCATTATAAATAAAGTAAATACATTTTTCTACTTACCCCTGCCATTATGAGACATCCTCATCAGCATACTACAGGACCATGTCCTCCGTTGCCAGAATGAATATAAGAAGAAAAAAACTAATGGCCCCATACCTCTTAATCACCTTAGCGGTTAATAACCGCTATAGTAACTAAGGGGTTAACCCACCCTCCCCCGCTACCCACCTAGGAGACCTAACCACCGACCCCAGGACCACTATACCCACTCTGTACCCATTGATTGGCATAGTGGTACATCATACCCATATAATATGGGCATGATAAGCCACTATAGCAGTCAATGGTCACACTAATAAAAAAGCATGAATGCCAAAAATACACAATAATAAAACATACACAAGCACCTAAACACCCCAATTCAAGAAAAAGCACTAGCCAACCAATTAAATAATTAAATAAAAGCACTAGCCAACCAATTAATTAATTTTAAACACTAGCCAACAAAACAAATGATGAATTTAAACCACTTGCCAACAAATCAATGAATTAATAAATCCACTAGGCAACACATCAATTAAAACCAGTAGCCAACAAAAGAAATAATTAAATAAAAATGCTAAACAATCGGAAAATGAAATAAAAACAAGCCATCCACATTGCAAACAATTTAAGCCAAACAATAAACAGAAAAATAAAATACAACAATCAATAGAAAAAACACTTTTATCAAAAATTGCATTGACTGTCACTGTATTTATCTGTATCCTAAACGGGCACAGATTAATACATTATCAGTCAATGGGCAATGAAAAACATAAAAAGAAAAAAATACAATAAAAAAACCTGAAAAAAAGACATTTACTTACATTCAATATTTTTCTTACCTTTTAGAAGTGTTGACCCTCCGAATCCCGACGTTTCTGAAACCTCTCGTACCGCGACGTCAAAGTCAATCCAATGCCATCCACCTTGAAGATCCGGAACAAGTAACAAAATTCTTCTATCTCCTTCTTCTATAATTATTTCTATCTTCATCTGTCAATCCATAGCCCCATGGTAAATCCACAACACAATGTTCTCGTCTTGTATACCAATTAATGTGAATAAATTGAATGATCTATACAATATATACGTATAAACAAAGCAATAAAAAACAATAAATAATATACATAATGGAGAAATAAACAGTCCTGTTCAGTGTCCACAGTGTAATTCTTGAAGTGCCAACGCTTTCAGCGAGTGGGGTCAGGGTGGTCAGGGCTAACTTCAAAAGATGAACCACATCTAGTAGATGCCTAAAGAAAAAACAGTAAAGAAAGCGCACGCCCCATAGCGTATAAAAGTAAAATTTTGTGAATATATATATATATATATATCTATATAGGTCGAAACAGCTGTCTGTGGGTGGTTTTATGGGTATGCACCTTAACCCTGGCTGTGCTCAAAGCGGTGACCATACAGCAACCTTAAGCCTATAGGGAACCATGTTAAAAATGGTTTTTGAAGCAAAAAGTGGCACTGTGTGCTCATTTGCATGTCATTTCCCAGAATCCCTTGCTGCAGTGGAAGTGCTGTGTGCTGGGTGATAATGGGGAAAGGCGGGGTTGCAGACCTGCCTAAGACATGCAGATGAGCATACAGTTGTATTTACATTTATATATATATATAATATAAACAGTGGTCGACAAATCACCAAAAAATCTATTCGCCCAACAAAAAAATCTACTCGCCACCTAGTACCAAACGTGTGATGCCTGGGCCAATAGGAGCTCGCCACGATATTAAATCCACTCGCCCGGGGCGTGCAAATGTATAGGTTTGTCGAACACTGGATATATATCAAATAAAAAGATCACTTGTGAGCATATTCACATGTCGTAGATAGGTTTGCAACCCTGCGTTTCACCATTATCACCTAGCATACAGTGCTTCCACTGCAGCAAGGGATTCTGGGAAAAGACATCTCACCTGTTGCCTGAAAACCATTTTTACATGGAACCCTTATAATGTAATGCTCGCTGTTGTATAGTCTCAGTATAAGTGCTAACCCAATTAATGTATTTTGGTGGTATATCATATACTCGTTCTTTTATACAATGAACTGTGAAACGTGCTACCCCTAATATATGATTGTTTCTAACAAAAAGTTACCAAATAAGAGTTGAGCAGCTAACTTTGGGAAAATAAACCTCAATTATCTCATTTCCTTTTGGAAATTCCTAGCTGGCTTTTGAGGGCTCTGTGCTCCTGGCTGAGTTTAAAAAGGGAAGCGTACGGATAGAAAGACAGTTTGTTCACAGACCAGCAGGGGGGATTCTTGAATCAGGATCAAGCACTGCCTGTGCTGTGAGAGGCCTGAGAAGTTCTTTATTTATCTCCGCAGTCGGTTGAGCTGCCTACGTGCAGGTGTTTGGCTTAAAGCATTGTGGATTGCATAGTGATACTGAGCATTGCAATTAACTTTCTCCACATCTCTGTCCTAATCTTTTTGGTACCAGAGGGGTGTTTTGTAGGCAACACTGACAGCAAACAGGTTATACCAGGGGCTCTCAAGACCCTCACCCCCAACACAAGTCAGGTTTTCAGGATATCCCTGCTTCAGCACAGGTGGTGCAGCCTTCGACTGAGCCTCTGATTTGAACCACCTCTGCTGAAGCAGGGATATCCTTAAACCCTGACCTGTTGGAGGGTATTGAGGACTGCAGTTGAGAACCCCTGGGTCATACAAATTATTTAGGCTAAGTCTTCCGACAGGAAAGAATTGAAGTTGGACCAGCAGGACAGTTGCTCGTAGATTTAATAGCAAATACAGGCATACCCCGCATTAACGTACGCAATGGGACCAGAGCATGTGGGAGGGGGGCGCGGCCGCAATGTGCACGGAGCTCACGTGACCCGGCGTAGCACGGGAAATTCAAACATGGTTGTCGCGCCAAGCACCGGTCGCCCCGTCGCGCTCGCACTATAGACACATTGGCGTCCTCGTGTTTGTTTTCAGCGCAAGCTGCATCATCGGCCCGTCTCCCGCACTATGGAAGCAGCCGAGAGTGGTTCGCTCACTATTCCTGTCATTGTGTGCTGTTTTTTTTTAACGAAACTCCACTGTACAGTAGTGAAAAGTTAGATAAATTGCAACTGCCTTAGTTAGAGGTTAGAGATAGGATAAGCGGTTCTTTCAGTCTTTCTGACTTGTCTTTCCTGTTTATTAGCAGCAGAGAATATGAAATCCAAGGGGACAAAAGAGGTAAGGGGTCCTCTTGGTTTCTCTTAAAACCCATCATGATGCTATTGTTAAGGTCTTTGTCAAGCTTCTAAACTGTCAAACTCTCACTCCCCTTCCTTATAAAAGAGAATGTGCAGGAGTAATACTAGTCTTTATAAATTTGGAGGGTTAGTCATTAAACTGCAATAGTGCAGTTCAGGCACTCCCGTGGGATTTTATGCAGTGGCAAAAGGGATCCGTGTCTTTATAAAAACGGTTGCCGATCGATACCCCATTAAAACTCCCTTCTGCTCTGTGGCCCATCTACATATTCATTTGCCAGAACTCCTCCCAGGTGCTTTTTCCTCATCAAACCATTCTGGCCCCCCTATTTTGTTGTTGTTAGCACTCCCGAAATACCAGGGAAGAATACCACATGGGTTGCTGGAAGTGCGGCGGGTACTCCCAATATCCCTGCCGCATTCCAAGTGTGTTACAACAAAAAATGAAGAAGCCAGCTGCCATATCTATTTTACTGTAAGAATCCGCATTTATTTGAATCAAAATATTTGGAAGTAAGTCTCTTGTTTGTAAAGAATAGCTCATTTCTGAGATTATGAAATATTATCCTGACATTACAATCATTTGTCACAAATTCACAATTTAGAGGAGAGTTTAAAGCAGCAAAACATGTGAAATCTTATGGGTTTTTTTTTAAATAAATAATCTCTGTAGCATTATATATATTATATTTTATTTATTTTCAACTCCTAATGCCATTTGAATGAGTTTTAAAGTATCCTTATTAAAGCAGGTTTTAGCCCACCTCACCAAGCAGTCGCAAATCTTTTGCACCCTTCCTGCTTGTGATAATGTGTTGCCAATGTTCCCGCAGTTTGAGCTGAAAGACTGAAACATAGATAATGTTACCTTAGTAATATAAGGATACATTGTAGCTCTGGGTTACATGACTGAAGGATGATGAAACTAAATGGCGGCCGTTTTGTTAGGCCACAATAAGGATTTTTACATATTTATACAGGGACCAAACGATTGCCAGTTTAGGTAAGGATGAGAATTGTGCATGCACATATACAAATAGAATTTTAAAAAAAGGAGGGGAAAGTAGTATTGCTGTTATGAAATAACAAAGTGGAAATCAATGTTTAAGGCTAATATCAAGTCCTCCTCAATGTTACATCATTCCAAGGTGCTTATATATGTATATCTTTTTATATAGTGCATCCAGGTACATAGCACTTCCCAGAATAATACACCGACATTATAAATATTATAACACAGAATGGGAATAAGGCCTTTCCAACATAAAACAATAGGAAAAGGAGTCTCTCGCCCCAAAGAGCTACAATCTAAGTATTTCATTCTTACTCCTAGGTCTCAATTGTGTCAGATGTTTTACCTTTGTATGTAATTTTGCATGTAAATCCCTGGAAGATTGCATTGTATAAGGGATATAACTGGCAGATTGTGAGATTAAAAGAATAACAAATGTGAAATCTCAACGATGCCTACCAGACGCCCGTGGAAATCGTGCCATAAAGTAGCGCCATGCGATGAAGTGCAACCCGTATCCAACAGCAAACCACAGAGTTGCCGGTTAAAGAGGTTTAGTGCCTACCGATATTATGGTCTGGTTGGGCCCATTGGCAGGGTGTGGCTGGCACTGCCACCAGCATCATTGTTCCGCTCACTGACCTGCAGCCTATTCCGGTGGTGTATTTTATTAGGATAATCATGCAAACTCGTTCTGGTTACTCTCCTAACCTCTCTTCTGAAAATGAACATCATGCAATGTATATAAAATAGAGTGCTACTGTGCTAATGCTCAAGATGGGCGCGGTTATAAATTTACCTATAGTGAATAACTAATGTAACAGTGGGTGATCACTTATAAGTCCACAATGATAATGCTAGTGATACAAGTCAAAAAACATAAAAAACAAATAGATTCCAGCACTTCCAATATACAGTAGGGCCCGCTTCAGCCGATCCGCCAATACGGCGTGGTACCAAGGGGGGTAATGTGGCGCATGTGCAGAAAGGACGGCTAACTCTCGCATGTGCCAGAAGGGGGGGCTGTAGGGCTGGCAAGAACGCGCATGCAGCAGAAGGGGGAGACAGAAGTCTTCACACTGCGCAGAGGTTAGGAGACCGAAAATCGCTGGTTCCGCTTTTTGCCGAATTTTCGCTTTGCGCCGCGCCCCATGGAACTGAACCACGAAGAGCGGGGCCATCTGTTAATTGTCCAGATATCAAAATAAATTGTGGATCAAACCATATATGCAAGCCAGTGAGGTGAACGCAAGGGTAGCTTCAGATGATCTGATGGTGTTTCAGGACTTGTGGGAACAAACAAACTAGAGAATCATAGCTGTATATGTAGAGAGATACAAATACTAAATTAAGTTCTACACTTAGGACAGACAAACACCCACTGACTGAACAAGTATATCACATACAATGACAAAAAACAGGTTATGAGGAATAGGACATTTAAAACCCACGCGACTGTTCTCTGTCTTTGATACTCTACTCAACCACCCTCAGCGGCCATCTCTTACCTCCATCTCCGCCTCAGGACTTTGCTGACTTTTTAAGGAAAGTGGATCCATACGGCAGAACATCCCCTCTGTTTCTTCCCACCATCCTACACCTCTTCATAACAATCCTCCTGCCTTCCTGAGTCTTTTTCCACTGTCCTAAGAGGAGGATGTGTCGTGTTGATCTCCTCTTCTCCCTCTACCACTGCCTCTTGACCCATTCCATCCCCTCTCCAAAACTCTTAGCTCTACTAGTAATCCCTAGCTTACACACATTTTTAACTCCTCCCTATGCTCTGGAACCTTCCATCCTCTTCAACATGCACAGTCATACCATTACTCAAAAACAGCAAGCTGAATCTACCTGTCTTCTAATATCGACCTGTCTCCCTCCTAGCCTTTGCCTCTAAATACTTGAACGTCTGATTTCTCTCGCTTGCTCCATTTTACTCAACACTATTCTCTGCCTAAGACCCTCTACAATCTGGCTTCCGCACTGCTCACTCCACCGAAACAGCCTCACTAAATAACTGACGACCGCATGTGTGCCAAAGACAGGGTCATACACTCTGCTCCTACTTACCTCGACTTCTGCAGCAGTTGACACCGTGGACCACCTATTCCCTTCACATTCTCCATACTTCCTAGGATTAGCGAACAAGCTCTATCGGCATCTCATCCTACCTCCCCATCGTACTTTAGTCGTTCTTCGCCTAACACCCTACCTGCCTCTAGTGATCTCTCTGTGGGGGATGACCCCAGGGCTCTGTCCTGGGACCTCTTCTCTTTTCTCTGTATCACTCTCTCTAGGTAACCTAATAACCTCTTTGGGTTTAATTAATCACCTCTATGACTGACGACACACAAATCTACTTTCAACACCTGACCTTACACCTGCTGTACTAAACCAAAGTTTTAATGTCATCTCTCTGTATCATCATGGATGCCCGCCGACGCCTTAACTCCAAAATGGGCTAAAACAGTAGCTCTCATACTTTCCTCCACACCTGGCCCTACTACCTCCTTCCACATTACTGTTGGAACTACATCATTCACCCAGTAGCCCAGCACGCTGCCTAGGGGTCACTTCGACTCCTCTCTCACATTCGCCCCTCACATTCAAAAATTTCTAAAACTTGTCGCTTTTTCCTCCGCAATATGAAACTAGATAGCCCCTTTTCCTCTGTTTTCGACTGATAAAACTCTGACTCAGGCCCTCATTCTCTCCGTCTTGATTACTGTAACCTCCTGCTGTCCGGCTTCTGCCTCTCACCTGTCTCCCCTACAATCTATCTAAATGCTGCTCGCCAGAATCACTCTACTTTCCTAGATCGTCAAGCATCTCC
This sequence comes from Ascaphus truei, assembly GCA_036426205.1. NCBI lineage: Eukaryota > Metazoa > Chordata > Amphibia > Anura > Ascaphidae > Ascaphus > Ascaphus truei. Next base: position 9,603,081 of record CM071584.1, read on the forward strand.
CCTCACTGAAACGCTCTCCTGGCTTCCGATCAAATCCCGCATCTCACACTCATTCTTCTCCTCCTTAAAGCTTTACATTCTTCTGCCATCCTTACATCTCATCCCTAATTTCTCCGGTATGCACCATCAGACTCTTGGTTTTCTCAAGGAGGTCTTCTTTCTACCCCCTTTGTATCTAAAGCCCTCTCCCGCCTTAAACCTTTTCACTGACTGCCCCACACCTCTGGAATGCCCTTCCCTCAGTACCCGACTAGCACCCTCTCTATCCACCCTTAAGACCCACCTAAGACACACTTGCTTAAAGAAGCATATGAATAGCAGTGATATTCTAAACACGAACATAATGCTGGGCCCCCTGCAGACGCACTTACCAGAACTCCCTCCCTACTGTCTTGTACGTTCTCCTACTACCAATTAGAATGTAAGCTCCTCGGGGCAGGGACTCCTTTCCGAAATGTTACTTTTATGCTCTAAAGCACTATTCCCATGATCTGTTATTTATATTATCTGTTATTTATTTGATTACCACATGTATTACTACTGTGAAGCGCTATGTACACTAATGGCGCTATATAAATAAAGACATACAATACAATACAATAAACAAATAGTAACATTTTATAGAAAAAATGTATTAAAAAAAAGTTAGGTCACACAGGGAACGTCACATGTTTTTCCCTGTGTGACCTAGAGTAGTCTGGTTTGATCCACAATGTATTTTGATATCTGGACAATTATATTAGAAGCGCCTGGAGTCTATTTGTTGTATCATGCAATGTTAGTAAAACCCCAAAGTCTCTTCCTCTTTTGGAAATGCAGCGCGCAGTTCTCGATGGACACATTGTAGCTTGTTACAGCTGGAGATGGTGCTCAGTGTTCCAACAAGAGACTGCTTTATACGTGCAACAGTTCCAGCCACCAAAGTTATCCGGGACTGTTCCTGTGTGCACAGGTCATAGGTCAAGAATACCTGTAGCTTGTTACAATCAATAAACAAATAATGCTTTATTTCAAATAAATCTATTCATAGGTTACATTACTCTTTCCCCAAGATATTACCAGTTCCAGTTGAGCCTTCTAAAAATGTTGTTTTAGCTTCCCCTGTACAGAAAAAGAAGACTTGTCAGACCTTTAAAAGCTCAGTACAGGCATACCCCGCTTTAAGGACACTCACTTTAAGTACACTCGCGAGTAAGTACATATCGCCCAATAGTCAAACGGAAGCTCACGCATGCGCTTTGTCAGCACGTCCTGAAAAGCAAAGTTGAACTCCCTACCTGCACCGAAGCTGTGCGCAAGTGGGGAGACTATAGAGCCTGTTACAAATGGGTTATTTACATCAGTTATGCCACGTATATGATGATTGCAGTACAGTACATGCATGGATAAGTGGAAAAAGGGAGTGCTTCACTTTAAGTACATTTTCGCTTACATGCAGGGTACTGTACTGCAATCATCATATACGTGCATAAATCTGATGTTAAATAAAGCATTTGCTAAAAGGCTATATAGTCTCCCCACTTGCGCACAGCTTCGGTGCAGTAGGGCGTGTCAACTTTGCTTTCAGGACGTGCGGACAAGCGACATGCGTGAGCTCCGTTTGACTTGGGCCGATAGGCGACGTACCGAGAGTGTACTTAAAGTGAGGTGTCCTGTAAGCGGTGGGGTACTGCATTTTATGGAGCTTTAAAGGTCTGACAAGTCTTCTTTTTCTGGACAGGGAAGCTAAAAACACATTTTAGAGGGCTCAACTGGAACTGGGTAATATCGTGGGGGAAAGAGGAATGTAAATAGATAGATTATTGAAATAAAGATTAGTTGTTTATTGATTGTAAACAAGCGTACAGGTATTATTGACCTATGACCGGGTGCACCCAGGAACAGTCCGCAAATTTGGTGGCTGGAACTGTTGCACGTATATTAAAGCAGCTCTTGTTGGAAACAATGAGCACCATCTCCAGCTGTTAACAAGCTACCAATGGTCCATCGAGAATGCGCGCGCTGAATTTCCAAAAGAGGAAGAGATCTTGGGGTGGTTTAACTAAATTCACATGCGCATAGCATACAACAAATGAGTCCAGGGGTGCGCTTCTCAATATATTGTCCAGATATCAAACAATAACATTGTGGATCACAACCAACTATCTAGGCTTACACACAGGGAAAACATAGTGACTTCTCGCGTGTGATGCTAACTTTTTTTTAATCTACATTTTTTTGCTATAAAACGTCTCTTGTTTTATTGTATATGATGTATTGTCATTTTTTATATAGATCTAAGCCATTAGTGTCCACATAGGATGCAGGCTTCAATCACAGTAATATAATGTGGTTAATCAGCAAATAAATAACAGAAATATAATGATAGACATGACTGCATGTGGAAATAAGTGGCTATAGAGAGGACATAAATAACATTTCGGCAAGAGAGAGTTTGTGTCCTCTCCCTGCCCCGTGGCCCGTAGTGTTATGACATCTAAGTTGAGTGAGTTAGGGAGAACGTTACAGAGGATCATAGAGTAGGAGGGAGTTCGGTAAGTGAGTCTGCAGGGGGCCAAGCATGATTGTATCGTGTTTATAAATCAACAGTGGATCATATGCTTCTTTAAGCAAGTGTGTCTTAAGGTGGGTGTAAAGGTGGATAGAGAGGGTGCTAGTCGGGGGGGTTATGAGGGAAGGGCATTCCAGAGGTGTGGGGCAGTCAGTGGAAAAAGGTCTTTAGTTTAGGGCGGGAGAGGGCTTCGATACAAAGGGGGTAGAAGACAAGAATCTTGAGAAAGGAAGCAAGAGTCTGGATGGTTTTGCATACCGAGAAATAGGGATGAGATGTAAGGAGGGGCAGAAGAATGTAAAGCTTTAAAAGTGAGAGAAGAATGGAGTGGCGAGATGCCGGGATTGAATCGGAAAGCCAGGAGAGCGAATGTCATGCGGGAGATTCTCGAGAAAGATCTAGAAAGAGTAGAGTGATTTGGAAGCCCAGCATTTAGGATAGATTGTAGGGGACAGGTGAGAGGCAGGAAGGACCGGACAGAGGAGGGTATACAAGTAATCAAGAACGGGGGAGAATGCGGCCTGAGTCAGAGTTTTAGCAGTCGAAAAAAACAGAGGTGAAAGGGCGATCTTAGTTATATTGCGGAGGAAGGAAAAGGAAAAAGCGACAAGTTTTAGAAATGTTTTGAATGTGAGGGGCGAATGTGAGAGAGGAGTCGAATGTGACCCTAGGCAGCGTCAGCGTGCTTGGGTACTGGGTGAATGATTGTAGTTCAAACAGTAATTGTGGAAGGAGGTAAGTAGGGCCGGTGGGAGGAAGGATGGGAGCTCTGTTTAGCCCTGTCTGAGTTTAAGGGAGTGGCGGGCCACCAGGATGATATAGGCAGAGGAGACATTCAGAACTTGGTTTGTACACGCAGGGAAGGTCAGGTGTTGAAAAGTATATTGGTGTCGTCGGCACGCATCATAGAGGTGATAATAAACCAAAAGATGTTATAGGTTACTAGAGAGAGTGTATACAGAGAAGAGGAAGAGGTCCAGGACAGGCCCTGGGGTACCCCAACAGAGAGATCAATAGAGGAGGGAGGTGTTTAGGAGGTGTTAGCAGCAGAGAAGAGACACTAAAAGTACGATGGGCAGAGGGTATAGGATGAGATCCAGGATAGATAGAGCTTTGTTCGAATACATAGCGTATGGAGAATGTGAAGGAGAAGAGGGTGGTCACGGTGTCACATGCTGCAGAGAGGTCGCAGTAATATGAGCAAGTTAATGCCCTCTGTTCTTGGCAGCATGGAGGTCGTCAGTTATTTTAGTGAGGGCTGCTGTTTCGGTGGAGTGAGCAGTGCGGAAGCCAGATTGTAGAGGGTCTAGGAGAGAATAGGTGTTGAGAAAATGGAGCAAGCGAGAGAATACAAGACGTTCAAGTAGTTTAGAGGCAAAAGGCAGGAGGGAGACAGGTCGATAGTTAGAAAGACAGGTAGAGTCAAGCTTGCTGTTTTTGAGTAATGGTATGACTGTTGCATGTTTGAAGGAGGATGGAAAGGTTCCAGAGCAGAGGGAGGAGTTAAAAATGTGTGTAAGCGTAGGGATTATAGTAGGAGCTAGAGGTTTTAGGAGATGGGAGGGAATGGGGTCAAGAGGGCAAGTGGTAGAGGGAGAAGAGGAGATCAACAGCGACACATCCTCCTCTGAGACAGTGGAAAAAGACTCAAGGAAGGCAGGAGGAGAGTTAGGAAGAGGTGTAGGATGGGGGGAAGAAACAGAGGGGATGTTCTGCCGTATGGATTCCACCTTTTCCTTAAAATAGTCAGCAAAGTCCTGAGCGGAGATGGAGGAAGGAGAGGCAGCTGAGGGTGGTTTGAGTAGAGTATCAAAGACAGAGAACAGTCGGCGTGGGTTATTAAATTGTCATATTCAGCATAACTGTTTTTTTGTCATTGTATGTGTATACGTTTGTCCAGTCAGTGGTGTGTTTGTCTGTCCTAACGTTAGAACGTAATTTAGTATTTGTATCCTCTCACAATATACACTATGATTCTCTTATGTGTTTGTTCCCACAAGTCCTGAGAACACCATCAAGATCATCTGAAGCACCTTTGCGTTCACCTCACTGGGCTTGCATATATGGTTTGATCCACAATTTATTTTGATATCTGGACAATTACAGGAGGGCCCCCGCTCATTCGGGGGGTTCAGTTCCATGGCGCCGGCGCAAAGCGAAAATTCGGCAAAAAGCGGAACCAGCGATTTTCGGCGTCTCCTAACCTTCTGCGCATGTGAAGACTTGCAGTCCCCCCCCTTCTGCGCATGCGCGTTCTTGGCCACCCCCCCCCCTTCTGCACATGCGAGAAGTTAGCCGTCCCCGTTCTGCACATGCGCAGACATTACCCCCTTGGTACCGCCGTATTGGCGGATCGCTGAGAAGCGGGGCCCTACTGTATATTAGAAGTGCTGGAATCTATTTGTTTTATTATGTTTTTTTGACTTGTATCACTAGCATTATCAGTGGTGGACTTATAAGTGATCACCCCACTGTTACATGTAGTATTTCACTATAGGTAAAAGTTTATAACTCGAGCCCCATCTGAGCATTAGCACAGTAGCACTCTATTTTATATAACATTGCATGATGTTCATTTTCAGAGAGGGTAGGAGAGTAACCAGGACGAGTTTGCATATGTATCCTAATAAAAATACACCACCGGGAATAGGCTGCAGGTCAGTGAGCAGGAACAAGTGATGCTGGTGCAGTGCCAGCCACACCCTGCCAATGGCGCCAACCAGACCATAATATCGTAGGGCACTAGACCTGCCTTTAAAACCTCAGGAACTCTGTGGTTTTGCTGTTTGGATACGGGTTGCACTTCATGCCATGGCGCTACTTTTATGGCACGATTTCCACGGGGTCTGCGTAGGCATCGGTTGAGATTTCACATTTGTTATTCTTTTAATCTCACTAATCTGCCAGTTATATTCCCTTTACAATGCAATCTTCCAGGGATTTACATGCAAAATATACATACAAAGGTAGAAACATCTGACACAATTGAGACCTATGGAGTAAGAATGAAATACTTAGATTGTAAGCTCTTTGGGGCAGAGACTCCTTTTCCTATTGTTTTATGTTGGAAAGGCGCTTATTCCCATTCTGTGTTATAATATTATGTCGTGTATTATTGCTGGGAAGTGCTATGTACCTGGATGGCACTATATAAATAAAGATATACATATATAAGCACATTGGAATGATGTAACATTGAGGACGGACTTGATATTAGCCTTAAACATTGAGTTTCCACTTTGTTATTTCATAACAGCAATACTACTTTCCCCTCCTTTTTTTAAATTCTTATTTGTATATGTGACAATGCACAATTCTTCATCCTTACCTAAACTGGCAATCGTTTGGTGCTCCTGTTATAAATATGTAAAAATCCTTATTGTGGGCCTAACAAAACGGCCGCCATTTAGTTTCAATCAATCCTTCAGTCAGTGTAACTCAGCAGCTACAATGTATCCTTATATTACTAAGGTAACATTATCTATTGTTTCAGTTTTCAGCTCAAACTGCTGGGAACATTGGCAACACATTATCACAAGCAGGAAAGGGTTGCAAAGATTTTGCACTGCTTGGGAGGTGGGCTAAAACCTGCTTTATAAAGGATACTTTAAAACTCATTCAAAATGGCATTAGGAGTTGAAAAAAATAAAAATATATATATATAATGCTACAGAGATTATTTATTTAAAAAAAAAACCCATAAGATTTCACATGTTTTGCTGCTTTAAACCTCCTCTAAATTGTGAATTTGTGACAAATGATTGTAATGTCAGGAATAATATTTCATAATCTCAGAAATGAGCTATTCTTTACAAACAAGAGACTTACTTTCCAAAATATTTGATTCAAATAAATGCGGATTCTTTACAGTAAAATAGATATGGCAGCTGGCTTCTTTCCAGTTGTAACACCTTGGAATGCGCAGGGATATTGGGAGTACCCATGCATTCCACTCACCAGCCATGGTATTCTCTCCCTGGTATATTCGGGAAGTGCTAACAACAACAAAATAAGGGGGGCAAGTAGAATGTTTGATGAGGAAAAGCACCCTGGGAAGGAGTTCTGGCAAATGATATGATGTGATGGCCACAGAGCAGAAGGGAGTTTAATGGGGGTATCAGATCGGCAACCGTTTTTAGTAAAGACAAGGATCCCTTTTGCCACTGCATAAAATCCCACGGGAGTGCCCTGAACTGCACTATTGCAGTTTAATGACTAACCCTCCAAATTTTAATAAAGACTAGTATTACTCCTGCACAGTCTCCTTTATTATAAGGAAGGGGAGATGAGAGTTTGAAGTTTAGAAGCTTTGACAAAGACCTTAACAATAGCATCAGTGATGGGTTTAAGAGAAACAAAGGACCCCTTACCTCCTTTGTCCCCTTGGATTTCATATTCTCTGCTGCTAATAAACAGGAAAGACAAGAGGCAGAAAGACTGAAAGAACCGCTTATCCTATCTCTAACCTCATTAACTAAAGGCAGTTGCAATTTATCTGAACTTTTCACCTACTGTACAGTGGAGTTTCGTTAAAAAGAAAAACAGCAACAAATGACAGGAATAGTGAGCGAACCACTCTCGGGCTGCGTCCATAGTGCAGGAGACGGGCCGAGTGATGCAGCTTGCGCTGAAAACAAACACGAGGACGCCAATGTGTCTATAGTGCGAGCGCGACGGGGCGACCGGTGCTTGGCGCGACAACCAAGTTTGAATTTCCCGTGCTACGGCCGGGTCACGTGAGCTCCGTGACATTGCGGCCGCGCCCTCCCCTCCCCCCCAAAACGCGCAAACATGCAGGCCTCGAATCTCGGCAAGTGTAGGCACGCGTGACGTTACACTTTTGGTCGCGCGCCTGCACTATGTCCGAGGCCTTACTAGGAGGTATATACCAGGGGTAGCCAACTCCGGTCCTCAAGATCTACCAACAGGCCAGGTCTACAGGCTATCCCTGCTTCAGCACAGGTGGCTCATTCGAAACTGCACCACCTGTGCTGAAGCAGGGATAGCCGGAAAACCTGACCTGTTGGTACTGGAGGTGGAGTTGGCTACCCCTGGTATAGAGTAACTACCTTACTATTTGCAACCCCCGAGTACCAATTATCAACACACTTGCAGTTCCATTTTTTTTCTGTTTACAGTAAAAGTGATTTATTAAAATAGAAAAAAAAATGGTTTGGGGCCAATGTTTAATAGGTTTGGGATGTCTTGTAATCAGGCACAATGCTGATTTTTTTTTTTTCAAGCTGCGTGACCACTGGTTATGAATGATCCAGTGAGGCGTGCAAGGGAGTGAGCTGTTTGTAGTCCTGTTTCATGAGTTGTTCTACAGAACACCCTGTAGTTGTTGAGTTGTTTAACACCAAACCCAGCGCTGCTGGTATATAACACTGAGTCTTGTCAGGACCCTCATAAATACATAATGACAGTGCAAAGCATTGCAAACTGAGCCTGTCTGGCTACTGTGTTCTAATATTTAATCACTATACTCACAGCTCTATAATACTGCTTATATTAAAGCTTTATTCAGAGGGAAAGTGACTTTATTAGCTACTAGGCACCACTCTGGACACCTCCAGGCAATGCTGTAATTGCATGGTGGTTAATTTAGCAGGTACTTACCTTTTCAAACCAAGTTTAAGGCGTAATTTCGTACCCAGCGCATTCCAGTTTGCTTTGTAGTCCAGTAGAAAGAACAAAGGGAGATTCTCTGTAACGGCTAGACGCTTTCGGAAATATAAACTTTAGTGAATGGTGGGAAATCTGAAATCATCAACACCAAACACATTTAGGTCCAAGTAAATACACTGCATATATAAATTTAATTTAAAATACATTTTGATGTGTATTGTACAGGAGGGAAATGGTTTACTCGAGTGAAATTATGTGACGGTTAAAATGCGTCAGGGAAACATTACATTGATGGATGTTGGACGTGATGTGTGTGTGTATGTAAAGTATTTAAAACCTGTACAGTACCCACCAGTAGCAAATGATAATAATAATAGCATGTTCTTGTACAGCACTGCGAGTTTTACATAGCGCTTTACAGAGACATTTTGCAGGCACAGGTCCCTGCCCCGTGGAGCTTGCAATTTATGTTTTTGGTTCCTGAGGCACAGGGAGATAAAGTGACTTGCCCAAGGTCACAAGGAGCTGACATCGGGAATTGAACCAGGTTCCCCTGCTTCAAACTCAGTGCCAGTCAGTGTCTCTACTCACTGAGCCGCTCCTTCTCCCCTAAGGCCGCCCGTATAGTGCCCGCGATGGGACGGGTGATGTCAACCGTCGCCGCTAGCTAAAGTTATATTTCGCTTTGCGGCGGCGGCGCGGGCTTCCGGACATTTGATTTGTTCAGGGGCTGTCACATGAGGCGACAGCCCTTGAAAAATGAAATATTCCCGGCTTCCAAAGTCCGCGACGCGATGTCACTCTGTCGCAATTGCCGCCGTTGCGCTTACTATAAGTGCACGCGGCGGCGGCAATGTATTTGTTTTTGGGCGGCGTTCCCATCGCGGGCATTATACGCATGGCCTAATGATTAAAGTACCAGCTGCTCACTGAGTAAAGAAAGCATGGAGCCTCAGGCAAAGTGCGGCATGACCACAAGGCCCAGGCTCACCCCACTTCTACTTTTTCCTCCTGCCCCCTCCCATCTTGGTGACTACCGACACCCCAGAGGAGGGAGAGTATAAAGGAGGGCAGTGAGGGGCAGCAGAGCATGCTGCGCCCCTCACTGTGTTTTCCTGCCCTCCCCTTTTGCTTACATTGTGTTGTCTGCGTGTTATACTTGTATTGAATATATTTATAGTTGAGGTGTCTGTTGTGGTTATGTTGTCTCTGTCGCGGTGGCTGGTTGGGGGGGTAAGTGCAGAGTAACCTTTCCAGACAGGGCTCAGTTATGGTATCGCCAGACCTTTGTGTGTGTGCTTTATTTGTGGGATGTTGCGGTGGGGAGCATCGCAGGCTCTGAGGTCAAGGATATTGGATTTGCAAGACTAGTGACACAAGAAACACAGTCCCAACGCTACTTTTACCATTTTAAATATTTGTTTTAAAACTTCAGATACGTTTTACAGCTTTTTCAAATGGAGACCTGGAAGCTACAGATAGAAGGGTAAAAATAGGACAGTGTTTGGTGTAGTAGAGAATCGGCGGTCACTTCCTCTACCTTCGACACCAATATTGCCTGCATAGCACTGTGTAAAGTTTAATATATACGGTGTGTATGTTTCTGTCCGAGCGAAAATGCCAATGATTCCAACAGAACAGCGATCCGAGGAGAATGGCAAGCAAGCCAAAAGGCAACCCATCTTTAACCCTGTCACTGCCACTGACCTGTAGCCCATTGCAAAGCCTCTCGTATGTCATTTTACCCTAAACTATACTGGGGGATGTGTGGATAAAAAATAATGTATATAAATGAAAAAGTGAAGAAGAAAAAAAACAGACTGCTGGTGTTTCAACGTTAGTGTGAGCCGTGAAAGGGAGATTTTGTTACTGTAACGAGCTGTAGCGTAGTGTTTGGGACAGACACAAAGGATTGTTCCCTGCTTGGTGGGGACCTTTTGTACTTGGTGCCTGTTAGATAGGAAAGAATAGAATGAATTGGACTGTCCTTTTGTGGGAAGCACTGATGCCTGTTGGCACTTTTCCTGTTGCTGTTACACATAGGAAGAGTCGTAGTGGGTCAGGCACAGAAGAAAACAATTCAGCTTTGTTAGGAAGTATTTTGCTTCGATATCGCATGTTCCTGCTGGTCTATTGCTATGTTTAATTAAAAGCTGGATATTGATATATCCAAAATAACTAAACGTACGTTCGAAAGGTCGATGGAGAAATCGTATTCACTATTTTATTCTGTTCCAGGCAATGCAAACAAAGTGAGGTTTGCACACACAACGTGGTAGAATGGACCTTTGGCCTGGAGAAGGACAGCAGAAGGACAATCATTTCCTGGCTGTGTTTAACACTGGTAAAGTTTTAACTTTTCATTTTCAAAGGACTGAAATGAGTTCAGTGTAAACAAAGGCTGGGCAGTGGGACGAAAGGCCGCCGCAGGAAGCCCAGCCGAGCCCCCTGACTGAGTAGCAATAATTATCCACACTGCTGGAGCTCAAAGATCTGAGCAAAAGCATCAAAACGTGCTGCAGCAAAAAGGGAAGCTAAAAGTATGAAAAAGTGTGTGCAACGGGCTCCTCAAGAGTAAGGGTTCTGAAGGCTAGTGATAAAATAAATATTGTATTTCTGGTGTGATTGTAGTATTTGTTGGGGAAAATGTAACTCCCTTTGCTGTTAGAAAGACATCCATCTGTAAAGATTTCATTGTGTCTCATCTCCCTTCTGTATGAAGCAGAGAGCAGGATGTGTTTGTCCACATAAAGGTAAAAAAAAGAAATCACAGTGAATTCAAATAATGTTTGATAGAGTAAAGATGCGTCATTCCTAATGCAAGCCTACGATTGATGCACACATTAAATGTATATGTATGTCTTTATTTATATAGTGCCATCCATGGACATAGCACTTGACGTGACAAAATAATAGGAGACATAGGGGATAATTCTACATCTATCGAATCGGCAGTTCCGGCCATGTCCCCCGCATGTCTCCAACAAACAAAACTCGGCAGATATAGAATATGGCACACTATGAGAATAAGTGCTACAGACATAAAATTAAACATTTGGAAAAGAAGTCCGTGCCCTGAAGAGCTTACATTCTATGTGATATCCGTGTGTGTGTGTGTGTGTGTGTGTGTGTGTGTGTGTGTGTGTAATGTAAATATATTATGTGGTATGTATATATATAATATACTCCTATTAGTGTATATATATATATATATATATATCTCACACAGTGGTCGACAAATCACCAAAAATCTACTCGCCACACAAAAAAATCTACTCGCCACCTAGTACCAAACGTGTGCTTATTGGGCCAATAGGAGCTCACCACGATGTTAAATCCACTCGCCCGGGGCGAGCAAATGTATAGGTTTGTCGAACACTGTATATATATATATATATATATATATATATATATATACATGCATGCATACACACACACACACACACACACAAATCATAGCTGGTTAATGTTGGAGCTGCAACACCTTTAATAGTGAGATATTCTCATTTACTGCCCAATCAAGTCAAGAATTCAGGAGTATTCTCAATTTTTGATGCAATAGCAAACGTTTGCAAACCATGCAAAGGTACACATGGCTCGTGAGCCTGAGTGATTTACGTCCATGGGAAATAGACTTGTCTATTTCAATGTGTTGGTACCTTGAACGGATTAAAAAAGTCAGAACACCTATTCTGTTTTCAAACTCAAAAACATGTTCCACATGTTCTATTAATGGCAGGATTTTTTAAAAATATATATATAGTACCTAGCATATTAAGGTATTTTCTCTGGCAGAGACATATTGCAAATCAGTTTGTAGAATCACCAATAAACTTTTCTATATTATAATACGAATGGCAACATTATGAAAGACTCTTTTTCAGTAATGGTTTCTGGGAGTCAAATTATTCCCGGGAAAAGTTGATAATTTTTTTTTGCGAAATACCTTTTATTTAAACCAAAATGAACTTTATTCTGCATCATAAAAAAAATGTAACACTTAATCATGTGTTCATATCCGAAAACCAACAAATATATAAGGACCTTCCATATTGGTTTATAGGCGCCACAAAGAATTCTGCAGAAGTGCTTTGCAGTTTCGATGTTATGCAACATAAAAAGCAATGGGTAGCATGTCTCTCTGGAACTGAAGTAGTTAAATCAGATACATTTAATCTCACTCCACTAATGTACGATTTAGGCTTGTGCAGCTGCTATGACCTCTGTGCCACCGCTATTGTTGGCAGTTCAAAACACTGAATATCAATAGACTTATTCTAGCACCTCTTTCAACTCACTCTGTGACTGGAAAGTACACTCCTATTGCTCAGCCTTCACCTTTGGCCCCCAGCATCTTCTCAGCTTCACACTTCAAAGAACGCTGCTCATGTTAAAAAAATACCTTCTTCTAATAAAGAATAGCCATATCAACACAGTTCTTTAAAAACTCAGTTGGCAGCCTATTGTGGCTCAGAATAGGCTGGAATCAGTCCTTGAACGCGAGCAAAGGCCTAAGGGGCTTATTCTGTATCAACCAAAGTGTCCAATTGGGCTGTTGTCAGACAAAATTCCCAACTGAAGTCTGGGGGATATGTTTGCCGAAAACAGCGCTTTGCCTGGTATAGAACAAGCCCCTAAATGTTCATCCTAACTGTCATTAGAACAGTTCTGTGAAATTCCAAAATATCAAAACCAATGGAACTTGGGGTAAAATTGCAAACAGTCCCAAAAACGAAGGCTATAGTTCAACTGCAGACGTTCATTTTTGAACGTTCTGCCCTAACCTTAATTACATAAAGAATGTCCTTTATAATAAAATATCAGTTTTTTAAAATTAAAACTATTTAAAATGCAATAACTAAACACGCTGCTCCTGAGGCGTTTCCAGCATCTGCTTTTTCTCTCCTCATTTGAGAGGTTTATGTACAAAGCGTTGGGGGCGGGGGGGGGGGGGGCATTGTTTGGAAACAAATGAAAGAGTCCAATGCGTCACAAAAATAAATTTTTCACCTAAAACTATTAGCGGCCTACAGTATTTTGGTATGACCTTATTCATGTCCTTATATAGTTGCATGTGTCTGTGACGCCAAGAAAAACTTTGTGGATTGTAAAATGTCCTTTGTCTTTTCTGTAGATAAGGGCTGCGCAAACTGGGGGGCGCAAGAATTTCTAGGGGGGGCGCAGCGGTTACAGAGGCCCCGCGCTCTTCCCCAAGGCATTGAAATTAAATGCCGGAAGAGGCAGGAGTCCTCTAACTCCCTTACCTGTTTTCTGCTGGCTCTTCAGCGACGCATCGCCATGGCAATGCGCGTCAAACTGTGAGGTTACGTGACGTCACATGACTCACCTCGTCATTTGACGCCGGGTCCTTGGAGAGGAGGGGGGGGGGGGGGGGGGCGGGGGTGCAAGCACTGCGGCTGCCAGGCAGGGAGTTCAGCTCAGGAACTTTGCACACCCCTGCTATAGATTACTCCAGCATAACAGAACTCGGCATTCTGGTTTTTGCACACAAAAATTAACGTTTATTTTGAAGATAATTACTCGCATAAAAATAGCAAGACAAGACAGGACTAGGGAGGCAGAGAATGATGAGAACTGGTTCTATGCTCTGCCGACGAGTAATGAAACCGCAGGGTATAAGTAGGAGGGAGGATCCAATGGCAGGGTAGCAAGGTGGGGGTGTGTGGAGGACCAGGCTGCGGCAGGGATAGGTCAGATGAGCACCCTAGGGTGGAGCTAAAGGGGACAGGGTAATGTGCCTGCTTCTGATTGCACAGTGCCGTCCGGGTGGTATGTGCCTTTAAGAGGCTGGAGCGTGCATCCGTGTGTAGGCGCGCCCCCGTGCGAGTGGCCGGATGCGTGCCCAGAGCCAGCACTATTTGTGTGACGCCGGCGTGCGCGCATGCGCCTTAGTGCGGCAGCGATCGGGCGGTCCGGAGGGGAGGAGAGAGTGCGGCACGGAGGAACCTTGCGGTGATGCCGGTGAGTGGGGAGCACGCCGAGAGCAGCGTGACTCCCCGGTTGTTACAGTACCTCCCCCTTCAGGGGCGACCTCCGGGCATCCATGGCACGGTTTAGAGGGATTCCTATGATAAAATACTTGGAGGAGTCGAGGGGCGTGAAGATCTCGGTAGGGGACCCATGAGCGTTCCTCAGGTCCAAACCTCCAGTGGACCAGGTACTGTACTCCTCCTCTGGAGATCCTAGAATCCAGGATAGACTGGACCTCGTACTCCTGCTGCCCTTGGATCAGAAGAGGGAGTGGAGGAGAAGTGGTCTTGGAGAAACGAGGACTCTGAAATGCAGGTTTTAGCAAGGATACATGAAAAACCGGAGGAATCCTCATTGAGGGTGGAAGACGCAGACGATATGCCACCGGGTTGATCTTCCGAAGCACGGAAAAGGGACCGAGAAACTTGGGTGCCAGCTTCATAGTGGGGACTCTTAGACAAATATTCCTGGATGATAGCCACACCCTGTCTCCTGGAGAGAATTCCGGGACCAAGCGTCGATGGCGATCTGTGCAAGGAAAAATCAAGCGCAAATAATATCACAACAGATCAAAGGTAACACAGATGATATACTATCCTTAATGAGTGCAGCTCCTGACCTAGAATCCAATCACAACAGATCAAAGGTAACACAGATGATATACTATCCTTAATGAGTGCAGCTCCTGACGTAGAATTCACGTCGATGGCGATCTGCCTGGAGTTTCTGTCTTCCAGTGGCCACTCTTAGGTTCTCCTGAATCCTCCTCCATAAGTCTTTCAACCGGGTGATACGTTTGTCAACCGCTGGTACCCCAGAGGATAGGGGGGAGGAGGGTAAGCGGGATGGGTGAAACCCGAAATTTACAAAAAAGGGGGATTCTTGAGTGGAGTCATTACGTAGGGAGTTGAGGGCAAACTCGGCCCAAGGTAGCAGATCCACCCAATCCTCCTGTGTATCGGTTATGAAGCAATGAAGATACTGTTCCAGGTTTTGATTGGCTCTCTCCGTCTGCCCATTGGTCTGTGGGTGGTATCCTGAGGAGAATTGTAATGAAATACCCATTCTTTGTGAAAAGGCTCGCCAAAATTTTGAAATGAATTGGGACCCCCTGTCCGAGACGATGGTCGATGGCACTCCATGGAGACGAAAGATCTCCTGGATGAAAACATCCGCGAGCCTGGGGGAATTCGGAAGACCTCTCAAGGGAACAAGGTGAGTCTGCTTGGAAAAGCGATCAATGACAACAAGGATAGTATTCATCCCTTTGGAAGTGGGAAGATCCATGATAAAATCCATAGAAATATGGTTCCAAGGGCGATCTGGGATGGGTAATGGAAGAAGGAGGCCTGCTGGTTTGACCCGAGGTACTTTGTTGCGGGCACATGTGCCACATGCCTTCACAAACTCCTCCACATCTTTAGACATCCCTGGCCACCAGAAGGTTCGTTGGATGAGGTCTTTGGTCTTCCGTATCCCTGGGTGTCCTGCAGATTTAGAGGAATGGCACCACTCGAGGACTCTCTTGCGATGTTGCAGTGTGGTGTAGAGTCTTCCCTCCGGGACCTTAAGCCCAATAGGAGTCTGGGATTGCTCGGATCAGATCTTGTCCATGACGTCAAAGGAGTTGGCGGATACGATAAATTTGGGAGGGATTATCGTCTCAAGCCGTTTTTCCGACCTATCCTCTGCAAGGAACTGTCGTGACAAGGCATTTGCTTTCAGGTTCTTGGAGCCAGGGATGAAAGAGATGAAATAATTGAAGCGGGAGAAGAATAACGCCCAACGGGCTTGTCGGGCGCTCAGTCGACATGCCCCTTATAAATAGAGCAGGTTTTTGTGGTCAGTGTGGATGGTTATGGGGGTTTCCGTGCCTTCTAAGAGGTGTCTCCATTCCTCTAATGCCAACTTGATTGCCAAGAGCTCCCGGTTACCGACATCATAGTTCCGTTCTGCGGAAGAAAAGTTCTTTGAAAAGAAGGCACAAGGGTGTAATCTGGCTAAGGGCGAGGTCCTTTGGGACAAAATGGCGCCAGCCCCGATGTCAGAGGCATCCACTTCCAGGGTAAATGGAAGTTTAGGATCTGGGTGGGTGAGGATGGGGGCAGACACGAAAGCCTTCTTGAGAAGATTGAATGCTTGAATGGCGGTTCCGAACCAAGATGAGGGATCTGCACCTTTTTTAGTTAGAGCAGTGATGGGAGATACGGTGGTGGAGAAATTGCGAATGACGCGACAGTAGTAGTTAGCGAAACCTAGAAAACGTTGCACAGCCTTAAGGGTGGTCGGGCGGGGCCAGTCCAGAATGGCCTTTAGTTTCGCTGGATCCATAGTGAACCCGGAGTCAGAGATAATGTATCCCAGGTACGCCACAGACGTCAGATGGAATTGACATTTCTCCAATTTCGCAAAGAGATGGTTCTCCCGGAGGCGTAACAGCACCTGCTGAACATGTTGAATGTGCTATTGGACGGATTTAGAAAAGATTAGGATGTCGTCTAGGTAGACGATGAGAAATTTGTTAAGAATGTCGCGGAAAATTTCATTGACGAAGTCCTGAAAGACTGCTGGCGTGTTGCACAGGCCAAACGGCATAACCAGGTATTCATAATGGCCGTCATGGGTGTTATACGCAGTCTTCCACTCATCCCCCTCGCGTATCCTTACCAAATTGTAAGCGCCCGTAAGTCCAATTTAGAAAAAATGGTTGCTCCTTGAAGGCGATCAAACAGCTCCGAAATCAAAGGCAGCGGGTAGCGGTTCTTGCGCGTGATTTTATTCAAACCCCGGTAATCGATGCATGGGTGAAGAGACCCATCCTTCTTCTTTACAAAGAAGAAACCCGCTCCGACGGGGGAAGAAGATTTTCGGATGAAACCCCTCTCCAAATTCTCTGTGATGTAACTTTTCATGGCTTTAGTCTCTGGGAGAGAGAGAGGGTAGGATCGCCCCCTGGGAAGAACTGCCCCGGGCAGTAGGTCGATCGGACAGACGAAAGGTCGGTGCGGAGGTAGGACCTCGGATCGTGCTTTATCGAACACATCGCGGAATTCCAAATATACTGTGGGCAAGGAGTGACCTCCTCTGGCAAGGTACAAAAACCTCCTACCTTCTGGGATAGCCTGGTACAGGTCTTGGCACATTGAGCACCCCACTGGATTGGTTCCCGGTTGGTCCAGTCGATGTGAGGATTATGAACTTGGAGCCAAGGAAGGCCCAGAATCAACTCGACGGAGGGAGTGTGGATGACATCGAGGGTAATGGTCTCCGTATGGGCCCCGACGAACTGCAGTAGGAGAGGCGCCGTCTGTAGCGTGATGAAGGTCGGCTGTAGAGGTCAGCCATCGATGGCCTCCAGGCCCACTGGAACCCTCTTGCTGGTATGTTGAATATTGTTTCGTCTTGCAAAGGCTTGATCGATGAAATTGGCTGCGGAGCCGGAGTCCAGGAATGCCAGTGCTTGAGTATGAAACACCTCTCCGGACAGCGTCACTGGCAGCAGGATCCTGGTGGGAAGGACATCCTTGATGATGGGGAAGAGAGGCAGTGTTCCCAACGAGACTCCCCGGGATCTCATTGGGATTTGGCGTTTCCCGGCTTGTGGGGGCACTGAAGCACCAAGTGACCGGAATTGCCACAGTACATACAGAGACCTGCACTGCGCCGGCGTTGTTTTTCGGCAGAGGACAGCTTATTCCCTCCCAATTGCAATGGTTCCGGGGCGTCCAAAGGCGGAGATGCTGGAGACACGAACGATGGGGCGGGAGACCTTGAAACCCGTTGACGGTGACGAGAACGTTCAGTCCTCCGCTCCTGCAGACGCTGGTCCACCCGAATGCAAAGGGCGATCAAATCCTCTAGGTCAGTAGGACATCCCGCGCCGCAAGCTCATCCTTTAGGGGCTCCGACAGGCCCTGCCAAAACGCCGAAGATAGTGCTTCATTGTTCCACCCCGTTTCGGCTGCAAGGGTACGGAACTCCACAGCGTACCGGGCGACGGGACGATCTGCCTGGGTTATGTGGAAGAGGGAGGAAGCTGCCGTTAACTGCCGTCCAGGAGTGTCGAAGACCCTTCAGAACTCACGAGCGAAGAGATCGATGTCCTGTGTGATGGGAGATTGTTGTTCCCAAATGGGGGAGGCCCAGGCCAGCGCCTCGTCGGAGAGAAGAGCCACGATATAGGTGACCTTAGAGGTAGAGGAGACAAAACGAGAGGGTGAGAGTTGGAATTGAATGAAACATTGATTAAGGAAGCCCCTACATCTTTGGGGGTCCCCGGTGTAGTGGTTGGGGGTCGGAATTCGGGGTTCCATGGCAGACGGAGGAGATGCAAAGACCGTTGCGGATGACGTTGAGGCAGTTGGTGAAGGTCCCAGACTGGAAGCTCGGGCTTGAACGGTAAGGGAATGAAGGCTCTGCTGAAGTAAATCCATCCGCCTATCATTTTGTTCCAGATAAGTCTCTGGTCTGGCGAAGAGATTAGAGTGGGAAGTTAAATTACACTCCACCTCAGCGGGGTCCATGTTTGTAGCGCTGAGCATAATGTCAGGTCGAGCTCACCACAAACGAGGCGGGACCGCATTGCTGAGGTGGGAAAGGAAATAACGCCACCCACAGCCACGAGGGCACGTCTTGAGAGTAGAATGGTCTTGGTGTCCGAGTCGGGGCAGGAGAGGTACGGATGGTAGTGGGTGCTGTTAGCCAAGTCCGGGGTTAGAGAGAGAGACGTAATCGTTTTACCATTTGCCGAGTTCGGGTTGCCAGAGGTGCGGAGAGTCGTATTGCCGTATGCCAAGTTCGGGGTGCCAGAGGTGCGGATAGTCGTATTGCCGTATGCCAAGTTCGGGATGCCAGAGGTACGGAGAGTCGAAGAGGAAGCTGGTTCGATACACGAGGAAGACTGCAAAACAAGACAAGACAGGACTAGGGAGGCAGAGAGTGATGAGAACAACTGGTTCTATGCTCAGCCGACGAGTAATGAAACCGCAGGGTATAAGTAGAACAGAGGATCCAATGGCAGGGTAGCAAGGTGGGGGTGTGTGGAGGACCAGGCTGCGGCAGGGATAGGTCAGATGAGCACCCTAGGGTGGAGCTAAAGGGGACAGGGTAATGTGCCGGCTTCTGATTGCACAGTGCCGTCCGGGTAGTATGTGCCTTTAAGAGGCTGGAGCGTGCATCCATGTGTAGGCGCGCCCCCGCGCGAGTGGCCGGGTGCGCGCCCAGAGCCAGCACTATTTGTGTGACGCCGGCGTGCGCGCATGCGCCTTAGTGCGGCGGCGATCGGGCGGTCCGGAGGGGAGGAGAGAGTGCGGCACGGAGGAACCTTGCGGTGATGCCGGTGAGTGGGGAGCACGCCGAGGGCGGCGTGACTCCCCGGTTGTTACACTGGGGCCTCTTCCCCACGCAATTGAAGACCATTGTATTACCTTCCTGTCCATTCTGGTTGTTAGAATAGGTTAATCACACCTTTTACTTAACATACTTCCACTTGTAACTAAATCTAAAGACAATTTGACCCCTTTCCACATAAGAGGATCTTCAGAACTCATTCCAGTGTTAAAATAAATTAAACTTATCTCCTTTACTTTGTTAGACATCCTCAACAATTTTCCTGCAATCAACATTCATATGCTCGAATTTTAGAGGGGAAAACTATTTCTTACATGGACTATTTTGACGCAATTGTGGCACATGCTTGTAATTTATTATTACATATCATTAGCAAATGTAAGAATAATACTATTGTAATCTTCTGCTGTCCGGCCTTCCTGCCTCTCGCCTGTCTCCCTTACAATCTATCCTAAACGCTGCTGCTAGAATCACTTTACTCTCTCCTTAATCTGTCTCGGCGTCACTCCTGCTGTAATCCCTCTCGTGGCTTCCTTTTAAATCCCATATTACTTACAAAATTCTCCTCCTTACTTTTAAAGCTTTACACTCTTCTGCCCCTCCTTACATCTCAGCCCTAATTTCTCCATATACATCATCCCAATCCTGCGTTCTGCTCAAGTCTTCTCTCTACCCCTTTTGTATCTAAAACCCTCTCCCGCCTAAAACCTCTCACTGACTGCCCCACACCTCTGGAATGCCCTTCCCCTCAATATTTGACTAGCACCCTCTCTCTCCACCCTTAAGGCCCATGTTATCCATCCCATCTAGCCAGGCTTGCTTACTCTTTTTTTCCCCGAGAGTGCCCTACTCGTGTGTATATATTTATATATGTGTGTGTGTGTGTGTGTATATGACACATCCACGCTGATGAGGTCATCGTAACAGATGGTGAAACGCGTCGGGACACAGCTCATTTTTTGTTTATCCAACCAGCTGATGTCATCACGCCACAACGAAGCTCTGCAGTTGAATGCATTTTCTACACAGCGCTAGACAGAGTCTCTAAGGAACGCAAGGACCGTTTCTGTTTCTACATCAGCTGTCCGTTTTCTTATGACCTCTTATGGTGGAAATTACAGTGAGGTTTAGGGGTTTGTATCCTCTTATTTGAGTTACCGGTTTAGCAGTCAAGATCCCCGAAGAACTTGGCATTTACAATCATAGCAGATTCGTGTTTAATCCACCTATACATGATCAAGTTTATACTGCTTTACGCTCCCTGCTTGTTTCAACACAGGACAGCTGAGTTCATTATACCATCTGGGAGACCATCTGGGAGAGTTGGTTACTTAGTAGCTCATATTTTCCAAACCATCACAGACACTGGCATCCATCCCCTCGTTCATTACCATCTCATGTGAGATTGAACCTGTTGGTTTGGTACAATCAATTGTGAAACAACTATTATTTGACTCAAGAAGTTAGCATTGTCTTTTATTTTACATGGATTAAAGAACACTCATGTTTGTTATTTTATCACGGAGCGTGCGCTTTTAATTTTTTTCTTCTTAAACAATCTTTATGGATGTGGTTCATCTTTTAGAAAAGCAGCCTTTTACCTTTTCTGGATTTACCTACAGACTTTATTTTTTAGATTTTTCTATGTATTGATGTTCACTGGGGTTTTTTTCATCCATATTTATTTGTAATTTTATTTTTTCCTTTTTTCCCTTCCTTTTCCCCCTCCCTCTTTTTTTATCCTGTTTTTTTTTGCTCTTCGCATTATATTTATCACTACACATTATTACAATTTATTGTAGTTGTATTTGCAAGTAACATTGAATGAATATCTTTCACTTTGGTTTGCACTTTATTATCACATATGTGTCTTATTTTTATGCTACATTAAAGCTGCAGTTCAGTCAATATCCTGCATGTGTGTTTTTTTAAATAAATCAGTTCTGTAGTAAGAAAAAATACTTTTAGCATTTTCTGTTTTTAAAAAAACAACTTTGAAAGACCAATTTTCTTGTATTCTATTTTAACAGCCATTTGCTAAGGCACTGCCCCTTCATGTCCTGTCACAAGCTCTGGCACACCCCTTTGTCAGCCCTGCCCTGCCTCTAGCACATGTCAGTGCAGGAATGCTCATGAATATTCATGAGCTTCCACTGACAGTCAAGCAGATTATAAACAAATCCCAGCTTTTAATATGTCACCAAATTTCGACCTATCAATACATGGAAAACGAATTGACCTGCAGCTATACAGTTCTTTAGCCAATTAGAGATTGCACACATAAAACTATTGAAGTAAAAAAATAAATGTAAAAAAAATAAAAAAAAAGACTGAACTGCAGCTTTAATATACACATTTAGTTAGATATTTGGTACAGTTGGAGAGATTACGTTTTTCTTTATATTGTGAAAATGATGTTCCACATTACAGAATTTTCTGCATTTTTCTGTAGCCGTAAAACGTACTGGCAATATGCGTGACCCACTTGTATTTAATGACCGTGTTTCCCTTCCGATGGCTGTCATTAGCGTTGGCTAGTTATGGCTACCTGTCAGAGGTGAGATGGGATGAACACCTGACCCTGGCGTGACTATTCTGATAGTGGCTATTCTGACCCTGGCTATTCTGATCATTTACACGCCAATGGATTTCAATTTTCTTTCCCACCAATGTGTTACAAAAAATCCTTCCCGGTTAAATGCTTCCCCCTCCCCTCCCCTTTTCAACATAGATAGGAAGTAGGGGGTCTCCTAAGCTTAACCGCGTTAATTTCATCTTTGGCAACCTCCTGATTCACAAGATACTTACCCGGGAAGGTGATGCAGGTACTTCATGGAAGTTTAAATCCCCCCATGTCACGTGGGCCAATAGGAATGTCCGATGAATAATATTGCGGCTTCTTATTGACCCAGGAGATTTAAATCTCCATATTGTTTCCCCCTGGAGGGGGACTGTATCGGTGGCACTTTAACCGGCAAATATCTCAGGTCCACAGAGCTGAAAGAAATGCGGTTCAGCTCCGGAGACCCCTTGCTTCCCATACACGTAAATACAAAGGAGGGGTAGATAAGAAAACATTCCTGTAGTGGAACTGATCCTTTAATGCCAAACAGAGGGTGCGACTCAAAAGAGACAGGAATAGCAGAGACGCCACAAAATGGGGGCACTCACAGTTGTATGCAAAAGAGTATTACAATACCAAATTTATTGAAAATCAACAATGATGAGGACAAACATGATAAAAATTCTAAAAAAAACATATATGTCCATTCACTGAGCAACCTCGATGTGTATAAATGATACAGTTGAATGCTGCCCATGACGGTGTCACCGAGATGTATATGCCTCAGGATTCCAGGCTTGGTCACAATTAAATCCTGCTAGAATATATAAATAGCCCGAGAAGAATATTCATATGGGCCGCAGACCAAAAAAAGCCTCCCTCTAACAAACACAAAGAAATAATATCCACAGGGGCCCATCAATCATGGAGGGGGTAGCACAGTGTCCCTTACTGAAAAATGGATGCCTGTCTACCAGAAGAGCATTTGTCACATTAAAGATGGGTAAATAAGAGATGGTAATAATCAGGGCCGCCAACATGGGGGGACAGCCGAGACTGCTGTCCCGGGCCCGGACATGGACAGTCATGGGGCCCAGCCTCCCTGCCGGCAATTCTACAGTTTCCTATGTGCAGGCAAGCCGGGCCCTCCCCTTTCCTGGGCCCTTCCCAACTATCCCTCCTGCAGGCAAGCTAGGCCCTCCTTTTCCTGGGCCCCTCTCCTGCATGCAAGCCAGGCCCTCTACTTTCTTGGGCCCCACCCATCTATCCCTCCCCTCTCTCCTGCAGGCAAGCTGGCCCCTCCCCTTTCCTGGGGCTGCTGCCCCCATCTGTCCTTCCCGTCCCTCCTCTCATGCATGGCCCTTCCCTTGGTACCACCCCTCTGTCCCTCCCATCCTTAGGCCGAGATTATAGTGGGAGCTGCAGGGCGTGCGCACAACCACGTGACATCACTCGCGCGGTGCGTGCGTATTCCTGCTCTGTGCAGGCGGAAGACGGGGGATGTGGCAGAGGCGTGGCCCGTGACATCACGCGAGCGGTTCGCTATTATTGGCTCAACTGCTTCATGTGATGCTGGTGTCACGCGGCCATCGCATGGCTCTCCTGGATTCTGCTGCCCCCCGTTGCTCCTCCGCCTGGTCGCAGTCACGCCAACTATAAGGAACACAACAAAAGACAGGTATTTGTTTTGGCGGCGCGCGCTGTTGCTCGCGTCGCCAAAACTACTATAATCACGGCCTTAGGCTCTGCAGGCCTGCAGGGCTCTCCTGTGAACTGGCCAGGTGGTTCCAGTAGACCCATCCAAGGGCCCCAGGCAAGCCCACATATCACATGCCCATGATCCCCTTATTCCACCCTCCTAGGCCCATTGCCCCCCAAGGTGTGTATTTGGGGAGGGTGGCTTATTTTGTGTATGTGTATTTAGGGAGGGGGGCTTATGGTGTTTGTGTGTGTATTTGGGGAGAGTTTTTTATTGTGTATTTGGGGGGGGAGAGAAATACATGGGGGACGGGGAGTTTGAGAGAGGGCTGTAAGAGGGAGAGGAGAGGGGGTTGTAAGAGTGGGAAGGGGAAAATGAGAGACAGAGGGGGGAAGGAAAGGATGATGGAGGGGGCGAGAGAGAGCGAGGATGTGGCATGAGAAATGGGGAGTGTAAGAGAAACAAGGGGCAGAGGTTCTCGCAAGGCCATTCCTTGCTACAACAACCAGAGAATGCACTGCCGGCTCCTCTGGCAGCAGAAGAGTTAAAGGACGGAGTATGTTCATCATTGCGCCAATTGACTTCCCACTGAAGCCAGTTCTAAAAAAAAAAAAAAAAAAGTCAGATCCTCTTTACAGCTTTGGAAATCCCTGAAGGATTTTCAATGAATACGCCAATACATTACACATTCAGACATGTCTATTGGCCTTTTAAGTGCCACAGCAGGAGCTTCTCAGAACATAAGGAGAGACAGTCTCACCTTTGCAGCGAGGAACTCCTCCTTCTACATTTTCTTAAACTAAAATACCACCACTTTTTACATCTCAGTATTCAGTTACTTTGTATTAAACTGGAAGCCTATTTGACTGTTATCTGCTATATGTCCAATGACTAAAACATCCTCATTGCTCATTGTGCTGGTAGCAACAATGATTAAGTGGTAATGTGTTGCAAAAGGCACTGTTGCACAATTCTAATACATTGTCATGAGATTACAAAAGCATGAGTCCCACACAGTATATATCCCAGCTTCTGTGGCAAAAGCATGAGTCCCATACAGTGTATACCCCAGCTTCTGTGGCAAAAGCATGAGTCCCATACAGTATATACCCCAGCTTCTGTGGCAAAGGCCCTATGCGTCCCTTTCGCGGCTATTATCCCCGAGTTCTTATGAAAAGCAGGAGTCCCAATCCAGTGTATAATCCCAGCTACTGTGGCAAAAGCAAAGAATGAGTACCCCATCGCAGTGTTCGTATATCCCAGCTACTGGGCAAAAGCCATGAGTCCCATACAGTATATACCCAGCTTCCTGGTGGCAAAAGCATGAGTCCCATACAGTATATACCCCAGCTTCTGTGGCAAAAGCATGAGTCCCATACAGTATATACCCCAGCTTCTGTGGCAAAGGCATGAGTCCCATACAGTGTATACCCCAGCTACTGTGGCAAAAGCATGAGTCCCATACAGTATATACCCCAGCTTCTATGGCAAAAGCATGAGTCCCATACAGTATATACCCCAGCTTCTATGGCAAAAGCATGAGTCCCATACAGTATATACCCCAGCTTCTGTGGCAAAGGCATGAGTCCCATACAGTGTATACCCCAGCTACTGTGGCAAAAGCATGAGTCCCATACAGTATATACCCCAGCTTCATGGCAAAGCATGAGTCCCTACCGTATAGACCCAGCTTCTGTGCAAAAGCAGTGACGTCCCATACAGTGTATACCCCAGCTACTGTGGCAAAGCATGAGTCCCATACAGTATATACCCCAGCTCTTGGCCAAAGAATGAGTCCCCATACATTATACCCCAGCTTCTGGGCAAAGCATGAGTCCCTACAGTATATCCCCACTTCTATGGCAAAAGCCTGAGTCCCATACAGTTATTACCCCAGCTTACCCCAGCGTCTGTGAGCAAGCATGGAGTCCCTCCGTGTATTCCCAGCTTCTATGGCAAAAGCATGAGTCCCATACAGTATATACCCAGCTTCAATGGCAAAAGCATGAGTCCCACACAGTGTATATCCCAGCTTCTGTGGCCTGCACCTTTTTATGAATGGGCAGTCCCTTCTTGGACCAAAATGATCATAATGGGTTAAACAAAGGTGATTGACACATTAATATATATATATATATATATATATATATATATATATATATTTAGCCACAGAACGGCACTGTATTGTCTATTCTTTTTTTTATTATTAAGCTCGGCTAACACGGTACAGCTCTCTCTCTATATATATATATACATGCAAATGAACATACAGTAATATTTACAGTTGCTTTATATATATATATATATATATATATATATATATATATCTCCAAAAGTGGTCACTGGCACTCCTAAGAATATAGGTATAAGAGCGGTGCTTGGCCCATAAAGATGAATAATGCATGTAATCAGCAGCAAGGTGATAAAAAAGACAGCACTCACCAGGTAAAGTCCAAATAAACTGTATTCAGAGTGTTCACACAAATTCCAACGTTTCGATCCTCTTCAAGGGATCTTTCTCAAGGGGGTGTCTTCCCTTCCAGTGGTCGCGCCATCACGCTTTGTGCTGCACACACGCCGACTGCGGCCTGCCTAAAGACGGCTGTACTTCGTGTGCGGCACGCAAGCAGCCGCGGCCACCGGGGACAAAGCATATGTCACTGACCCGTGTGGTAGCAAAGGCAACAGCTTAGACATGTGGATGTGGCACTTTCTATGTGATTTTTATATTCTTCACATCACATATTCCTCTAATGTTTATTTATTTTGTTTCACAGTTTCAGGCATCATTTAGCAGAAAATGTTACCATCTTTTTTTCCATGTGCCTATTTTACACCTTTGGGTTGTGTTCAGGTTTCTTTCTTGCACCAGCACACACCCATCCATTCCTGAACCTACCCATCCATCCCTGCAGCACCCACCCATCCATTCCTGCAGCAACCACCCACCCCGCAGCACCAGCACACACCCATCCATCCCCGCAGCACCACCCCACCCATCCCCGCAGCACCGCACACACCATCCCTCCCGCTAGCACCAGCACACACCCATCCATCCCTGCACCTACCCATCCATCCCTGCAGCACCCACCCATCCCCGCAGCACCAGCACACACCCACCCACCCATCCCTGCAGTACCTACCCACCTATCCCTGCAGCACCAGCACACACACACACCCATCCCTGCACACACCCATCCCTGGAGTACCTACCCACCCATCCCCGCAGCACCAACACACACCCACCGATCCCTCCAGCACCCACCCATCCCTGCACACACCCATCCCTGCAGTATCTACCCACCCATCCCTGGAATACCTACCCACCCATCCCCGCAGCACCAACCCACACCCACCGATCCCTCCAGCACCCACCCATCCCCGTTCACCCACCCATCCCTGCAGCACCCACCCATCCCCGTTGCACCCACCCATCCATGCCCGCAGCTCCAGCACACACCCACCCATCCCTGCAGCACCCACCCATCCCTGCAGCACTTAGGCTTTCCTGAGTGACTCCTTTCTCCCAATTGTTTATTCCATTGGACGCATTTCTCCCTGTTTTTTAACTTGGTGCTATATGGAGAAAAAAAACCTATCTACATAATTTAAATAATATTTAATTTCTGACAGTATCAATCTGTGTAGCTGGTTTATACTGATTGTATTCTTTATTATTTCTATATATTTTTTTCTCGATCATTATCAAGATCATTCTGTAGACCGTATAATACAGAAGACATGTTTTCACATACAAGTGACTTCACCAGCAAAGGTTTCCTGTCACTGATCTCAGGATGTCCTGCACAACTTGCCTTAATTGTTACAAGTTAACCCTATCCGTGTTGAAGATGCTCATGACACACTATAGCACAGACCAGAGGGGCTCCAGTTACCCACCTCATGAACTAATTAGATGTCAGTAGTAGTGATAGAGGGTACCCATGTGTGACATAGCTAAGGTCTTTGAATGGGCAACTTCTAAAAAAGGCTTTGAATGAACAGAACACTAGTGTTTCTGTATGTATATCTTTATTGGTGTTGTGCTATCCATGTGCACATCGCTTCACAGCAGAAATACACAGGACATAATAATGTGACAATATTTGAAAAAGCGCTTCAGACATAAAAGCAAACATGAATAGAACAGGGTGTTTCAGTGCAACTTAGTATTATTGCGAAATATTAATAAGTGTGTGTGTGTGTGTGTGTGTGTGTGTGTGTGTGTGTGTTTGGTGTGTGTGTGTGTGTGGTGTGTGTGTGTGTGTGTGTGTGTGTGATCACTGAATTTCAAATTAATGCAACCAACAAGGTATGAGTATGGTATGGTATAATGTACGAGGTGCTTCTCCAGATAACACCTTTCCTCTGGGTCAGGAAACACAGAATTTACTCCGTGTCAGGTGCAAATTTGTGGCCGTTTTGAATCAGAATAGGTAACGATGCAAATCTTTGAGGTGTTTTAGACATGCAAAAGATAGAACGCCAACATAGCGTAATTCTACACAACACTTTATCTGAAAGAATAAATAAAAATCGGTGCACTCTCAAACTGAGCACAGATCAAAAGCGTGTTGGGCTCACAGGTTCCAGCAGCGCAGGTGTAGTTGAATCCACTGCTCGGCCCTCCATGTGGAGGATCTTTACACGTAAGAATTCTCGAACAGCTGTGCAATAATATTAACATAAGTTTAGCGTCCCAAGGTGTACCGCTCCACGTCAGCACAATTCTGACCCCACTGGAACCACATTTATTGCACTCGAACATGTCACACACAATGGGAGAGGTGAGAACCGAGTAAAAACATTATCCCAGAGAAAAAACTTCTGGATTTAAACTAGGGACACTGCAAGCTACAGGTTTAAATGTTGAGATTCATCTCAATTCTTTTATATCATAACGTTGGATTCCTTCTCCGTTTTCACTCATTTATTTACATTTGATGGTTTTTATGTACAGTGTCTGGTTGCACATGTATCCTTAATATTTGATACTATCAGTTGTTGAAAAGATAGCTTCATGATATTTTATATTTGGCTGGTGCCAGTTTTAAGCACAGCCAGTCTTTCTGCCATTGTTATTGTATTATATCATTATGCTTAATCTAATGCATTTTTCATTTATTATCGATTCTTGATGACCCTTTTGGTTTCTATATCCACTGTTCTCATGTTCGTATTGTTGCATTACATTATGTAGCCACTGACTTGTTATGGCGCGATTACGTCATTGTATGTACAACGGCGCACAAATGCCGAGTATTTTAAGATGGACTTTTTAACACACTACTATTGAGCCACTTAGGAAGCTGGGTGCCAGTGAAATGCGTAGGGGTGGCCGCTTCCCCGCTAACGATCCCCTCTGGAGACTGTCTAGCCAAAGCATCTATCCCTTGACGAAGACCAGAGACTGATAATGTGGACTTCACATGAAGGACAGTCGAGCAGGGGAATCAACTACACCTGCGCTGCTGGAACCCGTGAGCTCAACACACTTGATCTGTGCACAGTTTGTGAGTGCACTGATTTTTATTCTTTCATATAAAGTGTTTTGTAGAATTAAGCTATGTTGGCATTTTATCTTTTGCATGTCTAAAATATCCAATTCCCGATCCCTTAATATACCTTCATGAGAACAGCATTATTACCTCATCAAAACGCTTGAACATGGCCGCAGATTTGTGAGCGCGGGTGAAACGAGTTTATTGGTTTCTCCAATATTGTGATAAGGTGTCGCACTAGTTTTGTGTATATTTCTTCTTCATATACTAAGTGAGAGCTGTGCTCCTGTTCTGTCTAAATAAAAGCAAACGCAAATGAATTATAAATCGAGAAGAAAGGGACTTCCATAGAAGAAATTAATCACAAACTATAACGCGCATCATAAAATCCCACACACCCCCTCCCTACACTCTCCCTAATATAAAACAATCACTTGGGCTGTTGCATCAATCTGTGCTTGGAAATTTGCAGACTCGAGTTGAAATAAAGCCCGTTGCAACATATTGCACAGGAGTTGAAGGGGATTTCAACTAAATTCTGCTGACACTGGGCAATAAACATGCATACAAAATACACCCCAACACCTCTGTATACTGCATGGTGTTTATTTTAAATGCCCAAGCTTAAAACCCCGTTTTGACAGTTAAATTCCTCCATTTTTGAAGTACAAAAATACAGATTAAAATGCCATTTATTTTGTTGGCTGCGTGTTCATTTCCAGAGGGGACACGAGTCCTTTCCGTGAACTGCTGCTTTAATTTCTTTACATTGTTCACTGTCACTTTAAGATGAGTATTTTTAATCAGTTTTTTCTCTCTGGCGCTGTATGTGTTTCGTGAGAAAATGAACGTGTTTGAACGGATGAGCAAAGGTTTTTCAATAGCCAAGATTGTAAAAATTAATCATCCTGTGCTGGCTGCCTCGCTTTCTCAGGGCAAGCTGAAATCCCAGCAGTTTCTCTGGGCAGAAGTCAATGCAGCGTTCTGTTCTCATGGTATCTATGGAGTAGTATGAGCCCAAATATTCAGTGCTAGAGGGACCCAACAACAGTCCAAAGTTACTCATCTGTGTTACGCCTCATCACTAGAAATGTGCGAAGTCTTCGCACACATTCGCAAACTTTACGATCTTCCCCCTTTTTTTCGTTCAGCGAAAAAGTTTGGTTTGAATGGGAATTGCCTGTCAGATTGTAAACAGTTACTTTTGGTCTTTAAGTGGCGAATTTTGAACAATTTGAACCGTTTTGCTGCAACTTTTGGCGACAAAAGTGAAATGTAACTTTTCATAGGGTTTTCAGATTTTTGGGAACGTTTGATGGAGGCAGGGAAGGGGAAATTGGGCAGGTTCGCTCATCTCTGCTCAGCAAGCCGGAAGTCCCATACACCTGAACGGTACTTAAGTTGTGCTAATGTTTAGCGCTGTTTAGTTTATTTGGGCCAATGTGTATGTCTTGCTTTCTAACTTTTTTTAAATGTATTTATAAAATGTTTTACCATGAAGTAGTAAATTGAGAGTTTCCTCTAATTTTCAAGTATGTCCTGGGCACAGAGTTATGATGACAATAGATGGTTACATTAAATAAACAGAGGTTAAGAGTTATATTCACAGATATTTCCTGACAGTTAGAGACGATATATGTTATAGGCGTATGTAACCGTTACAAACACGATTAAAATGTGAGACAGCTGAAGTCTTAGCCTGAAGCCGCTCATCCTCGTCTTACTATGCACCTCACAACTGGAACAATCTACCTGAGACTCAAATCTGCCACCGGTCTAAATTCTTTCAAAATTAAAGCTGTCTAACATTTGAATCTGGTCTGTAACAGTTAAATACATCTATAACATATATTATCTTTAACTGTTCATGCAATGAAAACCACAAACCAGAAAGCGCACAAATTGTGTGTGACAAATAAATATATAGTGAACCGTAGTGTAGAGATATTAAGCAGAATGTGATATACAAAAATGATTTGGGTGCAAGAATAGGCTAATTAGACAAAAGTGACCAACACAATCAAGCTAAACGTAGTGAATAAAATGGTATGAAACTTCCCTTAAGGAATATAGGAGAGTCTGCTGCTGTGGCAATTGACAGAGCATCCAAATCTATAGACAAAAAGAAACCGCAAAACCTCTCATGGTGTAGTGTATCAAAATTAAAATGGATTAGGTACAATGGTATGGGATGCACATACAAAAACAAAGATTGATAAAGCAGTGGGTTAAAAAAACGTATAGCCAGGATGGAACTACGATCCACCGCTCCACGGTCCAGATCAACCAAATAGTGGATGGATAGCCAGGTACGTCCCCATGGACGGAGGTAGTTGTCCGTGGCAGCCGTGCAGGTATCCCTCTCTGGACTCGATCCTCCACAGGGGCTGCTCGCAGATCCTCCAAGGGGAATGTCACACTCGCTCACATGCCGAGCGACGGAGGCAACCTCTGAGCCGTTGACATGCCTCCAAGGGCGTCACGAGTGACGTCAGCGCCTTCAGACCGGCAAATTCAAAAAGTGCAGAAATCGCAAGGTGAAGTCTCAAATAGCACCCAAACATCCAACGCGTTTCGTGGCTGCGTGGCCACTTCATCAGGATCGCAGGTTCATCAGGAAATCAGGTTACCTCTGTTCATTTAATGTAACCATGTATTTGTCATCATAACTCTGTGCCCAGGACATACTTGAAAACGAGAGGTAACTCTCAATGTATATACTTCCTGGTAACAAATTAGAACAAGCAGCTTTCATAAGAAAGTGCCAGCACCCGGATAAAGTAAGACCTGTGGAATGCTGATCATTTCTTATGAAAGCTGCTCGTTCTACTTTGTGATAGTCTCCCTGCAAAGGGGGGACCTCCATGCACTCAACGAGTTTCCTTATTGCCTCCGATAATGTCAGTGCACCAGACCCCCTCAGATTATACTTCCTGGAAAAACATTTTTATAAATAAATCTAGTTTGGAATGGTTGCAAGATTTTAAGTTTGTCCGTGGGGGGTGGCAAATCAGTTGGTATAAATTTAGTGACTTGAATTGATTCCAGATTTTGTTATTTTTAGGGTCAATCACCAAGAATGAACAGCTCACTCTTCACATTCAGAGAGGACTCTTATCAGTCTGGGATTGTAGTGGTGCTTTAGGGGGGCTGTAGATGCCATGAATAAGAACGGTTTTAGAGATGGGGAGGCAAATTTGACCAATTAGGATTTCAAAAGAGGGTAGGCTTGGGGGGCAGTTTAGCATTGTAAATTGTAAGGAGTATCCAATATAAAATAACACCCCTCCTCTCTTTGACCTATCTTACCTAAACATGGCATATCCCTGAATGGAAATAGATGCATCAAGGGTTTTATGAGAGAGACATGTTTTCGTAAGAATGATGGATTCAGTCTTATGCAAAAGGAACCATGACTTACTTCATCAAGTTTGGGTAGCAGGCTATGAATATTTATATCGACGCCAGATCTCCCTTTTTGGAATTTGAACTGGGCATTTTCATGAGTATGGGACGGAGTCGAAAAGGGAGGGCCTGGGTTGAGTTCAATATCCCCTGCTAAAGTGAGTAACAATATCAATATACATTTTAATGTAAAAAAAATTCAGGTTGCGATGTTTGCTATTGGAGTGGGAATGAGTGGTGCTAGGTGCACTGGTTATGCAAGGTTATATTTATGGGGTTTATTAAAGATGACAGCCATTGAGAATTGTCTATGGAAATATCTGCGACACTTCCTCAGTTCTAGGAGCCAAGTATATATTGCATGTTCCATTGATACATGGCATTGAACGGTTTGGATGATCAATCTTGAATCTCATTGTCATCTTAAACCAGCAGTTAGCTGGGCCCCTGTTTAATGTGTTTTTTTATGTATAAAATAAAATGTTTAAAAAAAAAGACCTTGGCCAATGTGTTAACCCTATTTTTAAGAGGCCGAGTAGGTAGTACTGTGAAAGGATCCGATGACTGTATCAGTTCAGTGGCAGCGGTGTAAGTGTCATGCCACAATGTTGCTCACTGCACCCGGCGTGTAACATGCAGCATATACTGGTAATCAGGCAGATGCCCTCAGGATACAGGGCTAGCTACTCAGACAAAGTAGAATGACACAGCTACAAACCAACCTGTTCTCTGCCAGACAGTGCCACAGCACTTTTCTAACCGCTCTGACTGCGAAATAGTTAAACAGACCCGAAGAATGTGTTGCATGGGTGACTGCTTTCACTGTATTGCAACTTTCTATACACATACACATGCACGGCGTTAACCACGCAGGAAAATACCCACCCTTTGTATGAAACACGCATGTCGTGTTAGCCCAGTTGGTGAGCAGATCCACAAAAAGCCAAATGAAATATTTATAATGGGTGGGGGTGGTGGGGGTGGGGGGGAGCAGCGGAAGTGCAGCACATAAAAAAAAGTCACAAGGCTTTTATCTGATTGATATCATCTGGATAATGCGGGCTGTCAAAGACAAAGGCACTGTGCTCATCCAACCTGCACAAGCGAGGTGTGGTGCCTTTGTTTAAGGACCTTCTCATGAGTAATTAGCGTCTTTAATTAAAATGTAAAGGGAAGGCTCCTCATTCATGTATTTTTCCACTTCAAAGTAATTATACCTTCAACGTGTGCAATGGAAATATATAGAGCAACATGTATATTTGATGTTGGAGACGTGTGTATTGTATTCGTGGCTTGCCTTAGAAATGCCACAGTGCAAACCTTTAATGTGTGGCACAGACTGGTCATAAAGGAGAATGGCTAAACTAAAGGACTTGATGTCTCCAGGTGGGGACAGGGAGGGGGTCATAATGTATAATGGGCATAACTGTTACATTGCTTCAATGCGGCAATTGTTAAAATGTTGACATTTGTTTGATTTTGAAGTCCTGGTTACATTACCGGGGTGGGCAACAGTCTGATTGAGCCACCTGTGCTGAAGCAGGGATTTCCTGAAAACCTGTTGGTGGCCCTTGAGGACTGGAGTTGCCCACCCCTGCAGGGGTAGAAACCCTTTTTTTTTACCCGTCAGCCATGTTTACATTGATCATAACACTAACGAAAAACACTATGGCAGATACAATAGATCTCATAAAAAAAAAGGTTGGACATCTGTTTAGAAAGGAAAGGTATACAGGGATATACCAAATAAGTAACCATGGGAAGGATGTTAATCCAGGGAGAAATCTGATATTTGGGGTCAGGAAGAAATATATTTTTTCCCATCATAGGATAATGTTTCACTGGGGTTTTTATGTTTGCCTTCCTCTGGATCAATATACTGAAAATATGTCGTCTAAATTTAGCATAGGTTATACTTGATAGACATGTGTCTTTTTTTTCAACCTCATCGACTATGTAACTATGTAAAGCGATCTGGCAGTACAGGGGTTAAAAGTGACTTTTACAAGGTCTACCCCCGTTATTACTTTATAACCCCCTCCAGTGAAGTTGGTCATGGTCTGCATTTGATATTACCAGTTTAGGAAAGGATTCCTATACAAGGCAACCCGTTGGGTACTTCAGCTACTTTCCCAACATTACAGATGAGCACAACATTCGCCCGAGGTCCCAAACCCGGGGAATGTTGCCATTTTTTCACGACCTTGTCAGAGTTTTCAAGCGATTCCCCAAACATTAAAAAAGTCAGTGTGCATTGCAATTGGGCTCACTATGCTAATTTTGTTTGCAAAGTTCGCTAAAATCCCTCGTTCTGCTTAATGCTGAGACTATAAATAGGGCACATATACAATGTTTCTCTTATTGTGTGCTAATATTTCTCCGAAAGCTTGCAAATTGTAAGGCTGCGATTATACCGCGCGCCGTCGGAACAAACTCCTGGAGACCAATGAAGGCACGCACAGTGCACGCGACGGCTGCGTCACGTGAGTGGTTCAGCCAATGAGGGCGAACCGCTCACGTGACGTCTCCGCCACGCCTCCCTGTCGCCTCCCGATGCCTCAGGCGCATGTTTTGCATGTGACGCCAGTATAATCGCGGCCTAAGACTAAATTTGCAACATTATTAGCCCTTTGAGGGTTGACGAAACCTCTAGCAAGGAAGGGACATTTCGGATAGTTTCGCACATTACTAGCCAACACCCAGCTCTGCTCCCCTTATGCTTTGGAGCATTCGTTCATATCCTGTAACTAGACCCACCAACGTGTGTTCGTAGAAGGAGTTATAGAGAATGTACTTGTTACATTAAAACAATAGGATCAAATTCAGCATCTAGGCCCATAACTTCTCTAATTTCTCTCCGAGTTCGGAAGTGGCATAAACTGGGCTATCAGGAGGGGAAGCGCCGGGCCAACTGTTCTGGAACCGGCGAGCGGCTATGTGGGGCCTGGCAACCCGGCCGATCCCAGAAATATCTTCTAAATTCCAGGTCTGGCCCGACTTTCTCTGCCTGGCCTGCTAAGCGCAACCATTCCTTCCCCCACTCAACAGGGTCTGGGGCTGCCCAGGTGGAGATATCTCCTGGGCCCTGAGAATGCTGTTGGCAGCCTGAGCTTAAACCTCTTGATACTGTATGTCTTAAACAGAGATTCCCCCTCCTTGACACTTCATTCCCAACATTTTCTAGTTTTTACCATGCTCGAAGACAAGAGGAGCCAACTTCAAGGGCCACCAACAGGTCCGGTTTTAAGCATATCCCTGCTTCAGCACAGAGGGTGCAGTCGAAGACTGAGCCACCTGTGCTGAAGCAGGGATAGCCTTGAAACCTGCCCTATAGGTGGCCCTTGAGGACTAGTTGGCCACCCCTGCTCTAAGGGCTGAAAGTTCCTCTGCTGACTTAGTGGAGAAAGACCCTCTTGTTGTCAATGTTAAAGGTGTAATTTTAGGTATTTTGTTTATTACAATATCCATATTTGGTGATGAGTTAACCCCTTGGCTGCGGGACGAGTTATGAAATAGTTGGTAATGTGTCAGAATTGCGGAAGTAACAGAGCATTTAAGCCCAGACCCACGGAGCTCCATTAAGTCACTTGATGTGGCATTAATCTAACTTAACGTCACATTACCACTAACAGTACATCTGCAAAGGACCATAGTATAGCGTTAAGCCACGTTTTCTCCCGTAAAGAGAATAGCGTTAACTACAATGGACATTAGTGATAATGGGGCAGTCCATTTTTTCTATAGAAAGAATGACTGCGCACACAAAAGAACCTCTATGGTGTAGTACCTTTTATTCACACAAAAAAATGATGTCAAATAAATCAAATAACTCACAAACATCTGTGGTAGTCCTTGTTTGGCCTGTACATGGTTGCGTCCTGTGTGGGGGTTGCTGTCTCTGCACTTTCGACAAGCACCGCTCACATCCCCTGCACTTCCGGTTTCCACGGCAACAGAATGACGCTACTGTAGCTCCGATTGACCTCCGGATCTCCACTGATTTCAGGTGTGCCTCCTACGCGTTTTGCATTGGTTCTCTCCCTGCTTTGGCAGCACACTGCACCATACCAGCTTAGTGGACTACATTTAAAGACTTCCTTTTTCATCAGACTATAGACACACACTCTGTCTTTATATCACTAGCAGGGCCGGGTGGGATTATCTTGGAGTTCGGTGCACGGGCATTTGGGGAGGCGGGGGGGGCCTCTTACCTTGTTCGGACCTAAATCTGCTCAGATGATGCAGCGTTGGTGTCACATTGTCATGGCAACATGGCACCATTTTACATCACAGCGCCATGATAACGGGATGCTGCATTAGATGTTGCTGGACAAGGTAAGAGGCCCCGCACTCTCCCCCGGCAATCAATTTAATTGTCGTTGGGAAGAGCCTGGGGCCCCTGTAAACGCGGGGCCCGGTG
Source organism: Ascaphus truei (assembly GCA_036426205.1). Classification (NCBI taxonomy): domain Eukaryota; kingdom Metazoa; phylum Chordata; class Amphibia; order Anura; family Ascaphidae; genus Ascaphus; species Ascaphus truei. The sequence goes on from CM071584.1 coordinate 9,640,188, forward strand.
CGATGGCCCCGATGGAACTGTCATCAAGCCGGCCCTGGCACTAGCACATTTCCATTTTTTCTTGATTAGTGATAATGACATGCAAATGACATGAGACAAAGCTGTTATCATAACATTGCAAATATACATTATGTTACCACAGGGATGTTATGTTACATTATTTAAGTTATACCTACACTTTTGCAGTAACGAATGACTAACAACAAAGTTAGGCATCATTGAAATAACGCAGCATTATTTTCTCTCTCTTTTTGGGGTTTGGATAGGAGCAACCTGAAGACTGGCAAAACCAGTGGCAAACATGGGGGGGCATGACCCAAGACTGGCATAACTTCACGTTATTGAATGTAAATGCAAAGTTAGGCTACAACAACGCGACATTAAGACTATGTAAATGTGATTGAGTTCAGACGTTGTCTATGCATATAATTAGCTTTGAGGATACCATGTTAATTCATATAGTAACAAAGGAGGGAGAGGGAGAGGGAGAGGGTGGTAGGATACCTTTTATTGGACCAACAAGTAGTTGAGTTACAAGCTTTCCAGCCTCCCAGGGCCACCCACCCTTCTTTGCTCCATGTTAATTCTGGGAACTTAAGGTCCAGTCCTGCTTTAGGTAACGTTATGGTCCCTGATTTAACAGAGCTTTGTGGCTTTAGCCCTTAAATAGTGGGTGTGCATTAGTGTTGTGTCATTTTCCTTTGGCTTTGCGGGTCATTAATCAGACAGCTTGGGTGTGCTGTTTTATTGTGCGAAGCGCCTCGCACAAAAACAACAAGACAAAAAGCACAGGCAAACCTGATAGAATGGGGAAGTCTGGGTCTGCTCTCAGCCTACACATGATGACATGATGCGAATGACATAACTGTTGCCCCAGGCTCTTTGTGGCTGGGAATGTCAGACAAGCAAATATCTCAGCCTGTCTGCTGCAGGTGTTCGAGATGGACATGCGCTTTGCCAGAGCTATGCAAATAATGCCAAGATGGAAGGGTCGATGCTGTTACCTCCCATTGCCTTAGTGCTATAAAATGCACATGGCTTATTTGCTGGGCTACAGAAATACATGTCTTTATTTATATAGCGCCATTAATGTACATAGCGCTTTACAGCAGTAATACACGTGACAATCATATAAATAACAATATAAATAAGACAAAGGGGGAAAGTGCTTAAGATATAATAGTAACATTTAAGAAAAGGAGTCCCTGCTCCGAAGAGCTTACAATCTAATTTGTTGGTAGGAAGAACGTACAGAGACAGTAGGAGGGTGTTCTGGTAAGTGCGTATGCAAGGGGCCAAGGTAAATGTATGAGGTGTTAATTATCAGCCATGGAGCTACTCATATGCAGGTGTGTTTTAAGGTGGGTCTTAAAGGTGGATAGAGGGTGCTAGTCGCATATTGAGGGGAAGGGCATTCGAGATGTGTTGGGCAGTCAGTGAGAAGGGTTTAAGGCGGGAGACAGCGTTAGATACAAACGGGGTAGCGAGAAGACATCCTTAAGCAGAACGCACGAGTCGGGATGGTGTATAGCGAGAAATTAGGGCTGATCTGCAAGGAGGAGCAGAAGAGTGTAAAGCTTTAAAAGTGAGGAGGAGAATTGAGTGTGTGATACGGGATTTAATAGGAAGCCAGGAGAGGAATTTCAGCAGGGGAGACGCTGAGACAGATTTCGGAAAAAGTAGAGTGATTCTGGCAGCCGCGTTTAGGATAGGTTGTAGGGGAGACAGGAAGGCCAGACAGCAGGAGGTTACAGTAGACGAGATGGGAGAGAATGAGGGTCTGAGCCAGAGTTTTTGCAGTCGAGTAACAGAGGAAAGGGCGTATCTTGGTAATATTGTGTAGGAAAAAGCGACAGGTTTTTCATACCTTTTAGAATGTGAGAAGAGAATGTGAGAGAGGAGTCGAGTGTGACCCCAAGGCAGCGTGCTTGGGCGTGAATGATCGTACTTCCAACAGTAATGTTGAAGGAGGAAGTAGGGCCAGGTTTGGGAGGAAGTTTGAGGAGCTCTGTTTTTGCCATGTTAAATTTAAGTCGGCGGAGGGCCATCCAGGATGATATAGCAGAGAGACATTCAGAAACTTTAGTCTGTACAGCAGGTGTAAGGTCAGGGGTAGAAAAGTAAATTTGTGTGTCATCAGCATAGAGGTGATATATGAACCCAAGAGATGTGATTAGGTCACCTAGAGAGTGTGTGTTAAGAGAAACGAGAAGGGGTCCCAGGACAGAGCCCTGGGGTACCCCCACAGAGAGATTAATAGAGGAGGAGGAGGAGAAGGTGTTTGCAAAGAGACACAAAGTATGAGGTAAGAGGAGATCCAGGATAGAGCTTTGTTACGAATGCCAAGAGTATGGAGAATGTGAAGGAGAAGAGGATGGTCCACAGTATTAAATGCTGCAGAGAGGTCGAGTGATATGAGCATAGTGTAATGACCTCTGTCATTGGCAGCATGGAGGTCGTCCGTTATTTTAGTGGGGGCTGTTTCCGTGGAGTGAGCACTGCGGAAGCCAGATTGTAGAGGGTCTAGGAGAGAATAGGTGTTGAGAAAATGGAGCAAGCGAGAAAATACAAGACGTTCAAGGAGTTTAGAGGCAAAAGGCAGGAGGGAAACAGGTCGATAGTTAGAAAGACAGGTAGGGTCAAGCTTGCTGTTTTTGAGTAATGGTATAACTGTTGCATGTTTGAAGGAAGAGGTAAAGGTACCAGAGTAGAGGGAGGAGTTAAAAATGTGTGTGAGCGTAGGGATTATAGTAGGAGCAAGAGGTTTTAGGAGATGGGAGGGAATGGGATCAAGAGGGCAAGTGGTAGAGGGAGAAGAGGAGATCAGCAACAACACATCCTCCTCCGTGACAGCGGATAAAGAGTCAAGGAATGCAGGAGGAGAGTTAGGAAGAGGTGTAGGATACAGACGGGATCGCCTGATGTATGGATTCCACCTTTTCCTTGAAATAGTCAGCAAAATCCTAAGGTGAGATGGAGGAAGAAGAACAGGCAGCAGAGGGTGGTCTGAGTAGGGAGTCAATGACAGAGAAGAGTGGCGTGGATTACACCTGTGTGTGTTGATTAGTGAAGAAAAGTAGGTTTGTTTAGCCTGAGAGATGGCAGAGTTGAAACAGGATAGCATAAATTTGTAGTGAAGGAAGTCTGCGAGAATGTGAGATTTCCTCCAGAGGCGTTCAGAGGAATGAGTGCAGGAACACAGCATGCACGTGTGGGAATTTAGTCAGGGTCTGGAGTTTAAAGGGCGAGAACAGCAGAGAGAAATTGGGGCATGTAGATCGAGAGAGGAGGATAGGGCAGAGTTGCAGTTCTTGACCAGGTTGTCAGGATCTGGAGCAGAGCTGAGAGAAGAGAGGGAGGAGCGTAAAGTGGAATCAAAAGCTGTTAGGTTAATAGAGTGCAGGTCTCTGCAGAACCGAGGGATAGATGGAGGTGGAGAAGGGGAGAAGTGAGAGAGAGAGAAAATGAGATCAGGTGATGGTCAGAGAGAGGAAAAGGGGAAATCAGAGAGAGAAAGGCTTTTAGTGAAAACTAGGTCTAGGTAGTGGCCATACTAGTGGGTGCTGGCTGCAGTCCACTGTTGAAGGCCAAAAGAAGAGGTTAGAGAACGAAAGCGGGAAGCCCAAGGGAGAGAGGGGTCATCAATATGGCAGTTGATGTCCCCAAGGGGAAGAACAGGGGAGTCTGAGGAGAGAAAGAAGGAGAGCCAGGATTCAAAGTGAGAGAGAAAGACAGAAAGGGAATGAGTAGAGGTAGGTGGGTGATAGATGACCGCCACATGGACAGGGAGATCAGAGAAAAGCTGTACAGTGTGAGCCTCAAAAGGAGGGTACTGTAGAGACAGATAGAGGAGAGCAGGAGCCCCACGCCTCCACCCCTGCCATCAGGGCGCGGAGTGTGGGAGAAAGAAAGGCCACCATGAGAGGGCAGCTTCCAGAGCAGAGTCAGACTGAGTGAGCCAGGTCTCAGTTATAGCAAAGAGGAGCAGAGAGTGAGAGAAAAAGAAGTCATGCACAGAGAGGAACTTGTTAGAAATAGAGCGAGCATTCCAAAAGGCACAGGAGAAAGGGAGGGTGACAGGGGATGGGTATGAGGTTAGAGAGGTGTTGACATCCGAAGGAGTAGAAGTTGTATGTGGAAGACTAGGATGAGAGTATACAGAAATAAGGCAAGGACCAGGATTGGGAGAGATATCCCCAGAAGCAAGAACGTGAAGTATGGATAGGAATAGAATGTGTGAGGATGATTTGTAGGGGTGTGTTTTAGTGCAGGGGATATAGCTGTGTAGTGTTAGAGGGCGCACATAAGAAAGGAGTTGATGTGAACTGAGAAGTGGTGAAGGAAGGAGAGATGGAGATATATGAATAGAGTTAGAGACATAACGAGGCTGGTAGAAAGAAGCACATATTTTGAAAAGAAGTGAGGTCAAAGCAAATAAAAACAGTAGTGGCGGCATGGCACAATAGTTTTTATCTTAGTTAGTTTATATAATATATATATAATAATATATCTACTCTATATATATATTTCTACAAAAAACCGTTGTATGCCTGTCCTGTCCTGTTTCTCCCTGTCCCAGGGTGCAATCACATTGGACATTTGGCCTGTCACTCCGCCTCATGCCAATGAGATGGCTCCCTGGCCTTCTCGCCCCGCACACCTTTCATGGCTCTGAGGCATAGTTACGTGCCAAGGGGACACACACACACCTCTCTCTTATCTCTCTCCCCCCTCTGTCCTCCCCCCATCACGTGCGCTGCCCTGCACCCTCCCGGATGGAAATGAGCGCGGCGCGGCCTCCTGCCACACCGCCAACTCAGGGCGGTCGACCTGCGGGGGCCAAACGGGAAAAGGAGGGGAGGGGGGAGGGGGGGGGAAAAGAAAAAGGGGGAAAAAGGAAGGGGGGGACTGGGGACAAAACGGAGACAATAAACAATACAAAATCCCTGGACAGCTATTATGGGGGAATAGAAGGTTAAAAGCGTGCCGGGCAAATTGGCCAACATAAAAAACATGGTTGGGAAGGCCAAGGGGGGGAAAAGGCCAAGACCTGAGTAAGCCCCTTAAAAAAAAACAAAATTGCCGTGAAGAAAAAAAAGGTGCCTTTAGAACCAGTGGAGCCGAAAATCGCAGGCTGCTGGATGTGCCAGCACCTCTCCCCTCGACCAAGCGTCCAGTACAAACAACCTCTCCGCCGAGGGAAAAGTGGGAGTCAAAGGAAAGTCTCACTCCCTCGTGGTGGGTGTGATAGGGCCATTTTTACTACTGCCAACAATTTTGTGCTCACTTCACTCTTCCCACCCCTACCCCTGCCCTTCCCCTCACAACAAACCCTGCCCTTACACCCCCCTAACCCGCCCTTCACCCCCCCCCCTACCCTTGCCCTTCACCCCCCCACCCCTGCCCTTCACCCCCCACTCTTGCCCTTCACCCCCCTACCCCTGCCCTTCACCCCCCCTACCCCTGCCCTTCACCCCCCCGACCCCTGCCCTTCACCCCCCCCGACCTCCTGCCCTTCACCCCCCTCGACCCCTGCCCTTCACCCCCCCACCCCTCGACCCCCCTGCCCCTTCACACCGACCCCATGCCCTTCACCCCCCCCCCTGCCCTTCACCCCCCCCGACCCCTGCCCTTCACCCCCCCCGACCCCTGCCCTTCCCCCCCCCTGCCCTTCACCCCCCCTTACCCCTGCCCTTCACCGCCCCCTACCACGCCCTGCCCCTTGCCCCCTCATAAAGCCCTCACCGCCCCTTCGCCCTTCCCTTCACCCCCCCTACCCCTGCCCTTCACCCCCCTGCCCTTTCACCCCCCCCTTGACCCCATCCCTTCACCCCCCTCTAACCCCTGCCCTTCACCCCCCTGCCCTTCACCCCCTTCGCCCCTGCCTTCACCACCCCCCCGCCCTTAACCCCTGCCTTCACCCCCTGCCCTTCACCCCCACCCGCCACTCCTGCCCTTCACCACCCCCCTACCCCTGCCCTTCACCCCCCCCCCTATCCCTGCTCTTCCCCCCCCTACCCATGCCCTTCACCGCCCCTACCCCTGCCCTTCACCCCCCTACCCCCTGCCCTTCAACCCCCCCTACCCCTGCCCTCACCCCCCCTACCCCTGCTCTTCACCCCCCCACCCCTGCCCTTCACCCCCCCTACCCCTGCTCTTCACCCCCCACCTCTGCCCTTCACCCCTCCCACCCCTGCCCTTCACCCCTCCTACCCCTGTGCTTCACCCCCCCGACCCCTGCCCTTCACCCCCCCAGACCCCTGCCCTTCACCACCCCTAATGCGCCTTCAGCCCCCCCCTATTTACAACCCCCAACCCCCTCGAACCCCTTCCCTTCCACGGCACCCGGCTGCTTTACCGCCTTCCCTTCACGCCCCCCTTCCCTTCACGAGCCAGGCACCGGATCTAAGCTCCATTCTCCCTTCACCCCCCCCTTTCCCTTGCAACGCCCCAGGGACCCCCTCTCAACCACGGTTGTCCTTCCACCATCCCCGCGTGTACCATAACCCTTTGCCCTTCACCCCCCCATCCCCCTTCCCTTCCCCAAGGAGGTGCTGAAGGGAAGAGACTGGCAGGGAGCCCCCAACCTGAGAAAAAAAGAAAAAGGGGGAGCGTCGCGTAAAGTACATGTCCGCCTTCCCTTTCATCTCTCCCCCCTTCCTTCCACCCCCACTCCCTAGTCCATCCTTCCTTCACCTCCAGTGCGCCCCCACGCCTTCACCCCCCACCCTTCACCTTCACAGATAATAACCCTACCCTTCCGACGCACCGTTTAGCCCTATTCGCCTTCACGCTCCCACATCGAAACCTCTTCCTCTTCACATGCCCGGCACCCAGTACCTATCCTGCCCTTCACCCCCCTACCATCTGCCCTTCACACCCCCTACACCTTCGCCCCCCACCCACTGCCCTTGTCGCCCCCCCCCCCTCCCTTCGCCCCCCCTGCCCCATGCCAGCACCTCGTCCAACCCCATGCCCTTCTCCCCCCTGCCCTGATCGCCCCCAACTCCCTCCCACACCCCTACGTCACTGCCCTCACACCTTACCTCTTCCCTTCCGCAACTCCCGGTTCCACTTCATCCCCCCACACCCACAACGAAGACCTCAACCACCTGCTGCCCTTTCCCACCAATCATCCAGGGCACCCCTACACGCCGTTTGGCCACTTCTCCAATCCCTTGCACCACTTCGGTCACACCTCCACCCCCCTTCCCTTCTCCCCCACACCGGCCCCATGTCCCTTATTCCCGCCTGCCCTTTTGACCCCCCTCACCCCTGCCCTTCTGCCCCCCCACCCCTCCCCGCTCTTTGCACCCCCCCCCTCCCGCCCTTACACCCCCCTTCCCCACATCTCGCCCCGCACCCCTCCCTACTCACTCACCCCCCCCTGGCAATTCCCTTAGAACGCCGGGTAATCACCTAGTATATCTCTATATCTGTAAGATCTCTAAGATCCCATATACCAGCACGCACAGCACAGAAGATGATCACATAAAAGTGGTTTATTGGGTCCAAAATGCACACACATGCCCAACGTTTCTGTCCCCAGGGGGACCTTCTTCAGGGAAACCAAAACATTGGGCATGTGTGTGCATTTTGGACCCAATAAACCACTTTTATGTGATTATCTCTTGTGCTGTGCCGGTATATTGGATCTCTAGGGATCCTCACAGATTGAGTAAATTGCTCAGCCAAAACATGTACAACAGACAGGCACAATGTCAAATGTCTCTGTCAGGAAACTACAAGAAGAATTATTCATCCCAAGGACTGTACAAGCGATACGGGGTCATCCCTTAAGGTTGGAGGAAAGGAGATTTCACCAGCAACATAGGAAAGGGTTCTTTGTTGGAAGGGCAGTTACAATGTGGAATTCATTACCCATGGAGCCTGTGATGGTAGATACAATAGATTTGTTAAAAAAAAAGTTGGACATCTTTTTAGAAAGGAAAGGTATACAGGGATATACCAAATAAGTAAACATGGGAAGGATGTTGATCCAGGGAGTCATCTGATTGCCAATATTGGAGCCAGTTAGAAATTTATTTTTTCCCTTTATGAGACATTATTGGATAACTGGGTTTTTTTTGTTTGCCTTCCTCTGGCTCAAAATACTGTAATTACAAATATAAGGATAATTACAAATAGTCGTCTAAATTTAGCATAGGTTGAACTTGATTGACATGTCTTTTTTTTTTTTTTTCAACCTCATCCACTTTGTAAAAAAAAATGATAATATTCAGGAGTAGCTGATCTTTCAGGTGTGGAGCATTGATCATGACCTGACATATGGAATCTTTTCTGCTTATGCCTAGTTCCTGTCGCAGGGACTGAGCTATGAGTCAGCATTGCCGTGCAGCGTTCTACGCCTTCCATAAGCAAAGGGTTCAAGTGAAAACAAGAAGAACTCGTCTGGTTCTATTTATTGAAAACACCACAAAGAGAAGCAAAACCTACCACATTTCTTTAACGCTCACCTGGGCTCTGTTTATGTCGGCCAGCATTAAAAGTGAAAATGGGGCCGGGGGCTGGTGTAACCTTGTGATCTAGATTATTGATAGTACTCTCTTTTATATGTGTAGCGGTCATGTAAAATGCCTACAGTCATCTCTCCTGTTGGCAGTCTAGGTCACTTGGAAACAGGGAGAGTGTCTGCTGCCACTTTGTGCTGAGTAGGGACGGACCTAGGGGTAGTCAGGGGGCTGACGGGATATTGTCAGTTCACAGGGACAACCTAGGGGCCTGAAAGGAGTGAGGGGTCTGGAGCGGGCACCACAGGGGCCAATGTGAGATTGGGTGGGTCAGGCCGGGCCAGAAAAACCGTTACATATGTATGGCACCAACATATTCCATAGTGCAGTTCAATGTGGGAGGGAGCAGGGCCACCAACAAGGGGGAACAACCAGGATTGCTGGGCCGGGCCCGGTGTGTTTAGGGGGCCCGGCATCTGCTGCCCGCACATTCTGTGCAGGAAGCAAATCCCTGCCTCTACAGAGCCTCCATAGGTGGGCGGAACTTCCATAGGTGGGCAGAGCCTCAAGTAGAGCAGTGCGGGGTTGGAGCTGCAGCACGAGAGACAGCACGAGAGACAGGCTGGGAAAGGTGAGGGAGGGAAGGGTTAAATAAGGACCGGCTTGATGTCGGTGCCTGTGCACCGCGCTCCGCACTTTACAGAGGCCCCTCGCTCTCCCCCACAACAATTAAGCTAGTTGCCGGGGGAAAGTCATGTCAATGTGACATCACATGTCATCATGACATGCCGCAACATCATGACGCCGCAACATGAGGTGTCACGCCGGACCAGGTACGAGGCCCCGTGAAAACCCCATAGCACCGAGCCCCACGTAATATCAAGCCGGCCCTGCGTTAAATCATGGGGATATATAACAGGACATTAAAAGGAAGAAGAAAACACAAAGAGAAAATAAAGTACAAGAGAAACATACATAAGGGGAAAGAGAGACATGAGGGGGAGAAAGAGAGAAAGAGAAAGAGAGCGACATGAGGGAGAGAAAACAGAGACATGAGGGGGAGAAAGAGAGAGACATGAGGGGGAGGAAAAGACGTGGGGAAAGAAGATAAATAAATCAGAGGAAGGGGGGCAGAGACACAGAAGGGAAACATATGGCTTCATAAAAGTGATGAGAGATAAAACTTGGGGGGGGGGGGCGGGGGAGGGTAGAAAAGACATGAGGGGGAGGCGAGGGAACAAAGAGACCTGATGAGGCAAAGTATACCGAATTATGTCGGAACATTTGCAGGGGCCCCAATCTTCACTTTTGTCCTGGGTCCCCAAAATTCTGTTGGCAGCCCTGGGACGGAGGAACAATAATGTACAAAAATAGAACATGTAACTAAATATGAGACAACAGGCGAGGAGTGATGTGTGTGTGTGTGTGTATGTATATATGTATGTGTATGTGTATACATATATATATATATAATATATATATATATACACAAATGTAAATACAACTGTATGCTCATTTGCATGTCTTAGGCAGGTCTGCAACCCCACATTTCCCCATTATCACCCAGCACACAGCACTTCCACTGCAGCAAGGGATTCTGGGAAATGACATGCAAATGAGCACACAGTGCCACATTTTGCATCAAAAACCATTTTTAACATGGTTCCCTATAGGCTTAAGCTTGCTGCATGGTCACAGCTTTGAGCACAGCCAGGGTTAAGGTGCATACCCAGAAAACCACCCACAGACAGATTTATTTTTTTTTTTTCCTCCCGAGAGGGTTGCACCCTCTCGCTCATCGGGTCCCAATCCACTTCAGTGGTTCGGGAGCATGCCTTTGGACTGTCCAACCAAAGTCAGACCCGCCCTCAGAACACAGTTTCCCTGAAGGTTTCAGCCCGAAAGCCTAGGTCTCCAGGGACATTGATGCCTTCCTCCGTTAGGATTCAGGACATCCGTCTTTTCCTCCCTCTGGCCCGAGGCCCGCAAGGGAGTTCACATCATCTCCCCTCTTTTGAGGGTTGTTCGAATGCCATCCCCCCTTAGCCCGAAGGCTCAGGGGTTCTGTGGTCCGGGGCCTGGACACCACCTCTCAACAAGCTAGAGGGCCAAATGCTTGCCACAGACCTTTCCTACTGAAGCCCCAGATAGGATGGTACTGCATTTGGTCATAGCTGTGCAGGCCGAGAGGAGCATTCATATCGCCTTGATCTAAGCCAAAGGGCCAAGGCACCCACAGACAGCTGTTTTGACCTTAATGGGTCTCATCAGTGTGGGGTTGATTAACTGGGTATGCAAAGAAGCTAAAGGATGGGCCAACCATAATACTGAGTTAAGTTATGGTGAGTAAAAAAAGTGACAAAAACCCTCCACAGCAAAGCAAATATGCAAATGTAAATACAACTGTATGCTCATCTGCATGTCTTAGGCAGGTCTGCAACCCCGCCTTTCCCCATTATCACCCAGCACACAGCACTTCCACTGCAGCAAGGGATTCTGGGAAATGACATGCAAATGAGCACACAGTGCCCCTTTTTGCTTCAAAAACCATTTTTAACATGGTTCCCTATAGGCTTAAGCTTGCTGCATGGTCACAGCTTTGAGCACAGCCAGGGTTAAGGTGCATACCCAGAAAACCACCCACAGACAGCTGTTTATATATATATACACACACACTCTCACTCTGCTGGTGTCACAACAAATTAAAACAGGTTCATATTTACTAAAACTGCTAATCCCATGCACATTCATTTGAATGGGTCAGGCAGCTTAGCATCGCTTAGTATATATGGCCCAGTAATGTTGACCTTCAGCACTTTATGATTTTGTACCTTTACTGATAATACTGTACATGTGAGCCTCTTCTACAAATATCTACCAATCACCATGGGATAAAGAAACATGGCACTTGCATTGAAGTCATTGTTTGAGGCACTGATGGTTCACATTCACAATAATATGGGGAATTTCTTATAGTCTGCCTTGGATTTCTCTTCCTTCCACGAGTCTCGCTGACAAGCTGGAGGTAATAAATCACAGAGTTTAATAAGGCATCTCATGTCAGGCTGTAAGATATCCTTTATTTATTTATTTTCTCTTCCTGATTCTTCATATAGTGTGGCAGAGCTGTGCGTGACCTCGCTGTGCTGAATCGCCACTCCCAGCTGTGCGCGTCACAGCCAGAAGTAACAAATCTATCAAGCATCAGGCAACACAAGAAATAGAAATGTGTCTTCAGAGTCACAGGAAAAAATGATTTAGCATTTGAATTTATTATTATATATTATGTGTGTGTGTGTGTGTGTGTGTGTGTGTCTGTATATATATATATATACACACACACACATATACACACACACACACCATTTAAATACCAGGAAATAATGGGTAGCACCTTTCCCGGTAAGTATCTCGGGAGCACAATATAAATATATATATATATATATACTAGCTGATATACCCGGCGTTG